>JAMGYT010000025.1:663107-1326215 GCA_024713595.1 Morchella rufobrunnea
TTCTCAGTAGAGGTGCATTAATCAATGCGCCCCCTGGGGAGGATAGAGGTGCGTTTGCACCTTCCGCCGCCGCAAAGGGAGCACATTTAGAGGTTGTCGACGTACTTCTAAAGGCGGGAGCCGATGTCACGATGGAACCTCGTTATTACGGCCTCTCTGCGTTCCAAGGGGCGGCAGGTGGTGGCAACCTTGATATCGTAAACCTACTCATCGCCAAAGGTGTAGATATACACGAGAAGCCTCATTGGCATGAAGGAAGATCCGCATTACAGGCTGCCGCAGAGCATGGGCATCAATCAATTGTCAAATACCTGCTAGAACAAGGATGCAGGGTCAATGAAGACCCAGCATTCACGAACGGCATAACCGCTTTACAGGCTGCAGCGGCAGGTGGTTATTCCCAGATATTGGATATGTTGGTTGATTTCAAGAAAGACATGAGGCTAGAAGAGTTAGACCGACTGTATGACTATGGCAGAACAGCAATGCAGCACCCTGCTGAGAAAGGTCATGTTGGGATAGTCGAGAAGTTGTTGAAATACAAAATAGATCCCAATGAGCCTCCTGCTAGGTCCCATGGTCTTACTGCACTCCAGGCAGCTGCGACGAGCGGAAGTATTGAGATTGCACGGCTTCTTTTAAAACATGGCGCGGATGCCAACGCAAAGGCCTCAGAAGCCGCGGGTACAACTACTCTTGAAGCCGCGGCAAGTCGAGGCTACCTTGAGCTTACTGAGACCCTCATCTCTGAAGGGAAAGCAGGACTTAATAGGCCCGAAGAGGCGCCCAGCAGTTCACCACTTCATCATGCAGCCGCAGGCGGGCATGTCGAGGTAGTACGGCTTCTCATTGGCAAAGGCGCCAAAGCAAGTGGTCTTGCCCCCTCGCCCTTAGACACTGCCGCTAAGAGTGGGCATCTTGACACGTGGAATGCACTTAGCGATGCGGGGGCTGAGATCCTTGCTTACCACGTAGCGCTCGCAGCACAAGGAGGCCACACTGGAATTGCTGCTCGTATTCTTGAGAAGTTTACTTTTAAGAAGAGGCTTGCACCCAATATACTCACCGAGGATGTCTTCAGGGCTGCGGCATATCACGGGCGCCGCGAGATGTTTCGGTGATTGCTGAGGCAGAGACCTGATAATCAAAATAGTTCCGCTTGTAATTGGGAACCTCAAACTCTTATCTCAGCTGTGCAGGGGGGCGACGAGGAAATCGTGAAAGTGATGGTATGTGTAGAGAGTGACAGGCTACTCGCTTTTCACATCGCCGCGGAGAACGATAACCTGCAACTTGTCAAAATGCTGTATCGAATGGATGTAGATATCAATCAAAGAACAAATGATGTTTCTCACGGGACCGAAGATTCGTTCAAGACAGCAATGCAAGTCGCCGCAGGAAATGGAAGTAAGGATACTCTTGAGTTCCTTCTAGAGAAGAAGGCCGACGTCAATGCAGAGGCCGCGGAGGGCATCGGCAGAACTGCATTGCAAGCTGCCGTTGTACAGGGCTCGCTGGAGAATGTGAAGATCTTAGTTGAGGTTGGAGCAAGTATCAACCACCACTGTGTTGATGAAGAAGGCACGACGCCACTCCAGGCGGCATTGGAAGGTGGTAATGAAGAGTTGGCGTTATACCTTGTGACCTCCGGCGCCCGACTTGGCGGGTTTATTAAGGCTAATGGGCAGCATGCATTACGGGAGATATGCGATGACATAAACATCGTTCTCTTTTGCACCATATTAGGTGTCTACCCTGATATGGATATAAACTTGACAGACCTGGGAGGATCTACCCTGCTCCATTATGCGGTGCAACGGCAACAGCTCAAAGTTTTAGAATGCCTCTTGAAGCATCCAAATATAGTTACTGAGACGCGGGATCTATCTGGCTTGACGCCATTTCAGATCGCATTGGAACGGAATAGCATCGAGGCTATGAGTTTATTTCTCACCCGTGGGATCAAGACTGTCGGACTGACCTTCTCCCAATTGCACCAAGTCGCAAACTTTTTAGATGGGTGTAAAGCGGAGAGCTCTGGAAGTATCTTCAGCCTTCGCCAAGAGAACCAGAGTATAGCGGAGCCTGGCGCTGTTTTCATAATGCTTAGCCATGATATAAAGAAGCGAACCCATATTGAGGTAGAAAGGTCAGTATCGATATCGCTAGGTGGGAAGGTGAGAAAAGGTTCTCTGCTTTCTTCAATAAGTAGGTTATATGCTTACCAAGCTCATCATCTCTACACTAACTAATTTTAGCGACTTCGTCAAGTCGGGAAGCCCGGTGGCAGATCGCAAAGTGAGGACGAATGATTTCGCAAATCCGAGTGTCTACCTCAAAGGGAGGACATGGAATGCTAACAACACCAAATTTCCAGAGATATCATCTGATGGATGTGTCATACACTGGTCATGGTGCCCTTTCTCACCTAGATATACAGCGAGGCAAGACAAAGAGGTTTTTAGGTTCCGGCCAGGCTTTCCCGCGGATTCAGATATGATGACAAACGGTATGTGAGAGACAAAGCCCTATGAGTATGATGTTATACATATGCTGACCTGATAAGTCATGTTTGTTCCATTCCTTCGGTTTGATTGGCCCCCCATGATTTGCAGATCTCCATGCCTGCAGTCTAGCTCTCTTAAGAATCTTAAGTTTGAGGACGTAGGGAGGTTGAATTCATTGCTTGGATCGGATTCCTTAACAGGCATAACGGAACAGAATCTAAAACAGGCACCAAAAATCACCGACGTTCCACCATTCCACTCACCAGCGCGTAAAGTTGAAATATCTTGGGTAATGGCCAAGAGCAGTAGCGATAGTAACACGAAAAATTATCACAAACTGTTCATGTCAGAGGAAACCTTACTCTACATGGTAAATATATCCCAGGAAATGCGGCGGAGTTTGTTCAGTGGTTCCTCAAGGATGTCTGATCGCTGGGGGAAGATCATTGAGCGGGCCAGAGCCCAGCTCAGTAAGATGGCAAGCCCCCTTGAATGTTTATTGTTATCTTAAGCTAAGCAATCTCTCTTTACAGCGCGAATTTCAATTGGCTGCAGAGGGTCATGACCAAAACGTTATAAAATCCTTAATGGGCTACAGGCGAGAGTGGTACAGGCGAGAGTGGTACAGGCTTCGAGAAATCTTGGGAGAGCATGTTAGCAAAGCTGAGCAAATTTTGAAAATGTTCAAAGAAAAGGGGGCATTATATAGCGAGCTGCTACGGACAAAGAACAAGCAGGCTGGAGATCTGAACGATAAAACTGACCTCATGAAAGCTTCGGAGTTACCTACTACCCCAGCTGATCGCAGGCCCCGAAGTGGACTGATGACATCGCGAGAGAGCTCGCAACCTGCTGAGGCTGTTGAGTCTTCATCACTAGGGTCTGGGAGGGTTCCTCTAGGAAGTACCAGGACAGTGTCTGTTATAGGATACCCGGGCGCTAAGCAACGGACGACAACGCAATCTCCAGGTAACCGATGCGGCCGGTCTGCTAAGTAAGTATCTGCCGGGATACGACTGCACCCCGTCTACTTCAGCTTAGGTGCATGGGAAAGCAGGGTAAGAGTGTAAGGCGTCATAAGGAGAGCTTAGAATGGCAGGACCAACCCGCGGGACTCGAGGGGATTGAAGAGTTGGAAGGATTAGTTGGGAGAGTTATTACCGAGATGGTTGCATGGTCAGGTCATAATTCTTGTATAAATAGAGGACTAGATTCCCGCGAAGTTGAGGAGACATCATCAGTCCTTCAAGCGAGCGGAACCCGGTTTAACAATATTACTTCGTTTAAAAGCTACAGAACTATCTCTTAGCATTAGCCATATCTTTGATATTCCTAAACACTATATTGTTCCTTATTCGCTTCGCGTATTTCGGTACCTACCACCACTTTCCAATCAAAAAGAACTATTCGCTTAAACCAACACTCTGAGTATTTTGCTTGTGACGGATAGTCATCGCACTCTTGAGTGAAAGAATAAGCCGACAATTGTCTAGAGAAAAATACTGGTCGCTAGATGCACCTAAGGCAAGCCTCTGCAGCCTTCGAAGCCTATACCTGCACCACTTCCATCATCCTACGTCGCGGTAGTGCCGAGCATTTCTTTTGCGGCTACCTAGACTACAGAGGATTCTTCAGAGAAGCCCACACCACCTGCACCTTCGAGGAATTCGATTCAGCCATCCTCAATCGCACCGAACTCCCACCGATTAAGGTAACCCTTAGTCAAAACTCCTACCAGTTCACACACCCTGTGCCCTGGTTCACCCCCCAACCTTGGTGTAAGACCAGTCCCCGTCTCACCGTCAAGCAGATCAAAGATGTCTCGCCAGCAGCAGCAACCATCGGAGGAACACTCCAACATGGAGGATGCGATCACCTTAAGGGACCGCAACACCTTCCTGGCCCAAAGTCAGTCCAGGGGGCAAGAGAGAGCGAGGGATACGCCAGCAACCGCGCGCTGGGGGTTGACCGGGCAGGTTGCTTTACCTACCAGGAGGTCCCACCGAGACTACAGGGAGAGATCCCCCTACACCACCCCTACCAGAGAGTCATTGTTTACTCAAAGGCCCTCCAGAATCGGGGATGGGCCGGAATCCAGCGACGACGAGGTCGTCACTACAGTCCGTCGAGAGGTCAGGAGGCAAGGTGCCGAGGTAATCCAAGACCTCAGCCAGGGAATCAGAGAGCTCACCACACGCACCCAATACAAGCCGCTCATCGAGGACCTCATCTCCCGTCACGAGGCGCACATCGCCGAAATCACCCAGAACAACAGCGCTCTGGTCAAGGACCTGCAAGTCAACTTTAGGGAGAGCGACGCCACCCAGGCCCGCCTCATGGAAGCCCTGGGGCAAATAGACACCCGCTTCGAGGAGCAAGTCGGCACCCAGGCCGAGTAGCTCAACGAGTGATTTACCCACCTCACCACTACCGCTGCTACCCGGCAAGCCCAACAAGGGGAGCAAATCAACGCCCTGGCCACCTACGTCCAGCAAATCCAAACTGCGACCCCCTCACTCGAGATCTCTCCAGAGATCACGGAAACGCTCAAGGCAATTAAGGAGAATGGCACCCGTAATAGGGACTAACTTGAAGTCGAAAGAGAGGAAACGAGGAAGTTGTTGGCCCAGTCCCAGAAAGACCTACAGCAATTCTTGAAGAAACTCAAGACAGGAGCAGCGAGGACTCTCTCTATTAGGAGGGACAATCAGGGTCCAACCGGTCAGGGAATAGTAACTCTGGACCAGAAGCAACGGGAGCGCAGGGAGGTCCAGGACTTGGGGGAAATGGGGGAAACGGAGGCAGGGGAGGACAAAGAAGACCTGCAGGCAGGAATCCAGACTCTTCCGACTCCTCGAGTTCAGGTGAGGAAAGAAGGAGGAGAAGGAAGGAAAGGAGACAATCTCGACCAAGCCTAGCTCCACAACCAACTCCAGCGCCAACCAAGGGAGAAACACCCAAACAGGCGAAAATCCCATTTTCCGGCAAGCCAGAACACGATGTGCGCCATTGCATTGATCAGATGGAAATTCTGATGGAACTCCAACCTAAGGTCAAATGGGATGACAAGACGAAAATCTTGTGGGCATCGCTAGAACTCCAAGGAAGCGCCGCCAGTTTCTGGAGAAACTTCACGGAAAGATTCGGTGTAGAACCCGAGCTCGGGACTTGAAGGAACTTCAAGCGGGAACTAAAAATCCAGTATGGCAATCGCACCAGTCAAGAGCAAGCCAAACAGAAAATAGATCGCTTCAGGCAATCCGGCCCCATCGACGATTACATCAATGAGATGCAGAACCTCGAATGGGATGCCAGGGTAGGACCCGTCATCATGAAATCATGATTCTCACAGGAATAAACTCCTCAGTAGAACTACGGATATCGGCGGCCATAGAGGAGCCCTATGATTTTCCGGATTGGTTGGCATGGGTACGAAAGGTTGGCAGAAAAGATTCGGAGGTAAGGCCCGACACGAGATTCTGAGAGGGAGAGAAACCCCCAGATTGAACGAGGCACCAGCCCCAGCAGCATGGAAAAGACACCCCCCATGAGCAACAACAACACCCCACAAAACCACCGAGCGAAAACCCGAAACTGCTATCAGGCAGAAACTCATGGAGGATTTTGGGGCTACCCAAGGGGAGAAGCAAAAGTGGGAAAGGGAAAAAAAGTGTTTTCACTGCAGCAGAGACAATCACCAGGCCAAGGACTGCTTCGCGACAAGCAAAGTAAGGCTAACACAGCCTAGTCGGCCTGGACAGAAGAGAAGAAGAATTCCTTCCGGGGAGAAGGATCAGGAAGATGGGAGTGAGAAAAGAAGAAAATTGGGTGCTCAGGGAGAAGCCTTTAGGGCAAGGATCACATCATTGGAGGATTAAAAAGATTTCTGTTTCTTTGTTTCGTTTTTTTGGGCGTTATTACTTCTCTCTCATTTAAATTTCTTAGGTTACCTCTGGAGTTGGCTAGCAATAAAAAAGGGGTTTAATTCATCACTTGTTACCAAGAAATCCGAAACTTGATCCATAATCCAGACCAGAAGCTTCCATGAAAAGGAGTAAGGGACCACGGCAGAACAGCCACTGGAAGGCGTAAGGCGCACCACTGGCCATGACCTGTTGGGAAAAGCCTGAAACCTAGTAAGAGCTACGGAAAGGACACAGGAGAATGCGTTAAAGTTATCTCTACCAGGGCAAAGATTATCCCGCACCTCCAATTATATAAACCACGCTATCCTACCCTCAGGGAAGGGAAATATTATCCTACCCTCGGAGAAGAAGAAACACACTACTACCATGACTACCCAAAGACGAGAAACCCGCCTCGAGATAGAAATCTCTTGGAGATGCCCAGAAACAAAGACCACGAAAACTACCTAGTACAGGCCCTCCTGAATAGCGGAACACAGGAGTGGATTATGTCCTGGAACTGCGTCAAACGAAACCTCATCCCGACCATTGCCCGCCATACCCGATTAATTATCAGGCAGGCTGATGGCACACCTATACCCAACTCGGGGTCTCAGACCACCCTACCCTTCGACCTCAGAATCAGAGCACATCAAGACAAGGACATAACCTGCGAGGTTGGAGCCTTTGCAGGAGAAGACCTAGTCATCCCACATCGATGGCTCCAGGAACATCAACCCGCCATCCATTGGGGATACAACAGCGCCATCTTCCCCAGTACCTACTGCTATCGCAACAACTGCTTCCACACGTAGTTGGACCTCCTAGAGAACGAGGAAGAGCAAATCATACTTCGATTACTTAAGTATGATCGCGAAGCAGAACCCGGCATCGAGTCACACCCTTTCTGGCCTCGATCCACTGGAGGGAATGCCCCGGCACTACCCATGATGTTCCAACCCTTTGAAGATGTGTTCTCGACTGAAGGAGCCGCGGCCTTTCCCGAACACTCAGAATGGAATCACCACATCCCGCTAATGGAAGGCAAGCAACCTCCATGGGAACCGATATATTCGCTCTCCAAACCGGAGGACAGCCCTACGGGACTACCTGAATGAAATGCTCACTTGGGGAAAAATCGCTCCCTCCAGCAGTGCTGCAGCAGCTCCAATCCTGTTCGTAAAGATGTAGAGAGTAGATAGAGATGTTGATTGGACTTATTGATACAGGAGAAGGGGAAACCGGCCCTTATTTATACATAAATGTCGTTACACAGAACCCATAAGAAAATGTAGTAAGATGACTCATAGGAAAGTATGACAAATACAAATGAAACATTCCGCCACAATAGGATTATGACTCACCGGAGAGCGTACTATTTCATGACTTCCCCTTGCGGTCCACAGTGAACCATAGACGAAAAAAGATTGTGTTTTCCTTTATCCAAACCCTTTGTAAACAAATCTGCGATGTTGTCGTTTGTAGAAACATACTCCAAAGAAAAAACATTCTCGTTAAACCTTTCCCTAACATAATGGTAGTGCAGCTTGATGTGTTTAGACCTTTTGTGAAAAACAGGATTGCGAACCAATGAAAGAGAGCCGTTGTTATCCCCACGAAGAATAAAAGCAATATTTGAAATCCGTTCCAATTCAGAGAGAGCGTTCCTTAACCAAACTAATTGCCGACAGGTTTCCGAGAATGCCATGTATTCCGACTCAGTCGTAGAAGTGGCGATGGATTTTTGCTTGCAGGAACGCCAGAAGATAAGAGCTTCCCCTAGCATGAAACAGTAGCCAGTGTATGATTGGCGGTCGTTAATGTCTGATGCATAGCTTGCGTCGCTATAACCGATGAGTGCGGTAGGTGCTGTTTCGTTGTAGTATAGGCACCAATGGATGGTTCCCTTGAGGTAACGGAGTACGCGCTTGACGGTAGTGAGGTGGACTTCTGTTGGACAGGAGGAGAATTGTGAGAGCATTGTGATGGTGTAGGCGAGGTCGGGTCGGGTGCCCATGACTGCGTACATTAAGTATCCGATGATCGACTGATAAAGTATTGGATCGTCGATTTGCTCTTCAGGGGTACCTTTTTGGAAGGTGACGTTGTGATCTAGTGGTGTTGTGACAGGTCTTGACTCGTTGAATCGGTTCTTGATGAGTACACGTTTGAGGTAGGCTTCCTGTGATAGGATAATGCCGCTCTTAGTGTAGATCAGGTGGATTCCGAGTGCCCAACTGGTAGTTCCAGCCTCGGTCATTTCGAATTCGGTGTGGAGGGACAAGCTGATACGGTTTTTGAGTTCAGCTGACCAGTAAAAGATAAGCATGTCATCAACATAGATTGCTATGATTACTTCCCCTGTTGAGTGGATAAAGACGCAAGAGTCGAATTCTGCCCTATGAAATCCCATTGAGAGTAGCGCTTTGGAGAGACGGGCATACCATTCCCTAGACGATTGCTTCAAGCCGTAAATACACTTGATTAGTTTGCATGCTTGTCCGGGTCGGCGGTAGCCGGGAGGAGGTTTCATATAGATGTTCTCCTGGAGTTCTCCATATAGGAATGCGCTAGTGACGTCCATTTGGTCGCATTTGCCACCTGTCTGTAAGCAGCGAGCGAGGAGGAGTCGGATGGTCTCATAGCAGGTGACAGGGGCAAAGGTTTGGTCGAAGTCTTGGCCTGGTACTTGTGAGAATCCTTTGGCGACGAGTCAGGCTTTATACCGAGTTGGTTTGCCATCTGGTCCGAGTTTGATTTTGTATACCCATTTGGAGTCAACCAGTTTGCGATTATCGGGGATGTCGACCAGTTTCCATGTATTGTTGCGAGCCAGGGAGTCAAGTTCAATTTCCATAGCCGTCTGCCATTGTGCAGAGTTTGGGCCGTACATTGCTTCCTTGAAGGTGGTTGGTTCGTTAAGGATTTCTGGGGCGCTGACATGGTATCCGTATTTGGCAGGTGGTTTCCGGTTCCGTGTGGGGTTGCGTCTCGGAGTTGGTTCATTAGCTTCTGATTCTTCTTCCTCTTCTATCGGGGGACGTTCAGTGTCGGGCCTCGAATAGCCGGCCCCCACTATACTTGCGTGAGTTTCATCTTCCGATGCATCTCCAGATCGCGGTTCCATCATTTCTCGTAGAAGTTGTTGTTATAATTCGTCGTCGTCATCATATTTATTATCGTTATCATTAGGAACAAAGTTATTAACCGGGGTACGTTCAGGAGTGGCCCTCGCTAAGCCGGCCCCTATTATACTTGCTTCATTCCTTTTTGAACTACTTGGTAGTGGGTCCTGAGGTTCGGTTTTGATTCTGATTTGCTTTGAGGGTGCTTCAGGTATGACTGGCAAGGGTGTGTCTTCCCCTAGTGATGCACCTTTGAAGCGAAAGTGACGAGGTAAAACAACTTTCTTTTGAAAGGGTATGTAAACCCAGCAGATTTTGGTCGTATCTTCGTATCCGCAGAATTGTCCAGTGAGGGCTCTTGCATCCAATTTGGTTCCAGGAGGGCGTGCCTCGACCGGGATGTGGACGAACATTGTTTCACCGAAGGTGCGGAGATGACCGATGCCTGGTTTGTAACCTGTGATGGCCTCGTATGGTGTTTTGTCCGGGAGCGCTTTATGTGGGAGACGATTTTTGATGTGGACCATGGTGTTGATTGCCTCACCCCAGAGGTTTTTTGGAAGGTTGTATTCTAGGAGGGCAGTGCGGGCCATGGTAGTGATCGTTCTGTTAAAGCGCTCGGCTATGCCGTTGGACTCATCTGAGTAGGGGACAGTGAACTCAGGTTTGATACCTTTTGAGGTGAAGAATTGTCTGAGTTCCTGGGCAATGTATTCGCCACCATTGTCGCTCCTAAACCGTTTTACCTTTCGTTCCAGCTGGTTCTCGACTAGTGTGATGTAAGTTTTGGTTGCTGCTGCTGTCTCGGACTTCTTTTTCAAAAAGTAAACGTGCACATACCTTGTGACGGGGCTCTGCCTCTACTAAACAGAAGTGTAGGAAGCAAGAGGGCCGGTAGAAGAAATGGTTAGGTTTAGAGAGAAAAGATTCTTCGTGGTAGACTTAGAATAATTTTAAGGGTCTTCTTCCACTTATTACAACTGATGATGAGGAAAAACTAGAACCAGTGGGCGAAAATGGAGATGAGTACTTATACTCCAAATCTCTCGGTTTTCCTGCCTTCCACTGCTCAAGCCAAGTTCCGGTGAAAACTCTGTTTTGGACCGGAGAACAATTCCTCCGCTACCCCGCTTCTCTCTAAGCGCTAGCGGGTGTTTCCGGTCCTAGAGTAATGCACCCTTAGCCAGGGTCAAGGATCACCTGCAGCCTGGCTGTCACACAGCTCCGGTCCTGCATTAGAGGAGTCTCCGCTCCGGTGGTCTACCCTTGATGGCTGCAGAGCTGTAATTCATTGTAGATCTATTCCCGGGCATAGCCACCGCCTGCGGCAGGGCTGTCTTCGCTCTGAAGGTTAATGGAGATGCCCGGCGCTTAGAAACCTTTCTCTAGCCGGTCCTCTATCCACTGACAGGACTCAGACTCGTCAGTCTGGCCCTTCATGAATAGATCTCCTCCTTAGTAGCCAGAAGGAAAATACACTTGCGGCAGGTTGCGGTCCTCGCCTACAGGTACTTCCCTATCACTGTAACTACTGGATTCTATCCATGACTCTGAGCTTGTAACAGGCCCGGTGAGAACTAGTCTCCTGACCGTTGATATGGCTCTGTTATATACCTAGAGTAGTCATCGATGAACGTCATGTAGTAACTATAACCGCCCAGAGAAGGAGTGGAGAATTTTCCGCTCAGATTTTAATGGATAAGTTCTAGGGGCTTGTTGGCACGTGGTTCGGTGAGGGAGGGAAGGTTGGTTTTGGTGGATTTTGCCAGCTCACATGTGTTGCAAGTGGACATTTGACCGGAGGTTGGGAGAGATTTGGGGTCGGCGACCATTTTCCGAAGTTTGTTTAAGGAGGAGGCAGGCATGTGTCCAAGGCGCTGATGCCAATCGAAGAAGGTAGTTGCGATGGAGACGTGTGCAGGTGTATCTTTGAGTTTGAAGATGTACAGGCTTGCAGAGTTCACATTAGCAATACCGACGATATCCTTGTTGTTCGGTTTGTAGATGGTGAAGCCGGTTTCATCCCCGGTGACGGTGAATCCCTTTTTGGCGATGCATGACCATGACATTTGGTTAACATTACCAAGTTCGGGAATGACAAACACGTCTTGCAGGGTGATAACGCCATGTGATCCGTTGATGGTTACACTACCTATTCCGGTTACCTTCAGCTTGTGTCCCCCACCAACTGTGACTGTGCCATTGTATGGTCTGGGTTCCAAAACTTGGGTTCCGGTCATATGGTTGATTGCACCAGGGTCGAAGATTCATGACTTTGAGTCAGATTGAGGGGTATCAGAGACAAATGCGAATGCGTCGGTCATGTCGATATTAGGAGATTTGGTGTATTCAGCTAGGTCCAGGTCAATCACTTCGGAGGGTATTGGTTTTGAAAATAAGTGTGCCAGGAATGCTGTGCCGGATCCTGATGCGACGTTAAGGTTGCCTTTTGCAGCAGACTTCTCTTTATCCTTATAAGCTTTGAGTTTGCGGCAATCCTTGTGTGTGTGTCCCTTTGCGTATTCGCCGTTCTTGGTGCACCATGTGCAGGTCAAGACTGACTGTTTCTTGGCAGTTGGGCGTTTCCTTCTGCTGTTGTTGTTGTTGGGTGCTCCGTGTCCTCGCCTCATGTTGTAGGAAGCTCCTGACTCGGAAGAATCCTGATTGCGTCTGGCGTCAAGGTCCAAGATTTTATCTTGTATATCTTCGAAAATGACATTTGGCTTCGATTGGAGGTTGTCGACTACCGACTCAAGTGATTCATGTCTGAGTGAGAGGAGGAGGAAGGAGGCTTTTACTTCTGATACGGACTCGAGCTGATGGAGGTGATACCCGAGTGGGTCCTTTCCCTTGTCGGTGAAGTTGCTTGTTCTGGTAAGCAGTGATGACCAGAGGGTGTTGAACTCGGTAACGTGGTCCTTCATGCTCTTATCAGGAGTGTATTGGTGTGTGGTGATGTTCGTTAACAGTGAGTGTAGAGAGGCCACAGTCTTCCGATCGAATTTGTCCTCAAGTTGAGTCCAAAGGTGGTACGCAGAGTCCGGTGGGGTAAGAGTGAGGATGATGTCGAACTCAATGTTGCTTTGCAGGAAAACAATGGTGATGTTATCCTTTCTGTCCCAGGTGGAGATTTCGTCTGCCTTGTCGGAAGTTTCGGGTTCATCTTCTTCTTGATCACCGGTGGAGGGTTCTCCAGTGGTGTCGATCCCTTTACCCTTTGAAGAGGCCGTGACGGTGATTTCCTCATAGACGGGACGCTTGCTTGATTCGCTGACAATGTTCCAGAGATCATAGACCTTTAACATTCTCATGGACAGATCCCGCCAAACTGTGTAATGGGCCTGCCCACCAAGTTTGCATGGGAGGGCTGCAATCTTGAAGGACTCTTGAGACATGTTTGTAGGTGGTAATGATAAAATGTACTAATTGTGGAAGTGGATTTGAAGCTGGAAGTGTTTGGGAGATTGTTTAGGATTAAGCCGGGCTCATAACCTAAAGATGTAGAGAGTAGATAGAGATGTTGATAGAACTTATTGATACAGGAGAAGGGGGAAACCGCCCCTTATTTATACATAAATGTCGTTACACAGAACCCATAAGAAAACGTAGTAAGATGACTTATAGGAAAGCATAACAAATACAAATGAAACATTCCGCCACAATAGTATTATGACTCACGGGAGAGCGTACTATTTCAAGAGTTCGTATCAAAGGCCAACGGGCAACTACGGTTATGCGTTGATTACAGAGGCTTAAACGCCATCACAATCAAGAATCACTACCCTTTGCCACTGATGAACGACTCGCCGGACGGAACTAAAGGTGCAGCCTTCTTCACCAAAATAGACTTGAAGAACGGTTACAACCTTGTAAGGATTGCTGAGGGAGAAGAATGGAAGACCGCCTTCAGAACGAAGTATGGTCACTTCGAGTATAGAGTTATGCCTTTTGGATTGACCAATGCGCCGGCATCGTTCCAAGCCATGGTCAATACCATCTTCAAAGACCTGTTAGATCAAGGCCTTGTGGTATATCTTGACGATAGCCTCGTATACTCCAAGAAAACAAAAGAGCATAAAGCTCTAGTGATGACGGTTTTTGAGCGGTTGGGAAAGCACCACCTCTATGGAAACCCAGAGAAGACAGTATGGATGGCTGAGGAGGTAGAATTCCTCGGTTTTCAACTGTCGGGTAAGGGGAGTCAAGTGTCACGCAAGAAGGTCCAGCCCATCGTAGAGTGGCAACCCCCTACCAAGGTCAAAAAACTGCAATATTTCCTCGGATTTGGGAATTTTCTATACAGATTCATCCCAAAATATTCGGAAATATGCAAACCCATGACCGACCTCCTCAAAACGGGATCCGCATGGAAATGGAAGGAGGAACAACACCAAGCCTTCGAGAAACTTAAGGAAAAGTTTACCTCAGCTTCTATACTCCGTCATTATGACGAACATCGCCGAGCGATACTGGAAACAGATGCCAGCGACTGGGCTGAAGCCGCAGTGCTCTCCCAGGTGTTCGAAGATGGAAAGCTACACCCAGTAGCCTACCACAGTCGCAAGTTCCACGAGGCAGAGGTAAACTATGAGATCTACGATAAGGAGATGCTCGCAATAGTTTCTGCCCTCTTAACTTTGAGACATTGGCTGGAAGGGACGGACGAGCCCATCCAGATATACTCTGATCATCAGAACCTCCAATACTTTACCACGACCAAGAAACTCGCCCGAAGACAAGCCAGATGGGCCGAGAAGATAGCACCTTTTCGATTCAAAATCCATTACCGACCCGGTGAAATGACTGGGAAACCTGATGCACTAACTAGACGCCCGGAGTTCGCTATGGAGGGGGGAGTAGTCCGAGAACAGCCCGTAAAACAGTTGCTCACACAAGATCATTTCGCTCGAATCACAAGGTACAGTGTAAAAACTGGACCCATATCGATAGGCGAATGTCAGGATCACTGGACACCTTTGGGGCAATGGTACGACATACCTAGTGTCGAACTACCTCGAGAGCTATCAAACTGGTATGAGTCGGAGGGGCAATGGGTACGCAGGATCACTGAGGAGGTCATCCAGCCTAAATCAGACCCAGATGACATATGGACTCGGAAGGTGTTGCCGGCTAACGCGGAACCTTTGCCGGAGTGGAACCCGGACAAGAATACGGCCACCCATGAAGGTAGATGGGTTGTTCCTGGGTATGCGGTCAAGCAGGTGATCTCTGATCATCACGATAGACCAGCAGTGGGGCACTTGGGGCGGGATAAAACCCTGGAATTGATTGATAGGAACTACTGGTGGCTAGGGATGGCCGCTGATATAGCAAAATATGTTGGAACCTGCGACGTCTGCCAGAGAGCGAAACAGCGAAGAAGGCATCTATCTCTTCCACAACCTCTCGAATTAGCAGCCGTACCATGGACCGATATTTCAATGGATTTCATAGTAGAATTGCCATAAGAGAAGTCGGGATTCCGGAACGTCCTGGTAGTAGTGGACCGCTTCAGTAAAATGACGCACTTCATACCAATGACGGGAATCAACACGGAACAACCACCAATAGTTTTGTTAGAGATATCTGGCGCTTCCACGGACTCCCTAGAAGCATTGTCTCTGACAGAGGAACCCAGTTCGTCTCTGCCTTCTGGATCACCATTACCGAAAGATTGGGAATCAGGAGACGAATGTCAACCTCCTTTCACCCTCAAACGGACGGCCAGACAAAGCGAACAAACCAACTCCTCGAGTCCTACCTACGGGCCTTTATAGCCGGGACAGGTAAGAAGTGGAAGGAGCTTCTACCCATCTGCGAGTATGCATATAATAATGCCAGGCACTCGTTAACGGGGATGTCACCATTCTACTGCAATTACGGACTCCACCCCTGAACAGATTGGCCTACAGATGTTGAGTTGGAGAAATTGGACGCGGGAGGAGCCCACTACCTGGATGCGATCCTAGCCACTCACGAGATGGCAAGGGAAACCCTTCAGAAAACCTATGATGGAATGGCGTCAAGGTCCGGACCTAAGCCACAACAATTCACCATAGGACAGAAGGTACTCCTTGATACACGCAACCTCAGGGGTTATAATAAGTGGTCGGAAAAATCCACCGGACCCTTTACGGTTGCAGCTAAAATTGGTAATAGGGCATAACGACTGAACCTACCGACGGATTGGAAGGTTCATAACGTCTTTCATGAGATGCTACTTCGACCCTACAGGGAACACCCCAATCCAACAAGGCACCAAGGCACCAGGAAACGGATGGCGATACCTGAGCCGCAGAAAGCCTTAAAGGACGAGAACCTGCAGCCAACACCCTATACACGACCCCACACCCGAAGCCAGAGCCAGGCAACAGCAGAAGGCCCTTTAACGAAACGGCGAAGGATACAGAAGGACTAGTCTTGATACCTTTCCCTACTCATTGGATTTTTCCCACAGGGTTTTACCATGAGAGGTTTTTAACGGTCGAGGATGATGTCTAGGAGGGCGGAGTAGTGTTATAGGATACTCGGGCGCTAAGCAACGGACGACAACGCAACCTCGAAGTAACCGATGCGGCCGGTCTGCCAAGTAAGCATCTGCCGGGATGTAACTGCGCCCCGTCTACTTTAGCTTTGGTGCATGGGAAAGCGGGGTAAGAGTGTAAGACATCATAAGGAGAGCTTAGAATGGCAGGACCAACCCACGGGACTCGGGGGGATTGAAGAGTTGGAAGGATTAGTTGGGAGAGTTATTACTGAGATGGTTGCATGGTCAGGTCATAATTCTTGTATAAATAGAGGACTAGATTCCCGCGAAGTTGAGGAGACATCATCAGTCCTTCAAGCGGGCGGAACCCGGTTTAACAATATTACTTCGTTTAAAAGCTACAGAACTATCTCTTAGCATTAGCCATATCTTTGATATCCCTAAACAGTGTCAAGGAACATCAAGAACCTACAGCCCAACTCCCAACCTCCATCCGGTGATGTAAATGCTAGTCCGAGCTCAGAGGTTGGTAAGCTACGACAGATAGTCTAACTCGGGAGCCGGGTTTCAATTCTGAAACAGGACTATCACAATCGCCTTTCGGACCTTGATACAGAAATTAAGGAAATGATTGAGCTTGTGAGTCTTATCACGGCTCCTCCTCAGCCTGGGAGGTCCTAATCACATCGCTGTTCAGGAATTTAGTCTGGTATCTATACATGAAGCCCGCCAATCCGTTCTCATGTCCCAGAGCATGAAACGTCTCAGCTGGATTACGGTAAGCCCCAATCTAAATAGAGATGTACTCCGCTGACACTTCCCAGCTTATCTTTCTTCCATTAATGTTTGTAGCGGTAGGATATCTCTTCTCATCTCGCACGATAGCCTGCCTTCCTTTATGCTTACAGCACATAGGGTCTCTTCGGAATGAACGTGGATATACTGGAGAATAACCCAACTTGGAAATGGTATCCCATCTCAGCGGTGCCATTCCTGGGAGTTGTCATGCTCGCATGGCTCATATCAAAATGAGCTCCTGTATGCACCCCGTCCGTCCCTCTATGAATTAGGTTGTTTACTGACGTATAGTTAGACAATCGAGCCTCAACAACTGTTTAAGATCAGGGTAAAAATGGGGAAGTCCTTTGAACTCAAGCTTACACAGATACTTAGGAGGGGCAAGGCCTCGGGTTTGGAAGAAGGCGAGATTCCGAAAGAGCATATTGATTGAACATGCATTCAGTGCGGGAATAACACTGGGCTCTCACATAGATGGAGGAAATTTCTGTCAAGCTAGTTAATATTTTTGTTTATTGAGCTGTTCTGAAGGATAAGAAGGTACTTATATTCTATGCGACGGCTTTGAAGATTGTGGCCGGTAGTTCTCAACAAGGACATATTTTCGGAAGCCTGCGGAAGAAAAAGCTTGCATAGGCTCATCCATTAGTAAAGATTTCTTGAGTATCTTGCGCGTTTTATACTGCTGGCGGCTTGTGGAAGATAGTAGAGGCTATGTTAGGTAGATGGATGGGAGTATGCACTGCGAAACCCTGTGTTATTGACAACTAGCTTGGGTTTCCCTACATGAGGAGGGCCTTTTATTTGTTCGACCCCCGAATAGGGATTTCAGCCAGTATATGACTAGAGTGAGCCAGGACAGGTTAAGCGGAGCCAACCCCTCACGCCTACGTAGATACGGAAGACTGGCTCACTTGAATATTCGAAATTCAGTTCATGAGATCGGTTTTATTCAAGGCTTGGATTATGAGGTCATCGGGGAATAAATCTCGCGAGCGATAGAGCAGGTCGTATTCTGTATTTATTAGACTTTCCACCCACTATATCAGAATTGAAACACCGAGCCAACCTGCAATTATCCCCCGATAATGCGTACTTGCTGTGACAATTATCGAAATCTTCCGGTGTGGTGGAAACATTTTCCCATCACTATAGGAAGAGTGCATAGAGTGCATTTCTCCAATCGTCATCAACCACGATATGGGCGGAAGAATTGATTTACAGAACTTCCCCTGAAATATGTATCACTGAGTATCACCCGGAATAACTCATTCCGCAGTCTGAGAGATGTATTCATTATGTGGTGTGAGATGTTATTAACTTGTAGTGGAACATACCACTGTTATCTAATAAGTATATAGAGCCACTCTGCAAACGTATTCATAATTCGGATTTAGTATGGCATGTCCGGCTCAATTTAAGAACAAATCTGATCCGCGCTGAGATTTTCAAAATATCAACCACATATCACTCAACGTACTCAGAATTAAGATTAGACCCCCACGATATGATGCCTCTACCCACCAATCTCACACACCTACCCGGATACATTTTAATTCCTCAAATCGACAAGCCACCATATGCATTAAACGAGTAGGGTGTAAATCAGGAACACCTCTTGTCAGTGACTGCATATAGGTATAATATCTTTCATACATCTACTCTGTTATGGGCAAACAATGTAGATAGATTGAACAAGCGCATGTAAATATATGCGCACACTTATGAGCGTACATTTTACATGTTTGAGCGAGTTAGTAGATGTTGGTACTACAACACATCTCGAGTCAAATGATATACCAGATATGTACACATGGCATCTTGGGATTTCAGCACGGTTCCTACTCTGGCTAAAGGCCGAGAAACTCTTTTTCTCTTATATCTTGGTATTGGAATACACTTTGTAGCTCTGTTATAATAACAACCTCCTAGAGAAGAGGTAATAACCAAATGCTATAGAAGTGGTCTAGCCCTTTGCCACCAACACTAATTATGGTCAGGATATAATCTTATTTGGCGCAAGTGTGCCGGACAGGATATACTTTGCGGAGGCTTGGAAATCCAAGATGCAGTGGGGTACAGCGATGGTCAGAAAGTCATGAATCCTGGTTGGAAAGATTTGCGGTTAGATGTCTCAATTTCGTTGTATGACTTTTTACCTACCACTACCCCTACGAATAGCTGGATTGAGAATCTCCGATGAATTCAAGCTCACCGGACAACAATATGTTCGTTGATATGGTATATTAGCCGCCAAGTCCGTCCCTTGTTGGGATTATTTCACAGTCGCCTCTTTCCGTGCTGACATACCATGAAAGTAAGTTATACGAACGATCTGGTATTAGGTCGGATTCGGATCTCAGAAATAGGCTGAATCGCATTTTATCAGCAACCATAAAGGGGATGTCGGAATCGGCAGTAACACCATCCGCGGTGGTGTCGGACTCAACAACAAAGAACTCTTTGCTACTGAGAGACTTACTGTTTTTTTTCTTTTTTTCTTTTATTTATACTCGAATGCAACCTCAGGTTTATGGTGGCATACGAATTATCCGATCTCAGTACAGTTCAGTACAAGTACAGGGATTCACCCAATGTGCCTACTTATTCTCGGGAAGGATATGGAATACCCCTACCCGCTCGAAGTCAATACCCATAGCTCCCCCTATCTACCCATATCCTCTTACCAGTCCACATGTTCTATTTAGGCGTCCGATGCGTAGGAAGCTCTTCCCCATAGGAGCAGAAACCATCCCACATGTCAAGTCAGGAAAGGAAGCCAAGATTAATATCCCTCGGATCCCTCACTCCTCCAGGATTCGAACTTGAGACTTCATACACCCTCGGAAATCTCTTCATTAGGTGAACCTGGCCGCCTGGAAGCCTGCGGACCTGGTCACCCAGAGGACCTGAGAGCCTGAGTAAGAATGGGGATGTGTTCAAGTTGAAAGATTCTTTGTGTGTACAGAGTGTAAGGGAGGTAAAGACAGTCGAGAGATGGGATGATATCCCATATGCATTAGTGTATGGATAGATATGGTATATGTATATGTGAACTAGATATTACTATGGAGTTTCCGTAGACACCTAGCTACTGGAAGGCACGGTTTCCCATGGTTCACTCATTCTACCGAACAAACTAGTTGTAATAAGCCGGTTTAGTTAGTATTTCGATTGAGCTTTTGTCTTCGATTTAATTTGGTCTGAACGGTGCATCAGAGCCGAAACCCAGTTCAAACTAGTTTTCTATACGGTTATATCACGCAGATAGTCACCTCATAGAGTGGGAATTTTCAAGCTAGACCGATCTTTGGGCAGGCTCAAGTATACCTAACAAACCAGGCAATGGAATCTAAAAACACACTTACCTATGAACCTAAAAACCAAACAACAGAACGGTTCTAGTTCTTAAACCGGTTTAGAGAACCAATATTCCGTTTAGTTCATTTCGGTATGGCATGACCTCCAAATACAAAAGATTTCAACAGTTGGAATCACTGCTTTAGGTCATCTCTGTTGATTGCGATAGGCTTTCTTAGCGTGGACCCACGGATTACGGTTTGCCGAGGCTGGGGGATGACGGGCTTCACGGTCTCACACCAAATAATGCTTCTCCGATATTTTCTGAATTCTGTATATTCCCGTCTGCAAGGACCCAATGGGATAATCCAGGCTGAAAAATAGGGTCGGCCTGGCCTGCCCCATATTATTAGAGCTACGGCCTGGCCCACGCAATATAGCCCAGCCTCCCACAAGTAGATGTGTTTGTCATATTTCAAACTAGTTTTTTAAAGATTATTGTAGATAGAATTGGAAATACTATGGTGTAAGCTGCCACTGAATAATATGAAAATATACAAACATCATTTATGGTAGAAAACACCTATATACCAAGGAAGAATTGCTAAGATTTCATGAACACCATTCAGTCCAGGCCTGCCAAATGAGCCCGGGCTAAATATTAGCTTTGGCCTGGTCTGGCCCATCAAATGAAAACTGAGGCCCGGCCTGGCCCGTCCAGAAGTAGCCTGGGTAGCCCATCTGCGAGTCTAGTGTCAATTCTCATATCACAAACGTTACACTAAGCTTCAGTTTTGACTCTGTTTACCGAACAGAAATACTATCCCTGCGCTTGTGGTAGCTACGGGAGCGAGTGTAGGCTAGTCCAGATCAGACTTCAGGACTATACGCCAACCTCAAGCAAAGGGGTTTTACGGAACTCACCGTATGCCCCGTGAAGTTATAGTGGATGGGAGAGAAGAAGAGCGAAGTGATTTGAGTGAGGTTTGAACACGTGACCTTTGGTGGAGGTAGTGAGGTTACTATAAAGTGAAGACTTTTCCAATTGTGCCGCTGATTATTTCAGGGTGAGAGAGGATTTTGGTCGCTCTATATATACAGATATTTTACTAACACGTGATTCCTGATTACATAACCATATCCTTGTTCCATCTATGACTCATTCCACATTACATGATTATTATTCCACATAACCGATGTCGCAATGCCAAGTCCTAATTTTAACACTTCCCCTCACTTGCCACATTGTATCCTTTCTGAATGTCTACGGTGTGCGGGTTTCAGAAGGTCTTTAGTCATTACGTCTGCTACATTGTCTTTGGTAGGAACGTAGAGGAGTTCGAAGGTTCCGGCTTCAAGTTGTTCTCTCATGTAGTGATAGTGTACGTCGATGTGTTTCGATCGATCGTGGATCCTAGGGTTTCGACTCAGGTCTATTGATCCTGTATTGTCGGCGTGTAGGAAGTACTGGTAGGTTTGTTGAAGTTCCGTTAGGGCATTCTTTAACCATACTAGTTGACGAGCTGCGAGTGGCAGGGCCATGTATTCGGCTTCTGTTGTTGAGACTGCGACTGATTTCTGCTTCCGACTTCTCCAACTTATTGCTGATTTCCCTAATCTGAAGACGTATCCAGAGAAGGATTTTCGATCATCAAGGTTTGAAGCGTAGGAACTGTCTGAGAATCCGTCGAGTGTTTTAGAGTTCCCTTTCGGGCAGAACAGGGTCCAGTCTTTGGTTCCGTTGAAGTATCGGAGGACTCGCTTTGCTGCTCACATGTGTTCCTCGGTTGGATATGAGGAGAACTAGGAGAGGGTGGTAACGGTATGGGTGATATCTGGTCTTGTAGCTATGCTGGCATACATGAGTGATCCTATTATTGATTGGTATTGGGTTTGGTTCTCGATAATGTGCTCAGGATTTCCTTTACGAAGGGTGAGGTTAGGTTCGAGTGGAGCGCTGACTGGTTTAGAGTCTGCCATCCCAAACTTCTCTAGGATTTTGTTGATGTATGTATGTTGTGATAGCTCAATACCAACCTTTGTTACCTTTATTCCAATTCCCAGTATTCATTGCGAGTTACCGAGATCCATATATTCGAAGTCTGCCTTAAGCAGTTGTTGTACTTCTTTTCTGAATGGGGAGTCAGGTCCGACTATCATGATGTCGTCTACATACACCGATATGGACAATCGTTGTCTAGTATGTATGAATACACATGGGTGGAATTTGGCTGGGACAAATCCTTTCCGTTGATGGGAGTCTGCTAGGCAAGCATACCATTCACGGGATGATTGTTTAGTCCGTATATGCATTTCTGAAGTTTACACACGTTGTTGTCCTGCCTGTAGTCATCAGGTAGTTTTATGTAAATCTCCGCTTTGAGTATACCATATAAAAAGGCTGACTTGACGTCCATTTGATGTGGTATCTACCCATTGTGAGCACCCAGTGCTAGGAGTAGTCTGAGTAAATCATATCGGGTGACTGGGGCGAAGGTTTCATCATAGTCTTGGTACTGTACTTGTGTGAAGCCTTTGGCAACGTACCGAGCTTTATACCGTTCGATGGTT
Organism: Morchella rufobrunnea; assembly: GCA_024713595.1. NCBI lineage: Eukaryota > Fungi > Ascomycota > Pezizomycetes > Pezizales > Morchellaceae > Morchella > Morchella rufobrunnea. The sequence goes on from JAMGYT010000025.1 coordinate 685,801, forward strand.
CCGTCCGAGTTGTGTTTGATTTTGAATACCCACTTTCCTTTCACTACTGCTCGATTTGTTGGTCTGTTGACAATGTCCCAGGTATGGGCCTTGTCGAAGGCGTCTTTTTCAGTCTGTATAGCCTGTTTCCATAGGGTACGATCTTCGCTTTTCATAGCTTGATTGTAGGTTGAAGGTTCGGTGACTAGGTGTACTCGTTCACTTGGTGTGTTGAGAGAGTCGTATTCAGTTTGTAATGCACTTCTGGCCTTTTTATGGTCATCCATTAGTGCTTCCATTTCAAGTCGTTTCTCATCCTCTTCCAATGTGTCGTCGGTAATTAGCCTTTGACATTCTTGGTCATTTTCTTTGCCGAGTTCCTTCATCTTTTTCTGTATTTCTACTTTCCTACTCTCATTTTCTAGCTCTGATTGTTTTCCCGTTCTTTGGCGGATGCGAGTTGATCTTCGTTGATGAGTTGGAGATGGTGCTATCTCAGGTTGCTTTCCCTTGTTAGGTGTTACCGGTGGAGATTGTTTAGGTCTCCCTGGTATTTTTGGGGGGAATCTGGATAGTTCCTCATCTTGTGGTTTTTCGGAGGTAGATTCTGGTTCGTCTTCAGACCTGTCTTCTGATTCGTAGCCGTCATCTGTTGGTGCAATCGTATTAGGTGTTAGGATAGTGATGAATCCGGTTTCCACTGTTGCTTCACCTGATCCAGGAGGGGGGAACGTGACATCTCGTGATTCAATTACCCTATGTTTTGATCCGACCCATATACGATATATTTCTTTACTGTCTATGTATCCAACTATCATTCCTTCTACCGTTCGGGGTGCTAGTTTGCTTCCTGGAGGCCTAGTTTCTTCCGGGATGTGGACATAGCATTTTTTACCGAATGGTTGTAGGTGTTGAACACATGGTCGCTTTCCTCTCAGAGCTTCATAGGGTGTTATCCCTTTCAGCGTACTGTGTTGGAGTCGGTTTTTAAGGTAGACAGCTGTTGCATAAGCTTCTCCCCATAACGTCTTCTGATAGTCCATGATCATGCACCTGGCCATGGTTGTTATCGTACGATTGAAACATTCTGCAATTCCATTTGATTTATTGTTGTAGGGGGGGGGTTAGCTCGTGTAATATTCCTTGTTGTTGGAAGTACTTAGTTATGTCTTTGTCTAACGGCATTTCGTGTCTTGGTTTGGATTGCGGAGGAAGGATATCGCTTTGGGTTCTCGGTGCATTGTCTTTCGGGTTATCACTTCTCCTTTGGGTTTTCTTTCGCAGAATCTAACGCCTCTTCCTTTGTAATTTTCTCGACGCTGCTTCCGTTAGTTTCCGCCGCTCATGGATTATTAATCATGTCTCGGCGTCTCGGCCACTTGTATATATATATGGCTCCACCTTCCTTTGTCTTCTTTCCTTTCTTCCTCACGTATGCGTTTTTTAGTTTGGGTTTTATTTCTCTACGGGTTATTCCTTTGTCTCTTCGGGTGTCAAATATATTACGTTACACCTTCTAAACATCGTTCGCTTCGCGTAACGTGTCCGAGTTCCTGAAATCTCCTCAGTCAGTATCAAGCCTGATCCTTCCAAGACCTTCCCGTCGGTTATAGCCCGACCCTCTGAATACGTTCCATCGTGTTGTGCCGCTTGGTTTAGTTTATGACAGCCGCACGAGTCCTCTGTTGGTATCTCCGTGTTCATTACTTCATACGCGAGATCATCTACCTTATCGCTCCCGAACTCTGAAGGGTTACCCTGCCTTCCTAGTCCCCTCTGTCTCTCTCCGGTTCAGCGCGTAACACTTTGTTGACATACTCGGCGCCATTGTCAGTCTGGAATCTTAGTATGGTGGTATCATACTGTTTTTCCATTCTGGTGACGAATTCTCGTATGGCTATCTTCGCATCATCCTTTCGTTTGAGGAAGTATATCCAGGAGAACCGAGTATAGTCATCACTAAAGGACATGTAGTATCTAGATTTACCTAGCGATTCAATACCGAATTGTCCAGACAGATCTGAGTGGATTAACTCGAATAGTCGTTGGGATGTAGTACTTGTTGGTGTTGGTTTCTGATGTGTACTCTTGGAGAGGGCACAGTCCTTGTAGTGGAAGTTATCTGGCTTGGGAGGCAGTTTCTGGATGTCGTTGTATAGATTTTCGAATGTGGCTGGATGTCCTAATGCTTGATGCCAATCATAGTAGGACATCAATCGAATTGTATTACTAGCTAGCTGTACATTCCAGAGACTCTTTTCCAACTTTGCCCAGATTATCTTTTTACCCACTTTTCTGATGAATTTATTTCCTCCTCCTGATTCAGTTCTAAACCCCTTTTTATCGAGGGTAGGTTCTGAGACCAATCCCACGTTTTCCAGTGTGGGGTCCAATTGTACGTCGGTGAGGATGATGGAGGATCTAGTTCCATCGGGAAGGTAGCAGTCGAAACTAGTGCTTCCCAGCCCAGTGATCCTATGCCTGATTCAATCAGCTGTGTGGACAGTTCCAGAGTAGGGTCTGACGTTGTGTAATTGGTCTTCAAAGGGCGTAACATGAGATGTTGCTCCAGAGTCAAAGATCCAGGAAGGGGAAGGAGTGGGGTCATGGCGTATCATGCAGATTGTGGTGGCTGAGTCATTTACGACCGCCGATGCTGATTCCTTATTTTCTCCCTTTTTTATATCCTTTTTCTTTTTGTTTTGCTCTTGGAGCCTCCGACAGTTGGTGAAGTCGTGGCCTTTGTAGCAGAGGTTTCGCTTTTTGCACCATGTGCATTCCTTCTCGTTCGATGGTGGTGGTGGAGGGGGCGTCTTGGTGTAGAACGCTTTCCCATTTGTGGGTTCGGCTTCATCCTAGTGTAGGGCGAGGAGTCTCCGGCGCACATCTGCATAGGTGAGGTCTTTCTTTGTCTGAAAGTTGTCTACGACGTTGTCCATCGATTTTGGTAGCCAGGATAGGAGCCTTAGTGCCATGGTTTCATCGGAGTTGGTAAGCGATTGGAAGGATTTTGCTACCTCGTTATCGGCAGCCTGGCACCTTTGGGCCAGTTGTTTGCGGTATTTATCGAATGTGTCCAGGAAAGAGGACAGGTTGTCTCCTTCCTCCATCTGAATCTTCGTGAAGCGCTTGACCAAGTTCACTAATGTGGAGGGGCTAACTCGTTCAAATTTGATTTTCAATACCGTCCATGCTTCGTGGGCATTTTCGGCATGAGCTACTAGGTCTTGGAGGTCTTCGATTACCGCAGTGGTTAGGAGGGTTACGACGGTGTCATCGATCCTCTGCCATTCGCTGTAGTCTTCGTCTTCGTCTTGTAAGGAGAATTTGCCGTCTATAGCTTCCTACCAGCCATTGACTCTTAATGCTCTTCTCCAGGATCTGGCCCAGGTTTGATAGTTTATTTGACCCCTTAATTTGGGCAAACCATCAAATTTGACTGGGTTTACAAATGTCCCGGTGACCTTCTTTTCTGAGGTTTCAATCTCAGCTGGCAGTTTGCCAGAGGTCTTAGAAGATTCTGCAATTGGAGAGGTGGACATGATGTTGTATGAAGTGTATAGAGATAAGCAATAGAGTGTAGAGGTAATGCGGATTTATTGTGCAGAACCCGGGCTCATAACCTGAAGTTATAGTGGATGGGAGAGAAGAAGAGCCAAGTGATTTGAGTGAGGTTTGAACACATGACCTTTGGTGGAGGTAGTGATGTTACTAGAAAGTGAAGACTTTTCCAATTGTGCCGCTGATTATTTCAGGGTGAGAGAGGATTTTGGTCGCTCTATATATACAGATATTTTACTAATACGTGATCCCTGATTACATAACCATATCCTTGTTCCATCTATGACTCATTCTACATTACATGATTATTATTCCACATAACCGATGTCGCAATGCCAAGCCCTCATTTTAACACCCCGTAGGGTGTGTGTGCCGTATGAACCATCCTCAAGGCGGCATTGCATTATGCGAGCGCGTTATCAAGCCAAGATGTGACATAGAACTACTCTCTTATTAGAAGTATATAGCTATAACCATGATACATTTGTTGATCCTTCCTGCTTGTCGAGAGTCAATAACACATGGCTTACAGAGTCACAATCGGGTGCAGCGGGAGTGCATGGCCCACCCAGTGTCTCCAACAGTTGTATCCGGTTTTAGTTTCCACCCACATTGTACTGAACTGAGCTGGACTGATTAAGAACTGCCTACAAGTGAAATGACTGAATCAGAATACGTTGATCAGGCAGAACTATTCTGAGATCTTGGCAACGTCTAACAGGACTACAACGCAAAATGTGTTCACCCGTATCGGGAGTTCTAGTTACCTTAGGAACCTGTCCTGGCTAGCAAAATAGAACCGAATTACCTTGTGAAACGGTTCTAGAAAACCGTCTCGAACTGACAAACTGAAGAACCGTTGGAAACCTTGGCATGCTCTGACTGCCTCCAGCATGAAACACATAGCAGAGAAGAACACGAACGTCTACGCAGGTGTTTAAGATAGAGGTAACCAGGGATTGATCTAAACCCGCGGGAGCCATTTCTTCATGGCTGTGCCAAATGCGGTTTGACAAGCCATTCATTTATGGATATCCTGTCGGTAGACCGGTAAAGGCAAGCCTAGTCTTGAGGCCCTAGAGTATGTCCTAGGCGCGCGACTGGCCGTCGCCCTTTACTCATAGATAAGGTGTAAGAAAACCAGGGGCTTGATAATGACGAAACAAAAACACGAAAAAAAAAAATAGGTGCTTGCGTCACAGGTTCTCACTCGGTTCCTGGCATCCCCGGTTTTGTGGACAGCGAGGCTTACCTGGGCCTTACTGAACTATACGTTAAGTGCCTACTCCCTTCCCTTCCGTGAAAGTAAGCTCAAGAAGATAGACCCGGTGCAACGGCAGAAAGGAGCCTGATGGCTTGTCAAGAATTAATATTACTAACGTCGTAAACATCTCAATTTCGAAACTCTCTGAGCAGCAAAGTCACACACTTAGAAATGAAAAAGCACACCCAGAGATGCCCGGGACATCGCAGGACATGTTTTATCTTCTGTTTGGTAGAATCTCGCTCATGAAAACAAACTACACTTCAACTTGTGATTGGTGGTCTTCCCCATCGCCACTCTTTCGTGTGAACGGGCCGGTATCTCCAAGCTTGATGTTGATGGAGGGGTGCCTTCATTCTACTATCTCCTGTACTATATCATCTCCGGTATATTACGGCCATTCTCTAAGATTGGCTATTTTACTGGCTCGTACTCGGGGGTGAGAGCCGGTTAAGCGCCCTCCGTGTACCCTGAATGGGTAACTCGAACAACATAATATACCAAACCCGATTAAGCATAACTTCAAAAGTACTTTTTCCAGTCAATATGCCGCTCAATATTCCGCTCAATATCCCGCCAGGGATGACAACAGGCATTGTCCCGTGCTGCGGTTGCCAGATGGCAAATCAATAATACAATTATATTTCAAGAACTCCTTTTGGGCTCTGACGGGGTAGTCGATAGTTTATCTAGTAGGTCAGGCACCCTCTGGTACCCAGAAAGTCATCAATTTCTTGGTCTTCTGCGCCTCGTCGATGGTCTACTTGGCTTCGAATTGCCAATGTCAACTCACCAGCCCCGTGCTGTCACTGCTTGGCATCAAGCCACAAGAATCCCTTGGCGTAGTGTTGAGCCATAATCGGACGTGAACAGTATCGTAAGTGAGTGTGGAGATGGAGGTTTGGTCACTCTTTAGGACATAGTGAGAAGTCTTTCTTCGTCCATAGGAGATATATGATAACCCTCACCTTAGCGGAACTGAAAATCATTTTATTTTCCTCAACCCTAACCCTGGACCAGGCAAAAGGCATTGAGTGGTCCGGGGCCCTATTGCTCCCTGAGGTTTCCCAATAATTTCAAGGTTGTCGAGGAAGGTAATCTACGATCGACCGGCTATGCTCCCAGTGATATGGCGTATACTAATCTGTCGGTTTAGATTTTATAACTACTGAGTAGAGCGTGATCTATACCGGAATAGAAGATAACGAGTGAGTGTAGCATTGGCAACACATTTAGTTTCACCGGTGAGCATATTCGTGAGAGGATATCAACAACTATATGTAGACTTTACCAGGGTAGATATGCATTTGAGAACTGGCCGCTCTCGCTCAGCTGACGCCTTGAACATGGAAAATGTTTCAAATGTTTCTCTAGTGCGTTATATACCATAGATACAAATAGATAAGGCGTGGATTAAGTGTAAGAATTTAATCAGAAGTCAACCCATCCAAGGAAAATTTAACCATGTCGCACTGACTCCAAACAAGCGTGCGCTTGCGGTGACCCCGCGTGATTAGGGCAACTTTCCGGTCGAAGGCGCTTTTGAGGTGGAGGAAAGATCTAGTGCAAAATTTAAACCTACCGGGTAAAGTCGCTGGCTGGAAAGCATTAAAGTCATCCCAACATGGAAAAAGAGGCGTGAACCAAACTGATGTCCCCAACTTTCGAGGGAAAGAATAAAATAAGTATGACAGGTCGACACCATCCACACAAGGCCTATTGTAAATTTCATGGCAGGTGAGGCGGGTAATAGCATATATGTCCCGAAGCACATATTGGCCAAAACAGTGCCTGATATCACGAATAGGCTTGCCTTTGAAAGACTGTGTAAACACGGCTCAACCTCTTACGCCTCTTTTTCAGTACCATCATCCAATCGTTCCAGAATAGAAGCGGTATAATGGATGATCTCCAGGATGAACAATGGGAAATATATTGCGCTCGCCCATGCAATGACTGGTCCAATCCCGTTGTATCCACACAACTGGGCATATTGCAGTAAGGATATGAGTGATAAATCGGCCTCGTACTAGATATTCTATCTCGCAAACTCTGCGGTTCTATATCCCATCTAGGCCTCACTCCATTGGAGATCTCGACGCCGATCCTGTTGTAGCCCGAAGTGAATGGTCAGAGTGTGTGGCACCTTGTGATGCCTATTTAATACCCTCCGCTAGGGTACCAACGATAGAGGCGACTAAGCGAAAATGCGTCGAGAAATGGGCCTGCGCTCCGGGCCAGGTTGAGGATGTAGTACAATCCTAGAGAACTGCTCGTAGGATGTGTAATGTGTGCTAGGAAAAGTGATACCATAGCACAAAGAATGTTGTAGGGAGTGACAGTGTTGACTGCCTGGTCTAAAATGCCCTCGTCTGACATTTCCTCGTTTAACATTTCCCGCCTGGAATCTCCTGATCAGAGGCCTCCTTGCGAGAGATATCACCGCCGTAGTCTCGGGATGCCTTTTATCGCCGCGACCGGCTCAGCATCGCTGGAGCTGGCGGAAGTAGGCTGCTCGTCTCAACAGGGCGCGCCAAGCGGGGGACGGTAGTAGTGACACTCCCGGAACTAGGTGTCACGATTGAAAGACTTGAGGGGGAAAGTACCAATAATGTAAAAAGGTATGGGTGCGCGAGCCTGATAGGACTCATGACTGCTTATGCTTTTGCGAATGTTCGGTGTGCTTCAAAATAACTCGTGGAGAAAGAAGGGCGGAGGGGAGGGCGTGAAGTTACTTATATTACAAAAGTGTTTGAGGGATAAGAAAGAGGTAGGCTCTCGGAAGGGCAGGATACAGGGCCGACCAGATTCAGAACTTGTTGACCCATCGTACGCCGGCGGGGTGGCAATACACCGCGCGCAAGCAGCATGGGGATTTTATTGGTTGCTTGGCCAGTTTTATCCGCTATGGTGGAAGAAGCTCTGTATGGCTAGCTTGTCAACTGTGCATAAACCACCCTTTTCATAATAGCAACAGACTTTTATTCTGTTTGGTAGGCCAAAAGTGAGAGGTGTAAGTGACATGCTGCCCCTACAAGGCTTCTTCCACCATATCGTGCATGCCAGTCGTTAAGGTTAATTAATGTCTTATCGGGGCAGCGAATCGGAATGTAGCCGGGTCACACGCGAAGGAAAACGTATCACTCTGGAGCTTCATGCACAGCGATAGGTGAAAGATGATGGAACGTCACTAAAGCCGCCTTTCAAGATTTTTTACTCCCCCTTGTATATATCAGGATCACGTCTAGGTATGGCGCGAGAGGTGTTGAGGGGTCACCTTGTAATCCTGTTCACATCACCCCACTATGTAGCCCTTGGAGCCTAAAGTCATGTTAAAGGGTAAATCTAGTCAATATTTGTTTCCCAGAGCCAATGACTGAAGCGGTAGATTATACAGGGTTGACAACGTCGCCCTCTTCTCCCTCCCTCTTGCACCATAGCACTTTCTTTTCTTCTTGTCTCAGCACCATCATCGGAACATTTCTCGTGCATCGATATTAAATTCATTCACTTGCTTATACAATACTACGAAGCAGAGAGTAACCACAATATTTAGCAAACACCATCCAAGTGATACCCCTCTTCCTTTGGTGCCCAACCAAGAATAAGGTAGCGATCTCCAATCCGGGCTGATCCGTCGTGAGCCGGGACCCCTAACCCTGCATAGCAACCAACTACTCATACGTGGCGTAGTAAGCCTACAGAACTAACAAGAAGAGTAATAATAATTGGAGTGAGTTCACAGAGATCTTCCGTTTGGGACATTGATTGGAAAAACGCTTCAGAAATCCCATTGGAACTAAATTTTAGTTAACCCCCTGGAAATGTTAATCCCAGAGATCGGGATTCTGGTGGTCTGGGACAGAGTGATTCACGGGCTAACCATGTTGGGTAGCCCAGAGTGGGTAGCTCTCTCGATCTGGGGGCGGAGGGGTTTACTGGGTTAATAGTGCCGATAATAAAATTTCTACTCGCGCTCGTGGAGTCGCAAGTACCTAGAAACTACGTACAGCCTTATGTCCTTAAGTCACTATGGCCGATCCCCCTCGGTTCCCCTACCTCCACCCATTATGTCGACAGAATGGCAGAGCCCCCCTAATCACACCAAAGTGCTCCCTGCTGCCATACACATTTCTCAAAAGATGCTCTCTGTCCATCCCAGGAAGCATCATTATCCTACTCGGTTTCCGCACACTTCTCCTACTTGTATTCAGCATACTTGATACCCCGGCATTATAACGCCTAGCATAGGTTCGCCGTCGCTCATGCTCGCTGTTGAACATATTCATCACCGGAGAAAGAGCATCTTTGACGACTCTACTTGTCTGGGAAAGACGACCTGTTGTGCCCGCGCTTCCACACGCTGCAACAATGTAAAGACCTTTGAGTCGGATGATAGTTGACCGCACTATTGCTCGGAGGAGACGGCAGGTGGAGGAGAGGGCAGCAAGGGAGAGGATGGTTTCGACGTGGGAGGTGATGCAGAAATGTATTTCTATGGGGAGGTCGAGGAGGTTGAGGGTGCAGGACGCAGAAGACATGGTCATGGGAAGGTTGAGGCAGTGGGTTAGTATTTAACAGGCTAGCGTTGCGAGGGAGGAACACTTCCGAATGGATGATGGTGGACAGCGGATGTCTTGCGATAAAAACAATACCATTGTTTGAGACCTGTGTGTAACGCTACCTAAAGCTCGTGATGGGAACGAACGTCTATGTATGATCTGAAATCCACGGTATATAGCCAATAGTTTAGGTGGGTGCGATCCAAGACCAAACCCTGTGGCGAGGGTGAAACGCCCCCGGAAAAATGGGCTGCCTGCAATGTGTGAAAATATGATTACACCAACTACATAATGAACTTTGAAAACTCACAGCTCTCAATAACAAGTAAGGACATAAAGGTAAATGGAAAGGGATACAGGTATGCAGCTATGGTAAAGAGTTGAGTTTAGGGCTTCGAGGATGGTGGCTGTCACGTTGTTTCGCTCTGTATTTCATTTTTGATTCCATCTACCAGACATCGCAACCACTCTACCGGTAAACGATGTTTTATCCTGCCGGACATACATTTGATATTTTCTCGCGGACATACCCCACCAGACGCTCTCGCGCCTCCCCTGAAAGCATCATTCCGCCATTTCCCCTAATTTTGCGCCACTTGGTACCGCACCTCCTACGACGTGCATAAGGTCTGGTGGAGTGCCAGAACTCCTGAGTGACAGGGATAAGAACGTCCTTTACGAGTTTACTGGTCCGTGCCAGACGATATGCCGCCCTTGCATCTCCGCATGCTGCGACGACATATAAGGTCTTGAGCTTGACTATCGTTCGCCTGAGTGTCGCGCGGAAGAGGCGACTCGTGGCTGAGAGTGCAGACAGGCTGGTGATGTCGGCGATGTACCCGATGATCATGAGATGGATCTCGGCGGGGAGGCCGAGGAGGTCGGGGTTTGATGGCGGGGACATGGTTCTGGGGGTGTTGGGTTGTGGGGTATTACGGTAAGGAGGTAGAGTCCGGAGTGGTGACTGTGATGATGGGATCATGCTGGGAGGATAGACAATAGCATTATTCCGTTTATGGCTCGGCGCATCTTAAAGGTGACAACAAATTTTAAGTATATCGCGAATAACTTTTCAACCAAACAAGATATCAAAAATCTATGTGATCAAAATGCTCTTCTCTGCTACTCCTACATTTTGATCACATAGACGTTTGATATCTTGTTTGATTGAAAAGTTATTCGCGATTTACTTAAAATTCGTTGTCACCTTTAAGATGCGCCGAGCCATACCTACATTTCATGATCCTGGACTCGCATGACCTGTGGCGCGCCCGGTCTTAAAGGTGACATGCCGTTATTGCAGTTGGAACAAGTTTAGCCACTCAGGATAGTTTTTACCAATGAAATAAATTGAAATTATTGACTATCAGCCCTAGAGTGGCTGGAAACTGTTTTTTGCTCAGGTGGGGGGTATAAATGGGTATAATACTGTTCCACTCTACCAAATCTTGGCGCTTTTTACATACCAAAACAGCCATTTTCAAGGTCTAAAAACCCCACCAAAAGAATAGATAAAAGAAATCTGTCTAGACAACTTCTAGATAATATATAGGAGCAGACTTTGTCTCGCCAGATTTCTGATATCCTGTTTGGTTGAAAAGTTTTTAGACCTGGTGCTTGCTGTCACCTTTATGATCGGGCGCGCCATAACTACTATCACCCTGGTGTACAAAGATTAGCTCATTTAGTAGCACCTGGGTCTTGCCTGTGAAAACACCTCAGTAGCTATCATAGTCCTTGATTTCAACAGATCTACTATAGAGCTCGCACGTTCATGCATGAGAGAAATTCCTCTAGCGTTTCCAACATGGAGGAGATAAAAACATGATGTCCCCGAACAATAGCTTGCGGAAGCAATCTTCCGAACGAGTGTATTCTCCCCCATCCATCAACGCCGGACCCTTCTCTCCTCGTCTCATATTGGTGCCTTCATCTCGAGCGCCCAACATGGGCATGCTTTCCTCGTCTCCCTGCGCAGAGCGACGTAGAGGTCTGGAGCTTAATTATAGTTTCCCTGGGTGTGAGTCTGGGGAAGGCTGACAGGGCGGAAAGGATGAAGATGTTAGTGATGTTTTCAATGATCGTGATGTATGCCGGTGGGGATAAGCAGAAATTAGGTGGAACAGATAATGATGATGGAGGTGGTCGGATCGTGGTATAGGTTTTCGAGCGACAAGGAGTAATGTCAGGAATAACAAACACATATAGCGTGATTATATGCGCAGTGTTCGGATAGATACACAATGAGATTATCCACGATCTGGATTTCTTGATAGCCCTACTACGAACGGCTCTGCCAACCTACTATGATTGAGAATATCTCAGCGTACGGGGTTCCCAAAGATGTCGCGCACTCAGACGAAACCTAGAAACTATAAAATACAAAAAGTGCCTAGGAACTAAAGTACCGACACCGTGATAGAACGGAACTTAACGACCTTCCGACCCACCACGCCAGCCTGATTTTCCTGCCACGGCGCTTGCATCCGAAGCATTTTGCCCAGATTCCCGTCCTGTCAAAAGGTCATATCGTTCCCCGGATCTTCAACTCCAGTCTCTGTCGATCCTCCCTCCCCACATACACCATCTAGCCTGGTGACACCTCCCTTCCCCATATTGTGACTCCAATATAGCCTGTTTGTTGGAAATACACCTGCGGGAAAGAAAGCAGGGCCGGAGTTAGTGTTTAGAAGCGCTACGAGATTGCAGGGAGTAGTAGTTGAGATACGTGGTAGAAGAAGGTGGAAGGAGTTCTCGTGGTTGGAGTGAGTGCTAAAGATAACCCCCCCCCCGGTCCCCACCAAACAAGCAGGGCAGTTGTGACTAATCCAGCACTTTAAGCTTATTGCACAGACAAGTGAAATTTATCAGACTTACAATCGAACCCTAGTTTGTATCGAAGCTGCGAATTTCCTACGAACCAAGAAGAAGAAAGCCCAGCTATTTCGGAAGGCGGCTACAAAACTACAACTTAGGTAGATCGCCAACTTGACAGGGTTCATGACTCTGAGAGGGTGGATGGAACATGAGTTGATCACAAATCACTTATGAAGGTCTTCCCAAATCATAATTGTTCGCTTTCAACCCATGTTATAGAGGTTGCCTGTACGTGTGGAAATGTGTTTTCCCCTCTAGCAAGCATTCTTTCATGAGCAAATCACATGAATGCAGTTATCCGTCCCCCTAGAAGACGTAATACAATCTGGGGGTTACGATATGGGAGCCGCGATTGATTGGCTAATTAAACTCACCAAGGACAAATGTTTCTTGGAGGTATATCGGGCTGAATGTTGACGTGGTACTTATTCCCGTTAATTACTTTACCTACCAACCTAATCCATTACCATAGGCGATCGCACAAGGAGAAGGATGTCCCTATGCAGTGACGCCACACATCACAGGCCTTGAGGAGTCGGAGTAGAGGAACTTAAGATGGCACAGGGGCCAGACGGTATGAATATAGCACATCTTGGGGTATTAACTGCCAGCTTCAGAGTGACCGTGACACCCATTGTCGCTTTGCAATTGCTCCGTACAGTACTCGATATTACTATTAATCAATATAAATTACGGCAAGTATCTGTTAATGGAAGGATTTATAGAACGATTACTGGTATCAAACTATTCCCGTGAATTAATTTGAATGTCAAGCATGCAAAACTAGCAAATAATATACGTGATTAACGTAACATCACTCGTAACGATGTGTCAATAGCTAACAGTACTGGCTTTGAAACTCATATCTAGGCAAGGACGCCAGTACGGCGTGGGTTGAGAGGGGCCCCTGGGATATCTTTGGGCGGGCCGGTTCCAGTTAATATTTAGCCAGGGACGTATGTGCAAGCACGGGCTCCAAGGTGCTTAAACGATTCTAGCAGCCCTTCCGAGACATATAGACATTTCCTACTATAGACTATGGTACATGGGCTTGGTGAGGATTGTCTAGGCTGCACAATCTACTCTCAGCAGCAGGTATATAATTGTGCAACTTACACAATGATAATTGCCATTGTGCTATCTACACAATTATAATTATTATTGTGGGTTGTTGTAGTGCTGTTTACACAATTATAGTTCCTATTGTCATTATTGTCTGGTTTACACAATTAAAAGAATTGAGTAATTGAAACAATTAGAATTAATGAGAGATTGTTAAGTTTAATAAGAGACAATCATTTTTCATTATTAGTTTAGAAGCAGGATACTCGCTAGTATAGTGGATAAGTGTATAATTATGAGCAGGTTTATATGAGAAAGCTTGAAGGTTAAATTCCCCTACAACTTGTGGATTCATTTTCCTTATTTCAAGTTCAAACTCTGCAATTCCATTGTGTAGTTAACACAGATTAATTGCGCAGTCAACACAGATTCATTGTGTAGATAACATAGTTCCATTGTTTAATTGTGCAATTCACCCGGGTGTAAGATTGTGCAACCCGCCCACGGAACTTTATACCATTGTGTATAAGGACCAAGGCAAGCTAACATATATCCATTTCCTCGAGGGAGGGTAAACTGTCGCATTTTCGATACTATCTACTTTTTATCTCAAACACATCCAATTGCATTGTGAGGAACACGCTATTCGATGAAGCCCGGGCTGGCCCATTGACGCCCTTGTATTTAGGAAACTGTATATTCAGGATAAACCCTCTTGAGAGTTGTTTTGCAGCTAGCTTTCAGAGTTCTGGCATCAGGATGGTTTCGGGATACATTTATAGCAACGTCATAAGTCCAGTACAATTTTGGACGAAGGCTACTGCATGGTAAATGGTAAAAGAATACTGCTAATACATTAACCACTCTTTATTGTACTGGTTTTAGCTAAAACAGTCACAGTAGAAGCTATACTACTGATACATCATGTCGGGTGATATTGTATTATATAGAGTATAATTTATTACTATGATTCTCAAAGATAAGTATCTCTAACCATTCCAGTATAATGCCAGCTTCTTAGACCTTGGGCTAGTCGTTGGTTATCTTGTGGTAGTTCGAATATTGATCTATGTGGTAAATGGAAGACATCCCGTGGATATTTCCGAGGATTTGTACGCGTTCAAATATATTTTGTAGGCACACCCCTGGAGGTCTATAGATATCAAGACGGGCCGTTTCTATGCAGAATCTGTAATTTATAACCAAACTTTCAAATTTGGACCCTTCAGAATATCCACGGGATGTCTTCCAATGTATGATTAAGTCAGTACTTTGGACTACAATAACGATTGTGAAGGTATGGAGCGTCATAATGAATAGGATAGAAAGACGAATCCCTTGCTCTACAATCGGTATACGCTTGTATTACCGAATATAGCATGAGTGGGATATGAGCGACTCTCAACAGTTTTCAGGTTCAGAGAATCCAACGCCAGGGTACCTTGAAGCAACTTTCAGTGCTTTCGGTCAGCATAGAACCTATGTGATTCTTAAAGCTCCATATTTGGTATACACTAGTCACGATCTTATACATACCCGCACCAAAAGTCCGCGATGAGTTATCGCTGATATAATTCAAATTACGGTTGATATACTCAATCATTAAATACTGGAGTCTTGTCCTAGCTTCTTTGCCGGTGATTTGGCGGGGGTTGCCTTGCCAGTCAGTTGTTCGCAGGTTACTGGTGGCCGTAGCCTCCCCTCATTCCTCGATATCTACCGCCTATGACATGGTTAGACTGCAAGGGATCGACCGACACTCTGAGTAGGCCCTCACTTGGTTGATCCAGTTTATACTCATCCTTTAACTGATGAAATGGGACACAGCTCTTGACCTTATCGATTATCTTGCTGAACTAAGGTAAGGCCACACAGGCCTGGAGTCTTGGAAAAGGAAAGGCATCGTTCTCCCTGGTGAAGGATGTTCTATAGTTGTGATTCCGGTAGTAGAACATGAAGCAAAGAAGAAACGTTGGGACCATCATGTTGCTATGTCCACCCTCCTTAAATCTGGCGCATTACTTTAGCCCTCATTGAGTTATTACAACCCGCGGCACGGTATGCCACAGAGAGGTCTTTTCCAGTGCAGCTTCAGTCTTGGGTTTCCTTTGTGTAGTGTTGTAAATGTCTGGAGCACCCTACATCAGGGCGGTAGACCCCGTATTATAATTGGTTATCTGATAGGGTACTCAACTCCTCCGCCACTGCGGAACGTTCGCCCTCCAAGGATGTTTCAAGCCAAGCGGGTTTTTCGTCCTGGACTCCTCTTAACCCATCGCAACCGTTTACCTGGCATTGCCACATCATTCTACCCCAAACCAGCGGCTCCAACGGTTCTTTACCAGATCAAACGGGTTTTCTAGAACCGTTTCGGTGGAGGGTTCACTTCAGCCCTGCCTGTTCGCTATTTGGTTCAGTTAAGTATTTGGCTAGCCAAAAACGGTTCTTAGGGCAACTAGAGCTCTGATGCAAAGTATGAACACTCTATTTAGAGGATATCCCAGCCCCGAAGGTCCCTGGTGTTGTGTTCGTGTTGGACAAGCGCCAAGACCTCAGAACGGTTCTGCACTGTAAACCGGTTCTTATCCCGGCAGTGAAGTTGTGGGCTACTCTTATTCAGTTCGTTCAGCTCAGTCCAGTCTTGCTGCGAATCGAAACAGGTTACCACTGTTGGTATCACTGCCAAAAGCTAACGAACGTGCCCGAATCGGCGCTAGTAGCTCCAGACCTTGGTAAATTGCAAGAATTTTAAGCGATACTTAGCGTAGCCACTCAATCTCTATCGCACATGGACTCTCATACTCCCGATTCCATGATCCTCATATAGGTGAGTGCAATAGACCGAACTACAGGTTTCCGAAGATTAGCCCCGTGGCTTATTGTAATATACGTAATGTGTTCTAGGTTCTTTTACCTATGGCAGGTGCACTTCTTGACCTCTCCCTGATCATCCGCTTTACATTGACATATAATATTCCTCACCATACATATATATACCTACCTGAGCTAAATACTTGGCCTTTCACCGACGTTGGGTACCTTCTATAGCGAAGGACTTATATATGTGCCATGATGAGAGGCCCAGTACATGACTCTGTATACATTACATATCAACCTACTCTAACTATTGCCTGAATCCCCGCATATACCAACTCATACCTCCCAAGACTAAGCGGCCTTCAAGAAGAAACAGACATAGAACCTGTCCTTTGCAACCATGAAGCCGATTCAGGCCTGCTGATGTATATCAGGATACAAAGCTGGTGCACGAACTTTGATAATCCAGGCATACAACATTTGTCCATTTGTATGAGCCTGCTCCAACTCACAACCGCCTCTTGAGCGGTACATGTATTTCCAGCCCCCATTGCTTTGGTTAGAAAGATTATAACCTCTGGACTATAACTTTCAGTACCTTCATAAGCTCTGAGGTGATATATAGGACATTCTGCTGATGTGGTTGTAAGTAAAAGAATTGTTTTGTCTTTCGCCAGACTACTTTATGAAGGTTCAACCTAGACGGGTTGACTGGCTTCATCTATATATATTTGATCTGAAAGTTACGTAACTAGTATCGAGGCTTTCATTCAAATCACAGCTTGATATCAAGAGCTACTTACCAATGACTCACATATTTCCCCATTTCTATCCCTGAAGTGCATTAGTGCCATAACCGTAAGGTTGCATGCACGTAATGAATAAAAGTAAGAAAGAAAGAGTCCCTGGAGTGCACCGATTGAATAGCAACAATTCAATAATAATTGCAATATAGTTAATTTGAATCTTCTGAAGCTTGTTTGTATTCAAGTGGAAAGTTGTGTTCTGTCTCATCACAAAGCAAGACAAACCACTGCTGGATATCCTAATCTTACATCAGTCCGTGCAAGATAATAGATACAAGGTCTTTCCTCTCCAATTGTAGATAGACAACCTCCTCTTATGATACCCGATGTTTTATGCTTTTCATAAAGCAATGATACCAGTACTTGGTATCTTATACTAATTTCCATGGCTGCAATTAAGCGCAGTTGTTCTAACCATCAATCTAGTCGAATGAGATTAGCCTGATACCTACTCCCGCATACTTTAACATTGCAATTGCAGGTATAGCTCCAGTGAAATTCCTTTGTGGCATTCTTCACCTCCTTTGTACTTTAGATTATTCCCCAAGGTTACTGGAGCCTAACGGAGAGGACGGAGCGAGCAATTCGGGATGCACTTGAGGGCGTACAGGGATAGAATGATAGCCTCGATACCCCAGGGTGAGGTTACTTGAAATGTTTCTAGTTTACCCTGTTCACGAAACAGAGTAAACCACAGGGATACAAGGCTATACGAAGATCCCCGAGTCTACCTTGCTTATAAAATCGCGTAAACTAAGGCGACTAAGATGGAAGGAACAGGCTTGATACCGCTCGGGAATATTCTCCGTTAAACTTATTGTGCAGAACCAAATGAAGAAAGGGGGGGTCAAGAAGAGACTAGAACGCATATTTATACAACACTATAACTCTCCAATTTTCAATCCACACAAGGGGAACTCAAAGGACCCATAGGCAATTCCAACACAACTTACCAAATAGCAAAGTACGGGAGAGAGAAAACATTCAAGGAGGAAACTGTGCCGCACCAACATACTACGCAATCGAACACGACATAGGAAACCAGAAAACTCAACACAACCGAATCCAACTACTCGACTGCCTCCTTGGAAACCGAGCGAGACTAGACTGAGCCTGACGGAGTTGGTACATGATATGGAGCTAGGACAGGTTCTTGTTGTCCATTCTTTGATCGCCGGACTTCAAGTTTATTTGAACTGGATTTATTCAGATCAGATTGTTTAGAAGAGGACCGTCCCTAGTTCCTAATTTCTGAATGCCTGGGTTTTAAATAGGATAAAGCATAAAGCCCACTCTCCTATTGCGTATGCACCTGTATCTAAGGAATTCCCGGAGCCTCCCATCATTGCAAAGCGACTCCCACCGCTCATTCTGCCATAACTCAAGTGAACTTTCATAAGAGATTGAACAGTAAAGCTATAGAAAGGCTGCCGAATAGGCATTTCCTGGAAGAAGTTATCAAAAAATATGATTTTATATCTTTTGCCTTCATTTTTGGCAAGTCTGATGATACTTGATTAGCAAGTTTACATGTCTCCTCCAGGCGTACCTAGTCCTGCTGACACTCCAGCTACCTAAAATACAGACTACATCTCAAGAGATACGGTCACTGCTCCAGACGCAGCGGTACTGCTCGGCTTAGGGCGCTCTAAGGGCGCTAAGCCTTGGAGTCTGCGCCCTGGTGAAGGGTTGCGCCTGGAAATGATTGGGGTAGGATGCTCGTCAGGCCCGCCGCGAGACCGCCTTTATTCATTTCTCTTTATAACTAACACTATGTACATATTGATATACCGTCACCATCGCCGCCGCCGCTGCCACCTGGGCAAATGCTTGCCGGACTGCCTGGGCGACTATCCCACCGGCAGAGGTCGTTGTTTTGGGCGTGGATTAGTCGCCGTTTCCGGCATCGCTTTTGGTATTGATTTCGGTGTCGTTTTGGGTGCCGTTCGAGATGTTATTTTGAGATTCACTTAATCCTCGATATGGGTGTAGGATTAGGTGCCCGGTGCCGTCCTAGGTGCAGTCCTAGACTAGCTGTAGGGCTCATCATCGACAAGGGGTATGATTAGGCGTTGGTTTGAGGATCGGTTTGGGCGTAGGATTAGGCGTCGTCCTGGGCATGAACTACGCGCAGGATTAGTTTATAGACGTTGGTATACATGTCAGATTAGCGTGGTAGGGAGATACTCAAGATGAAGATGCAGCTAGAGGTTGAGGTGTGGTATACGTGGAGGTCGATGTCAAGGGCGAAGGTGGCGAAGGATGTGATGCAGGAAAAGGAGGTAGAGGTGGTGCAGGAGGTGAAGGCCAAGGCGGGGGACCGCTAAGACCTGGAAATCACTAGAGCAGTCGCTAGTATTGTTGAGCATTCTTTATACAACTTACACAGCAACTATCAACACTTTACACTACAAACCATCCCACGATATGCTACTGTAGCAGAAACCGTAGGGTCAGTGGCAAAAAATATTTGGGGCTTTATAGATCGAACGATGCATGATATTTGCAGGCCAAAGAAGAAATAAAGGCTGTACTATTCAGGGAAGCGAACATGTTATGTAAGAAATTTTCAAACAGTAAACATACAAGAGAGTATCATAAGCAATCTGATCTGTCTATGACTAGTATATTATGGAGAATGACGAATGTACATAGATTCTAGTTTACAACAAAAGTTATGAGATCTACGTACCGGCTAATCTTGATAAAATATTGGTATCTCTATAGTGATTCTGCCTACCATTTATTATATGTGGTTTTCAGTCCATGCAAGGCTATACCTGATCGTCCTTTGAATTCAATTTTGACGGAATTGAATATTGAAATGTCAGAATTTTGTGCATGGGTTGAGCATAGTTTTGTGAAAACAATAATGTTATAGAGTTTGAATAATTATAACAGTAATCTAAACATTGGACTATTTCTGATAGCAGTCTATTATATTGTAAGTATCTAATTCACTAATATTGAGAGATGTTTATATCTGAGCCAGGCAATTGTACATTTGAATCACCCAACATCGTTACATGAGTAGTTAGTAGTTTGAAATTATGTATAAATAATTCTTTCTTCAGTAAGTCATCTAATCTTTACAAAATATATGAAAGAATATCTATATTCCCTACTTCCCCTACTTTTCTACCCTCATTCCGCTGTTGTTCTGCAATCAATCTATCTTTTTCTCGTTGTCTTGCCAAATCCTCTTCAAAACGTTTCAATTCCCCATCAGGTTTTACAATGTCATGGGTTTAGATTGTACCTGAAGCTAACAGGTAAAGGATATCAATCACCTTTACTTTCATCACTTCTTTCATTGTGCTAATTACAACTAATGTATCTCTACCTGATAAATTATGAGAAGTAGTTAACTGAGGTTTTTTGTTTGCTCTTTTTATAAGTTGTGCAATATGTTTATTGTTAGCATTGTCACCTCTGAAACCTATTAGAATGAAGGCATGTTACGGAAGTCTTGGCGTTGCTTGGCGAGGAGCGGGGAAGCTTTCTAGAGTTCGGGAACGAGGAGGTAGATGATCTCGCGTACCAAGTAGTGCACTCGAAGATACCAGTAGAGCACTCGCTTTGCGGACATGGCCTATGGTCTATTATCACGGCGTAGCACGAAGGCACATGCAAGCGTGAAGGAAAAGGGTTTAGTTGGGTTTCCTTTTGTTAGAAAGGTTCTATGGGTTTCAGTTCGGTTCTGGGATTACAGGGATTAATGAGTCACTCGCTTTGTAACGCATCTCTTATGTTCTTCTATTAGATTCTATGGATGAGTAAGCGAAGGAAGTGCTGGGATATATATAGAGGCCTCGCCTCCCTCCTGTATTAGTTCTCTTCCTTTCCTTTTCTCTTCACGCAACCTTCTTTGTCATTTAGCAATACTACTGTTTCGGTACTCCGGTACCTCCACGAACTCCGAACCCCTTGCACCCCGGTGAACCAAGGCCCCATAGTCCTCGAATACTAAAGGTATCGAACCCGTCCCTCGGTTCGTACCCGTGAACTACTCTAGCCCCGGTCGTGTACCTTGGCTCCTCGCCTATCCACAACACCCCGTAAGACACTACGAAAAGCCTTAGATCCATCCGTGATACTAAGGTTGCGTCTCCAACGCCAACCTACACGACTCCACGATACCATAGGACCATAGACCACCATGTCGCAAACCAGACTCCCCCCCATGGACGAAGATACCCATGAAGCGACCCTAGCGGACATCAACAATTTCCTGACAACCTTCCCCAACTTCGGCGAAGTATCGTCAGGCCCCACACAGGCCCTCCACACCCTAATGATTCGGGCACAAAGAAGTCTGGAATGGTATGAAGGCGAACTAAAAGAAACCATAGCAGATGGGGAGGATGCACGAAGGATCTTCGAGGAAGACATGGCCCGACTAGACTCTGACCTGGAAGAGGCCAGAGAGGAGCTAACCACTACCAAGACAGCTCTCACCAAGGCGCTAGAAGACCTCGCAGCAGCCCGGATTCCCGCTCCTCAAGAACCTGCAAATCCCCCTCCAGAAATTCCCCGCCGCCAGAACCGGTTCCTCACCGGTCGCAATCGTGCAAACACCCCCCATGCAACCTCAGCCAAATCCGAAAAACTTCCAGACCCAGAGAAGTTCAAAGGCGGCAGGCGAGCCCTTCCCCTCTTCCAGCACCAACTCCGTCTCAAGTTAGTCGGCAATGCGGACCGCTTCCCAGACCTGCAAGACCAACTGATCTATGCTATCTCACGACTAGAAGGGCCAGCGGCGGATCAATTCCTCCCCTACCTCACCCACACTGGCGTCAACCTCCCATCCATGGAGAGGTTCTTTGAAATTTTAGACACAGCATTTGGAGACCCAGACCGTGTGGGCACAGCCCGTCGCAACTTGGGGAGAATCCAACAAGGCAAGCGTCCCTTCTCAGAATACTTCGCTGAGTTCCAAAGATACGCAGCAGAGGCAGGCTACAATGAAGCTGGAAACATCGAGGCCCTGGAAACTGGGCTCAATGAGGAACTCAACCGGGCCATGGTCCATGAAGTAACCCCAGAAACGGTCGAAGAATTCGCCCGGGTGCTCCAACGCCTGGACAGCAAAACACAAAAGGTCAATGCCCGATACCGCGCCCCTGCCACAACCTCCCGCTTTACCCCCCGTTACTCTGTCCCTGCGGCACCCCCCAACCGAACCTTTGCTCCTGCTGCCCCAGCACCCCGTACCCCGGCCCCTGCGGCGCCGCGGGCTCCCCCTCCAGCGGGACACCCCTCACAAAGACCAGGAGGTGTCGCACCCATGGACCTCTCTGCAGGCCGCCGACACCCAGACCCCCGCGAACGAGATGCCCGCCGAGCCGAGGGCCGGTGTTACTATTGCGGTGGAGTAGGACACTTGGTAAAGGAATGCCCCCAAGCACCACCCCCTCGGAATGCCGCTCCCAGAATGAGAGGAGCATTGATTAGAACTAGGAATACGGAGCAGGAAGACTCCGAAGTGGAAGAAGAGACCTCCGGCGATGAGGCGTTAAAAGATTTATCCCTGGCTTGAGTGGCTCAGGTGATGTTTTAAGGATTTTTCTAAACTTTCTGTTTCTGCATTTTCAGTTTTGGAGAAGGATATGGATGGGAATCAATTAGTCGTAACGTGTTCAATTTCTCAAAATAAAGATTCTTTTATCCCATCATATGCCCTCATTGATACTGGAGCGTCCGGTTACGGATTCATAGATAAATCCTTCGTAAGCCACCACAAATTAATTACTACCCCCCTCAAAATACCCCGACAAATCGACGTTATCGACGGTAGACCCATAGAATCAGGAAAGGTCACAGACATCGTCACACTGAGCCTGGATATCCATGGGCATCAAGAACAACTTCCCCTTTTTGTAACCCAACTCGGGCACTACCCTATCGTAATGGGAATACCATGGATGCGGAGACACCAAGTTACCATTCGACCAGGTACCAACGAGCTATGCTTCGACTCCCCCACTTGCCTAAAACACTGCTGCCTCGAGAAAAAACCCGTTACAGTTAGAGGGATCTCCATAGAACCCCCCACAAAACCAATCACCCACATTTCAACTGTCAGCTTCAAAACATTAATCAAAGAAAGACAACGCAGAGGAATTCATCTCTACTCCACCACTCTGAAGGCACTAGACGACATCCTAGCAACGACAAAGGGCAACCCCCTCGACCTAGTACCACTTGATCACCAACAATTCCTACACCTACTCGACAAGAACAATGCGTCGGCACTTCCCCCTCACCGAACAAATTACGACCTCCCTATCAACCTACAAGAAGGCGAAACAGCACCATTCGGCCCCATGTATGGGATGACTAGGAAGAACTTCAAGCCCTACGAGACTATCTGGCGAATACCTCGCTAAAGGAAGGATCCGCCACAGCATATCCCCAGCTGGTGCCCCAGTACTCTTTGTCAAAAAGGCCGATGGATCATTACGTCTGTGTGTGGATTATCGAAGGCTAAATAAGGTAACAATCAAAAACAGGCACCCCTTACCACTGACCCCAGAAACCTTCGCGGGTATGTCATCGGCCAAGTATTTCACCAAACTAGACCTACGCGATGGATACCACCAACTCAGGATCAAGGAGGGGGACGAGTGGAAAACAGCCTTTCGGACAAGATATGGTCACTTTGAATATTTAGTCATGCCGTTTGGATTAACCAACGCACCCGGAGCCTTCCAACATTGGGTCAACGATATGCTAAGACCGCATCTAGACCACTTCGCAACAGCATACCTAGATGACATCCTAATTTACTCCAACACCTTGGAAGAACATAAGGAACATGTCAACAAGGTATTACAAATCCTGAGCGATAATCAGGTACACCTCAAGCCGGAGAAGTGCGAATGGCACGTCCACGAAACAAAATACCTAGGATTTATCCTAACCCCTGAAGGCACCAAGATGGACGACGAGAAAGTCTCCACAATACGGAATTGGGGGACCCCAAGTTGCTTAAAGGACGTACAGGAGTTCTTAGGCTTCTCAAATTTCTACAGACGCTTCATTCTAGGGTATTCAAGAGTGGTCTCCCCCCTGACAGCATTAACAAAAAAGAATGTTAGATGGGAATGGTCAGACAAGGCCGAAGCAGCGTTCCAAAAACTCAAGAAGGCATTTACAACAGCACCCATACTACGGCACTGGGACCCGGACAGACCAGCGATAGTAGAAACAGACGCCTCGGACTACGTATCGGGGGCCATCTTATCACAGCGGGACGACGAAGGAATACTGCACCCCGTCGCGTACTTCTCCAAGAAACACTCACCAGCCGAGTGTAATTATGAAATATACGATAAGGAACTACTGGCAATCATTCGGGCATTCGAGGAATGGAGATACTTCTTGGAGTCGGCACAATACCCAATCAAGGTACTAACGGACCACCGCAACCTAGAATACTTCATGACGACCAAGATGCTCAACCGACGACAAGCACGTTGGTCAGAATTCCTATCCCGATTTGATTTTGTAATACAGTACCGACCAGGGAAACAAGGGGGCAAGCCGGATGCACTTACCAGAAGGTCAGGTGACCTACCAAAGGAGGGGGATGAACGCCTAGCACATCAAAGTCAAACGATCTTGAAGAAGAAAAATTTGGATTTTAAGCTAAGTTTGTTAGCGGGTTCTTTATCAAATGAACCCGCTGAAGGAATGCCCACTGTGAAGGAATTAATGGCCAAAGCTACCAAATTGATAGCACACCATCCAAGATCCTTGAGATGCTAAAAAATGGGACTAAGCAGACAAAGCTAATCTCCCTCGCCGAATGCGCCGAAAACGATGAAGGGTTGCTTCTATACCGCCGGAAAATATACGTTCCCGAATATGAAGAACTCCAACTACAACTGCTTCGAGAACACCACGACAAACCATCGGCAGGACACCCTGGGAGAGCAAAAACCCTCGAACTGCTCAGTCGCGAGTATTACTGGCCCAACATGCGGAGATACACAGATCGTTACGTCATGAATTGCCATGTCTGCCGAAGAAGCAAGGCAAATCGAAGCTCACCCCAGGGAGTGCTCCGACCACTACAAGTCCCCAAGGCACCATGGACAGACATCTCAATGGACTTTGTCACAGGGCTACCAATAAGCAATGGGTATAATGCAATCCTCGTCGTTGTTGATCGCCTAACAAAAATGAGACACTTCATCCCCACCACAGAAGAAGCCAACGCTAGGGATGTCGCTCGGATGTACATAGAAAACATCTGGAAGCTACATGGGTTACCCACAACAATAGTCTCAGACCGCGGCACACAGTTCACGTCAGACTTTTGGAAGGCATTATGCGAACGACTGGAAATATCCCCACGTTACTCCACAGCCTTCCACCCTCAGACAGATGGTCAAACGGAGAGGATCAACGCCATAATGGAACAATATCTCCGTAGCTATGTGGGCTACCAGCAGGATAACTGGACAGATTACCTACCCTTGGCCGAATTCGCGACAAATAATCACGTCTCCGAATCAACCAACATGTCACCGTCCAAGCAAACTATGGACTAAACCCCAGAATGAATTTTGGCCTCCTACGGCATGGAGTCACCACCAACGAAGACCAAGCCAACACCCTAGCAAGAGATATGTCGCAAGTCTTCGACTTTCTGAAAGCAGAAATGTTCCGAGCTCAGAGAATTCAGGAGGAATCAGCCAATGCCCACAGGGTCCCGGCACCACGCTACATGACTGGAGACAAGGTATGGCTATCAACAAAGAATCTATTAACTAAGAGACCGTCGAAGAAGTTGGATTGGAAACAAATTGGCCCCTACACCATATCACGAGTAGTCAGCCCATACGCCTATGAGCTCCACCTCCCTACCTCAATGAAAGTCCACCCAGTCTTCCACGTCTCACTACTATCACCAGCAGCTGAGGACCCGGTGCCCGGCCAAAGTCAACCACCTCCACCCCCAGTCGAGATCGAAGGAGAGCAGGAATGGGAAGTAGACGCAGTCTTGGATTCCCGCCGACGACATGGGAGACTGGAATACTTGGTACGATACACCGGGTACGACGAACCATCCTGGCAGCCACCAGAAGACCTAGAACATTCTTTCGAACTCGTAAAGGACTTCCACGATCGATACCCATGAAAGCCCAAGCCTATCAGGAGCTAGGCCTCAGAGGGGGACCTAAGTATATATCACGGCGTAGCACGAAGGCACATGCAAGCGTGAAGGAAAAGGGTTTAGTTGGGTTTCCTTTTGTTAGAAAGGTTCTATGGGTTTCAGTTCGGTTCTGGGATTACAGGGATTAATGAGTCACTCGCTTTGTAACGCATCTCTTATGTTCTTCTATTAGATTCTATGGATGAGTAAGCGAAGGAAGTGCTGGGATATATATAGAGGCCTCGCCTCCCTCCTGTATTAGTTCTCTTCCTTTCCTTTTCTCTTCACGCAACCTTCTTTGTCATTTAGCAATACTACTGTTTCGGTACTCCGGTACTTCCACGAACTCCGAACCCCTTGCACCCCGGTGAACCCGCGGGGCCCCATAGTCCTCGAATACTAAAGGTATCGAACCCGTCCCTCGGTTCGTACCCGTGAACTACTCTAGCCCCGGTCGTGTACCTTGGCTCCTCGCCTATCCACAACACCCCGTAAGACACTACGAAAAGCCTTAGATCCATCCGTGATATCTATGGACGAAGGGAACCAAGGAGCACAACCGAGGTTCGGGATCTATGGAACGTAAGGAACTACTAGTATGAGTTCCGAACGACTATAAGTTCGAGGGATGTAGGAAGGAACTATAGTAACGCAAACGATATATATTCCAAACTAGTAACACAACTATAATAACCGTAGAGAACTAAAGACAAGCAATATGACACCCTAAGGAACAGAAAGGTTGCGTAGGGAAGAAAGGAAAGAGAGAGAAGGAGAGGACAGGCCCATATATATATCCATCGCCGAGAACCGATTAATAATCCATGTGACGGAAAGCCATAGAACCCAAAGGAAACCTAATTACAGATGAAAACCCGAGAATGCTTAACCGAATGGCTGACACCTTTCCCGTGCAGCGGCAAACCTAGTAACGTAACGCGAAGTCTTGGCACGCCGTTATAAGGCAGTATTTTGACTTCCAATATAAGGATACTTTGGACTGAAATATGGTTCATTTTGAATATGACTATGTATTCTAGTTCGCCTTCAGTACTTAGGAACACTATCATTCATAGAACTGGTCCCCTAATCTGCAGATCAGGAGAAACTTGCAGTCTTATTTCGAAACGTGAAATTCTTAGTTTATCAAACTATCCAACTCATCCATCGGTTCGTACTAACGTGAATATCTTTCACCTTGGTCATGGACTTTGGCACCTCGTTTCTCTAGCCTCTACGTCTTGTATTGAACTTTGTTTCAAATTACTCCGTGATATGAACGGCCAGCGAAACATACCATCATATCATCAATTGAGACTTCACTAGCTTCTAGGAAGTATTTTTGCGATACATGATGTAAGATATGACTGAAAGATTAATCTTTAGTATATCATGGTGCTAGAGAAGTAACATTTGATGATGAAAGATGCAAGTATCGTTTCAATTGCTGAAGCTGAACCAATCTCATGTCTCTCATTGGTCCAAACTCACCTTCTTCATCTTGCTTCTATTACTTTAGTACAGAAGAGGTTTTTATTAAACCAATTAATATTAATAGTACAAACCAAACCATTGACTATTCTGAATCCATTAGATACTACTTGGATTTCACGATAGGTTTAGAAGTTGAAACAAGGCCACATTATTCTGGGCTAGAAGTATTATTAGAGGCAGTATTCTTTGCAAAGACATATGCATTTGTTTTCGTTGCAAAAACCTTAATGGCCTCTTCTGATACAAACAGATAGAAAAAAAGCAAAAGGGCTAGTACGGTCAATCTCATCTGGGATTTAGGGTTGAGCAGTAGGTGATACAAAGGTTTTTTCTGATCTCTCTACTAACAGGGGAAAGTCCGGTCCTGAATCAAGGTAAAGTGGTAGGTAATTATACCCCTCTTCTATATCCTCAAAGCTCGAATCATCCTCATTATCTCACTCATTATGTTCAACTACTTTTACTCTCTCGATATTTCCCAAAGCCTCACTTCGTGAACCTGAATCAGAATTTATATCAGTATCGAAACCAATCAAACCCTCACATACTTCCCCTTCTTGCAATAACGCCGAATCAGAACCTTTGACAGCTGATATTTGTGTGAATGTCGTGATGTCAAAAGCTTAAGTCTTCTTCAGCAATCTTTGCTTCGAAGAGATACTTCAGGACACTGCTCGAATTGTAACTCAATTGAGCATGACTCTCAGATAAGATTTTGATATTGCACAGACCATAAATTTGAAAGCCCTTGCACTTCAACCGTCATCAGGAAGGATCAGGCCCTTTAGTGATACGTAAAGGCATACTCTCACTTTCTATCATCACTATAGCCATATCCTTTATCAACCTTGAACTAATCAATATCCTTATCCTATATAATTAATTTAGGAAAAGTGTTTAGCAATATCATCAAAGTTAATACACTATTTATTTAAAGTAGCAAATACTGATGATTTTATTTCTATTATAAACATTAAATATTCTCCACCTGAAATAAAATATACAAATGAAAAAACAAAACAGACGAAATGTTAAAGTTAAAGAAAGAGTGAAACACAATGACCTAGTGAAACAAAATAATAACTATCTACCAACTGAAATAAATTATAATTACAGTGATTATCTATTGCCCAAGAAAATAAAACCAGACAAAACGCAGAAGCAGAACGGAAAAGGTTCAAAACAGGTGGAGCTGAATGGTAAGAACAAAATAAATAGAGCTGTAGTACATAGAGATCGGAGTATGGTATATGTTAGCCCATTAGTTATCAATCAAGCTTTACAAGCAAAAAATAATAGAAGGAGAATGAGGCGGGCACAAGAGAGCAACCTTCTATTCCTTTTGTCCGCTTTGAGTTTGAGTTTTATACATAGATAAATGTAATTGCAGAGCAGTGTTGAAACCAGAATTATACTTTAATTGCCTTTAGTATGTACCGTTCAGTAATCTACTTTGGGTTGGATAATTTGAATAGGAATATCCAGATTCCTGTTCATCAACTTCTGAAGTAGCTCTATATATCTTATTCTACATATTCTTTTCACTTTCCCATTACTAAAATCAATTTTATCTTTTTGACCAATCTTGTACATTGCGATGTAACGTATTTAGTACAGTTGTTTGATATTTAACTGATTGCTACAAAGACAAAAAGAAATGAAATACAACAGCAATTAGAAAGGGAAATAGTGCAAACAGAGATACACCTGATTGAATTTGGAGTTTCATTAACAGTACAATACGACCAAAGCTCTGGTCAAAGATTGGTCAAAGGCAATACTATACGGATTATATGAAGATACATAGTATATGCTATCAGGTGTCAAAGTAATATGACTACATATGGTAAAATTTCATCCCTAATTGAGCTTCTTGAAAGTAGAATGAAAATCACCCTTTCCACCCTCTATATAGTTAGTCCATTTGGTTAAGCCCACAGAGACGTATCAATACCCATATATCTCTTTCGTTTCAACGAATTTGTTGTACTGGTTCAGGGTGTGTGGTTCCTTCCACTGATGATGTTGGATTTTTAGGTTGAGATAGTGATGGTGACAAAACCAAGCTTTTTGGTTATTTTTTCTAGAGTGACCATGTGGTCTTTTAAGGGGATTTAATACTAGTTCGGATACTTTAAGTGGTTGGGAATCCATTTGAGAACAGGTCTAGGTCTTTTGATTCAGTTCCGATCGTTTTTTCAGCAAACAAGTTTAAATAGGGGGGTATGAGCCTGCTATACCTAATTGGATGGCAACATCAAATCTTATAACCTACATTTACCGTGCTAGGGCGCTACTGACTCCGCCTATTGACATACCAGTCGTTTCCGGCATTCGGCCGGCCAGGGTAACCCAAAAGTGACCGGTATCCTGCTTAAAAGTCCTGCTGTTTTATATTATTCCGTTATCGTTGAAATGAGGATCTCTATCTCTATGCCCCACCTGCATCTCCACCTCCACTTCTTGTATCCCTACCTCCATACTTTGACACCTATGCCAAGTTCAATATAGACTCAGAATGCTACGTCTAATCCTACGCCTAAAGGGATGGCTAATCATACGCCCAAAATGACTCCCAAGGCGGCGCCTAACCCTACGCCCAACATGATTCTCCAATCGACGCGCAATCCTACGCCAAAATCAATGTGCAAATCAACGCCTAATTCGGTAGCTCGTTCACTTTCCCCCTTTCATACTCTCTATCTATCCTCCCTCCCCTGTCTAACTCTAGCAGACTGCTTCGCCACAGCATCATTCCTGTTCGAGACCACTCTTCCTGTTCGATACCACACTTCCTGTTCGATACACCCATTCCTATTCTGCTTCGCGACACTACTTCTCCTGCTTGTCTACATCGTGACACCATCCCTCCTGTTCAATACCACTGTCCAGTTCTGTCTTACGACATCACCTTCCTACCTACCGACCTCGCTATACCATTCTTGCGGTTCGATACTACCTCCTCTGTTTGGTATCACCATTCCTGTTTATTATCATCCTTGCTATTCCACTTCGCGAGGCGGTTTATCTTCCAGTCAAGTAACCTGCTCTGTTTAATTCCGATACCATTCCTAGTGGTTAACTATCGTCCTAAAGAGGCAGTTCACCGACAGGAAGTCAAATGTTTAGGCGCTAGGCCCTCGATAGCTCTTCCATATTATCAAGTGACTTGGTCTGGACAGTCCCAATAGGGATCTTAATAGGGGCCACATGTGACTCCCAATATGAACCACAATGCGAAGCATGATCCGAACTCTCATTTGAGTCATGGAAGTGAATTACGATGAGAGTCATGAATCAGAACTCCGCAACGGTGTTATCAGTCCCGGCGAGTGGGGATAGCGCGTCGAGGGCTTAGTTCATACCTTCACAACAGCATATGATAAAAAGAAGCTTCTATTGTTTATAAATTCAAACAGCCGCTGAGATGGGCCCAAAATCATGAAGTCTGTTGTGTAGAGTGTTTTGCTTTAAGAATTAGTGTTGCCCCATGTAAGCAGATGAGGACCATTTACTCCTGTAACCCAATTATATGACCTAGATGAGTGGGACTGGAAATTTGGAAATCAGAGCTCCACCCAAGACTCACTTACCTAGAAGTTTCAAGTTGACTATTCATACCATTACTAATGGCCTCATTGAAAAAAGGATTGTGTAATGACCACTGGTATTCGACGTCTTGGGGGTCAGGGGTAGACCGAGGAATAATCAGAGGTCTCTTATTTAGCATCAACTAGAATTGGCTATCAACCGCAATCCATGCGCAGGCAGGTCAGGGAGCAGCAAGACTGACCACATATTCCAGCTGCCGGTCATATTTCACATCACATTTAGATCCTACGGGGAAGTGTCAAATTTATGACATCCATATTGAAACCTGAATTAGACCATCCACGTAGAAAGTCAGGAATATGTCGTTGGAGGTGGAGCAGGCTAGATATTTATCAACTAACGCTAGAGGCTCAGCTGTATACAGGCCATATATCCTTGTGGCAGGCCCCTGATTATCTGTAGTCAAGGCAGGGGTGCTTGTTGGCCGGCATTCACTCGAATCTCCTAAGGAGTATAACCGGGCATGCCGGTTCTCTCCTTTTATACTGGGGGGCGAATACTAATTAAGTTTCAGCCCTCAACCCATCTTGCACTCGCAGATGTCGCTCGGCGGTAGGGTGATATCACGCCTTTGGTTTGCCTGCTGAATGCGTGTTCTTTAAAGTAGGAGCATCTCTCTCAAAATGTGAACCTCTTACCGTCCATAGCTCAGGATCAGCGTGAGCCTCAGCCTCAGCCTGCAGTGTCCGCTACAGAAGTGTCCGTCCGTCCTATGGGTCAGGACAAGACCTCCTACGGGCTGTAGCCGGTCTTGAGTGGATATCTGTGTGACTACAGACTATGGGGCTAGAACTACGGCCTATAGACTCTACTATTTAGTTGTAGCGTAGCATAGGCTACGAAACTACCATGCAGATACCCACACTCTTGCATATAGATCTGCAGTCCTGTGTAGCCATTCATAGTCCTGCATTGATGTCTATAGTCCTGCGTTGTTATCTATAGTCCCGTGTTTGCATCTCTAGCTATCCACATTACTAATATCTGCGGTTTGCGATTTTTGTATGTGAGCCTAATCTATCAGTTCTCCTGTAATTATATAACTACCCTCCAAAGGCGTTCGAGATTCATACTTAGTGTGGTAAGTTCGTCTCAAGTCAAGAACCAAGGTGTGCACCGAGATATTCGAAATATCAACCCTGTATCAGTCAATGCTGCCCAAAAGAATAAAAGAAAGAAAAAAAAGTCAATGGTGCCCAAACTTGATATTAGACTTCTATGATATTAATGTACTTGCCCGCCGATTTCATGTTTGTTTGGATATATCCCACTTCCTCAAATCAACCGCAAAGCGACCTTCCGGATTGACTCAGTTGGAAGTAAATCACAAACACTCCTGGATGGTGACTGCACATCTATATCTTTGCCAAAACCGAGTGACCTCTCGTGACCAGACCATAGATATCTATACTCCGGCACCTTATCTATAGTACGAGGAGAGTCAGTGACTGGTCCAAACACGATCATATAGTACGTCCGGTCCGGGGGTGCTGCCAAGGTATCTATCGATATCTATAATCTGGGCTGACCGTTACAAATACTGGTTTGTGGCTCTCAGAATCGATTTGTAGAAATCCAAAATCTGCGAGAGGTTACGATATTCCCCTTCGGTCAAGCCAGGGTGGCCTTCGGTTATGGAATGTGGAGAGGTCGATATGATGGGTTGTAGTCAGAATGATAACCTTCATAGCGGGCTCTGGTAACTGGATATCCAGTAGGGAAAATGACTTCGGTCGCTGAAGGTTAAGGAACATTGTCTGACCTATGGGAGAAGAAGAAGGTGAGTTCGTTGTCGTCGCAAGTTACAAGTGGACCCTGAAATGCTGACTCATCCGCAACTTGCTACGGAACGCAAGGCCCTACAACAAATATATTGCCCTACCACTGCGAGCGGTCAGGCAGGTAGTTGCTTGTAGAGCTTGGTTTGCGGTTGTTATCAAATATAATGTAAGAGGTGTTCCTCTGACGTTAGCCGGCCAGAAGAACCTGGCGTTAGATCCTGATTCTACAATAATCCTATCTCAGGCTGTCCGTACCCTCCCTAGCATGTTCCCCTCCGCGTACCTAGAGCTACTCCCTCCGAAGTGACGTTGCACGAATAATGCTTTTTCCTAAACAATGACGCGAACGGCCAAGCCCAATGGTAGTGGTTCTTCTAGTGTGAATGCCATGGCAACGACCCAACCACGCCACCCCGCGCTCCCTTCCACGGTGAGCTTGCCCTAGCTTACTTACCCGGGGAGTATTAGGAGCACCCTCTAGTCAGCTGGGTCGTCTTAGGGCTTGGACATATCAGGAAACTGTTGCAACCTCCTCAGGAGGACACGTGATTGACGCTGCCCGAAGAACACACTGATGGCGAGAAATGAGGATTTGAACTGACTTGGCCGGAAAGGAATGATAACTACTATATTGGCTTCTCTAGTTACTTCTCTCTCCACTGCGGCATTGCCTGCCCTAATGGGATGCCGGGGAGAGCTAATGGTTGGTTTTCCACGCTGTCTGTGCTTGAGTTATAGGCTGAGTAAGACTACGATGATTGCTTTCATTCTATTGATGCGCGGATGATACTTAAGAGTATCCTGAGCCACTATAAGCTTGTGGTTATGATGGGCTGTCAAGGCGTATAGTGAAAAGACAGAGTCCGGCGGAGGGTGACAAACCCTAACCCTTACCTCCTCGAGATTGATATTTCTTTCCTTTTTTTGATTTCTTTTCATTACATGCGTGTTTATGTTGGTGCTAAATAGTACGGAATTGTAAGAGACTGGTCTAAGCTCGATACTCGTCGTAACTCCAAATAGACCTCTTACTACAATATTAAAGAATCATGATATCTAGATAGTCCGTTGGGGTTGTTTATACTCACAAACCTAAGTAAGGTATTCCCGTAGGGAGCTATCCCAGTGCTGCTCAGTAAAAGGACGTTTGGTAGAGATGTCTTAGGACCATCCTTCATATTATGTAGAGAGTTAGTAAATTTACTAAAAAGGGCCCGGTTTCGTGGTTCGATTTCTAGAACACAGATCTTAAGACATTAGCTATGTGATAGTTACTAGGTTAAGATTACACAGATAGCGGTGGTAGGCGGAAATAAAAATCAAATTCTGAGGTTGGAAGATAGACTTACAAGGTACATGCTAAAGGCAAGTGTGACATAAATCTATCTGTCGACCAGAGAAGTGATCTTGAGTTGTTTTCTATATAAAGTAACAGCAGTTGATTAAAGGGGGGGGGAGGTCATGTGTTGATCACGACGTCGTCCAGCATGTAATTCTTTGATACAGTACCAGAGTTAAGATGAACATTGATGAGTGATGGCAGTGCTAAAAAGCAGTGGTACAGAAAGTTTAACCCTAATATCACGATTGCTACTTGAACTCGTGTAGAAATAATTACTCTAATATAGTTAATAATTCTATATTCTGATTTCGAGGTTAATACCAATTCATCAAATGATATCTGAGGAAGAAAACCTTTAGGTTGTCTGTGACTAGCTGTTTTTGAGCCTGACCAAAGAGATCGAAGTTGAATACTTAAAGGCTATGAGATTCCGACAATCAGAGGAAATATGGACTTCTTGAGTTTAATAAGGAGCAACAACAATATCTCGAACGGAGAAGGGTGTTATACATATTTCTCTTCTTTGAGCATCTCAACCTGTGTAAGAGTATAAATAACAAGCTGAGCGCGGCTTCCGGACGCCCAAATGTGTTGAACCGTAGTGTGATGGTTATTCTTCAGATCGATTGTTGTTGTGATGCTGGATTATTGAGTTATCCAAATGTGCAGGCATGCACTAAACTTGATCTCTGTCTCCCTTTATAGATAATGTGATATATTAGCTCGAGTATGCAATCTAGGTCATTCATATGGGTGATAATAAAGTATTGCCGTCAGGGAAATTCAACATGGAACCTTGATGTAGAGGAATATAGCTGTAATCCTGCCGTTGTTCTTTTGTGTTCTTCAATTGAGATAGCTACACGCCTTTTGAAGCCCATTCACTTCCATCTCGGGCTGGTCCATTTTCCGATGAAGTGCATCCGAGAGAGAACGTTCTTGGTGACGATGAGGAAGCTTATATAGTCTATAAAATATGCAGTATATACTATAGTAGAAGGAATATGTTGCCGGTATCAGATATTCGAACAGTAGTAAGTTTGATTTTATGCGAGTGATGGGGACGGACAGGATGAGACGGGATATGGGCGAGGTTTGGCTTGTCTTGTACATTCTTATTCTGGTCTTGAAAGTCCAGAGATTCATGGTTCTGTGACTTTGATGCCAGAAAAGGTGATATTGGCAAACCCTGACCCTGATTTTGGGGTGTGCAAGGTCAGGCTGTCTGGTCTGAAAAAGGTCAAAAAGGTCTAGAGAGATGTCTCGCGACCAGTCCTGTCCTGTCTCTTCTTATTGCCTCCCACCCCTCGTCTTGTTTCGCTCAGAGTCTCGGGACAAGGGTTCGAGATAGCTTGCCTCATCTGCATCACTATTTGATATAATACCAAGGATATTAGTGTCAAAGGATTGCAGATCTCAAAGCAAACAAAACTAGAAAGATAGGTTGATATTGATCAAAGCAAAACAAGTGTCAAGGCGTCATAACTGCAGTCAGCGCAATATTATTATGACCTGGGCTTTAGCCAGTTGAGGTGCGGGGAAGGGGCGGTGGGCCTCTGAAATAACCAAAAGAGACCCTGAAGGCAGAACCTTTCATTTTGCAGGTCTAAATGTCAGACATACAAAAGAATCCAGATTCATAAAAATACAACCCTGATCAGGTTCTGTGAAGGCCTGTGACTAATCCGGCGCCGCTAAGAATATCACTCCTACTCATTTTAACCTTTCTTTCAAGCGTGCAGTTTACCACTATACCCCTCGCTATTATAAGCTTGGGGGGGCGGGGGAACGGAATTTGAATTGCGGACTGAGAGAGCCCTGCAGTATCTAGGACAGGTCGGGACCATAGCCATGGTGATAGAAGTGTTTCACCCGTATTGGCGGTGGGGTATCCAAGGCAGCAGTTGTATGAGCACATGCTGCGCGAGCCACGATACAACGAAAAGTACTTCTGTGCTGAGGTATCACGTACTATGCTTTGCATTATAACTTTAACCTAAGACAGCTCATTCTTTACTAGTCCCCATGCCTAGGAGGCAATGAGTTTTTCACACACACCGTACCTCTCGTTTTCCTTTACCATCATAGCACATTACCCTGCCATCCCCTCCTATCCTAGTATCACAAGAACAATGCTATTCCAGCCAATACCAAAAACAGTCAGCACGCTTGCATCTCAACGCCAAGTTTTCCTACCCGAGACTCTGCCTGCCACGGGACAGGGCAACCACAAGACCCACTACTACAGTACTACTGCGGCTTTATATGGGTATTATTTGGATAGGCAGCCATGAACAGCCACGGAGTATCCAGTACTCGGCTACAAAAGGAGAAGTCGGTGTTAGTGAGTTTTCTAGGGGGACGCGTCGCAATCCGGTGATTGGCGAAGAAGCGAGCCGGTGGAGAGGTATCAGAAAGTTTAAACAACAAGATTGGAAAATCGCAGGATTCTTGTCCTGCGACTGTTAGCCAGGCTACCCTATTACCGTGTAGATCTCGTAAAAGAGAATCTGTGCGCGTGTGGCTAGCAGCTTCGACTATAGAAGAGAAAACTGTAGAGCTCCTCACATCGGTAGATCAGCTCTCGTGGTGCGGATTGAAGACAGGGGATTTTACGGGAAGAAGAGCAGTGATGGAAGGTAGTGGCCTTCCTAGCAGGGGCAGGGCAGAAGGAAATGCGGCGAGGTGACATGCTGAGACAGAGGAGAGATGAAGCAGGGCATGTATGAGTTTATCGTGAGCCTTGAGAGTGTTGTGGCATTTCTAAGCGCAGGTGGGGCTGGGTACGGGGGAAGAGGGGGTGAAGGGAGAATGAGATGGAAAGTGGGAATGGCAATCTGGGTTAGGGCTATTGTGCAACGTTAGGGTTACGAACGATATTCCGTACTCTTCCTCGATATCCCCAATCCTTCCTTCAAGTTCGCATATCTCGGTGTGGCCTTACAACCTCTCAGGACTATACACCTATCTACTCCGGCTTCATCACAATAGTACTGTATGCCATTTCTTGAATTCGATTACACAGTATGTGGTCCTAGACTTCGGACAATCCGTCCCGACCCCGGCGCTATACCGGCGATCTTAAGCCCTGAGTCGTTCAATTATGAGTTTGTAGGAAGTAAAAGTCCATGTGAGTGAGGTATATGAATTTTATTCAGGTTTAATACTTTCAGCACACTGAGCTGCTCATTGATCTTGCCGCCTGACGCAAAGCTCTCTGTCCTCAACTGATGGTATCCCCAAGTCTTACAACCAAAGCTGGGTAACTCCTCTTACTCGGTAGAAAGGCTATACTGAAGCTTCATCCACAACTTTATCCACCGACTTTAATTACCTTTCATCACCCCTATTGTATATACCCAGCAAGGTTGAGTCCTTCTCGAACCGTTATGATGAGTTTAACCTCCGAGAACAAGTTAGATTGGTGAATGGCCCCTAGTAGACTGAGCCCTGGCACTACCCTACACTTGACATAGCATACTTATGCCGCGTGTTCATGACCGCCATGGCAATATCCCCGTGAGGCATCACCCGGCATGCTGACAAAAAATCAATGATTGAACCCTAACCCTGAGTAGAAAACGCGGGCTTTCAGATATCCTCTGATATATATGCCAATCAAGTGACCGACTCTCGCACAAGAGGCAAAGCAACAGGGAGGACGGTCATGCGTTAACATTCGCGTACGAACTTACACATAAGTTAGCTGGCGAGGGTAGGGTAAACGTATCTTGATCCTCAACAGATTACAACTCCCCACAGCCAGCGCTCGGTGCACTACCCAGACTCAACACCCTTCCCCTAGGCTGTCTCCGCAATATATGCCATCCCATGCTTTCTCACAATAGATATAAACAGTGTTAACAAAACAATCCCTGGTTTTGGGGTACAGCTGTTGAGCGGAAGGGGGTCAGGGTACGTGTTTGAAGGCGGAGCCATGCCTAGGCCGCCCAATAGTTTATTATGCACCGCTGAGCAATAATAGGACAGGCTTAAAGCTTGGGTTTGCACGAACAAGGTGTAGCACCTGCCCAGACCTTGCCGTGGTTCTAGCGGGCGTGGTCTCGGCGGTAACAAACCTAAAGGCCCAAAAGCCCGAAAACTCAGCCCCGCGAACACCCAGTTACACAAATATCCCAATCCATAGTGAATATGTAAAATATAATATATTTATCAATCTCTAGCTTACTATAGACTAGCTGCAATGACACTACCTACTCTGTCAGGCATAGAATGTCACAACATTTCTGAGATATCTTGAAGAATAGTATTACAAACTAGAGGCAGGACCTCAATGAACTGTTAGTTCGCCCTCCCTGCCTCTACAAAGACACTCCCAATACTAACTTTATGAGTTGAGATTTGCCCTTTTAGCTCTACCTATACATGCTCTGTAGTGTTCATATCAAGGGAAAAGAGTGATGATGTTTATTATCAATACGTTCCTCAACGAACCATTCAATTACTAAATAATCTCTATGAATCAGAGTTCACCTTCCACGAACCTGGGATTATTAATAGCTTTTCAAACCCAGATTATAGAGGTACGAGAAGATACTGTAGCTCCAGCAAATAAACATCTTTGTTGACAAATTTAATATTCAAAGAACAACTGTCTCTCTATTCCTTCCTCAAAAACGGCTTCATACTATTAATGACATAGCTACCGCCTTTCTTTTAAAATTGAAATAAGAGGCTAATCATTGGTCTGAAACAGTACGGCCTTCTTATAGTTGACTACAGTTACATGATGCTTTCTCCTTGCGTTCTTCACTACAAATCGCTTCAAGGTTATTCGAGACCTGACGTTTCTTTCGGAAAGACAAACGAGCCTGCTCTTTATATCAGATGAGCAGGCGTATCTCTTCTTTTTCTTTTCAATTTTTGTATCCGTTCTTTCTCAATATCCAATAAACAGTGCAATACAATACTTGAAGGTCACGTTGATCTTACCGTGAAGATTTGAGTGTATTGCATATTGCCTATTGATTCGATCATGAAAACGTCTAATTGTTGACTATATCTGTTTTATAACTTTGCAATCTCAGATATCTCTCGAGTGGGATACCACGAGCAATAATCATGGGATTGTGAGTCGCCATACTTGCCCTTCACTAGGTATCGGCTGATTGCTAGCAGGATGGGATCTTGCTTGGGTGATATTGTCATAGTTAAACAGTTGAGGTCAGAGAGGCGTAGTGTTGAGATTGTAGTGAGATGTGTATGAACTAGGCAATAAGAGAGGCGAAGTCTTCACACTGTTCTTTTTTTTTTTTTTTTATTCATTATGTACAGCTCGATGTCAAAAATCCTGGGAAGGCGCGCATGGCAACTGGTTTGACCACCTCCCGCTGGACTACGGCTATGGCCACAACAGCCACAACTGATGCTTTGGAGAGCTGATAATTTGTAGAGTTCTTAAATAGTGGCTAAATAAAAACTATTTGACATTTAATATCTTGTGTACCAGCACCTTGCCTTTATAACAGCCTCTATTCTCCTAGGCATGCCTTCAACTAGCCTTCCAAATAAATCATCTGGTAACAGTTCTCAGCAGTGAATTAGAGCTTCCTTTATAAGGGGCTT
The DNA here is from genome assembly GCA_024713595.1 of Morchella rufobrunnea. Classification (NCBI taxonomy): domain Eukaryota; kingdom Fungi; phylum Ascomycota; class Pezizomycetes; order Pezizales; family Morchellaceae; genus Morchella; species Morchella rufobrunnea. The sequence goes on from JAMGYT010000025.1 coordinate 725,707, forward strand.
TAATACTTGAAGTGAACTAGTATTATATGCCAAATGGGGGTAGTGTTGATGGAAGAGATTCTTAAGTGTACACAAATATGTTCAATGATATTTAGATCAGGAGAAATAGCAGGCTAGGCCTCCAAAACTTCGACTTCAATCTCCTCCAACAATTGAGCAGTAAGAGTGGTAGTGTCTACTCTAGCATTATCATGCATGAAGATAGGTTTGAGACCTTTCCCCTGTAACTTAGTCAAAAAGTCCAGGAGAGAGAAGTCAAGTATCCTAATATATACTTCTGTATTTGTCCTCCCTCCTCCCCCCATCATAACCCCATTACTGATACATTTCAAATTCCCTACAAATCATGTCCATCTAATCTTTAACACCCCTCCTAACTTTCTGATACCTTTAATTAGCCGGGAAGCTATTTCTGCTTTGCAGTTCTGAAAATCTAAATGATAAAGACATTTGCATATTTTTCAACACTATGCTCATCACTCCGCACCACCCTACATCACTGTTCAATTGTCCAATTTCTGTATCCAATACATCACTATAGACATCTCCTTGCATTATAGGGTATTGCGCACCAAGCCGGAGGAACCGAACAATACTGGAGATCACAGAATTATTGAAGTAGGGCCAGGGTTAGTTGTCCGAATTCTGGAGATGAAGTCCTGAGAGACACAACACGACAAGGCATATTCAAGGAGGTCGGACTCTGACCGATGGAGAGGTTCTAGGAAAGACGCGGTTAAATAACGATCGGAATTATTCTAGGAACTCAAACATATTACGCAAAGCAAACGATAGTTGAGTTAATTAACATAACATATTTTAATACCCAAAACCGAAATAAATAACCCGTAGCCAAATAAAACCTAAACAAAAAGAACCTCAATAAAGCAGGAAGATTGAGTGGAGAAGAAAAGAAAAGAAGTTAAAGGGAAGATAGAAACATATGTATATATAGTAATGCCGAGAAGCCGAGATACGAATACTAACTCATGTAACAGAAACTTAAGGAAGCACCATAAGAAAAATTACAGGGAAGAGAAATAAGCGTCATATAGAAACTTAAGGAAAAGCACAAGTAGGAAACTATAACGCAAGTCTGTTCCACTGAAAACCAAAAGTGATACCCTTACTCTGCAATCCCAACCAAGACATAGAACGCCATTAGATAGGATATTATTTTGGGTCTCTCAGCCATGATGTGCTTGTAGACATCAAAAGTACCAAGTCCCCTCTTCATTAGGGAGACTGATGTTTTGATTTCAAAATTCTGACGGAGTTGTTCATAGGTACTTTTCCTCTGGTGCTTACTGTAGATGAGAAGTTGTTTATCATTCCTAACAGTACTTATTTTAGATCTGCCAGTTCTAGTTGTGGACTTATCTTGACCAGTCTTCTCATACCTTGCCCAGGCATTAGCAAGGGTTGACTTTGGTATGCTAGTAATCTTAGTTATTGCTGAATAAGGGCTCCCAAAGTACTTTATACCAATTGCTTGCCACAGTAGGGGCTCTGGCCATTCTCTTTGAACTTTCCTAGCTGTCTGGTGATGCGTGGTGGCGCCATTTGGGGTTGTAGAGATTTCGGTTGACGTGCGATGCCGTTGCCACGCGCGTGCTTTCCCATGACTTTGGACACCGAGCTATACATATTTTCACACTATTACAAGGCACTTATACTACGAACTGTTGAGATCGTTAAGATCTTAGGTAGGTGCGGTGCGATGGACTTTATGAACTAGCAAGAAGCAAATAGATGATCAGTTCCTGCAAGCCAGAAGTGCTTCGGCCTTCCTGGTAGACCGAGACGCATCTAACCGAATTAAAGGATGTGACACATGAATTACGGGCTACGAGGTGTGGAATGCGGGTGTGTAGCCTGTATGAATTCCTTGCTGACCGTTTGGATGGCTCTTGGAATCTTCTTTTTATAAAGCATAGTACAACAAGGGTCAGGGATTCACCGAAGAACCCCTTTGGAGAATGCCCTACCCCTCGAAGTGTTTGTAGCTTGCATTCAATGTATTAGATACCGCCATCAGTACTGGTCAAAAAAGTATATTCTGACTTACCCGGAGCGGTCCGGGGCCATTCCTTCAGGCAATGTCTTGGATGGGTCCAAGACTTCAGGGTCACGGCCCTGGCCCGGCGACGCCTGATATGAACTGCCCAGTAACCTGTTGGGTACTGTGGCGTACGTAATTATATTAATACTCTCATTATGCACCTCAGTATATATAGTATCCCTGTAAATGAGCCAACACATACCCGCACATCCTAGGCGGGTATTTGCAAGTGATATGGAGCCCGTAATCACAACAGAGGCCCTACATTATCGCATAATAAACGCCATAACGGAGATACATGGACCAGTTCCCTCCATCATATGCATTACGCTTCTTTAGCCCCAACACCGCCGACTACATGCGGAAGGGTAGGGGGATTGCGCATTAATAACCCGACAAACAAAAGTTTTACAACATCAAATTTAATAGTCAAGAAAGTGTTAACCGTAGAATCCTTCAAACCGTAAAGTCGGTCTGTACCAACTAAGGAAGCTCTCTTAGCTCAGTTTACTACTGGGCTTTTTCTTGACTGTGCCGCGAAATATGCTAATCTCTTGCCCTAAGCGCTAGGAAGAGCATCACAGCTCATCACTCGCTTCGCCTATTATCGAAGTCTACACTTGATTGTCTATAGGTATTCAAATCTTGCACCCGTACACAACAAAAGGATCGTCGCAGATACCTGCCAAGAGTGAGATATAGAATTGGTACTAAGATGTCGAATTAACTTATCAACCGGCATTGCCCAATAGAATGGAGCGCACAAACTCCCGCTGCCAGCGCATTAAACTATTATGACATCTGAAATCATAAAATCCATCTTACCTTAAGGTACAAACAACATCCAGATTTACAACCAAGCTCAATCAAACAGATATCTATGCAAGTCACCAGCCATCTTGCCCTTCTTGCTAGTGAGCGCTAACACTTTATTTCAGAGGTGTATAATGATACCTACCTGCCCAGCTATCGCCGCGCAGCGCACACCCCAGATGGTCCTCATAGAATCCTTTGATCGGGCAATCAAAGAATATACCCGCCGCCATGTATCTTACTGGCGGCTGATCGATAGTCTTGAAGTTCAAATCACCAACAGTACACATAACAGCGTGCAGGAGAAGGAGCTTGTGGCGGAAAGGGGTGGGATATATGCAGAAATGCTTAAGAATCGAGCGTTGCTTGCAGAACACGGTACAGGGTTGGTGAACGCGAGGAGGGAGCTGGAGGGGGAGAGTCATGGGTCTACTGGTGCGTAGAGGCCGCCAGGAAAAGCTTGAATGGCTGTCTAGTATCTTGGAAAACGAGACTTAGACTAGTTTCAAGCTCGGATATCCTGTACAGGATAGTCCGTGTCAGGCGTGCTTCAATAACGGGAATCTACACGTTTGATTTATAGAATAAAAGAGATCATCCAGCTAGCATACTCCATGTTTGTGTCTATATTGCCAAATCTTGGTAATTGGAGTCTTTATTGAATTCAAAGCCACTAACACAAGCCCAGGCACGCAATAAGCCCGGCTGCAAATATAAACATTTCCTATCCCATGACCCGTACCTCTGCTTTGACTCTTTTGCCACAATAGTCTCCTGCAATCCATCAGTAATTAATGAAATCACGTAATCCTAAGCTTCACCGGTTAAGCATTACGTTTGTGGGATCTAGGGTCAGTCAGGTAACATACGGTCGAAAATTATGGACCATTGTTTGCTGGTGACGGTTTCGATGCCCTCTACTACGTTTCCTAGCATTGTCAAATCATGTCATAATTATGCGCGTCGAACCTAAGCTATCAGAAAATTCATCTTTATTGAATAGGATATAGAAATGCAATACCCTGTAGCGTGATGGATATCTCTAGGAATATATTCTGTTAATCTTACTTCTATTTTCAGTGTTACTTTAACATAATGCTGCTCGCGGGGCGTCCCGAGGAGAGAATGTTTGGTAGCGTCGAGGTAGCTCAGACATGTTCAACGGTACAGTACGAAAAGACTGGCTACAATCACTCTCATAATCCCATCATAATTAGTCCAGAATACAGAACTAAACCAGCATTATGAGGTTGAATACCGCATTGATACCATATTCCTATCGCATTTCTAGCATATTTCAGGGAATATGCTTGTGAATGCATACCGCTTTTTGGTACTGTAGTAGCAAGGCAATAGGTGCTGATCGACTACAAGTTATCTCGGAGTCTCTCTGAGTCATCCAGAAGCTAAGTCTGTTCCGGTTCTAATACCGGTGAACGTGGTTCCTAAGCATAGGCTACTGTAGTTGTCGAAAAAGCCATTCTGATACCCCAGATTCTCTTCCAACCTTGTACCCCATTAATACCTCGAGACAGTAGTACTGAGCGGCATTGCGGCACCTCTGCGCTGGAGCTCTGTGTCTTCCGGCCCCGGGCTCATGACTTCTGGTCGCTGCGCTATGGCCACTCGCCGTTGTGGACCACAATAGCTCATTCCAAATCATGATTTCAAGTTAGACCTCCCTTATAAGAATACTCTCAGTTTTATGGACATATTCAAAAATGAAATTATAATAAACAAAGGCTGGGAAAAAAATGAATCCATCCGAGTGATACCTTATGATTCACCCGTGGTGTCTACGCCGGCGGATTAGTGCCATAACTATATCAGAAACATCCCGGTATTTTTGAACTCTAGCCAACATTCACTCATGCACCTCTAGTCGCATAGCTTTAATTAACCAACGCGACATTCCCAATGTGTTATGCACTGGTGCTCAACCACCCCCGAAACCTAGTAACTAGAAATGTAAATTACGAGCAGTGAGGATGACGTATATGACTCTGAGTCTTTGGGAGAGGGGACAACTCTGTATCAGCTGCCGGTATACAAAATACAGTATTTTCTGGATAGCGTTTGTGCAGAACCCTAACCCTAACCATGATGAAATACGTCAACCTAGAATAGATTTGTTAGTGTTTAACGTTTACAATGTTATTATTACCGACGTTATGTTAGTCTCACTGCGTTGTGAACAACCCCACTACACCACAAAACCTCTCAACCCGAAGTGAGTAGTCCATCCTCGGCGTGTAAAAATATTACATCAGTAATTCTCCGGGAAGTGCGACATCGCATGTATACATCCATGATACTAAGGTGATAAGTCCCTTTGGATTCTAGAATCTAGGTGCGCCAGGGCCTCTGAGATGTCCCTGCTTGATTGGTCGCTGCCATCATATTTCCTGCAGACACAATCTTCTTAGGAGTCCTCTCCCACCAACCAGATAGCTCTGTAATAAGCGAGTGCATCCATCCACATCCACCTTCCGGATCATGCCCTCGAATACGCACAGCACCTTTGCCACAGTAAGATCCATGATATCACGCAGAACAGGCGGTACCCTACTAGCAATGCGAAAAGAGCTTGATGTTAGAACTTATGCACGACATTGAAGGCCCTGGCGCTTCCTGTCAAGATGCTGAATATATTTATGAACAACATGGTCTCCACCTTACGCTATAAGCCTCCCCACCAAAAACAATGATTACGCGACAAGTAGCCTTGAATTCGTTACACGTGCCTGCATAAGCACGATCGAAAGGGCTGAGTAAGAGGGGGTTTAAAGGTTGGACAGGTAATCTTGCAGACTGGATAAGCAACGATCTGTGTCTATAGTACCAGAAACAGGGGGGATATTGGTGCTGGGGCAATACGGTATAGCACGAATATACCGTATTAACTTCGTAATCCAGTGAGGAATACCGCAGTGCTACGGTATTTCTACGGCGTTGTAGGAAATAGTGGTATTTATTTCACCCCGATTTCTGGGCCGTATGTATCACTCGCACATGCAGGAATCCCCGCCGCAACAGGCGCGCACCTAAGACGCCCTAGTCGCGGTCATATCGGTGATGCCAAGACTACATCCAAGTTTCCGCAATAAAGAGTCCAAGCCGCTTTCTAGTTATATGATTGGGTGATGGATGTCGGCGCCACATAGGTTATTGGGGAACACTCCAGGACGTCTGCGCGACGATTTGTCGTCGTTCATGAAGTTACACAGACGCCCTCAGTAAACGCGTATTGGTTGGATGGTACAGGGTAAGGGTTGCATTGTTGCCGCGGCAACCAGCTCTCAAGGACCTCGTGTATTTACTGCCGCCGTCATCACTACCGCATTTATCATCCTCTAATCGCGCGCTCTCTTGCGCCAAATTCACATGGACATTCTTCGAGGATTCGCGTGGGCTCTACGCCATTAACCCTTCGAAGCTACACCCCATATCCAGCAACCCGATCTGGAATCGACAACTGTTTGAACTAGCCAAGCTTGCTTCCCCGAAACCACGGCAACTTCAGCAGAGGCGAGTCCGCTCCGATGGGTTAAGCGAAGAGAAGGTATGGCAAGGATCATCTAGGTTACTGCATTTCTGTTCCAGAAATGGATTGGACATCACGGTTCATAGCATCACTCCTGGGGTTAAAATGCGCAAGAGCGGAAAGCTTTACTGATTGTGCCAAGGTAGTAAAATCTGAAGGAAAGCGACACAGAAGAACTAGAAGGACGACAGACTGAGCACTCTATATTAAGAACCATACAGTACAAGCTTGAGAGCAACTTTCTCTACTCTAGAAAATATACAAAGCTTCACCCGTTCTTTATCACTCCGCCCCCCCCCCCCCCACACCCCCGGAAATGCCGGCCGCTTGTGCATGACACTCGTTCCTCCCTCACATAGCCTTACAACAACATCCGGCCAATATATATCCCTTCCCTGATATCTGCTTCAGACACCTTTCCAACTTCGAGAAACATCCTAAGGGTGGTTTGGGCCACATGGTGTATAGGTCACATTACAGCTCTCGTGAGCTCCGATCCCATAGCAACCACCTTGACCATCACCGGTGCAGTGGAATAGTGTTGTCTGGCGGTTCCAATCACCGAGCTCGTATACGACGAAGCCTCGAAGGCCTGCACAGGTTCCGCAGTAGTCACCAGCTTCGAACTGGGGCTGGCAGGTACATGATACGTCGTCTTGGCGGGTGACCAGATCTGCCGGGAGAGCGGCAGCGAGGGCAGAAATGACAATGAGGGAGAGGAGTGTAATCTTCATCGTGTAATTGTGAGTGTAGTAAACTGTTTCAGGAGGATTTTTTTCGAGAGGGTGAACCGGAGATAGTGTTAGAGGTAGTGATGTTGAGAAGGATGTGGGAGAGTTACCGCTTTATATGTGTCTTTCTGAGTCCTTATTAGGCGGTAGAAGGTGTACGTACGGATGTAAGCCCCAACGCGGGGTAAAAGTGAAGTTTTGTCTCCACATCATGCTATCCGTATTACATACATGACCTCAGGCATAGCTTCCAAACTGCACGCGGATTCCAGTAGTCAGACCAAGCTTTTACCCCCCGTAACGTATCGCAGGATCATTCGATACGCTGCAGTCGGCAACGCCACCCGAGACTTCACTCAGGGGTAGGTTCGTATAGATGACTGTGCTGTGTGATTAGAGTTGTGTGATTAGAGAAGAGTTCGTATCGACCGTTTGAGCGTGGGTGATTAAAATAGACCGGTGTGGTGGTACTGAACCGGTCGTGTTCCTAACTAATCGAGGGATAGGTGGTGACCATAAGTACCCCATGCAGGGTAACCATGCGCACGTAGCAAGGGTGCCCCACATAGCGACAAGGGTTCACTCATCACGTACACTACAATCGGAAGTAAGCTAGAGCGGCGCTCGGCAATGACCCGACTCGCCACTCAACCCCATCGGGCTTAGGCGATATTTCCTGGGAGATCTACCAATACCAATAGCCATCTTTAGGAATAATTGCCAGCTGACAAGTGCTTGTCAAGCTAGTTATTATTCATAATTTATAAGAAGTGTAGTAGGAGCACCAACCAGGTCCTCGATTTAGCAAATTTCATAAGATTGAGCGATATATGTTATTAGAGCTAGAGACCTTTCGCAAACAGGGGCATCCCCCGTTTCCTATTATAGAATTAGTGTCGGTCCCACCACCTACTAGTTCGATAATCCGAATATAGAGCCAGCTTCACTTGTCAAAATAATCGTACATGTAGTTCCCGAGTGAAGGTTTGCGCCTCCGAAACAGTCCGATGACGTACATAGGCGGGGATTAGCAATTCCTTGCAAATACCCGAGGGAAAATCATTTTTGGGTCTCATGTCCTCGCTGATCTTCCCACCCGTGACTTTGATTTACGAATTCTGTATTACTAAGTCAGGTTCCATGCTGAACATGTAGATGATATTCCTAGATTCTATTATAAGAAAATGCCCTGGCCGTTGTGAAGTTCGGGTGCCTAGAATAGTAGTTATTGAGCTAGGCCAAACTATACCTGCATATATCCTTGTTGTATCGCCTCCTCCCCCCCCCCACCTTTTTCCTTTTCTCTTATTCATTACGTGCATGCAACCTTTGTACCCCCCCCCCCCCTGCGAATCCCTCTGCCTTCTTTATGGGTAGTCTGCATACTATAACAGTTGTCAAGCTATTCTCGAGGTACTCCTACGGAACCCTAAGTAGCTAGAATAGAAAGTGAATGACTTGCATTATCATTATGACAACATAATCGGCAAATACACCTGTTTGTGAGGAATATGTCAGAATCAACTTTCGTTAGGGATCATACAGCGCTGGAAACAAAGTGCCTAGGTAAATACAATCTTCATACCTCAGCGTGATTTAATCTGCGCCAATAGTTTCTTGTTTGCGTCGAGAACTATGGGTTTTAAGGTTAATTTAGTATTCCTTTTCTTTGAAGCTTGTTATGCTGGAGTGCACAATGTTCTATGGCTCGATTCTTTGTATATGTGTACAATATTCTTTGATGACCTGCGTAGAGTCTAGCATTCTTGCGTGGAGTGCGTCATATGCCGGTCTCCAAAGCCTACTAGAGCCATCTTCGCCGGCAAACGATAGTCCTTTGGACCGTCTAGGCCATCCGCACATAAAAGAGATAGGAGGTGCTTTAATTTGAGATTGCTGAGACATCAAATGGGGGAGCTAGAAGAACGAACCCTGTATAGCAAGGACGGGATGGAGGCAAGGTTCAGGTTCATGGGATGTAGAGACAGGAATATGTTTTTGTTTTGTGTGTTTTTCTTTCTTGTTGAGGAGGGGAGGATAGGTAGTGTAGGTAGTAGTTGTCTAGTGCCATAACCGTGAGGTAGCATGAACATTATGATAAAAAGAAAAAGAAAAAAAAAGGCCATCCGCACAAACCCTAACCCTAGATAGACCTTGTGGCATTCGGTTAGCTGAACCCAACCGTCTAAAGACCACAGATTAGCTTCGCTATGACACGAGCATATTTCTATAGGATCCATGGAAAGTCCTGTACACCAAGCTACGCTGGTTCAGTAGAGCCTACCTCAGTGATGACGTCCCTCTGGTAGAACATCCCATAATGCGTGTGCTTGTATATCTCCACCATTTCCACCTATGTGTTAGGGGTTCAAACTACAATCAAGGGTATTTTTAGACCAAGTACCACAACCATCCAGGTCTACTTTTTTGGTGCTCGAATCTATGGAGGAGCGATGCCAGATATATCTTCGCACTGAAAATTGTCGGAGCGTTCCTGCCGGGGTTATTATATAGGTGAATTCCGCTAATTCGGTATCTTCCCCCTTCCCTCAAGTAGCGTATTGTAGCAACTCAAGACTATTGTTTCCTTGTATAATATCTTCTAGGTTGAGGTAAGTGCGAACCGCATGCACATACAACCTATCGCTCTCACCAGGGTAGTAATAATGAACAGCCTTAAAACTGAGCGAATATAAGTTTACAATATTGTATAGAGACTATATATCTTTATCATCGCGATAATCTATTAAAAATATACTAAGATGTTTAAAGAACCATCATTCAATCACGGGTTGTCACTCCGCTATGACAGTCCTAAGCGATCTCGTGAGAAAGAGCCACGAGCGATTCTGTCAAGCTTGTTATGGTTATGAAATGACGCCTACTTGATCGCAGAATCTTATCTGAGCATTAGGTGCCCACTGGAACTCTGGGTGACGAGGCAGTGCTAAATGTGCGGGATGAAATTTTACGAAATCCTTGTGTCCAGCCATACAGTGGGCGTTTTATTTTAAGTCAGGACTCCTTGCTGGTCGTATCCTTCGTTCTCTTAGTCTACCGTGTTAGGCTAGATTGAAGTCATAATGGTTCAGAGCGAGTGATAACTTATGATTATTAACCCAGGAACGGAGAGGTCCATTTAGATATATCTTATCTATGTGTAAGTACCTAAGTGCCTTGGAAGACTAATAGTATGAAGTACGGACTTTCATTGTATCCGTTTGCTGGCAGTATCGGTTACAAGAAATATATTGGTTACGAGAAAGTTTACATAACGGGAGACAGAAGGTGTTCTCCTATCCATATCAAAGTAGTCATAGTTGAATTATTGCTATTCAGAAAATGCCCTAAAGGTTGTAATAATCCTAGAGCTAACAAGTGAAAATGTCATATAATTTGGGTACATCTATCCCATGGGCCGTCAATGCTGACCATTTTCAGTGGGGGCCAAAAGCCAGGTGAGACAACCAAATAATTTTGGGACTTCGCTTCAATGATAAACTGAAGGGAAACTATCAAGTATACGTTAACTATTCCTAAGACCCGGCTTTACTATGGCATACATCAAAAAATTGGGTTACAAAGAGAGACCTGGGAAATTAAACAAACAGTGCGTATTTGGGCAGCTCTTTTGCCCTTTCGCTTAGTTATGCGATCCATCTCAGAACTTGAATTTTCAACTACAGTCTCAAACACTTGTACTTTCAAGTTTAAGTTACTATTAGACTCGACCCTATTCTGTCTTCTTTGCTACAAACAGTAGATACAGTATCCAAAGCGACCAATCTTGCAAGGAGGTTTGACTTTTTCATGGTTGGCGGATTAAAAGCAATTGAGTAAGAAGTCTGAAGTTGCATGAAGCTTCTGTAAGACTAGTCGCTTCAGAGATCCTTCTGTTAGTAGTTTTTTTATCCAATTCTTCATAGAGATCACAGTGAGTGGTGTGTTTTCTTTACGGGTATTTCGCCAGTTACAATATTTATACAATACTAAAGTAAAGAAACATTGTTGATAGTAGTATCTAAGCACTAAAAGAAAAGTGATAGTTAGTTCTGTGATACTTTCAATTGAGTAGGTCAGTAGCTGCGCCGTTGATCTGCAATATCAATACTACTTCTAAACAAATTGTACATGTTGATAATAAAATGAATTAGTAAGCGCTTCGTATAGCTGTCACCGAACATGGGTCTAACAATCTTTGGATTAGTACTGGTAATGCCTGATCGGTTTCAAACTTTGAGGATATAGTTGTCGATACCCTTGACACGGTGAATAATAGTCAAAAGTAGGACGTAGTTATTGTCCATCCATTATAAAGCAAGTACTGTATCGACAATTTCACCCTCCAGCGGATTCAACACTGGGCTTGTCTCCTCAGACAGTTTTATTTTTGAAAGACCTTTCGGAAACTGTTTAGATGTTTGTCCTCCAGTGGGGAACTACGCCTCTCACAACAATACCTCAACACTGCAGCCAGCCTAAACTACTCCCTAGTCAACACCCCTGGCATTTATACCAGACTCTCCTCCGATTAAAGAAAAAGGCATAGTGTCATTGACCTGGCCCTCTCCAACCACAAAGCCACTCCCCTAATCCGCAAATGGCTCCCTGTCTCAAACGCTACTGGGTCCGACTACCGGGGACTGGCTATGACCCTGTGCCTCCCACAATCAGACCTCTCCCCAACCACTCTCCCCAACTGGAAGCTCACAAACTGGCTTTCCCTTGAAGCAGACCTTGGCAACTGAGCCACCCCAGGCTGCCCCCTCCCTGCAATGGTCGATGACTGGTTCGAAAAGTCGTTAGACTCCCTCAACAAACTCCTCAAAACACACATCCCCTCCAAAACCATCACCAAATGGTCTAAACCCTGGTGGAACCCCAACCTGACCCAACTCCGCACCATTTTTCACTCAGTCCATAGAAACTTCAGAAAAGGAAGAGCCACCCATTCGAAGCTAAGGCCGCAAAAAACGCCTACTTCAACGCGATCAAACAGGCAAAACAATCTCATTAGAACTCGTTTATCGCGAACGCTTTACCCAATAACATATGGAGAATCAAGAAGATGGCCTCCAAATCAGAAGACAGGATCCCCTCCCTTCCCAACTCCTCTACCCCATCAGTCCTCAACGACAACCTCATCAAAGCCTTCTTCCCCCCAAGGCCGGAAGAACCCCCCCCCCTCCAATCCTATTCAAAGACGTCCCTCCAATCACACTGGAAGAAGTCTATCAAGCCCTCTCACCCACCTCCAACCTCTCTGCCCCTGGGCCCGAGACCATCCCCTACTCCATTTGGAAAGGTGTTCACAGATGCAACCCCCTCATCATCGCCTCACTCCTCAACCCCCTCATCTCCCTAATATACCACTTCCTATCCCTCAAAAGAGCCAACGGGATTATACTAGCCAAACTCAACAAACCGGACTACTCATCCCCGTCTACGTATAGGATAATTGTCCTCCTCCAAACGTTCTCCAAAATCCTAGAGAAAATCATTACTCTTCGTCTAACGAAAGTCACGAAGGCCACCGGCCTCATCGACCCCCTCTAATAAGGCTCCGTCGCGGGCCTCTCCACCGCAGACGCAGCTATCCCCCTCCACCACAAGATTCGGGCGATGCAACTCGCGAAACTCAAATGCTCCACCATGTTCCTGGATATTAAGGGCGGATTCGATCACGTCCTCAAACAATCCCTCGCATCAATACTCGCCCAAAGGCACACCCGCAAATACTTCACCAACTGGATCTGCTCGCTTCTTTCAGACAGGTTCATCACACTCCTCTTCAAAGGCTCCCCAAAAACACCCACAGCGGTCCAAGTTGGGGTCCCGGAAGAGTCCTACATCTCCCCCCTCCTCTTCGTCATCTACGTAAACTTCCTCCACAAACATGACCCACACCCTGGCATTACCATATCATACGTCGACGACTTCACAATCACAGACGCGTCCCCCTCCTACTCCCAAAATACCTCACTACTAGAAGAACACTACAAGAAGATAATGGCTCTCACTGCCCCATACAACATACACTTCTCAGCCGACAAAACCGAACTCATGCACTGGCGCTCCCTCAGAGACACCAGTGAATACTGCACCATCCCCATTTCCCTCAACAACCACAAATTCAACCCCAGCACCCAAGTTTGCTGGATAGGATTCTGGCTCTCACCCAATCTCAACCGTGATAAACACTTTCAAAGAAAACAAGCAGCAACTAGATCCGCCTTCGGCATCATCTCCCGCTTCTCCTCCGCTGGTAAAGGCCTTTCGTCGGCCAACTGTATGACAATCGCCCTCCTAGCCATCCGCCCAATGCTCACATACGAGGCATCCACCCTTACTCCCAAAACACCACTAAAAAGCATGAACACCTTCTGGAACTCAGTCCTCCGCTGGGCCACCAAGTGCTTCAGGGCTACCAACAAGCGAGTCCTCTGGGCAGAAGCCAACGCCCCCCCCCATCGACCTCTACTGCCACTTCCTCAAGTGCAAACAAGCAATACGCATCCTCCAAACCTCCCCCCTCAACAACCCCATTACAGGAAGAACAAGCCACAACTTCCCCACCACCTCCCCTGAAAGATTCTACTCTCACGCTTCTCTTCTGAGAGGAAACCCCAACCCACCAAAGAAATGGGACTCCAACGCAACCAAAGGAGTATCCCACCTCCCCATCGAACTACTCTGCTCCCTCATCTGCACCCTCATCGACGAAGGGGTTCCCCCACACAAGATGGTAGCACGTGTCAAACAACAATTCATTATAAACTGGTAGGCAGCCTACCCCCCCCCGAGTACTACAACCACCCTCTCACCCTCAAACACCTCTCCTTTACTTCATTCCACACGTTTGCCACAACCCAAATCCATCAGACGAGGGCCAACAAGAGCTACCTCCGCCCAAAAATCATGGATCACTGCACACCGCTCTTCCCTCTGTCAGCGATGCGGAGAGGAGGACGAAACACCCCAACACGCAGTATTCAACTGCCCATCCACCACCGAACACCGCCACTCTCTCCGAAACAAGATAAAATCTCTGGACGAAATCTGGTACGACTACATCCTCATATGGGCCGTCAGCGACACCATCATCGCCACCAAAATCAACTTCCCCATAAGGGAAAGCCCCTCACCCCTCCACTCGGGCTCAGCAGAATAATCCTCGCTAAGTTCAGTCTCCACCATCTCGATTGGAAGCCCTTGTACGGCCCCTCTCAACTCCCACCGTTCTCGATGAAAAGTCCCAATGATGGCGATCGGGCCTTCGGCCCTCATTTATCTATCTCCTTTGTTTGCTTCTAGTTCTTGTATATTTGGCATTTCTTGGTTTTCCTTTTATTTGCTTTTCGGGAGTCGTGCGCTAGAGTTTTTGTCGGGGATAAGTCTCTTTACGCCATAGTTTATACTGCATGCGAACTTTCTGTACCTAGAAACATGAATAGATATGATTCAAAAAAAAAAAAAAGAGTGAGATCGAAATAAATACAACATGACTACAGTACGAAAGAGAGGGATGGGATCACTACAGTATTCGCGTCAATAAGCTGGCAATGCGGGAAGAATATGGCATTGGTACGGTAATCCTCCTCTAATGCCGATTTAATTCGGTATTTAGTATATTCCCCATCTGCTGCGAAACATGTTTCGGCTCAATTGTGTAATGAATCTACCATCTCATCTAAGTTTCTCGAAGGAAATGGTACACTCTCTTCTCATGCACTGAGACAAAGTTCATCGTCACACTAAGGCTTTCTTATACTCAAATATGTGACTTTCTGAGTGCATTTTTGACCATTTCTATAGACTTAGAACCTTATGAATCCATAGAGTAATTATTCTTCTTAATACTATGTAGTATTCAATATCTAGAAAATAATTTATTCTTATGACATTCAAAATTACCTCAGCGAGGGGAGATACTTCTAATATCTTCACACTATTCTGCACAACTTCCTAACACTATTGTATAGTTTTCTTTTTCGGTTTATCCTTCTTTTGTCTTCGCTTTTCGTAATCCGTTGGTATATGCCCATTAAATCACATCTAGACGTAGATTCAAATCTATATTAACGTTGAATATTATACTGTTGTTTTGAAAGAAGGACTATGGTTTTGTTTGTTGATTTATTCACTTAAACTATTCTATATCTTTGACCTATGGAATTTGGATCATGTTGGATGTTGAACTTATCTAACCAAAATTACCTTTTAAATCATTACTTTCTAATTACCTATTTTGATCTCTGGTTGTGTATGCTCGATCCTGCTTAATCTAAATTCACTCTTTTCAAGCAAAGAGTCAATTTTCCCTATTTTTTAAAACCGGACTTGCGTTATACTACGCATGCCATGATAAATCTGTTGGCAGTGAGAGCTGTTGCAACCACGGCCGCTGTCAATATACGAAGTACAATGCTATTTTAGACATATCGACCTTTTGATTTTGAATAAGGAAGAGAACCGGCAATCTGCAATAACTTTGAATCTTTGTATTTTCTCTCAAATTATGATAGCGAGTGGGTATCAGATACAACAAAGGTAAAATTACAACCACACTTGGCCTAAGTTTTGATTGTATGAAGAAGAATCCTAACTAGCTAATAAGTGTATTGAGATCACTGGATGCAGTAAGGGTGTTATAGACAGTGATGACAATGCGTCTCGAGTTATACCTTGAAATATCTTGAATCATTCTTCTTGGTAATATCTGTGGTTGTTGTGAGTAATGCTTGTTGAGTCTATGCTTGAATTCGCTCCTTGAACTAGCCCCTGGCAGACTGTACCGCGCCGATCGCGATGGTACGACATGTCACGTCAGCTTACCCAACTACTCTACTCAGATGGGATCTGGCACGAGTATCTATGCGGCACATTCATCGCGCATTAGGGCCGTGGGTAAGAGAGAGTATGCATCTGGTATCTAGTGATTTATTTCAAGATAGAGAGGGATTAGGGTGGGAGCACTAGTCTATTCTGCAAGAGCATATGTTAAGATCCCCTCGGCCATGCAACTATAGACTGTAGGAGCGAGCTCTCCTATGGGTGGATCTATTTTTGTGAATATATTGACCTTCATATACCCATTCAATTAGCCAGCTCTGAAGGATCTATTCTCTCTGCCTGCTTTATGATTGTATTCATAGTTCCCTAGTGGAACGCCGTGAGCTTGCTTGCACGTAATGAATAAAGATCACAGATGTTTTCTCGAACTTGAACGCGGTATTCTGTAGGTGGAACTTTTTTGACGTCCAAGCTGATCGTGTCCCATTTGGGACATGGGTGGAATCAGTGCTTGGAGTAGTGATAAGTACGTAATCGGTGCTTTATGATCAAAGATTGCGCGGTTATGGTGAATCTAGGGGAAACAGGCGGCATCTGAACTTCTTTCAAGGAGCCCATATCAAGGTAACCCAGTTTTGACAATATATGTGGATAGGAACCTCAGCCTACCTAGCCGTAACATCCCTGCGTACAACCATACCTCTCGCCTGATCTTTGAAGCGATACCAACTTACGGGTAGTCTTACATCCATGTAACTGACCCGGATCACTACACTCACTGGCCCTACAACCACAGCACATCTCAAACTGGCACAGTGCACTACCTATCCGGGTCGCTTTATGAAACGCAACCCCCGCAATTACACCTCATGTAGGCGCTTTCAAACCGGCCGGTGGATTAATTTTCCTTTGTCTGCCCCACAACCGCCAACCCCTTCTCTCTGTCCACGCGCAACAATACTAGTACTACGCCTAAACCCCCCCCCCACCTATAAACCCGACCCCCCTCAACCAGCCAAGAAATCGACTCACCCACCTTGCCCCTCCAGGCCCTTTACCACACACGCACCCTGTCCGATGAGTAAGAAAGACCCGCTTCCCCATGATGCTATGCGAAACTCACTTGTCCAAGCCCAATGCACGAATCCCACCCTGTCATCTCACCTCGCTCGGTCAATCCACTTCGCTCGATCACCCCAGATGGCTCAATCACAGACCATCACACGGTCACCCCTGGTCACTCGTTTAACAAGCGGCGATTAGTAAGCATCACCCGACACAAACCAACAAAAGAAACCCTACACAAAAAGCTACAAATCCCAGAGTTACAGTATCAAAATGAGAGAAAATCATCGGGAGCGCAGCTCTAATACTGGGTCAATCCTCACTTTCGTGTGGCTTAGACATAGTCTCTACTCCAGATTCCGGCCAGGGCTTAGTATCGTCTAGCCGAAGCCCTATATAGAGCTTGGGGGTGCGTACTTGGGGCGCTCCCTTCTGTAGGTAGCCGCTGGAGAGTCTTACTGAGTGGATTCATCATATGGACGGGACATTTTCTCTTCAGGTTCTTGCTCATCAGTGTACGAAATCTGACTGGGGCGGAATGAGATGACCCTGACCCAGCTCACCGATAATCCTGGCTTGACAGTGCCAGCGGGGATCTGGATGGCCCTTCTTCACGCTGGCAGTCCCCATGGGCGGTCTGGTTCCGTGTCTGTAATGGTTGTATTGATCTCCAGCAAAACTGAACTAAACTGAACTGAACTCAAAATATTCTAGGACCGACCTAGCCAATTAAAAACCTACCTACAGCGTAGGGACGCCCCGAGGCCCTTCTGCTCGTCCAACATAACACTCCAATAAAGCTGCTCAGGGCTATCACACAGCCTAAGTAGAGCGTGTATACTCTACTCTATATTGAGAGTTCCAACTGCTTTGAAAACCAGTGTTGGCCAGCCAATGGCTAAACTAGACCATATAGTGAACAGGCAGAACAGAACCCAGCTGTTATCTGAGACACTTCTAGAAAACCAGTTTGGACTGGTAGACTGAAACGTCGTTGGAACTACTGGTTGGGTGGACTGCCGGTGCTTAGGTTTTAGGAGTTGAATTACTTTGTCTTGTTATCGGCTGGAGATGGGCCACTGGGCATTACTCTTGGACTTGTACTTTGTCAGCATAAGGTTGCAGGGTAATTACTAAGAAGGCGTCTTAGCTATCCGATCATAACTATTCGAATAGACTGTGTCTTACCTCCAAGCCAAGATGCATCTACGCCAATTCTGTCGTTGTATATTGCAATATTTCTCAAGTAGTTTCGGGTGGCATGGAAACTAAATGTCTTACCTTACGCTGTTGAACAAGCCTACTTTTATGGCCGTATTGGTCCTACCTATGCCGTGATGCTGCCGGACAGACCTCCCTTGCAGGTTCCAGCACTTTAGGATTGATTTTATCCTGCCCCAACACTCAAATCCACAAGTTATTAAAATATTTACAAAGCCCGTACACTCTCAAAAGGCCATGCAATCCCGCATAGATACGTTATACCCTTCCCTAACGCCAACCCATATATTTAAAAGGCAATTAATACTTCAGGTCTAGTGTTTACAATTCTCAAGTAGAATGACGTTCTGCTTCCTGTCCGTCTTCACTCATTCCAAATGTGCCCCACCATAGATCACTCTAGCCCGATCAAAGGCTATGATAATCAAACATTTGAAATCCTCATTCAATTGCGCCTCCACTCGGAGACCGGCAGGAAGAGATGTAGACGCGGAAAGATGTTCCAACTACCCTTCTAGTGAACTGACGCCCGCTAATACTGCCAATACGGCTAAACACAAAGTCAGCACAGACTGCGATGCCATGAAAGACTCTCAGAGAATCCTGTCAGGCACAATGGCTCCAAGCAGTGCAAGAGATTAGGAATTGCAGCCTCTAGGAAAGCACGTATCAAACGATATCTGACATGGACTCAGCAAAACTCTTACCTCCACTTGCAGCCAAAATATAACAAGAGATGGCCATTGAAGTTGGTACATCCAGTACAGCACTCCAGATTATGGCAGCTGCAACACTGGGAGGCCGTGGTATGGCAGGCAGGAGTAGAATCTTCCTCGCATTCCACCCCTGCATGAGATCCGATGCAGAGCGCTGAGAAGGCTGCGACCTCAGCTAGAAGACCCAAGCCACCCATTGATCGGTCATCGTGATCTTATACGGCTTCCAGTACGCATATTGTAGGTGTCTGTGAGACTCCAACTCAAGCTTCGGAAGTACTGGATGATCCGGGTTGGTGTACAGCGGTGGTCAGGGCACAATTATTAAAATGGAGGTCAGGGAAGTCAACAAACATCTAAAACACTGATGTAACTCAGTCCTCTGAGAGAAAAGGAACGCTGCTAGGTCGTATGAAGCTCCATGTTATATGCACGGCGGATCTCTTGGAACAACTCTTTATCAGTTGTCTCGCCTCGCATAAGCGCCACTCTGCATGCCTTCGGGGCGTACCTCAACGTGAGAGAGTGAATGCGGAGAAGAATAGAAAAACTCTCGGCGCGTTTAGCCCCCGGGGAAGAGCTTATCTGCTCCTGTGCACCAGATGGGGCTGTTGACCCGGAAGCCGGTCATTCCGCTAAGTCCGTTTCTGGGGGCAGTTCATGGTACTCCGAAGCCTGCACTGGGTGAGGATATACGTCCGGATGGGCAGGGCGGCTACAGATAGTAGTCTGTGCACCTCCAGCAGAAACTTGATCGGGGTTTACACCCCCTCCACAGGAAAACGCTGAGCAGGCGTAGCGTGAAAGAAGCGGGAGATTTGTGGGCTGGTTGGCGGCAACCTCTCCCCACCATCAAGGGGGTTGGAAGCTGCGCCGGGAACATTGCCTTCTCCGGGGCCTTTCCCCCGCCTTTCGGCGGGTAGCCAGGGGGCGCTATCTGGTTGTGGTGGTGGTAGTGGTGGTGGTGGTCGTGCTGGTGCTGCGGTCCCAATGTTCGCAGCGGGGCAGTCCATCGGTCTCGGAGGTCAGGACCGGACCGACTACAGAGTATAGTTGGTCTTGGGTAGGTATCCAAGATGGACTACTGACTGTGGATCTATGACTACCGACTATAGGCTGGATTATAAGGTTATAACCTAGCATATGCAGTGACGCTGTGAGACAGAAATATATCTACAGTCCTGCATAGACATCTACAGTCATGCATAGGCATCTACAGTGTGCAAGTGTCAGTTCATTTCTCTCACAGCACTTTCGTAGATGAGCTCAACACAGAAACTCTCCCACACCTGTACTTCTCTATAGTCATCAAAACTGAGTGACTGCCATGAACCTATAGCTATCAGTAGTCCGACTCCTGGCAAAATCATGGATTAGAAGGATCATGCCTATATCGTCTGCCCTCTTCAAGGGTGCTCCCAAGATAACAATAGATAGACGTCTTCCATTGCTACTCGGACACCCCACTCGGACAGGTCATGATCGGCCAGAATATGATAGGGGCCTAGGTAGTTTGATACTGGCTTCAATCATTTTCTAACTATTACAACCCGAACTCTACTGACTCAATAGCAGCCACTCATTGAAATTACCAAGCTCCACCTCCTGAAAAATCTGAGATTGCGCTTGAGTTGACAGGACATCGCTGCCATCCCCTTCTAGTTCTATACTACTATCTATTGCACTACTATGGATTCCACTACCACAGCCTCTTTTACCTCTTCCTTCTTGACTATCAAGTCTACCTAGTCGCTTCCTTTTGCCTCTGCCAACAGCATGGCATTTGTTTTCTACCTCGTGGATCTTCTGCTTCTGGGATTCAATATACTCTCTTGTATATAATCGGAACTCAGTAAAGACTTCCCTTCTCTTTGATTTGGAATTGCGGATACGAGCTAACTCTTCTTGAGCTTTCTCCTTTTCGTGGCTGAGGTAGGAATTCTCTGTTCTTTCTTTTTCAAGAGCTTTATACAGTTGTTCTAGGACTTCGAGTGATATTGATTTGTTAGCCTCAGTATTCTCTCGTGTACTTTTGGAAGATGTGAATAGGCATGAGTGAAGGGGTCATCAACTGGACAGAGCCATGTTTTAGTTGATCACACGCGTAGAATGCTTTCCAGTATTCTTCTTTTTGCAATATATGAGTTGATTGGTCATGCACCCGCTAACGTAAATGCTTTGCCAGCAATTGGCCCTTTCTGACCTGTTGATATATCAAGGAAAGTCTTCTGTCGTACAGTTTCCAAGAAATCACTGAAATTGTGCTTGCCAATACCAGTTTGCAGTTTCTGGAATGTTGTTACACCTATATTTCATACCAGTGTTGATAGTGACTACATACACCTAAATCGAGTGGTTGTAGAAGCTGGGTTTCATGCGAAGGATGGCAAAGGACTACAATCCTGGGATTCCAACAATACTCGATAATGTCAAGATTCATGCGTGCTGCCAATCTGTCGACTAGAAGTCGGCGCCAACGACCATTTGCCCTATAAAGCTTTAATCAATCATGTGTAGTAGTTGATATAGAAACGCATTGAAGATAAAAACTAAATTGTCCTTCAATTAATCTTATCTTCGTTTGGTGTCAGGATCAAACACATTCATGATTCAAGGATTATAAAGATGAGTGTCTATCCCACTGAAAGCCAAATATCTAAACAGATAACTATTTCGTATAAATCAACCAAAATGATGGTGTTTACCCCCATATCTTGTTAAAGAGCGAGGTCCATAATATGTTGCTGATATACATCCCCATGACCATAACCATCTCTTGTGTTCCATTCTCTGAAAGCTCTGCCTGCCCTGAGTGACCTTTTTGTACGGTTACCTTCGATAGAACAGCTTCTCCTAATCGAAATCCTTTTTTGTCTAAATTTTAGAAATAGTGTTCTTCGATTTCAAATTCTGGGAACCTATAATGAAATATGCAGAAGTAATCTGAATAGAAACGAATACCATGGTTTACAGCTGCAAATGAATGATCCGATCGCTTTGCATAACTCATTTTGTTGAATTCCCGCCATTTACGGAAGTGTTTCGATATCTAATTCTTCTCTACCTTTTCACTTTCATCGCATGATTCTCTTTTCAATATCCTGCTACTATAGTCCGTAAAGATTGCTACCATTACTGAAAAATTTCCTGTTGACCATATGATCACATATTTCAAATAGATATATTGGATTCTGATTCTATAAAAATATTGGTGCAATTCAAAAACTATTTGATTTACCCAATTGTTATTTTTAGTGGGTTAATACCTACCACATAAATGTTGTTGACTCGTTATGGCCTTAACTTTGCTGGAACCTTTATTTATCTGATCGTAGAGTATAGAAGGTTTAATTAATTAATTCAAATACGCGGTTGCTCTCATCTCCTCTGGAACAACTCTTGGAGAGATTCGTGTAGGCATAGAAAAAAGAATTCTTCTCTATCATCATGAGACATAATCCAGCTAATCACTATAATACAGTCATACAAATAAAAATACAATGTCCCCGCAAGTAACAGATTATTTCAACTTCAGATAACACCGATAGCTACCCCTCTTTCTACCGATAATTATGATCATTATATGATATACCAAGAAAGAAAACCGACCACACTATAGACCTGCATTTCTATAAATTATTATTTTACTTCATATCTTATTCACACTCTCACCACGTGAGTTCAATGTAATGGTGTCTCAGGGGTGCATAGCACCTGATCACTTGATTATCTTGGTGGCACTTGAGGCCATGTTGTTTTCTGTGTATTGGTGTTCAATGAATTCGTTATAACCCACCCACCCCCAGGGACGAGCGCCGGTAACAATTAATGTCGCCAGTGAACCGAGAAAATGCCTGCACATCACGTTCGGCACCAGTATCTCTATCCTTCCAGCGTACTGACAACCGCCAATAGCGCAAGGATCCCTTTACCGACAACTCCATTAGCACATCTCAATCGTTACTCGTCTTAGGGGATGTAGAAGAAATACCACCACTTGCCGTCAGGATATACCCCGCTACCGCCATGGCACTCTGAACATTCCCAAATACACTCCACAGGATTCCCGTCAGGACACTGGCAACCCATGGCACTGCCGCCAGCGCCACGATCTTCCTCTTATCCCATCCTTGAACGAACTCGATTCCAAAGCGTTGTGGTCTTCGCGCTTTCAGTTCAAACACCCAATCCACCCAGGTGTGGTCTGTCACAATCTTCTGGGGGTTGTTATAGGCGTAGAGAAGAGACTTCCGGGAGGGCGCGTCCATATGAACAAGAACAGGGCGTGTGGTATCCGTGTACTGCACAGATATTAGTCCCTGTATTTACTCTTTGATTGTGGTATATAAGGGGAAGTAGGTGGGAGTTAGGTGCGGGTGGGGATTATCGTGGGACAAGGAACTCGATCAACGGAGATTTACCTCAAATATGTTAATATAGATCAATCCCTTGAGGCTAAAGAACCGCTGCCAAAAGGTGCGCAGCTCTTGGTTGTAGGCAGTGCGGAAGAGTCGAAAGAGCTCACGGTCATCAGTTTCACCGCGAACAAGGGCAATACGGTAATCGCGAGAGGCGTAGGAGAGAGTTGTAGTGTGAATAGCGAGTAGAAGGGAGCAAGCCATTGGGTCACTTGTGGGTTCGGGAGACATGAGCCGGAGTGGGGTTTGGGTGGAGGCGGCGGGGACATATTCGATAACCGATGTGGCTTCGTTGCTAGAGGTAACTGAGGGAGCTGGTTGGGAACCATCTTTATCTGCTTTTTCCTGCTCAGATGCCTCTATCTCGGAGGCTACTGTGTCATTCTCTGTATCCCCTTCCCAATCTACCATATCTTCCAACGCTTCCTCTCTTTCCTCGGCCTTGACAGTCGCCTGATCTTCCATCCAAGTTATCGTTATTGTCTCCTGTCTCCCCATCCCCTCCACCTTCACAGCCGTCATACCCTCAACCTCCTGCAGCTTCTGTTCTCTTGTCTTTCTGAATCTCTCCTCCTCATCGAACGGCGGGGAGATATCCAACATCTGCATCATTGGTGCTCTCGGGGGAGGTCTGCCGACGAATGCCAGTAGATCGCGACTGATGTCCACGGATTTGGAAACTAGATTGCCATCTTCGCTTTGATCCCCGTCCCCAAGGGGCTTTCTCCCAGCCTTCAAACACTCTTCTCTCTGATAGTTCATCTGCTCTTTGTCCTTTTCTTTCTTCTGCATGTTGCTAACCACATTTACGTTCATCGCCGTATATGCCTCAATATGCTGCACCCCAGATTCGCGAGACTCCCCTTCCACCACCGGCATGGGAGAGAAATCTAGCATATGCACCGCTGGAGCTGGGATCGGGGCCCTACCAACGAAAGAGGTGGACTCAATTAGAGCATTGGGCTTCTGTCCTCGAGTTGCCGGGGAATTACCCCTCCATCCGCCGCCGATACTCCCATGGTGTCTCGTCTCAACCCATGACGTGTCTACGGATTGGAGCGGGTGCTGGCGCATCATTCGCGGGTTTTCTTCGGCCTCTATCAGGGACGTGAAGGTAAAAGCCTCCGTCTGAGACTTACGCGGCGGCGGCTTCGAAGGCTACTTATATCAGGACGGAGTTCTTCCACGCAAAGAGGATATCGCACTGGCTGTCCAAAAACTTACAATTATTGGGTATCCAGGGCTGTGATGGATGCTGATATCAGGATTACTTTTTCTCTGAGCAGGCGCAGCTCGGCTAGATTTGTCGTGCACTTTGTTTAAATGCACCCTTGAGTGGGTACGCGGGCGCGGGGCTAGCGCAGTGATTCTCGGCTTTTCCCGTATTCTTTCCCTTTTCCATGTCTTCCTTGAGGCCTGCGCTCCCATTACACACAAGACCTCGGAAGACGGAACCCGCCTAGGTTGCCATTCACCCTTGAGTAGTGGCGGTAGACCTTGTACTGTAGAGGGCATTTCGATCGATAGTTCATCTCTTATATCGGAGGTAGTCTACTCATGTGTCAGATCGCACCTGATATGCTTATTTGCAGTCACGGGGGGGGGGGGGGGGTTGTATACTAGGTACTGCACCTCGGCATTTCCGCCTGGGCTCTTCCGTGAACCGGTGAAGGGTATGAGCCGGGAGCGGACGTTAGTGAATAAAGTGCTTTGGAATATGTTCCCAGCACCCGGTACAGCTGTATCGCTATTCATGGACACTATAGCGGAGTTTTCACTCTCTATTCTCCTCAACTCCTCCAATTGAGCCTTCCTGCGCATTTCCTCATCCAAACCCGATGGCTGCGGGACCTCGTGGAGCTTCAGCATCCTACCCGGGAAGGTTTGCCGACCTTCTTGGGGCGTTTTAACGTAAGGCGAATGTATTGAAGGGGAAATATTCCGCGGTGTCCCAGTGGTACAAATATTGTTTGTTTCCTTGACCAAACTTTATACAGGGGAGGATGGAATTGATTGTAGCTTAGGGAGAGATAGTGAAAGTCTTTCCAAAAGTGATTCGAGACTGTTTATGGAACCTGTTGGAAGTGGATTATTCGCCTTTTATGCGGCGTGAAGGGGCGGTAGTCGCACGACATGTTGAAAACTCTTCACATCCCTGCAGGGTAATGCATACCACAGTGTCTTGAACATCGGTAGCATGTCTCATCCATCTCATCTTCCCCAGATTCAGCCTCCCTGGATTCTTTGCCCCAGTGGAACCCTCAACCCCGGGAGAATTCCTATAGCGAGGGCCGCGGGGCTGTGTCAAAATCCATGATCCTCACCATCCGGGAATAGCCGAGATGTGGTGTTGTACAGGGCCTGTTGGTTTGTGGCTGGGTGCCTTTACGCCTAGGGCTATGTCTTGGTCGCATAAGTCTTGCATGAACTAGCGTATTTTATGGCACATCAGAGGTATTCTAGGGACTGCTTACTTACAGCTTAAAGCCTCTGGCGCTAATGCATGGGAGAGTCTCCAACAAAGAACCCTGCGCACAATGAAAGATTTTCATGACCCCTGCAACGGAAATAGATGGCATGGGATGAGTAATCTGTTCTGTGACATGAATAGCAGGGCCACATCCCGCTCACGACCGGAGAAAAAGTTATCCCCGCCGATTCTTAGAAACAGTAAGGTGTTGTAACGGAAAATATATTTGTGATCTCTTATTGGTACACGGGGAGCTTAGTAGCTCATTTATCCCTTAAGTTGTCAATGCTGAACCCCCTATGACGGAAACTGTCTGTGGCGGGGTGTAAGTAACAGATTTGAGGAGGATAGTGGAGCCGAGGGTTCCATAAACAGATCAAATAGTGCTTTTTCTGAAATTGACAAACTTTAAGTGCGATAGGTCATCGCAAGCCCCCCGCCTTTCGCCAAGATGACTTTTGTCTCATTTGACGATGTATAACGGGGGTAAGGGTAAGTCTGGCGACACCTAAGCCTCAACACCACTACCAGGTGTCGCCAGACTTACCCCTACCCCTGTAGTACTACGCATGCCAGGGTAAGTCTGTTGACAGTGGCCGTGGTAGTACAGTACGCGTGGGTTGTCAAATAGAGAGATTTAGCGGGTACCCTCGTTCCCCACCCAACGAGTTCACTGCCAACCGAGTTTGAGCATGTTAGTTCATGCAAGTCAGCACACGTGAGGTGTTGGTATCAACATCATAGGTGTCAATACTTATTGGAAAACTTTAGCGAGTACTGTAAAGACCTAACATATCAGAATCAAACCATCCCGATACTATTTCAGTATGGATGACAGACTCACACTTGCGGTAGATATTTTTTAACGAATGGGATGCATATATAGCCAGTGGAAAAACTATTGATGAGATCTCCATTGCGCTACAGAATTGCAGCTGCCGATGAAGTCCCAGTATCAACTCTCAACCACCGATTGAGAGAAAGAGCTAGTAAGATGAAATCTGCTCAAGCAGGTTTGAAGCTTACAGTTAGCGAGGAAATAGCTTTGGTAAAATGGTGTTCTACTCTTAACACTTGGCGTCAGCCCCGTCAAGTTGCTCAGCTGAAGCAGATGGCTGAAAGTCTTTTGCGCGACCGTTTACATTCAGAACCCAATATAGAAACTACAATCACAACCATACGACAGTCCAGTAGTAATAAAGATACGGAGAATAATATAATAGCTGCAGCTAAAATATCAGCAGAATCACTTGGTAATAACTACCCTGCTCGCTTTTTTACACGTCATCCTCAGTTTGGAACAGCATTGAGTGAACAATTTGAGTTTAAACGGGCAATTACATCCTTAAATGTTGAAGTTATTAGCGATTATTTTATCAATGTATGTTTTACTCAAAAAATAATAGCTTTAACTTATTTCTTAATAGCTTACCGAAATTGTTTACTGCTTCCGTATCAAATCAAAAAACAAATATAATATCAATCAGATTCGATACATGTTAGGGTTAATACCGGAGGAAAAGGTCGTTGTCAATGTAGTTCAATATCGGAAAATGGTGCTATTCGGACACAGGATGGAAACCGTGAATTAATTATGGTATTGGAGGCTATTTGTACGGATGGATCGCTTTTAGATCCCTTATTAATATTTAAGAAGGATGGTTTGAAAACAGAAAGGTTTTCGAAGGATGAACTGTTTCCCAACAAAGTTTTAGTGGGTTATAGAGATAATCGGTGGAATAATTTGAACCTTGCTGTTGAATATTTCTAGCACAATTTTGTCACAAAAAGTTATACTGCGGACAAAGCTGACAATGATTGATGTCTATTAATCATGGATGGCCATTCAACACATGTTGTATTAGAGTTTCTTCTTTGATGTTTACATATTCAAATTCTTACATTCTATTTGCCAACTGATTCAACTAGTATTTTTCAATCACTCGATGTTGGTATTTTTGCGCCTTTAAAGGATTATTATGGTTCATAAATTGAAGAATACTTTGCTGCTCGAAAGTTTCACATGTCTAAATTTGAATTTTCTTCTGTTCTTTCCATTGCTCAGAAATAGGCTTTTAGACCTGAAATAATCAAAAGAAACTTGCAAATAACAAGTATTTATCCACTCAATCGACTGTCAGTTCTTAAACGACTTGCAAATTATACCACTTTCAATTGTCTTACCGATGCTGATACTCCTTTAGATACGAAACTCTCATATCCTATCTCCTCTTTACAGTACCGTATATCAGCTCTACCAACTTGAAATCCTGAAATCATTAAACTATTTAGGCGAGCAAATGCTACAAAATATACTATCAATTCTATATCCAAAAACTCCGAAAAGCCTAAGACATATCGAAACTGTTTTGAATGAAGTTGAGTTACTTTTCCAGATTACACAGTCTTATTTAGCAACAAATCATATCCAACCTTAAGTTGCAAATTAAGTTTTCTTGCAGCAAATTGAGGATAGAAAAAAGAAAAAAGAAAATTCGCATAAGAATGTTCCTTTGCAGGGCTGAGTCTTTACAAGTTTCAAAGAGATTCAAGGAATTATGGAAGCTCAAAATCAAGCTGAGTATACAGAACTCGAAGGACAACTCTCAAGCCTTAAATAGAT
The DNA here is from genome assembly GCA_024713595.1 of Morchella rufobrunnea. NCBI lineage: Eukaryota > Fungi > Ascomycota > Pezizomycetes > Pezizales > Morchellaceae > Morchella > Morchella rufobrunnea. The sequence goes on from JAMGYT010000025.1 coordinate 754,163, forward strand.
ACGTGATAATGCCCTTATTAGAATAGTAGATATTGAGGGAAAAATATCTATGGCGAATGGCAGAGAAGAAAAAGTACACACGAATACTAAGTGAGGAGGAAAAATAAGATCAAGTACGAGCTGAAAAACTAGAAAAAGTATTAAAAGTCTGGATTTTTGAAACAGCCTTTCAATTGCAAGATGAACTCAAAACAGAATATAAAAAGACTCAAGGATATGAGTAAAGAATAGAAGAACAAGAATCGGGACTTGCCAAAATCAACTTGAACAAATCAGTTAATTCCAACCTAAAAGTTCCAAGAGCATCGACTGCTTGTCTGAACATAGCTAACCTATAGGACTTGCAGAAGAGGATATTGAATAGTTAGTATTGTCAATTCTATCATCCTATTAGATTCCTCAACTCTTTCTGATTATTTTGACACATTTCGTTACTTTGTACGATCTCGGATGGCTTTCTTTGCATCGCGTAATAGGTATTGGAGTAGTACGTATAGTAGAGAAGTATATGAGCAAAGGCTTTAAACCGTATGTTGGGTTGTAAAGAATGCATGAATTGTGCTAGTCTTAGATGATGGAGTATAGGTGTCCAAAATATTTCCTATAGCAATAAATTAGTACGAACGTTTCATCTTTAGGTCTAGTGACGGGCCACTTTCAAGTTGAACTTGATATTCTAAAATCCTAACCCAATGTGATCCATTATATTTGCAGCAATTGTGAAGTTGTGAAATATCTAGACTCGGTTGGCAGTGAACTCGCTGGGTGGTGAACAAGGATATTATTTATTATTTTCCATTACTCCCATGTACATGGCGCATAAATGTATATGACAACCATCATCCCCCATACAAAATAAAGAATAAAATAAAAAGTACAACCTCACATGCAAAACTTTCTAGCAGCAACAACTATCACCCATTAGTTCCCTTAATATGATGAAAGAATCTCTAGTATGTTAACAACATATTCTGTTTGGTTTGAATAATTTTATAGTTCTTACTGCTGATGTTGTGTATTTTCAAAGTGAAGGGATATTCTAGATGGTTAACTAACTACCTAGAAAATGGATTTGCCAAATCCGAGTATCCATACTACCTATATCTGATCAGAGCCGAGCCTAGCGGACCGTGTTCGCGCTCTGCTAAATCTCTAATAGTTGGGAAAGGTTAAATACAACCGGTAATCCTCGCGATTTGTGCCCAACACCGTGGCTTGGCACAGTTCGGCTTTGCGGACGCTCCGGAACGAATGGACCTGACGAGTATACTTAGCGGGACATATAATGGCTAAGAAATACAATAATACACCCACCCCCCGATTAAAACTGACATGGATGATGGTTAGGTTTGTGATCTCAATGGACTTGAATCCGTGCAGGTCTATTATTATATGATGTGTCTAAAGGTATTCATTATATTGATATCATTGTCGCGTTCTCTAATTCTAAGTTATCACATAGTATCCCGCCTTGAGATTCTGTGTTATATTTTTGCTTGTAGATCGAGGATATGGGGGTATTTCGCTTCTGGAATTACCTCTTTTTGCGTCAATCCGGCTGGAAACCTAACCCTCATAGGATTCAAACTTTGAGATATACTTTAGTACCGGAACAGATATTTTTATAATACTTGATTGATCTTGATATAAGGTTAATATTCGCCTTTTTTGGCTTTTAATACTGCTTTTTTTTTGAAGGTCCTTATTAACCTAGGTTTTGGTTAAAATTATAATATTACAAAGCTTATAGGATGCGATAATGTCTATAGAATAATTATTTGATTCGATGCAAAATCTTGATATGCTAGCAGGCCAGTCTTCACACCCATTCGGCACAGATGAATTTCACGAATTAAATTTTTATTTCCTTCTCTATTAAATATCTACAAATGGAAAATAATCGTTACAGCATCGACATACTTGCCTACCTGTCTGCTTGATTGCCTACATGATTATCTGCTCGATTGGGTGCTCGATTCACTGTTGTATTCGCTGGATTCGCTGAATTAGCTGGATTTGCTGGATTAGCTGCCTAATTCACGGATTGGATGATGATTATCATTATTGCAGTGGAGGAAGGTTGAAAGAGAGCTCCTGGCTCGGGGAAAGGGTGATGGAGGGGGGATAGAATGTAGGAGGAAGATGTAGAGAAGAAGGTGTGAAGAAGATGTGAAGAAGAAGGTGTTGAGAAGAAGGTGTAGAGAAGGTGTAGAGAAGTAGGGTGTGATATCTCGAAGTCCCCAACCCTAACCTTCAGCTTTCTTAGAATTTTCGCCAATAACATTTATTCATATATATTTTTATCTCAAATACCCTTAATTAAGCCTTAATCGATATTAATTAGATGCTGAATATAAGGAATATTGTCAAAACAGGTAAAATTAAGGGTCGATCTAGATATAAGGCTTTAATCATGCATTTGCACGCTCTAGGACTTTCAATAAGCATTATAGGAATATTCGGTCTGGCGCTAATGTAATCCGAGTTGTGCGTGTTGCTCGCTCATGTTCATACCTTATAAACATGTTATAGAGTAATTCCAAGTAATGTTCAAGGAAGACATCTTCCGCCCCGCACTTGTGCCTTCGCGAGAAATACTCCGGTCAAAAGAGTATGTTGATATATATAAGTTATGATGAGAGTAACATCCAAGATATGCGGAGCGTGTTCTATGAGTTCTCTAAACAGTTAACAAACCGTGATCTTTTACCCACGGATGCTAGCACGGGATACGGATTAACGTTACCTGCAGAATAAATGCTCGAGTAGGTCTTGGCTGACTCTGGGATGCTCCGCAGACTTGTGTTCACGCCCGTTATGGTTTACTCTAGCGGGAATTGAAAAGAGCCTACTGTACCGAACTATTCCAATGCGACAATGGGTGTCATGGTCGCTCTGAAACTGACAGTTAATATTCCAACATATGCTATATGTAGTAATTCTTGGCAATTTGTCGCTAAGTAACCTCTTGTTGATCACAGTTAATGAGATTATCTCATGTAAATTCAGGGGATCTTTCCCCTTTTGAGCCTGGTTTGGGTAGTTGTCGCTTTCTTGGTGCGATTGTCGTTAAGGCGGGGTGTCACACGGAATCAGATATCGCTTTGCAATTTCTCCGTACAGTAAGTAGTCTATGAAGCAATTGGTACATAAGATGGAATCGCCTAAAACTTATTCATAAGAAATGTAACACAGAACCCAAGAACAGAGAATACTATAAAGCCCGAATGTCATTCCATCTGAGGGCCTTTTCATGCCCATGTACGCTTCAGATAAGGATCATTTTGATCTAAACCGTAAATTTTTCATATGGTCCTTGAAATGCCCTGTTTGACTTTAGGTTTATAGATTTTAAGCTTTAGGATTCATGATAATGGCTATATAATGAGTATTTCATTCGATGCAAAATCCTGATGCGCAGGCAGGCCTGGATTCACATACATTCTGCACCGCTGAATTTCACAGATCAAGCCTTTCATTATTTCTCGATTCTATATACACATTTGTCTAAAATCTTTTGCTACATGCGGGTCTATTTACCTGGGTGCTTACCTGCCTACCTCCCTGATTGATTTGGGGCTGGATTAGGCGCTGGATTGGGTGCTTGATTTGGTGCTGGATTGAGTGCTGGATTGAGTGCTGGACTGGTGCTTGATTCGTTGAATTTGATGCTTGATTCAACGATTTGGTGCTGAATTGGACGCTGAATTGGACCCTGAATTGAACACTGAATTGGACCCTGAATTGAACACTGAATTGGACTTTGAATTGGACGTTGGATTCATGGGATTGGTTGGATTGACTGGTTGAATTCGCCGAGTTTGCTGAATTCTCTGCCTGATTCAACTATTAGCTTATACCTAAATGGCATTGACAATGATAAATTGGAGCGGAGATACGGTAGGAAGAGCCGTAGAGATAGCGGTGGAGAGGTGGAGATGCTGGTGGAGAGGTGAAAGTAGAAAGGTCAAGGTGCGTGGTTGGTGACGGTGATGCCAGTGAAGGCATACATGTCTAATATCTGCCAAAGTCCTAGCCCTAGCTCTCAAACCTTACTGATTTTCCTAATGCTTATTTCAACCTATATGCCTATCTCCAAAACACCCCTAATCCAGCCTCATCCAGCACTAATTATTATCCAATATCAGAATTATTGCCAAATCAGGCTCAATTAAGCCCTGTTTTCGATATAGGCGCTAATTCAGGTATTAATCAGCCCCCGAGCTCCAAATAACCCTTATTTGGAATGAGGTTCGGGCGGTATAGTAGTAAGATGCAAATTTTGTGACCAGCGAGACCAGTGACTGATACAATGTAACATTCCTCCATAATAACGTTTGACCCACAAGAGCGCGTCTCATCACAAGATATAGCAGCTCGTCTCAACTAATCTTTAGATTATGCAGGGGCTAGCCTCTGTAAAGAATTATCATTTATGGAAAGAATGAGATGTCAGGAGCAGGATCCGGGATTCTATAGCTTCTGTATGGTAGGGCAAAGATAAATGACTGAGTTTTTGCGATAAGAAGCGCCTTACGGCTTGGGTTAGAGCTTGGGTTTTTAGCGTTATAGAGAGGGGAGGGTTAGGGTTCTTTGTTTCACGGAACTTTGGGTGTGAGTTTCATTTCTTTTTTCCATTTGTTCGTAACGTAAATACAACCTCACTTAACAAATACCTAGCTACTCATGTCATGCGTCTACTCTCACCCATGCCCCGCCGCTTGGGTGCGAGTTGAAGTAGTGAACCTCAAAACCCTGGGTTGTCAGGCTTCGGGCTCGTATTTATACTGTTCCGCGGTGGGTGCCATTTCCCGTTGCTGGTTTATAAGCAGCTCTTGGCATGGAAATGGAAGGACAAGCTTTTTGTGGGGCCGAGGAAAAAAAGATTAGTGATTTGGGTAACGGGCTATGTATGAGAACCAGAAAGCAGTTCAGCTGAGGGTTGTAACACCGGTTTGAACATAAATACTAAGAATATGGTTGCACAGACAACGGTTAATGCTACACTAAAGTATTTAGAAGGTTATTGTAATAAAAACTACTAGTAGTAGATCAAGAGAGAAAAAAGAAGTGCGGGGCTACTTGATTAGAGTTGGACAAGGTTTTACAAGTGATTCGGGAGTTGTATACTAAATACAAGACCGGATTTAAACTAAAACCAAGGAGTTCTTTGTTACACTCTACCCTAGTATGGATCTCAAAAGATAGATTTCTAATACATTCGCTTTAGAGAATATTGTGCAATCATTTTCCACAAACCGCCTGCATACTAGAAAAATGAATTTTGCAGTACAGAAAGGTGAACAATAGGGTAGATCTAAGAGGGATACTGCCCGTTGTTATAGAGTAGGATCATGAATGAATGCGATGAAGACTGGTAGAAGGTATTGAAAATAGCCACAATGAGGAAGACGAGGATGTGCATGCCGTAGATTAGATATCCAACGGAACATTCATATTTTGCACAGAGTAGTGTATATTGAAGCATAAATTGACCTCCTCTTATTATTCACTCCTGGGGTAGAGCTGCTATTTGTACCTCTAATTTCCTTGTTATACAACAACCAGATCCTCATATTACTTGTAAATACGAGTTGTGGTCGTACACCCGTGACATCCTCTGATCAGCTAAAGGGTCCCCATTACCGTCACCCTCCCACTACAACTTTGGAGAGCTGTCACGGTTAGTGATGGGCACGAGACGAGAGGTCCAAGGACGCCAATGGGCGAGCCCGGGCCTGGAAATGGGGTCGGCCTGGCCCGCCCGTGATATCAGAATGACGGCCTGGCCCAAGCAGAATAGCCCAGGCCAGGCCCGGGCCATCCATCTATGGCCCAGGCTCCCAAAGTAGATGTGTTTGTCACATTCCGAGCTAGTATTTTAGAGATTATTGTAGATAGGATTGAAAATACTAGGGTTTAACCTGGCACTTAATAATATAAAAATATATACACATCATTTATGGTAGAAAACACCCATGTACCAAGGGAGAATTGCTAAGATTGTATGGACACCATGAACCCCGGACCTGCCCTTTTAGCCAGGCTGAAAATTACTCTTCACCTGGCCTGGCCCACCAAATAAAATCCAGGGCCCGGTCTAGCCCGCCCAAAAATAGCCCGGGCGGCCCACCTGAACACACGGCCCATTGACGTCCTTGGAGAGGGCTCGTGCCAAAGTCTCGAGACTAAGTGCAAGCCTAAATAAGATTAGGACCTCCGCAAAATGGGACAAGACGGGGCCAAGTCAAGTGTTCTCTCAACTTAAACTTTGTCTAGTAAAAGTGCAAGACGTCTCGAGGCCAGACGCGGGGTGAGACGAGACGAGGTTAAGCCAGGTCTCGACTTGTCTCGTCTCTTGCCCATCACTAGTCACGGTAATGGATGAGATCCCACTGTGATCTATACGGTGAAACTGAGCCGTGGTACAGACAATATACGATCCTGCTCACAGGCCAGCAACGCCAGCAAAAGATTTCACCTTATTCCTCCAGTACGGTATCAGCTAGAAACTGAGACTGGCCGTCCGCTGGTCACATTGGATATCGATCTAATAGGGCGGCCTGTGTATATCAAACCGAATCTTCGACCGGGATATGCTTTGCACCACAATCCAGCTCACACCAACCCCAACCCAGTTAACCACCCAAGGGTACCACCCCACATCGCAGACGGAACCTTAAAAGGTGGCTCGACTACTCTGTCATACATCAGCCGGGAGTGCTCACCCCAACGGTATACAGGGCCCATGGCGGTTCCCCCGTCTCCATCTAGCCATGGAACACAAGTGTGGTTTTAGTACTGAGGGACTAGCGAGTCCCCATTCTACAGATGTAGAATTGTTGATAGAAGGAACAATTCACCTATTGTAGGACGCACCAGAGTCCCTGGCGCCGTTCCAATGGTGGTAAATGTAATTATGCCTTGTGTAGCGGGCAACGTAGGAGTCAGGTTCCTAGAAAGGGTCGAGGAGGGACAACGGGCCATCTCCCGCATCACGGTTTACAGAACCATGTGTGACGATGGGAAGGAGCTTTGGGGCACAAAATGACACCCCACACTCTGATCTTTCCAATCCCATAACCTCAGCCCGCGCTACGAGTGCAGCGTCAAATCGCCTATGTACGGCCCGTACAAACCCCGATGCCCAGTTGAGCTCCGATAAACGGAAAGAAAGCTTCAAGGAGACTTATAAAGTAATTCCTACTCTTGACGCTTTATATACGAACATGGTCAGAGAGATACTCCCTGTTGAGACTCCTCTGGAAACGGGCTCGTCCACTATCAGACACTGAATTACCAGAACGAAACCAACGACAGCGAGAGGACCATCCCAAACAGCATAGGAGTTAGAGGCGTGTTTAAATTGTACTAAGCCAAATTTATCCCAATTCGTAGTGATCGATTCTACTACTGCAACGTGTTTAGGCTTAGGATGAACCCCTTGGAATCGTCAATGTCGAAGAGTGTATTTCTCATGTGATACCCCACAGGACTGAATCTCGCAATGCCTGTAAAGGGTTTTTAGGGGTTGGGAGGAATAGCAGAACGCGGTCTTGGCGCCGTTAGTAACTTCTGTTGACTGCTTGTGCTATTTCAAAGTGCTGATCCGGTTACAGCATAGGGTATATTATGAGCTATGAAATATCCCCAGGTGTCACACCTAGTAAGTGGAAAATGTCGAAGTCGCGCTATTGATGTAACACTTGAGCTAAGTATATTATCACTACCAGGGAGTCTATCTGGGAAGGCTTCATCCTCACTTTCCTGGTGGTTGTGGAGCAATCATGATATGAATTTGCTTTTCCATTAAATTACTAGTGGCAATACAACTGTTTGCTTGCTTATGATACCCGACAACAGATACCTAGCTCCCTCCCCCTAAGCCAGTCTGAAAGATCTTTTGGAGTGGATTAACTCAGTCCGGGACTAGTTCACCAAGGACTGCGAAACCACTCACCTTCACAATTACCTTTGAACCTTTGGAAATAGCTTATTGAAACACATCAACCTATAGACGATCAGGAACACCATCTTGGATGTACTACGCGTACCAGGGTATGCGTAGTACATACTATACTATGATGCAGCACACAAAGATTGAAAGCGGCCATGATGAACGTTGTATCGCTAATGCGCCCTACTAATCAATGACCAGGCAATCATGAGGGCAACACGAGCTACCACGAGAGTATTCTCCCCCATACCCTTTTGTGTTCTAACGTTTTTCCCCGCCCCTTATCCAGTAGCCCTTCCTCAGCCTTCACCCTCCTATCCACTGTGGAGAGGTCAGGCTCCTCCTGATTCGTAATGTCGGTCAATCTAGAATTCGTAGATGTGTCCTTCATAACGAAGCGGTGCCTAACAGTTTCAGGAGCCGAAATGCTCGGACATCCGATCATGACCGTCGAGTGCGCATTGCATTCCTTCAGGTCCTCCTCGTTCTCCTCGTCCTCCTCACTGTCCCAGAAAGGCTGGCGGTCACACCGAACCTCAGCGCCATCCAAAAAGCGCTCCATCTCCTGCATGGGTTCTCTTATCAGTGGATCACGCCTCCCCTCGGCCCAGTGCCAGAGGAGAGCCTCCTCACCCTCGTCACTCATACTGGACTTCGCCCCCAACACATTAGAGTACGTAGAGTCTAACCAGTCAATCGCCGCGTACGCGGTGCGCAAGTGCATCTTCGCCGTCTCTAGGTCTTCCACCATGCAGTGCCTTACACACCCCTCCATTGCAGGGTCTTTGATAAAACAGTTGAGCCTCTTGTCGTCAAGTGGAACGCTCGGGAAGTACCTCCAGATGAGGGAGGCCCCATGAGCGCCGAGACGCTCCTCAAGGTTTCCAATATCATCGAGGACAGTATAGATCAGGGATTCTGCTTTGCGAATACAGGTACTGGTAATGTTAGCTGTAATCTCAGGATGAGAGAGACGGATGTGCGTACCTTGAGAGAGCGGCAGGTTCGTGGTAGATGGGCCGGGGGAAGGATGGGCATGTTCGAAACTGTGCATCGCCCCGGAGAGTGTGATTGAGCATGGAGAGGTGGGAGTAGGAGGTTATGAGGCTATCGAGAAAGGGATTGTATGCATTGTCGCGCCCTTCATTGGTTGTGCTTGAACTAAGGTCACTAGACTCCGAGTCAGAATCGTAGTCAGACCTGGGTTTTAACAGAGATATGATAATTGGTCTGCGCATGGTGTGGTGTGGTTAAGAGTACTGTGAGGGGATATGAGTGGTTAGGACTGGAATGAAGTATCTATTGACTACGAGGTGGCAACATTACAGGCTCCGCGCGGAGATGCCCCCGTTTAGTGGCAATCCTAGGACTGACTTTATCACGTGACCGGGCGGCTTCGGCACGAACGTGAGTCTAGTTCAAGGGTATTAGGCTAGTGCATTATATATTACCAGGGTGGCCTAACTCAGGAAATCAGTTTAATTAGAGAGTATTTACCAACCATCAATTGTAGCAATTGACATTTTGCCGATCTCAAAAGTGGAACCCGCAACTGTCAATTTTGGATCACTAGCCCCACAACCTGGGAGCTTCTCCACAGCTGTGAAACTCCTATGAGAATAATATGACGATATTGTAATATAATATTACCTGGAAGTAATAGATGTTACTGAGTTTTCTCTCACAACTTTGAGAACGTGCTGAGCCTTTCCCTAAATTTAGCCACCTGTTCCACTTTTCTCAATCATGGAAGATGACGAAGCAGAAACCCATTTCTATAACGGGTTTGTCCAAGATGAGTTTGAAATAAACACCTTATCCGCTGCAGACTTCCTACTTTTCACGAGGTAATAGTTCATTATAATTGATACGGGTTATTTTGTTTTTCTAATACGTGTAACCAAACGTTTGAATTTGACGACATTCAAAAACTCGATAAACTCTTGAGTATTCCTGACACTATTGTTATACACTTACTGAATATGTGTTCAATAGGTTACATGCTGTGTTCCTGTTGTGTGCTAGATTAGCCTGGCTCTCAAAACAGAAAACCTTCACTATTTTCTTTGGCTGGTCTCAAAGCTCTATATCGGAATGTATTATATGGATGACACGTTTTATTGATGGGTGGTATGGTCATTCGCTACGTGATTTTGATTATTGCCTGAATCAACGATGTCATCATTTGCATCTGTTATATGCTCACAAGACACGCCTCTTAATCATTGTTGAGGGTTTTTGGACTGTACAATCCGCCTGTTTGGTCGGCATATACAGTTTCAAAAACAAGTATACAACGGACACAAAAAGTAGCCTATACTCAAATATTCAGCAACTATGTCTCCTGGCAGGATTATAGATCATCTATTTAGGCCTGAAGGAGGTCGTCAGAATGATAATCACCTTCTCAAAACTAGTGGATTGGCTGATTGCAACTTTCGATATTCTAACGGGCGTTGTCGTAACTAGGCAAGGAAAGTGACCTGGAGTACGCTCCGTATAATTTCAAGCACAGGAAGACAGGATTGATACCATCAGAAGTTCGAAATGCTAGGGACTAGAAGATCAGGCTGGATACCGACGAAAATAAAGAACAAACTCCAAATAAAATGAAACTAGAACCAGCGAAATAGAAAGAAGAGGTTGCATGAATAGGGCAGGAAAAAGAGAAAGGGAAGACACCAGCGACTATATATACAGGAGAACCTTGATGACTCCTTCATGCAATCGAACCCTAAAGAAACTCATAAAACCCCCACTGATTGTTACGCGCTGTCTTGGTGTGGGTTGGGGAAGAGGGGGATAGTGTTACGCGCTGAACCGGAGGGACAGAGGAACGCTGGAGATAGCGGGGTTATGGGAGCGGGGTCAGAGTTAGGTATCGAGCTCTAGCGACAAAGTACCGAGAGATACAAGACGACGGAGCATATTCTGGAAGGTCAGACTATAACTAACAGAGGGATTCTGCAAAGATCGGGCTTGATACCGATCGAGAAGATTTCAGGAACTCAGACACGTTACGCGAATCGAACGATACTTGGGAGGTTTAACTTAATATATTTTTAACACCCAAAGACACAAACAAGTGACCCGTAGAGAAATTAAACTCAAACGAAAAGAAACCCCAATACAATAGGAACATTGCGTGAGGAAGAAAGGAAAGGAAGGGAAAGGGAAGGTAGAGCCATATATATACAAGTGATACCGAGACGCCGAAACATGATTAATAATTCATGTGATGGAAAGTCACGGAAGCAAGTTAAGGAAAATTACAGGGAATAGAAATGACCATCACAGGAGAACCCGAAAGAAAACCCGAACAGGAAATAATAATTCAAAGCTAATGCAACAAAGACCCGAAGTGATAATCTTCCTCCGCAATCCAGACCAAGACATGAAACGCCGTTAGAAGGAGCCCTTCAGTGTTCTGGAACGATAGTATAGATTACCTCACGTACGAAGCAATGAACAACAAGATACCAATAGAGGACTCGTTCAACCGTCATATACTAATACCAAAAGACATAACACGATGAACGTATTGGGGAGGGTCGGACTATAACCAACGGAGAGATTCTGGAGATCAGGCTTGATACCGATTGAGGAGATCCAAAAACTCGCACTAGTTACGCGAAGCGAACGACGTTTAGAAGGTTTAATACAATATCTTCAAATACCCAAAGCCAAAAGAATTAACCCGTAGAGAAATAAAACCCAAACAAAAGGAACCCCAGTACAACAGGAAGATTGTGTGAGAAAGCAAGAAAAGGAAGACAAAGGGAAGGTGGAACCCTATATATACAAGTGACGCCGAGACACCAAGGTGTGATTAGTAATCTGTGTGATGGAAACTCACGGAAGCACGTCAAGGAAAATTAAAGGAAAGAGAAATGATCATCATATGAAGAATCCGAAAGAAAACCCAAACAAGAAGTGATAACCCGAAACCAATGCACCGAAGACCCAAAGCGATATCCTTTCTCCGCAATCCAAACCAAGACACCAAACGCCGTTAGACTGATTTATCATTACACCATACCGGAGAGAGAGTACAAGAAAGATAGAAAATATAGAAGCATATAACACTGTCGCAGCAATGCCTCAAGCAACCAATACTGGAGGAGGAAAGTTGATGATTCATTAATACAATCATTACCCAACCTCTTGATTCCACAACTGCCTCTTTGGTAATGGAACAAGTCTAGATCGAGACTTTCAGCGTTGGTTTGTGATAAATATGCAAAATAAATCAACGGATAGTGTATTAGATTAGTTTTACAGAGATTCAACCTATCCGTCTAGCGATTACCTGCTATAACAAGTACTTAAAGTTGATAATATAATGCTTGCAGAATATATATTCAATATGAAAATGGCACGTAGTCGTGGATTAGTTGAGTGCGAGTTTGGAGGCGTAGTACATTTCTGTGCGTGTCTAAACTGTCGTATAAGTTAATTCAACTTCAATTATTTGAGTATATTATTATAAATTACTTGAAGTACCGTTGGGACAAAAAGTATTTCTCTTGCCTATTGAACGGGTGTATCGAGTAGCTGTTCTTCTTATGCATGCACATTTATGTTTACATGAGGTTCAAGTATTACTTTTGTTTTCTCGTCAATAACCAAATCTTGAAAGATATTTCAAAGCTTAATTTCTTGCTCTTCATACGTTTAGTAACCGGAATTATATTCAATAGTAGTCAAGAGTATTAAAAAATATTTGATTTTTTCAATAATTTTCTTTACATGTTCCGAAATATCTTTCAATTGTTTCTTCATATCACTCATACCTTCTTTAATATCTTCCAGTTCCTTAAAAATCTCATTAATAATATTTTTACCATTAGACATATATCTGAATTAACTATTAAAACCTTGTTCTAAATCCTATAGTTGTGGAATAATTCCCTTTAATTTCCACTCATATCCTATTCTACATCTTTTACTTTTTCTTTATTGTACCCTTGATAATTCAAAAGAATCAAATTCCCTCTAACAATTTGCATTTATGAATGTAGAAACATCGATATTAAGAGTAGAAGCTCAACTTGAAGAGACTGAAATTGACTGGGAATTGTTTGTCATTCTGACTAATGAAGCTAACACTACATTATTCAAGGCAATTCTTTCTACTTCTTGATTTTCCTCTAATCTTCATTTTGCTGCTGTTTGAGTTTTTTTATTATTCTTTGATCACACCCACACAAATGAAATTCTTTCAAGCGTGCATTCTAATGAGACCTTTATTTCTTCACTTGCAACATTTCTAACTTTTATTCGCATAAGGATGAATATCAATCAAATTTAGTGTCCTTCTTCTTACATACTATCCATCTCTATAGCAAAATTCTTTAGTATGGAAGATTTCTAGAATTACGTTCCAAGCTTTCATAACTTTCCTATATGTAGCTACACAAGGCTTGGCTTTATAAACTGTCCAAACAAATTCTCTTGTAGTATTTCCTGTATAGTTCGTATTATAATTTATTGCAATTCGGGTTTAAAGAATTCAGATCAATAGTGTTATAGAACCCAGAGTTGATGAAGAAACAATAGGAATAGTAGAAGTAGATTCTATTGCTTGAATAAAGATTTAGGTTGCACGTTGCTGTACAGTTGGTAATGGTATAATACGCTCTTCGGAAATTTGTTCGGCATTCTTACCGTTGTAAGTGTTTTTGGGGGCTGGTGTTCAATATACCTAATAAATAATTAGAAAAAATCAGCAAATATGATTGGCATACAGACTATCCTGGTCTTGTTGAACGAGATATTTTTATCTGACTGTATTTGTAGCATTTGGGATGTCCAGAAAGCACCTGGTTCATTTTAGGGCATCTTGGGATATTTTCTTATGTCTAAAAACTGATAGGTCATATTTAACTCATTTTCGACTTGCCAAACTGTGTTGGAATAGTGATACTCTAATTACGTTTCATGTCTCGTCTTGGATTGCGCAGGAAGTATATCACATTGGATCTCTGGTATATTCCTTTCAGGTTTTTCTTTCCATATTGGGTTATACTTACATAATGTTGGCTTATTATATCCTATTCAGGCCCTTCTTAGGGTTTCGTGTTACTGCTCTTTCTCTTCCTTGTAATTTTCTTGATATACTTCTGTTTGTTTCTATTGTACAGATGAGTAATTTGATTCTCAAAATCTCGACATCACTTTATATATATATATGATTCTACCTTCACTTTGGCATCCTTTCCTTTCTTTCTCATACAATATTCATGTTGTATTGGGGTTTTTTTAATTTTAGTTTTATTCCTCTTCAGGCTTTTTCTTTAAACTTTGGGTGTTATAATATATTACGTTAAATATTTCAACTACCGTTCGCTTGGTGTAATGTGTCCAAACCCTGAACCAGTTCCTCTGATTGGTATCAAGTTCGATACCTTTAGAAATCTTTCCATTAGTCATAGTCCATCAGCAAAAAATCAGGTCTCGTCCTGTGGCGTCTCAGCGCCCTATATGCCCTGGACGAGCTGGGCGCCCAATTGGTTTGCTTACGCTAAAACCCACGCCGCGGCACCCAAGACTAACTTTGACGTTACGGGCGAGGCTTCTCTTCCGGAGCCTGATTGTCCTGACGTCATGACCGTCCGCCCGCCTGACGCCCTGGCCATCCTGAACATGCTGGCCGTCCACCCATCTGACATCCTGACGTCCTGACCATCTGCCCATTTGACACCCTGACGCCCTGACGCCCTGCTCGTCTACCTCTTTGGCATCCTGACGTATTGATATCTTGATCGCCTGCCTTTCTGGCGTCTTGGCATCCTGACATTCTGACCGCCTGGTAATTTGACGCCGTGTATGCCCCTATGGTCTTCGCTGCCTTGACGCCTTTGTACAGCTCTGACGTCCGGACGTCCTAACCATTTCCTCATCTGAAATCCTCCATTGGTATCCGGGACGAACATAAATGTCTTATTCAGTGGATGCACGACGACTGATATTTATGATCTATTACAATACATATTGGCCTAGAATACAGGTCTCCCCCATGTCAAACACACCCCCCTATCGTTTGGTCGACGCGGCGTCCGCAGCTTGCACAGAAACGAAGCTTGAACGAAACACATATTTCTCGGCAAACAAACGCTGCGTTTAATTGTCAGTGTTGCCTGCTTTCCTGACTGCTCTTGTCCTTCCTACTTGCGCCTTGCTCTTTTCCTAACCCTGGTTGATGTCCTCTCGACTTCGGTAACTGGCATTACCGAACTTCTGACCTCTTCTGAGACTTCGCCGTTTGGCTCAGACCGCTCCCTACTACTGCCCTCGTTCCTAATCAGCTCCTCTCCAGCCGACTCTTCGTCCTCGTTCTCAGTGTAGTAAGCCTCTCCACCCTCTCGCGTCTTTAATCTTTCTCGGATGTCCTCCAGGAAGCTACTCACCCCATGGTCCACAACGGCTTCTTTGCTTTCGGTCCTTATTGTCCTGACTTTGCTGTCTCTGTATATTAAGTTGGATATTCCTCGGTGGATACTCGTCAATACTAGCCCTGTTGATTCCTCATCAGGGAAGGACCGGTCCCATGTGCTGACCTGCCTTTCAAAGACCGCTGGTCCGCATTAGATTGAGATTGAAGAGGACGAGAGTTTCCCATCTTACCCCCGCAAAAGTCCTTATTGAACACCACGTCTTTCCAATTACTGCCTCCGAAAACATAGGTCCTTAAAACATGGTAGAGGGCAGTAGTCATTAGGTATACGAACGTCCTGTTTATGTGTTCGCCAAAGTCAGAATGGTTAATCGCCGTACCATTGTGCAGGCTTGCCAGATTAGCGGGTGTCAGAAACAAGGGGGAGAGGGGGGGGGTTACCTCATAGTGCCTGGGATCGTAGTTGAATCTGTCGTCCTCCAATAGATCCCTGACTCGCTTCCTCGCCTTGTACATGGAAAGGCCTTCAAGCCCGTAATCTGACCGTATTATATCACTGGCATTGGTTACAAGGTGTGATCGTACTCATTGATGATAGCAACGGATTTGGTTCCCTATAGCCATGGGTAGTGGGCCGTGAATATCAAAACATTCCTTTGCTGCGACGGCTTCGCAGGACTTTTTGACTATATCTCCCACTTCCACTGCCGAGGGCAGAGGGTTCTCAAATAGTGTTGCCCTGGTTATATCCCATCCTGCCTTTTCGATCAAAATCCTGTAAGTGATATCAAAACGACCCAAATCCCGCCGTCTGTTCTTCTTTATCTGGGTGTTACTTGAATCCGCTGTGTTCGACGAGGAGGACGGAGTTGGATTATTTTCGGCTACGAACCCTCCGCGATTAAGTTCGGAGGGTGGGCTGCTGTCTTCTTGTCCGTCCATATCATGAGGAACCGGGGTTAGCACTGCCATGGTAGAGGGGACCTGAGAGGCCTGAGAGTTGAGGTTCGAACACCGGCCTTGGTTGTTTTCGGGGGGAGGAGGACTGGACAGAGGTGACGATGTCGACAGTCTTTGGGCCGGCAGTTTTGCCTTCTTGGCCACAGATCGTTCTCCATAAAGGTGTAAATCGATCTGCGGGGCCCTCTGTGAAGGTTCTGGTTTGTACTGACTTTCATCTTCATTCCTTGTGGTAAGCCTCCAGGACGGTCCTTCAGAGTACTGACTTGCATTATCGCACCCTACTCTACGCTCTCCAGACGATGACCATTTTAGCGACGCTTGTGGGAATGTGCTAGCGACCTCTTGCGATGACTGTGTTGCTTTTGGGGCTACTTTCCTATTCATGTTGGCAGGGCCTCCCATGGTGTGCCGTAACGACCTTGATTTTGGAGACTGAGTGTGTGGATCATTCGCCGATTCCTATGTTTTCTCTCGTCTCGGCATTGTCGTTGTCAGTAGTGTGTGTGATGAAGATGAACGAGGGTGCAGGAGCTGAACAATATATGCGCCACGGAAGTCAGAATGGATGGATGGGTGGGGCAGGCGGAACACGGGGGCATAGCCCAAAGGCAAAGAGGCCATCATATCATTGATATGTATAACGGCACTAGTGCCAGGACTAAAATAACATAGATGTAGATATTGCCTATTTCAGCATCAAGACTAGTGAGAAGATAGTTAGAAAGCGATAGAAACCCTAAGCAAGGAAAGTCCCAAGAAACCCAAAAAACCCATAAAATCTCAAAACGGAAAAGCGCAGGACCAAGCCTAGGAAGCAAGCAGTTAGTCAGGAAGCAATGATAATACCCACTCATACCTACATACTTTGAAATAGATAGATATTAATGAAACCCCCAAAAAAAATGTATCACCGATAATCCAATACCAAACCTAACCAAAATCAAAAAATACCACGCTAAAAATAGTAACGAAGAAAAAGCACACAGGTCAGGCCTAACCAGAGATATCGACTATTTCAACGGGGGGGCTGAAGATCAAAGCACCAACGGCCCCCAATCAGTTCCAGACATCGGTGAAAGGCGCTTCAACTCAGGCTTACTCTTTGCCTTTGCCTTTGCCTTTGCCTTTGCCTCTGCTTTTTCCCTTGCCTCGGCCCTCGCGCAGAGTGGGAGAATCATTGTCACTGACCAAAGAGTCCACATCTCTTGTTTTGTCAGTCTCGTTCCCGTGGTCAGGGCTGTCCCTTTCGGCTCTCCCGCTAAGTGCCCTATCACGCCGAAGTCTTTTTGCCTGAACCGAATAGAGGTCCTTTTCGAAATAGGGGCTAACATGAGGCTCGGGGGTGACTTGTCCCTTACCGTCACCTTGGTGATATACCACCGCAAGACACAGGCAGTTTATACCAGCAGTAGCAGCAAGCCAGGTCTCAACGTGATCATCATGTTCCAAAAACATCCACTCGCCAGGCCGGGGGGCTCGCTCGTGCGGAATTATATATCCTTTTGGTAGATTGAATTGGGTAAATTGTGTTCATGGAATCAGCTCCCCTATGATGTGACAGATATTAGGCAAGTCCTCATCGGCATCATCCAGATAAAACTTTCTCAGATTGTGCTGCCGCCCGCGCACCATTTCGATTACTTCAGAAAAGTAGGGAGCTGGAAGGCGGCAGAAACTCAGGACCGGCGGCCGATGCGGGTGTTCCGGTATCCAAGTAAATCCCTCCCAGAGTTCGCGGGCAGTAAAGGGTCCTAGGTCGGAGGTACGGAAGGTCCGGCCTTCTGTATCACTGTCTCTTACGGTCTGCCGGTACTGGTTTGGCATTATTTGGGATATGCAGACAGCGCGGCCCCAAAACCGAGGGTCCCTTTTGGGCCTCTTTCGAGGGCTTTGATCCGTGTCGTTCCCAGAGTTGGTGTCGCTGACCTCACTTTCTTGGTTGTTGAACCTCTGCTTGTCGGTAGGATTTTTGTTCTTACACAGCTCAGTCATCATACATTTGAAGGCTACCTGCACGATCCTCCCCTGCTTGGTCAAATCTTCCTTAGATTGATCGAGTAGGTTAGCATATTCAGAGATTGGTTCGAATTTGGCCAGATAGTCTAGGGTCCGCTGCCACTTCTCCGATGACGTCCCACTTTTGCTCTTTACCCTGTTTTGGGCGAGAAAGTCCTTCACCTTCCACCGGATGTTCTTCCATGAATCGTTGGCAATACCGAATATCTCTCGGCACTCGGAAAGACTGAGATTCCTTTTCTTGAACAGTTCCTGTACCGAAGGGCCTTTAGTCAGGGTTCCATACGATATGATTATTAGTGGTTAGGGACAACGTACCCTCGATTCTAGGGCTTGCCTGGAGATGGGCAGGACCCATTGGTTTGAATTCGGGGGCGTAGTTTGCTTGCCTTGATTACGACGTTTATTTGGTGACCCCTTCTGGACTAGGGGATTTGCAGGGGTCTTACTTGATGTGCCTCTGGTAGTAGGAGCCATGTTTATCGTTCGGGACTTTGAGGACCGGCTTTAGGGACCAAGGATACCAAGTTTATCAAAACGTCGGGAGTCCGGCAAAGATGTGATATTGGCCTCGAGTTCAAGTGGAGCTCTTTGGATCTTTGGAGTCTTTGGATCTTTGGAGGAGAGGGCGGGATTTGGTGGACTATATAGTGTGAGAGCCAAGGGATTAGCCCAAATCAATTCATCGTGAGGGTGGCCCAAGGGACCTTTTGGGGGGGAGAGAGCTAGTTGGAACAAACAAAGAGCAAGTGAAACAGGGCCTACCAAGAGATTGCCGGATGTGGTAAGGACCTTCAAAGAAAAAGCAAAATTTGCAAGGTTGCCTGTTGCATATAGGCCTAGATCGGCCCAAATAGGGCCCAAACATTTATTTGGCAAACTTTGCCTGAGTGATGATACAGATAGTGTTGCCGAATGATGACGATTTTGCCAAAGGCAGGCAGTGTGATGTTGCCATTCGGGGACCTAGGTCCGGGCCAAATTTAGCCCAGACTCGGCGCAATTTGGGTCCCGGACCTTCATTTAGCGAAGCTTCCCGTGGGACATGATAGGGATATTTACACTATGAGAACGGAGAGTTCGAGAATTGTGTATACTGAAAGCAAGACCTAATTAACTATAAAAATCAAATCTAAAGTATCATGGGAGGTGTTGAGAACCGGTTTGGCTAACATGCTACTAGAAAAGGCACCGATTTGGCCCAACGGACTCTTTTCATTACAACAACCACCCCCCCCCCCGTGTTTTTCCTCGACTGAGATTCGTCCCGAGTTCCTGGACTGCGTAAATTAGCTTCAACGACTCCACCATGTATGCGAAATCACGCCGGTCCACCGAATCGTGTGCGGGTAGTCGGGGGCGGTCAAGGAGAAACCCTCTCCAAGTCCGAGTCTGGCCGCCCAGCAAGCTCGTGCCCCGAGAGTCGGCAATGGCAGGCAGCGACTTTCCGGCCAATGATTTCAATCCCGCACCTCTCCTCCCGACCTGACTGCTTTGTGGCATGGGGATACAGCTTTTCGAACGGGGTCATCCCATCCCCCCCGGCGGCAACACCAAAGGTGTTTCGTGATCCGTCAGTTCGCGTGTCGTAGCTGCAGTCCACGTAACTGAAATCGTATGGGCTAAACGAGCATAAGAGACTATGTACTCGCCTTCATATGAGATCAGTGCAGCTGCAAGGTCCTGCTCCTACTGGCCATGAATCCTGAAAAGTCAGGAATAGTGCAAGGGCGATATGGTGTGTAAAGTTGGCGGAAGGGAATTAGCTCCTGTTTCTACTCCTGTGGCAGTTTTGACGTCGGGCCCTCTTGGCACCTTGGCACCTTGGCACCTTGGCACCTTGATATCTTGTGAGGCTTAGCCCACAGCTGCTCACCCAGGAATGTCGTCAGAACCTTCAGATCGCCTCCGTGAATACCGCCGCAATATAAGGTGGCAGCTTTGACGCCTTTGATGCCCACGCTTCAGGTCCACGATATCAACCATGTCGTCGGCTTTCTGCCCATACTGCCCGCGTTTGTACCGTCGGGCCGGTAATCTTGCACGCCACATCGCCGCCGCGCATGCAAACGACGAATCCCCACAGGAGGTGGGGGATGGAATTGAGCAGAGTAGTCAGGTGGGAATCGCGGGCCCAGGTATGCTTACCACTATACTGGACGACTCGGACACGGCGAGGACTTCAGACTTCGAAAACGACTATCTGAACGAATCTGATTTCGATGGTTCTGATGATGATCTGGACAACCAGGACGAGGGCGAGCGTGACGAAGAGGAAGAATATCTGCCTAATAGTGGGGCGCCTTTGGGACGTACTCCAGGCTATAATGACCATCTCAAGGACAACTGGAGTGCTTGAGCGCCGTTCAAGGATGCCGCGGAATGGAGACTGGCAAGGTTTCTTATCAATCACAAGCTAACTTCTACCGCAATCGACGCGTATTTCAACGAGGGGCTACACAAGGCAGGACCACAGGATCGAAGCTTCCAATCAGCGCACACGTTCCAGCACCAGCTTGCAAAGATGCTCAGGTCCCAGCCGAGCTTCCAGTATGGGACAGTCAGCGAAGGGGACAGCAGGACCACCGAATTCCTCTACAGAAACCCAATCCAATGTGCAAGATATCTTTTGGCCCAACGGTGCTACGCCCAGGTTATGGTCTACCAGCCGGTGAAACGTTATAACCCCGAGGGCTTTCAGCTTTATACAGAGATGCACACGGCTGAGTGGTGGTGGGGAATGCAAGAGAGACTTCCGTCTGGGGCAACACTGGTTCCCATAATATGCAGCTCGGATATGACCCACCTGATCAACTTCTCTGGAGACAAGAAATGCTGGCCCATATACATGACCATCGGCAACATCCCTGGGAAGGTCAGAGCCAGAAACTCGGACAAGGCGCATCTCTTGCTTGCCTTACTGCCAGTACCACCCAAAATCGTAGGAGATGCGGCATCAAAACAGAAACTACGAGACTGGGTGGCCGATGCCCTGACGACTGTGATAGCAATCATTCTCGAGCCTCTGACCAACTTCAATAGGGATGCAGGTCTTCCGATGGACTGCTCCGATGGCTACCGAAGGCAGTGCTGGCCCGTACTTGCGGCGTGGCTGGCAGACCATATGGAAAACTGCAACCTTCACAATACAAAAACCAATGTATGCCCGAAGTGCGAAGTCCCGTTGGACAGGTTAGGGGAGTATGAGGCGGAGCCAACCAGGATCTACAGGCGAAACCAGGACGAATATCGGAGGATGTACCGTCAGTATGCTGCGATAGAGGCTATAGAGTGGCCGAGCAGGAACCAGAAGAGAAAATTGAAGACACTTGCACAATGGTTCGATGCCCGAGGCTTGAAACCTCGGTATAGTCCATTTTGGTACCTTCCGTACATCCAATCATTCCAGCTTCACAAACCGGATATGTTTCACGTAGTATATCTAGGCATCCTGAAGCATTTGATGGAATGGTAAGAGGACTTCTTGAAGGACCACGGTCGATTGAACGAATTCAACCTCATATGGATGCATATGCCCCCATATCCTGGATTCGCGCCCCCGACAAAACTCTATCAATCCGTCAATCAGTGACAAGGAAAGGAAATGAGGAACTTCCAAAAGATGGTCCTGCCTGCCCTAGCTGCTGCACTAAGAAATCCCTCGCCCGGGCAGGTCCAGCCATTCAAAAAGGCACTCAAGTGCGTCAGGGCCCTCGTCAACTGGTCCCTCATGGCTCAATATCAATCTCACGACGTACTGACGGTAGATATGATGGATGAGTACCTTTTGGATTTCCACCGGACGAAAGAGGTCTTCAGGAAGTATCGAGCGAGCAGAGAGACCGACTGGCTCGCTGCAGAGCGCCGGAGAGAGCTATTGGGTTTCACTAGGTCTTGACGAGACATTTCTCTATGTATAAATAAGCGTGTGATGGCCTCTGGTTAGAGTCCATCATCACGAACATCTTCAGACATCAGAACAGTAGACCGGAGTCCGGTTTAACAATATTATACAAACTATCTCTTCAAGTCTTTCTACATTACTTCTAGTGATAGCGTTTAATCAGTACTTGTACCTACGACAGTACTTAGCATATCCCGATACAACAAATCACTTCGCTCTTCTTCTCTCCCACATACTATAATTCAAAGGGGTCATCAGGGTGTTTTCTGTATATATAGTCGCTACTGTCTTCCCATTCTCACTTTCCTTTCCTCTTTACACAATGTCTTCTTTCCGCTGGTTAGTTATAGTTTGAATATAATCGGTTTATTGATCTTTATTTTCCGTTAGTACTCAACCCAGTGTTTTAGTTCCTGGTGGTTCCAATTTTCGATAATATCAAACTTGTCCTCGAATTCCTGTACCTTTAAAGCATATTTTAAAGTGTCTGTTTGTCTAGTTCCCTCTCCGAATCAACCATTGGATACATGCACTGAATCAAAACCTCTCCTGACACCGAATCGAAGCCCCTTCAGGTACTGAATCGGTACTTCGTCTGTTGCCAGATTGATACCTATTAAGCCACCCTATTAGCACCTCCTCAGGCATTTCTTCAGTTACCAAATCTGATTCTAAACCTAGCTTCAAGTTAATTCGAAATCAACGATAATTACCAGCTGCAGCATAGTAAGTAACTATGTATGAGACAGGCGGCGGGCAAGTGAAGGTTACAGGTAGAGATTATCATGTACATAAAATTATAGAGTAGGATAGACCATGGCCAGAATGAAATAGGATTTCTCAACTTCACCTTATGCTGTAAAACTATAGAGTAGTAAAAGGATGTCTGACGGGCAAAATATACTTCAAGCATGGCAATACGAACACAGTCGAGAAATGGAGAAGTTCAGGATGCCCTAAATGAGTTCAAATGACCGCCAAACGGGTTCTAAATAAATGCACAGAGTATCATCCTCCCTTCAGACGTCCGGGGCTATTTTATGCCGCCCGAGCTTGGGTTTTAGTATAAGCAAACCAATTGGATATCGAGGTTGCTCAGATCATATAATGTACCGGGAAGCCCCAGGATAAAATCTGATTTTTTGCTGATAATGCTTGTTTCTCTATCATGGGTTCATCGGTTAAATGTATATTTTGCATCGCTATCCGCTTTTGTAAGTAATGTTCCATTAAGTGATAGTTGTTACGGAGGTCTTAGCGTTATTTGGCGAAGAGTGGAGAAGCTCTTTAGAGTTCAGGGACTAGGGCGTGGATGACCTCGCGAACGAAATAGTGGACTATGAGGTATCAATAGAATACTCGTTCCACGGTCATGGACTATTATCTGTAGACGAAGGGAATCAAGGAGCACAAACCAGGTTCGAAATCTATACAACATAGGGAACTATAGGTATGAGTTCCGAATGGCTATGGATTCGAGAAATGGAGGGAGGAACTATAGTAACGCGAACAATATATATTCCACACTAGTAACACAACTATAATAACCGTAGAAAACTAAAAACAATAAATAGAACACCTTAAAGAACCGGAAGCTTACGTAGAGAAGAAAGGAAAGCGGGAGAATGAGAGGACAGGTCCATATATATATTCATCGCCGAGAACCAATTACTAACCCGTGTGACGGAAACCCATAGAACACAAAGGAAACCTGATTACAAATGAAAACCCAAGAATGCTTAACCGAATCGCTGACACCTTCTCGTACAGCGGTAAACCTAGTAATGTAACGCGAAGTCTTGGCACGCTGTTATACTAGTATTCCGAATCTCCGTCGGTATCAAGCCCGTCCCTGTGTTCCTGAACCCCGCGAGGCGTACTCCGAGTCGCTCTCCCTGTCTAGTCACGACGTCGTCCGTTAGACAAAATGTATATTACTTCTCCCAAAGACACTACGTGAAATATCTACTTATAAACCTCTCTGGACAGAAAATAAATAATTTTGCTGTATAGTAATAAAGTTTTTTATTGAGTTCACTGGGCTCTGTCATCTCTAAGAACGTGATAGATCCAGAGACATTTTGCTGATGTTTATAGTCTTTTGATGGTTCACCATTACAAGTATTTATGATCCTTCCCTATGAAACTTATTGAATATATTTCTTGTTATTATTATTTATAGATATTGTAAAGTGAGAACTGATACTCAACAATTCAATCCTCACAAATAATGCAAGAACCAAATAATTATCATATAGATAATTACAGATTTTTTCTCTTAATTCCAATCAATACTTTTGTATTAGTTCAAGTTCCAGAATGTTGTGATAGATGTTGTTTCTCTTCTTAAATATTTCAAATATAACTGTAAGCCTGGGACTGTATGACTTACTGGCCAAGACTCTACATTACTAGCCTGAATAATATTCAGAAGCTCATTATAATAACTCAAGAAATCCATCCAATCAATATGAATTCTCGCCTGAGGGTGCACTTCCACAACCCGATTTAACCTTCCAATAACCTCCTTTCGCCAGATGGAATAACTTGAAGATCGCCCGGAAAAACAACTGACAAGAGATCACTGGTTCGCTCTATCAATTTGTTGATCGTATATGGTGGTCAATCATCAATGTGATAGGATCTATTAGATTTATTGCAATTCTGTGCTTGTGATGCCAACCGTATCTCTCCTGATTTGCCTCTCATCCTCGGCTTTCTTCATAGTTTGTTTCATTCCTTCTGTAAATTTCCTATTTATTAGAAATCTGATATTTATAGATTCTATTTCAATGGTTTCAATCACATACTTGATATTGATAAGTGGCTACCTGTTAATTGATCGGCGTACTGTGCTAATCTTTGTTGGCCCTCTTCAAGATTAACCTACGTAGTTTTTGTTAAACGGTATCCGGTATAGAACCTCCGATGCAGGATCTCTTAGCAGAACATTACTTGGATGTCCCTCCAAAACTGCCGTAGTTTATTTTGACCTTCTGGCTGGCCGGCTGCCGAGATGAATTATTGCTACACCTGGTTGATCTCCGTAGCTATAAACGTAGTAACTCGCAGGCTAAGTATGCCGTCTTTCTGCACCTTTTGCCGAAGGTTCCCGCTCGGCAAAGTAGGACTCTATTTATCAAGCTGGTGGGTTTCGGCATCTGTGCACCAAGTGCATCAATGATTGAAATATCCTATCGATTTGCAAACCTTCAACGATCTCGCTTCTTTTATCCGGTGTGGGTGGCTTCGAGTTGTTTAAAGTATCTCTGCGTGGACCGAGAAGTGTAATTGTCTCCTGGTATATCACTTTATCATTTTTTATATCTGGCGGTCTCTGGTGTACTTTCATTCAGCCGGTCCTACATGTTACTTTACTAAAGCTATTCCAAATCTGATGAGCCGATAGAGATTGGCATGTGTATTCATTCACCTTGAATGCCAGTGCCTCCCCTATAGTGTATGCGGAGCCTTCAGCACATGGATGGACAACCGGGGGGTATAAAGCGCTTATATTGTTCGAGTCGAACGTCGTATATTGAATAAGCTACTCGATACACTGATATCAACTAATATTAATACACATTGCTACCAAGACAGTGCTACTACTACTTAGGCTACTGCTCAACTTCGGGACTTTGCTCCTCATGAAGTTGTTTATGGTAGCAAGGTTTTCATAGTGGGCGGATGATCCATCCAACGAGTCCTCCCCTCTAGGCAACATAGCGATTCACTCATCATCTTGGTAGAAACGCGTTCCCTGCATTTGGTATTTCCTCATCCACTGCTAGGGGCATTCCCGGAGATAACTCCAAGAGATATGATGTATTCAATACATACCTTAAGGCTTTTCACCCTCAAATGAAATCATACTATAATTTATTCTCAAGCTTGATTGATGAAAGACGAAGACATGATTCATTCCCATTAGATGACTTAGTAGTTCTCCCAGCTGCTTTTCATGATCAAATCCACGCGGCTTGCACTGAACATATTTCACCCTTTATCACCGTATAATCTCTGCACATCCTTCCTGTGTCCTCCCAACCTTGACCGTCGTACCCGTGGCCACCATATTTCCCACGGAATGTTCAACACCGCAATGAAGTACCCCTGACCGCCGCTCAAACCATTACTTAGATATTGAAGTCCAGTCAGAAGGTGTTTGTAGCACCACAGAATCCCAAGTGGATACCTCCTATATTGGTGTAGAGAACAGTTCGCAAAGCAAATGGCTCTTTGTGCATGAGTCAGGGTTAGGGTTTGTTGTCAGTCCCATTAATTTCAAAATGTTTTGGCGACTAGGGTGCTCGATACCAGTGGTCGGCAGATATATTACTGAGGAGATGGCCTCGACAGGGATATGCGGCCTGGGTTGTCACCCAGTCCCGAATATCAGGTGCCTGACGGCGTTAGGTATAGGATACAATTTGGTCCCAATTTGCGTAAATCACAACCGGGTCAATCAAGAGGTAGTATCGGA
The DNA here is from genome assembly GCA_024713595.1 of Morchella rufobrunnea. Classification (NCBI taxonomy): domain Eukaryota; kingdom Fungi; phylum Ascomycota; class Pezizomycetes; order Pezizales; family Morchellaceae; genus Morchella; species Morchella rufobrunnea. The sequence goes on from JAMGYT010000025.1 coordinate 780,882, forward strand.
GAAACACTCGATTACGTTCCCATTTTCCGGAAACCTCCGGATAGTTTCTAAGATTGGGGCTCTCCTTAGAAATATCTGAACCAACTCAATTCTAGGCAGCTCCGCATAAATGCACCACTATAGATATCCATGTCTAACTACATTTGTAACACCTGTTTAGTTTACTTTTCAAACTCTTTGTCGGCGAGACTATTTCAACCCGTCTGATCTCTAACTCAAACCCTGGAGAGCTTACCCCGAACCACTCACATGATCAATGAAAAAGCTCACCTTAATTATTCGAGTGGAGTCATTTATACTATCGTAGATAACGAATCTCAAGGCTCCGTTAGGTTGGCGTTGAACCGGTTGCAATCCACGGATTGAATAAACAAAACATCTCTGAGGTGATTATTTTATTAGGCCCAACCTAGAGATTACAACCAACCTATTAATTTTTGTCAACCGAACAGACCTTAAATTGAAAGAGAATCCCGTACCAAGCCTATCATTGAAGCGAAGCCCATGACACCGGCTGTCAATGATGTGGATATATGGGGCATGCGTCACCTGCACTCTGATGCCATTGGGAAATATTTACGGACCTAGAAGTAGTCCATATATTTTTTAGGCAAGTGGAACAGTGTTAGATAAGACTGAGCTCGACGCGTGAGCTAGCCTACTCACAGTTTAGGGCAATTCCGCCGAAGTATCAAAAAAAGAAAGAAAAAGAGAATGTCGAGTGATCTTCTATGACAAGCCCTCTTTTTCTTTTTGGATCATGTCCATGAATCACCCTTATTTGTTTCATGGTCGCATAGACTAGCTATGACTTTGAGAGAGAGCTTCTCCAGAGCATTACACGATAGACAGCTCATGAATCCCAGGTATGACCTCCTGTTAGGGCTTGGGGGATACGAAATATGAATTTATTTCTAGGTATTAAATATTTTGAATTGTTGGAGACTTTAAAATACAAATTCTGAGTGTCTTCGGCAATGTGGGAGCCTTCTCCGGAGAGGTCTTTAGGTATAGGTTGACATTATGAGTGACAGTCGTCATCTCTTGGACGCGTACCATTACTAGTGGTCATTGCCATATTAACTTACAAATTTTAGCTTTATTAAACTTCTAGATAAAGGAAGCTACTTTGATCAAGAGTGACTACTATGTAATCTTACTGCTTCTCGCTAGATATGTACTGATCTGGGGATTTGGCAGATTTCTTAAGTATGCGCGTGTGGTGCGGTTGATAAGTCATTCAATGCCGCGGGAGAGGAACTAGATATTACAATTATTTACATAGCTTCGGCCGTTTTCTCTTGCTCCAGAGCATATTAGAAAGCTCTAAATTGTCTAATTTCTTAAGTCTGTATCAGATGGTCTGAATAATTCATATCCCGTTGCCGTCGAGTTCCAGTGGCTCGTTCTGTATCCCTTAAGCTTCGCCAGGCAAAAGATGCTACCCACCCCCGAAAAAGCAAACTTTGACTGCCTTTACTAAAAGATCCTGCTACCTCTCTTAAGAAATGACAAATCTCCATGCAAATATATTCCTCGATTATACTGGGGTGAACGTTGCCAAAATAGGGGATAGGTAGCCCCCACATGCACAGATCGCTACCTAGAGGGAAACGTGTTAGAAACTTTGCAGAAATGAGAGAGGATAGGATGAATGGCTGCTTAGCAGTAAATATAATTTATAGAATCGGAGCCCTTTTGTTCCCCGCTGGCGATATTATCGATGGGCGGTAGTGTTTCCTCCTCCTACGGACTACACAAACTTCTATTACGCCATATTATTTGGCACATTTATCATTTTTGATTTAGGCAATGATATCGAAGCCACTCTGCCTACCTTCCATGTAATACAATACTAAAGTTTATATCTAATCATAGAACATACCTGAATAATTAATCGCAAGTGTAAAACGGAGCAATTTGAGAAACATTTGCCAAAATAAATTTCCAAGATGTATAAGTACAGCTACCCACCCTCTAGCACTGTGCTGAATCACATCCACTAGGTCGGCCTGCTATCTGGGGTTGAGGTCAGTTGCCGGAACTGAAACGTACACCAATTCAGGGAATAGCCTCACCCATTTCGACCAGGAAGCATTTCGTTTGGTTTTTTTTTATTGATTATGAGCATTCCGATTGGTTGATGCAGAGGGTTTGTAGTGTCTATGATTAGATTAATCTGACAAGGTCAGTCGAGGTCCCCGGGATCGTGAGCGAGCATACCTTGACGGCTGGCCGCACCTGGACGGACATGACGCCTAGTAGCAGTGAGGTATACACCTATCGATCGAGAGACAAATGAGATTTAAAGATATTGAAGGAGTCCTTAGCGGTCCAAAGCGGAAGTTATCTTCTCTATCAAGTCCTGTGGCCCGGAGAGATACGCCTTGTATGATTCGGTTCCCGCCAAATACATGCATATATTGAATAAAAAGAAAAAAGAAATTATTAAAGCTTCACAAATCTACTATATCTGCTTTATGGAATCTTTATGCCGGGTGAAGAAGCTTCTTTACCAGCTCACATGCGTGAAGTTTGATTTGCCAGTTCGCCTTGGTTCGGACTTAATTACCATATACAAATACGGAGATGGGGATCATTCGAGATTCAATGGGATCCATAATTTAAACTAAGAGAGATGGTTTAATAACACCTAATATTTTATTTCCTGCAAAGCCAGAAACTACACTTTATTCATACAACGTATTCAAACCTAACACTGAGATCTCCGACCTTTTGTGAGGTAGTGGTGCGCAAGTTCGTGTTATGGTACGGCGCATCGTAGTGACAACGGATTTCAAGTAAATCGCGGATAACACTCCAACCGAATAGGATACCAAAAGCTTTTGAGGTCAGAACACCCCCACTTGCTTTCTACACCTACATTTTATTTTTATAGAGTTTTGATATTTTATTTGGTGAAAAAGTTATACGCGATTTACTTAAAATCCGTTGTCACCTTTAAGATGCATCGCACCGTATATGTCAATCCAAGTCTTGTAGCCAGCCGCCTAGGACTTCGGTTGGTACTGCGCAGCTTTTTGTTTTTTTCAAACTCCGCACTGCGCATGATCTTATTCCCCGCGGCCCGGCACTCTTAACCGCGCCGAAGCATCGGCCAGCCTCCGGACGTGATTAGTGCTAGGCGGAATGGAAACTTGGGTAGGGTGATCGCCCAGTATTACATAGCCTGTGGGCTGTCCCCTCTGGAGTTCTAAGCTTTGCACTGCAATGTCACTCATAGTGAATATCAAGATGTATGTATGATATAACATATCAGGTACTCGTGTGTAGCAGAAAGAACCAGAAAATGCGAGTGACAGAGCAGGGATTATTTGTATGGAGTGGCGCTGATCTACCATACAAAATCACCCTTTACATTTTCTAGTCCTATCTACTACACCCGAGTACACCTATCACTCACATATTGAGCCACCTACCATAGTCACAAACCGGGAAGCAAGCGATAAGATCTCATCAGGAGTGGGCTCTCTTCTAGGAAGACATGCACGGCGAGGAATTACAGAATAAAAACTTGAGTTGGTTGGACTTCTAGGTTGAAATGAGCCACCAGATTTTATTTTACTCTAGTCGCGATCGGGGGGGGGGGGGGACTTTGAGTGACTCTCCCAGTGATTGGGCACATGGTTGCCTCAGGGATTTGGGAAGTATTGATGTCGCCCATTTCGATTGCAGCCCATCCCTGCGCTTGTTGTTCATTCGTTAATGAACCAATCGGAAGGGCAAAACACAATCACTGGTTGTTGGGCAACAGATTTTGAATGGCGCAAAGAAACATCCTGCTAGAAGCCCCTAATGAACCATTGAAACTTGAGTTTGACTTGGCGCGGATCGAGGCGAGGACCCCCCCCCCCCTGGAAAAAAAAAGAAAATGGCATTTAGGAGGGCCCGAGAACAAACCTTTGGTCAAGATATACCAAAATGCATTCCAGGCAGGACTAAACATGAATAGAAAGCATCTCCGAATGTCTTACTTCTGACTTAGGGAGATATCAGAACCATGGTCAGTAGCAAAAATACAATAAAGCACAAAGTAAAACTATCAAGAGCAATATAACTCTCTTGCAACCTCCCACATTACTTCTACCATTTGCGTCACTTCTAATAATTTACTAGTTCAAAAATATAATTTTTTGTTTTTCCTAATGACCCACAAAAAGTTAGACGAATCTTCAAGTTCCAGTAATATCTGCATACTTCATTCATACAGCACATAGGTAAGAACACTATCTGTGAGAGTATGGATATATTCCTACCAAGCTAAAAACTATTTAGGTAGTTGATAAACTACAAGTGCAATGCGGCTTCCGGCCGTCACTATGCAATATGGTAGTAAATTATCATAGCCATTGGCTACCTGTTGAGACTTAGAAAGCAAGTTGCTGAATGTATGTAAGCAGAATATCTGTTGATACAATGTCTATTTATATATAATGTTTAGGGAGCAAAGATTTCATGGTCGTATTATTGATATGGCGCGCCCGATCTTAAAGGTGACAGCAAGCGCCAGGTCTAAAAACCTTTCAACCAAACAAGATATCAGAAATCTGTCTAGACAAAGTCTGCTTCTATATATTATATAAAAACTTGTCAAGATGGATTTTCTTTTATCTACTTTTTTGGCAGAGTTCTCAGACCTTGAAAATGGCTGTTTTTGTATGTAAAATGCGCCAAGATTTATTGGAGTTGAACAGTATTATACCCATTTACACCCCCCTCCTACACAAAAAGCAGTTTCCAGCCACTCTAGGGCTGAAAGTCAATAATTTCAATTTACTTCATTGGTTAAAAACCATCATGAGCGGCTAAACTTGTTCCAACTACAATAACGGCATATCACCTTTAAGACCGGGCGCGCCATACCTGTACCTTTTTTTGTCTGTTGGCTCCCTTCCGTCCCGGGAGTGTTTCTTTGTCTATTTTTCTCTATGATAAGTCAAGCCAATCAATGAAAACGCTTCTGAGGAAGCCTTTCCGGCAGCTACCCCCACATGCAATGTTCTCGACCCAATTATCAAATTGTTGACCCATAAGAATACCGGAGCACTATCAAGTGCTCGCATTACGTGAGGTAAGTAGCTCGAAGCACTACTCTTCGTTTCATATTTCATAGAATTGCAATACCCCAAAATTTGAGACTCCTATTTGATAAATATCCTAGGCACAAAGTGAACGAACATTCCATGACAATGTACGTTGGCAGTCGGAAGGGTAGATACGGCACTACCGGACACCGTGCACCAAAGCTAACTCAAATACCAACTCTCGTTTGGCGAACAGGTATCTAGTACTAACAAACCTCTAGATTCAGGTTGACTTTATAATTTAAGCCTAGAGATGTCACTATTTTCAGCGCTTATTTATTTCAAAACTACCGTACGAATTCCGAGAGTGATAGAATTAGTTTTATATTATTAATCACCAGAATATATAGGACTATGCCAAGTTTGTTTAACCCAATTATGTGCCCCGGGGCGCCGGAAAGTGATGCAATGCTTGACCTAGCAACGCCGAAAGGTACTCAGAACTTCCACCTTTAACAGAATATAATGCTTGAGCAGGATAGATATCTTTGTCATATGCATGATAAATGAGTCTCTAGAACAGAGTATGCAGTTTTTCAGATCATTGATATGGGATTTTTAGCCTGTAGAAGGACAACCTGTAACAAAAGACAGTAATAAAAAGAAAAGCAACAGACAACCACATCAAATTTTATCCTAAATATGATCTCCAGCTTCTAAAATACCACAGATTCACTCCACATTCTGTTCACTAGTTTAGTTATCGAGAAGGATGGACTATTTGATCGTTGCATCACTATCCGGCACCCCCAGGTACATGGAACAAATTCTGAACTGTAAATCAAGCAAATCTTCCCGGAGACTTCTAGCCCCCGTCTCCCCCCTGGGGGGTTGAGCCCCATTTTGGCAGTGGGGACACGGCTTAGGGGACGCCCCGAACAACTCCATACCCCGCATATCAGATGAGCTCTATATTCAATAGTCGACTGCAGTCTTCGGTGACTATATATAGGATGGCACTCTCTCAGTCCTTCCAGACCAGCGAATTTGGCATAGGGCTTGCCCGCTCGCGGCGTTGGGACTCATGAGACCCAATCCGGGGATGCTTTGGCATCAAGAGATTACCTACTCTTGGAATTTATCTAGAGTACTAGCCAAACTTTCATCAATAGAGTTGGGATAGTACCGAGGCAAGGTGATAAGCATAGGGATGGCAACAACCTCGTCTTGTTGATAAATATTTGGCGAGTATATGATATTGCTTGAGACCCCGCTCGCATAGTCGGAAGTACTGTGGTAAAACCCCAAGTTATTGGATATTCCCGAAATACCGTAGCCTCGAGGTATTTGGATGACGCAATATAGCCCAGAAACAGGGGCAACAACAATATCGAGACTTCAATACTGAGTTTAGGAGAGAGGTATTTACTAGATCAAAAGATCCGAGGACACTAGTCTCAAACCTAAGTTGTTTCCGAGCAGAAAAACACAGAATCTTGACTTATTTATCTCAAACCGATAACACACACTTTTTTCCATGGTTCTAGCGATAACATTGCCCTCCGAACGGGCCCTAAAACGTTGAGGTTAGGGTATTACTTTCTGATTCAATTAATACCTCTATTGATGATAGTCCCCATTGATCTACCATCTACCTAAATGCTATATTCAAGCAAAGAATATCCCTTATGTTTGCTATCGATACTCGCGATACCGCTGATAAGTGCGGTTCATTGCCCAATGTGAGTCTCAAAAGCTTAGTGCCTCTTCTGTGGGACTAGGTGCACGTAACTAATTAAAAAAAAGCTCACAAGAATGTAATTTGATAAGATGTTTTGTTTCGTGCGCCCCATTGTCCCTGTAAACGTATAAACCGGTTTAATGGTTGCTTGGGGGGGCCTGGCGCGGATACAGTGCAGTAGTTTGCCATGTTTAAATAGGACATTACAGCGTCCTAGATATTCTTGTTCTCTTCCGCCATGCCTCTACAGTCATTATCGGAAGTCCTAGACGCATCGCTAAGTCATAGAACGGTCTTAGCGGCAATGACCTATCACTCATCCTTTGTATGTTTGTGACATATAACTATCTCTTTCTTCCCCATCATCCAAAATCAAGATCACCAGCACTCACCTCTACCGTCATCATGCCTATCTATGCTAGAATGCTCCCCCAGCCCCAGGAGTCAACACCTGTGCCTAAAATTCCGCACACAAACACCGGAACCACACCCCGTACTGATTATATACACCCCCCACTCCCGCAATCCCGGCCCCGCACCAAAGGAATAGTATCATTACTGCCTCAGTGTAATATACATCTATCACCTGCCAACCTAAAATTTCCCATGTCTTCCGAGCATCACTAAATATCACTCGTCACTTACCCATCCTGCTCATTACCCCAAATCCATAGCCACATTGTGTAGCCTTTGGCAATCAATTCGCAACCATACCTCCACTGCAGAGACCTCTGCTGGGAGTCCTCGTGGACTGCGAACGAACTAGTCTTAATTACCATTTAGGGTCCGATCCTCGCCCAAGCCATGATGCAAACAGGCGCCGGGGATGATGCGCATTAGGCATATGAGGGATTAACCGGCTCAAGCTTACCCATGAGACCTACGGGCCCAACAAGAGGTCGAAGCGACGACTAGAAGCCGTAGTGTTGACGGATGCAAACAGAGAAGGCAAACGAACGTCCAAGAAACTAGTTACTGTTGGTGAAGAGGTAATCCCAGAGATGCCGCCGCTTCTCCGACAAGTACCATATTACTCCCAATGCATAAACATCACGCCTTCCTTTGACCATTACCGTCAAGCAGAGTTTCAAAGAATACAGACGACAGGACCATTCAATTACTTCCTTCCGCCGCGCCACATGAAGATATCGCAATAGGCACCCCCGGAGTCCTACCATCACTTCAGTACTCGACACCATACATGCTAGCCGCCGACTGCGCTGAACAAGCATGTATCCGGCTAATCCCGCCCCCACCCATATCCGTTAGGCATGATCAATGAGGATTCTACATTTACCAAGCAGATCATACGAGTTCTTCTCTCCCCCTTCTTTTTCACTGTCAATCTGTTCCTAGGTATATATTACCGCATACTCACACAATAAGCACATAGCCAGACCAGAACCACCTGGATAAAGCTTCTAGATGCACGCACAAGTGCACCCAACAAATAACCCTCGACAAAGAATCCCCTAGGGAACCCCAGCCAGCCACCATGAGCCTCTCCAAGTACATTCATTCTTGATGCACACAGATCCGGAGTAGTGAAGACATGCCACACCTCAAAGAAGCAGCATCGAAGAAATTAGACCACCAACTCCGAGTGGGGAGCACATGCACGCCAAAAAAAAAAGAAAAAGAAAATCAAGCGGACCATGACCGAGTGATATCTGGTGACTAACTCTTCACCACTAGACCTACCCCGTTATTCGGGCTCCAGAATAAAGGCTTGTTTATCTTAATATCTGCCATATAGCGCCTCCGACAGTTCATAACACTGTTTAGACCTTGGAGGGCATGTTGGTAGTTATAGCCGGATAACAAAGATCCTAGGTGGATGAAACGTTCTCGAAGGTACGTCGAGGGGGGATCTTAGCGGACGTTCAGATGGGGCTACTCAGAGTTTGTAGGGTAAAAATAATTTGTGACTATTATGTCGAAATAGCTGGGTGTGAAGATTCAATACTATTCCGGGTCGAGGACAGGCGACTTGCAACTCCGCTAACATTTCTGCACTAGTTATTATGTGTTAAATCGCTAACTCTCTATGGACGAATGTGAGTACACATGCATATCAGTTTACAGTCTTCAACTATAGCTATGGTTGAAACATGAAAGAAAAAGAAAACAAAGGAAAAATGTTCCAAAAGCAAAACCTTTTGCAACTAGCCCTAGCAAAGCATTATCCGTATAACAAAACTCATTCCGACTACTAGCACGCGATACAAACTAAAAATATAGAATTTCATTACCTGCATCCCTAAAGATTTTCCCTAGGTCTCCTACCTTCCCATCTCCAAGTCAGCCTATTCATACACATAATGAATATAAAAAAAAGTCGGCCTACCCAATGCACACCTTCCTTTTGGCCTGATCGCCCTCAACAACATCCCCCACCTCAACATCCCCCGCGCCCTCGGCCACCGCGATCTGGAACTGATCCATAAATATGCCCGCTTCGATCTCGTAGCATTCCGCGCCGGCGCTCAGCAGATCGACACAATGACTATATCGCTATTCACCAACAATGTGCTCTTCTACTTACTGTCGGCGGCGTTGCCGAGAACGCATTCGCGGTAGTCCCGCTTGCCCGCCTGACGGCCACCGAAGGGTTTGGGTGGCTTGCGCGGCGAAGTGGGGGTCGCGAACGGGCATGAGGAGGATGTGGAGGGTGTCGCAGGTGCGGAAGGCGATCGAGATGCCACGGAGGGGAGGTGGCCGGTGATGCAGAGGATGGTGTCATGGGGAAGTTAGAAGAGAGGGCTAGCGTGGCAGTTTTGGACAGTTTTTTAACTGAGGGATTGAGGGATTGCGGTTGCTAGGCTCTCCCCAGTTCATCGACCGAGGACAACGCATGTGTAGCAATTAATATTCAGCCGGCGCATTCCTGTAAGGCTAGATTGTAGGAAACGTAGTGGAGAATGTAGAGTTATGGATGTATGATGTTCAATTAGATTTGTGCTGCAATGATCGTGGTTGAATAAGCAAAGTGTGGCAGGAGCAAGTCTGACCGCCCCAACAGCCCTTGACGAGACTCCGAGTTACAGGACGTGAGGCTTGGCACAAGATGAGGATCCTTCCACTGCTAAACGAAGTTGGATTTCATATGTTAAGAAAGAACAAATTTTAAAGGAATTCGATAGCGAACTTTGTAAATATATCAGCTAACCACAAATAGGCCAAGCGTGATTATTCATATTACAACCTCTCAAATCTAGCGTGTCTGCGGCTCAAGGATGTTATGAGGCTCGGCGCTGAGCCTCACCCATGTCTTATCGATAAGCACAAGCAACCATGCGCCGATCACCCGCAAAAACGTCACTCCCCCCACTTCCCGCTCCGCGCTCAATCACACTGTCAACACCATCAAGACATTACCACGAGCCCACGCTACACCCATCATTAATCACCCACCTCCCCACACAGCGTTCCCCTCCACGCATCAACAACATTGTCTATCTCCCACTCCCATCACACGCGTCTCACCCACCAGCCCATCGTTGATCCAGCGACATGGCGGCCAATTCCTTGCCTCTGCCAAGGGGGCCGACCTCCATCCCTCCAGCCATCATTCTCAGGCTCGGGGCCACATGTTCCTCCGTCTCTATCCCCGTCAACTCATCACAACCTCCATGAAACTTATGATGCGGCGGCGCTGCGACTCCACTCCTCGATCCTACTAGTTCATAATGCGCGGTGCTAGTTTCGGACTTGCGAGTTTCCGGTTGCTCACGCGCGGCCTATGGCTCTTAGGGCCATAGACGGATGGAGACTGAGGCGCACACACGAATCTGTCATGGATGTGTGTTTCCCACGCGTCCACGCGCAGGGGACGCGACATTAGTACAGGGCACATGCGATTACACGGGATATGACTACGGATGTACGTTGGGACGCGCAAGTGGTGCATTTTCGTTCTTACGTTGTAGGAGGTTGGGATGCTCATGTCGGTGGTTGATGCCTACAATGTTGGTTCGAGGGTCTCGGTCCGGCACCGGCGGGAAAGGGTGAGATTACTGGGCGTTTTCTTTGCGGGTGGAGTGGGAGTGGAGTAGGCTTTGTGCGGCTTTGACTTAAGGCATTCACGGCTGGTGAGAAAATGATTATGTAGAGTAGAGTAGCCCATGGTTGAAATATGAAAGTCGTCATAAGTTGGAGACTAAATAAGAAAAGCAGATAAATGACAAAAGTATCCAACCAAAGAGATAGAGCGAAATGACATCCATTTATATATAGTCTCAAGATAAAAAAAGATAAAAGAAACATGAAACAACGAAGCTACAAGAAAAATTTTAGCTATTCAATGAAAAGAGCGAAGCATAACCCTCGAGACTCCCTCCCGCATGGTGATCGATTTCAGAATGTGGCGTGGTGGTCGGGACGTATGTTGATAATCGGTGAGACTATTACTCGAAAGTCGGGAATGAGTAGGCATGTTTTAAACATGAGGCTATTGACTATGATCGAGTGTTGCATTACCGGAGGAAACGTCCTGAGCTGAACATACTGTGATCACTGCGGAGGCGATACGCTGGCGATTCTTGCTTTAAGTAGACTCACAATCTGGGGATACCCTCTCTCCGCCGCCCATTGTAATGGTGTTTTGCCATAGTCATCCTTGATATTCGCATCCACATCCTCCCTCTGCAGCAGCAGCTGTACCACCTCTTCATGGCCAAAATACGCCGCCCAGTTTAATGGTGTTCTGCCTTCCTCATCCTTGATATTCACATCCACATCCTCCCTCTGCAGCAGCACCTGCACCACTTTGTCATGGCCTTCCTTCGCCGCCCAGTTTAATGGTGTTGTCTTTCTGTTATCCTCGTTATTCACATCCACATCCTCCCTCTGCAGCAGCAGCTGTACCACCTCTTCATGGCCAAAATACGCCGCCCAGTTTAATGGTGTTCTGCCTTCCTCATCCTTGATATTCACATCCACATCCTCCCTCTGCAGCAGGAGCTGTACCACCTTTTCATGGCCACAATACGCTGCCCAGATTAATGGTGTTGTCTTTCTGTTATCCTCGTTATTCACATCCACATCCTCCCTCTGCAGCAGCAGCTGCACCACCTTTTCATGACCTACCATGGCTGCGTAAATAAGAGGGGTTTGCCGAAAGGAATTTGACGTCTTCAACGCTTCACCAGATGAATCTAGGAAACTGTCGTAGAGGACATGTAGTCCATAAATGCAGATAGTCCATAAGAGACCAGTCATCCAGTCCAATTTCCCCAAATTTGGCAGGTCCATTTCAATGTCACATATCTTTTGGCCCCATTTCTTATAAGCCCCTGGAGACCTAAAGAGATTCATGCATAGGCTTAGAAGCGTGTTGTCTTTGGAATTCGAAAGGCGTAAATGGTGAACCCAGTGCTTCATGGCGTATTTATATAACTCCGGGAGCGGGCTAGGTTCTCCATTATGATAGAGTAGCGTTGTAAGAGAGATTTCGGTCATGTAAATATGGCAGAGGTTTTGCTCAAATTCTGGTTCTCGAATAAGAAACTCTTGAACGGAGAAGTGGGCGAATCGAAAGGTCCCAAGTGCTTCATCATGTACCACAAGATTCTTACAGATGCCGAGGATACGGGGAATGGTCCAATTGAGCCCATCGTTGTCTAAGGTGGATTCTCTAGGCTTTACTGCCAGGGCTTGGATGACACTGCTCGTGGAACAGGCTTCCTGGGCACATAGTAACCATTTCAAAATAATCAACGCTACTCTATAGCAGTTTTTATCTTGTGATTGGATCCTCTCAAGTATCTGACGGTACGTTTCGTTTAAGGTCCTCGGCATCCGCTCAAGCGCCTCCTTCACACCTCCGGGAGTCTGCGCTGCACAGAGTGCAGTAATTTGCAGGTTTACCCACATGAACCTGGACGAAAGACTCAGTGTGCTGTGACTAAATAAACATCAATGCTTAATACATACATCCCATTAGACTTCTCCTGTAGTGTTGATTTAACGAGTTCTTTAAGCTCAGAGTCGATATTTCCTTTCAACAATAGGTCGTAGTCGCTACTGCCTAGATTGTCTGAATTACAACGTCGATCTAGCTCTGAATCTATGTACAAGTTGATATCGGCAGAATTGTCCTTCTCGACGATGTAATGGCTTAGTCCCCTCGAAAAGGCATCATTGATGTCGTCATCGTACCTACTGGTCACGATCATCTTCACTCGACTGCCTTTCTGAATGTTAGTGCCATAGCCGTGAGGTTGCATGCACGTAATAAATAAAAGAAAAAGGAAACACCTTTCTGAATGATTTTGTGTAGGGAAGAAAACAGTGTCTTTCGAGTCTCGACATCGCACTCGTCCAGTGCGTCTAAGATAACCGTTGTCGATTGATATTTTTCAGAAAGATTGATAATCATTTCAGTACTTTCGTCAGGACTGAGAGGGCCATTTGCATGTGCGTTACTCTCCCTCTTCTTGTAAAGATCAGCCACAAGCACGGGGATTTTACCATCCGGCTTTTTGACACAAAACTGCTTGACAATCGAGCGTAAAATTGAGGCCGCATCTCTACGATCAGGCTCCTTGTAGTTACAGTAGAAGTACGCCACCACATGATCCTCACTATTTGAGAGATGTTCAAAGGAATCAATAAGAGAGGAGCTTAACCAAGTTAGCGTTATGGGTTATAGATCGGTGTATTAATCTTACGCTAGGATTGTCTTTCCAAAGCCGGCTGGGCCCAAGTATCAGCAATGTGAGTTACCTTAGATAGGTGCCACTTAACACACCACCTGCTCGCAGCCATAGAATTGAGTTTAATTCCGACTCTTTCCATTTCACAAAAGCTTCGCTCCTAAGAATCCAGAGCCCAGTGCCTTCTTCACGCCGCCGCTGTGAAAGGATATGGTGGCCCTCATACTGCACCGTCGATAGCCACTCCATGATTTTCATTCGTTTATCCTCTATATATATTAGAGGGGTCATTATGCTAGAGATGTGTGCTGATGACTGGATACTCTGACGTACGCTCAATAGAGGTGTATATAAGCTCTGTTACATTTTGAATATCATCTATTGGTTGTTGCAGGTTGCTTAAAATCTTCTGCAATTGCTCCATCTTCGCGTGTTGGCCTCGAGATATATTAGTGCTGTGAAGATCAAGTGAACACTGAACGGATACTTACTGAGACGGCTTCTCGAGGATGCTACAAGTCATTAGCAATGCTCCGGCATAATTCGTGGGCTTTACTGGGCTTCTAACCTTCTTTCTCTGCAATCGCTACGTTCCCACCCACTGTTATCTTCTTGCACTCAATCTGTTCTTTCAGATTTGTCATCTCGGTAGAGAAGCTCTTGATTATTCGACCTAGTAATTAAGTAATTGCAGGGTTAGAAGTCTAGAATATAACCATATCGATCGAAGGGTTGATGTTATACCGAAGGTGTTACGATCAAGATACTGGATGGTGTGACAGAGAAATGCCAGTACGGATTCATAGAGATCAAGCAAGGAAGCTGTAAGATTCTTCGATATCCCAAAGGTCTGCTGACAATACAGGGTTTCGTATATATTGCAGCAGCAAAGAAGTTGAACCATATCTCCCACAGTCTCAGAGACCAATCTCAGCTGTTCCACATACGCCATCCCAAACTAACCTATTAATAAAGATTGCTTTCAAGATTAGAATATATAGTCCTTACCTGAAGGACTCCACGGAAGCCCCCCCACACCAGAGCGACTACATCCGGATTGTGCTGGATCATGATATCCCCTATAGCCGCATATTTGTTGAGCTTAGAAAGAAGAGAGTCTACGATGAAGACCTTTTTCTCATCTTTATTATAGAACCACCGCCTATTATCACACTCCTTCTTTTTCTGCTCAACCTCTTTTATGAGGCTCAGAACGAACTTACCCCCTGGCATGGCTATACCTTCGGGATGGATAACACTCGCCTGTGGCAATCTATCATATGCCTGCTTCCATAGGCTTGGAGGGTCCCTGGGTCTTTCTCAGCTTCCAATACTCCAAGTTCAGAGAAATAGGTAGCTACCTTTCATTTCCCGGGCTGGATGCCGGCGGATCAGACTCTCCATGACCGCTAAACATACCGTCGTTACTTATCGCATTTGTTGAACTAAGTGGGGTTGGACTTCGCTCATGTCAGGGGTGGTTAGAATGTGGCTCCATAGATCGATCGAAGTAAAGATATTTGGTCCTTACCCCTCAACCGATAACCTATTACTTGAAGGGCCGGAAAGATCCGCTCCAGTGGTCTCTGTGAAATTTGATTCCCTTGTAACTCTATTCCGGGGTGTCAGTCACTGGAGGGGCCAAGCTGGAACATGCATTATATCACCTAGCAGTTAATGGGCTCCCACTATCGCCACACATTTCTGGATTTGAAAGTGGAACACAGGGCATCGGAACCGGAATAGTGGTGGGATTAGGAGGGCAAATATCGTTTGTTGATTGACCCGGAATCAACGTCTTTGTATCACTGGAGGCACCACCCGATTTAGGTTCAAGAAATCATGGTCAGACAAGTAATTTGTGTTAAAATTAGGGCTTGGCATTGCGACATCGGTTATGTGGAATAATAATCATGTAATGTGGAATGAGTCATAGATGGAACAAGGATATGGTTATGTAATCAAGGATCACGTGCTAGTAAAATCTCTGTATATATAGGGCGACTAAAATCCCCTCTCACCCTGAACTATTCAGCGGCACAATTGGAAAAACTCTTCACTTTCTAAGTAACATCACTACCTCCACAAAAGGTCACGTGTTCAAACCTCACTCAAATCACTTCGTTCTTCTTCTCTCCCACACAATATAACTTCAGGTTATGAGCCCGGGTTCTGCACAATAAATCCGTATTACCTATACACTCTATCGCTTAACTCTATACACTTCTTACAACATCATGTCCACCTCTCCGATTGCAGAATCTTCTAAGACCTCTGGCAAACTGCCAGCTGAGATTGAAACCTCAGAAAAGAATGTCACCAGTACATCTGTAAACCCAGTCAAATTTGATGGTTTGCCCAAACTACGGGGTCAAACAAACTATCAAACCTGGGCCAGATCCTGGAGAAGAGCATTAAGAGTCAGTGGCTGGTGGGAAGCTATAGACGGAAAAATCCCCAACCAAAGGCGAAGACGAAGACTACAGCGAATGGCAAAGGATCGATGATACCGTCAGAATCCCTCCTCACCACCGCCGTAACCGAAGACCTCCAAGACCTGGTAGCTCATGCCGAAAATGCTCATGAAGCATGGACGGTACTGAAGACCAAATTTGACCGAGTTAGCCCCTCCACATTAGTGAACTTGGTCAAGCGCTTCACGAAGATTCAGATGGAGGAAGGAGACAACCTGTCCTCTTTCCTGGACACCTTCGATGAATAAAACAACTGGCCCAAAGGTGCCAGGCTGGATAGCAAAAACCTTCCAATCGCTTACCAACTCCGATGAAACCATGGCAGTAATGCTCCTATCCTCACTACCAAAATCGATGGACAACATCGTAGACAACCTTCAGACAAAGAAGGACCTCACCTACGAAGACGTGCGCCGGAGACTCCTCGCCTTACACGAGGATGAACCCGAACCCACAAATGGGAAAGCGTTCTACACCAAGACGCCCCCACCACCACCACCATCGAACGAGAAGGAATGCACATGGTGCAAAAAGCGGAACCTCTCCTACAAAGGCCACGACTACACCAACTGTCGGAGGCTCCAAGAGCAAAACAAAAAGAGAAAGGACACAAAAAAAGGAAAAAATAAGGAATCAGCATCGGCAGTCATAAACGACTCAGCCACTACAATCTGCATGGTACGCCATGACCCCACTCCTTCCCCTTCCTGGATCTTTGACTCTGGAGCAACCTCTCATGTTACGCCCTTTGAAGACCAATTACACGATGTCAGACCCTACTCTGGAACTGTCCACACAGCTGATGGAACTAGGCATAGGATCACTGGACTGGGAAGCGCTAGTTTCGGCTGCTACCTTCCCGATGGAACTAGATCCTCCATCATCCTCACCAACGTACAATTGGTCCCCACACTGGGAAACGTGGGATTGGTCTCAGAACCTACCCTCGATTAAAAGAGGTTTAGAACTGAGTCAGGAAGAGGAAATAAATTCATCACAAAAGCGGGTAAAAAGATAATCTGGGCAAAATTGGAAAAGGGTCTCTGGAATGTACAGTTAGCTAGTAATACAATTCGATTGGTTTCCTACTATGATTGGCATCAAGCATTAGGATATCCAGCCACACTCGAAAACCTATACGACGACATCCAGAAACTGCCTCCCAAGCCAGACAACTTCCACCGCAAGGACTGTGCCCTCTCCAAGAGTACGCATCAGAAACCAGCACCAACAAGTACTAGATCCCAACGACCATTCGAGTTAATCCACTCAGATCTGTCTGGACAATTCGGTATTGAATCGCTAGGTAAATCTAGGTACTATATGTCCTTCATTGATGACTATACTCGGTTCTCCTGGATATACTTCCTCAAACGAAAGGATGATGCGAAGATAGCCATACGAGAATTCGTCATCAGAATGGAAAAACAGTATGACACCACCGTACTAAGATTCCGGACTGACAATGGCGGCGAGTATGTCAATAAAGACATAACCAAGTACTTCCAACAACAAGGAATAGTACACGAGCTAACACCCCCCTACAACCATGAATCAAATGGGATTGCAGAGCGCTTTAATCGTACGATAACAACCATGGTCAGGTGCATGATCATGGACTATCCGAAGGCGTTATGGGGAGAAGCTTATGCAACAGCTGTCTACCTTAAAAATCGACTCCAACACAGTACGCTAAAAGGAATAACACCCTACGAAGCCCTGAAAGGAGTACGACCAAGTATTCAACACCTACAACCATTCGGTAAGAAGGGCTATGTCCACATCCCGGAAGAAACTAGGCCTCCAGGAAGCAAACTAGCCCCCCGAGCGGTAGAAGGAATGATAGTTGGGTACACAGACAGTAATAAAATATATCGTATATGGGTCGGATCAAAACATAGGGTAATTGAATCACGAGACGTCACGTTCCCCCCTCCTGAATCAGGGGAAGCAACCGTGGAAACTGGATCTATCCCTATCCTAACACCTAATACGATTGCACCAACAGATGACGGTTACGAATCAGAAGACAGGTCTGAAGACGAACCAGAATCTACCACCGAAAAACCACACAATGAGGAACTATCCAGATCCCCCCCAAAAACACCCGAGAGACCTAAACAATCTCCACCGGTAACACCTAACAAGGGGAAGCAACCTGAGATAGCACCACCTCCAGCTCCTCAACGAAGATCAACTCGCATCCGTCAAAGAACGGAAAAACAATCAGAGCTAGAAAATGAGAGTAGGAAAGTAGAAATACAGAAAAAGATGAAGGAACTCGGCAAAGAATATGACCAAGAATGTCAAAGATTAATTACCGACGACACATTGGAAGAGGATGAGAAACGACTTGAAATAGAAGCACTAATGGATGACCATAAAAGGGCCAGAAGTGCATTACAAACAGAATACGACTCCCTCAACACACCAAGTGAACGGGTATACCTAGTCACCGAACCTTCAACCTACAATCAAGCTATGAAAAGTGAAGATCGTACCCTATGGAAAAAGGCTATACAGACTGAAAAAGACGCCCTAGACAAGGCCCATACCTGGGACATTGTCGACAGACCAACAAATCGTGCAGTAGTAAAAGGAAAGTGGGTATTCAAAATCAAACACAATTCGGACGGAACCATCGAACGGTATAAAGCTCGGTACGTTGCCAAAGGCTTCACCCAAGTACAATACCAAGACTACGATGAAACTTTCGCCCCAGTCACCCGATATGATTCACTCAGACTACTCCTAGCACTAGCTGCTCACAATGGTTGGATACCACAACAAATGGACGTCAAGTCAGCCTTCCTATACGGGATACTCAAAGAGGAGATTTACATGGAACTACCTGATGGCTACAGGCAGGACAACAAGGTGTGTAAACTTCGGAAATGCATATACGGACTAAAACAATCACCCCGTGAATGGTATGCTTGCCTAGCAGACTCCCTTCAACGGAAAGGATTTGTCCCAGCCAAATTCGACCCATGCGTGTTCATACATACTAAACAACGACTATACATATCGGTGTATGTAGACGACATTATGATATTCGGACCCGACTCCCCATTCAGAAAAGAAGTACAACAACTGCTTAGAGCAGACTTTGAATGTACGGATCTCGGTAACTCGAAATTCATACTGGGAATTGGAATAAAGGTAACAAAGGTTGGTATTGAGCTATCACAACATGCATACATCAACAAAATCCTAGAGAAGTTTGGGATGGCAGACTCTAAACCAGTCGGCACTCCACTCGAACCTAACCTCACCCTTCGTAAAGGAGAACCTGAGGACATCATCGAGAACCAAACCCAATACCAATCGATAATAGGATCACTCATGTATGCCAGCATAGCTACAAGACCAGATATCACCCATACCGTTACCGCCCTCTCCCAGTTCTCCTCATGTCCAACTGAGGAACATATGCGAGCAGCAAAGCGAGTCCTCCGATACCTCAACGGAACCAAGGACTGGACACTGTTCTACCCGAAAGGGAACTCTAGAACACTCTACGGATTCTCAGACAGTTCCTACGCTTCCAACCTTGATGATCGGAAATCCTTCTCTGGATACGTCTTCAGACTAGGGAAATCAGCAATAAGTTGGAGAAGCAGAAAGCAGAAATCAGTCGCAGTCTCAACAACAGAAGCCGAATATATGGCTCTGTCACTCGCAGCTCGTCAACTAGTATGGTTAAAGAATGCCCTAACGGAACTTCAACAAACCTACCAGTACTTCCTACACGCCGACAATACAGGATCAATAGACCTGAGTCGAAACCCTAGGATCCACGATCGATCGAAACACATCGACGTACACTATCACTACACGCGAGAGCAACTTGAAGCCGGAACCTTCGAACTCCTCTACGTTCCTACCGAGGACAATGTAGCAGACGTCATGACTAAAGGCCTTCCGAAACCCGCACACCATAGATATTCAGAAAGGATACGATATGGCAAGTGAGGGGAAGTGTTAAAATTAGGGCTTGGCATTGCGACATCGGTTATGTGGAATAATAATCATGTAATGTGGAATGAGTCATAGATGGAACAAGGATATGGTTATGTAATCAAGGATCACGTGCTAGTAAAATCTCTGTATATATAGGGCGACTAAAATCCCCTCTCACCCTGAACTATTCAGCGGCACAATTGGAAAAACTCTTCACTTTCTAAGTAACATCACTACCTCCACAAAAGGTCACGTGTTCAAACCTCACTCAAATCACTTCGTTCTTCTTCTCTCCCACACAATATAACTTCAATTTGAGCACACCTTAATGTAGACGATGCATTGCTTATCTGATTGGAGAGACGTTCATCAGGAGCTGTGGGTACCTCTGGGATGTGATGATGGACGGAGCTGCTATGTGTATCAGTCATGAAAGCCTACAGAACCTGGCACAAGCGCGTAGAGCAGCTACTACTCGCGCTTTCATGGCGTTTCCAAACACAGCCAATATTGCATACTCCCAATATATGTAATCCCTCTTTTCTTTCTATACTATGCAATTATGGTCATGGTCGGAGACGCCATGAAATTAGTATTACATCTGTGGTGGTACATACTTCCCCTCAACAGCGACCTCCATCTTCGGGAGAGGTGCAGAAGTCTCTGAAACAGTTACAGATTCTATGGATAAGCTGGGATAATGGCTTGGAGGCTCTTCGGGAATGCCAGCTCCCGCTGTCGCACTGGAGATATCATGCGTTAAAATAACTTCAAAATATCGGGTTTTAATAATAATACCCAGGTTTGATTGGAGTTTTCTGCCGACCAGTCGGCGAGGTAACCAGTGATGCAGTCGATATACGGGCAGGTTCGGTGCTGTCCGGTTAGTTTGCGCGATCTGGACAACAGATCTTAGAGAGGATAGTACCCATTTCGTAACCAGCTTGTGTCTAGAGTGTTTGTTGTAAGGTTCGTTTGGAGATTTTAGAGGGCTTTCGATGTGAGGAGTTAGGTAGAGAAGACCGGACCAAAGGTATATAGGGGGGTCAGCATTGACAGTTTAAGGGATAAATAAATCTTCATGAACAACACATTGGTTTCACATGCGGCCAATTGCCAAGGAAAAATCGTTTCAGAGAAACCAGGGCGCCAACCACAATTTAATGGTGTCTTCGCAGAGATTGTGCATTCCATACATAGTCAACACATTCATGTCTCGGAAACACCAGCTGGTCAGCCTCAGCTTCTGCGCAGTGGGTATTGCGCCTTCGTGCCGCTCACCAATCCTAGCCCATTATTCCCCTTTGCGCATAGCGTATTAGACCGGGCACAGTGTCAGACCTAGAAGAGTGTCAATCCCATACCTCTTGAGATATTTACTACAAGATTGGTTCCACTTAAATACAAAAGCAATCGAATGCTTTCCGTGTTAACTGCCTTCCATGCTGTTGCGCTAATTCTTCGTTCCCTGAAGGCTTTACGTTTAGTTTTGGTGCTGTTGCCATGCGATCGGTAGAAAACGTTAGGATTTGCTTTGCGACAAAAACCCACATTCTGGTTTCTTGGCGGCCTCCTGGTTTGCGGCTTCCGTTGTCAAGCTCTTGATCGCATCAAAAGGGAAAAAGATCAATACTCCTGAAAATTCATAATCTGGCAAATTTGGATACAATGCGCGGTGAATGACGGGTTCCTCATGCGCAATACCGTAGATACTCGAAAAATCCCTAGCGTTATTGCCTTTTATCGCATCAAAAAGCAACACTTTGAGTAACTTTTTGGTGCAAATGGCGCTACGGTACTTATTGAAGCATATATGTACGAGTACCCGCACCCACGGGCGACCCGATCAGCGCGCAAACACCGAGGTCTCCTTCCCCTGGTTACCCCTCCTTCCCCTGGTTACCCCCCCTTCCCTCCCCGAGATGTTGTACCCCTACGCGTGGGACATGATTTCATGATTTGCAATGATATTCAACTCTAAACACTGATAACAGTGAATTGTAACATTGAAATATGGGGATTGCTATATAGATGTCCTTCTACCCTCCAAAATCGTCCTGACCCACCGTCGGCTATCACAAACCCACCATAAAGTCCCATATATAATCGCGGGACCGCCCTGAACATGAGCTGCATTATCACGCGCGTATTGACCCATCGCCCATACAACCACAGAAAAGACGACGCTCTCTCCATGCCCCTACCACCATATATGCATATATAACTGGTAATAAATATACCATGACTTCACTAACCGCTCTAATGTATGCTTTTCCTAAGTACCTTCTTATACATCCTTCGCCTACCCCCAGACCAAGCAACTACGCCCGTCTCTCATCCTCATCCAAGCCCGTGCAAAGATTACGCCGCCGACTGAAGCAGTTTGCCCGTCACGGACGTGTACATAGTCTGAATAAACACATTCCCAAGATCCCCTAAGACCAAACTCTTGCGCTCTCACCCAACCTCTCGTACAACCTACCCACTATCCTCCACCGGCAAAGATGACAGATCAATAAAGCCTCCAGCACCCGAGAAAATATGCCCTATAAGCGACGATAGCTGAAGCGAGGTGCAGCCTTCTCTCAAAGTAAAACGATTGATTTTATCTATAGCATACAACATCACCGCTGTGAGATCTTTAGCGTCTGGAGCGCGCTATCTCCGCCTCCTGACGCCACTACCGCAATTCGCAGCCGCGTGTACCCCGCGCATCGTTGAGTACACGCCTAAGTAAGGCTCATCGCCGGGAATCCCTGGTACGCGGGCAGCACCAGAATCCATCTCACCTACATACCGCCACAAAATTGCTCCGGAATGCGCTCACCAACACCTTCGAAGTTCGCATCAGCGCTGATTCGTCTCATAGGTACATGAGTGGATGTATCAATGCCGTCGCGGTCAGAGCAGATGTCACTTCTGTGTACCTCTAGCCAACAATCGGATCCGGTTGTGTCACTGTGTTTGCTATTTGGTTTGCTAGTCCTTGCATATCTCGTAGTCCTAGATGGATGTATGGTTGGATGGATATCTGCGCTTTTTGCCCCGAGGATCACCGGCTTATAGAGATATGCCCGGCTGGGGAACTACTTCACTGGTGGAGATTAGGGTGCAACAATGGAAATATACGCAACGCGAGCAGCCTATGTGCCTTTCATATCCTCAGTAATAGCGCGCTCTACTAATCCTGGCGAGCAGGCTGTTACCTTTGCCTCAATAGTGCTCTGTCGTCACAACCGGCTTTGAACTCAGAACACAAAACCGATATCTGGTTTTTCTATATACCCTGATTCAGCTCTTTCTCATTGAATCCGATCTGTATTGGCTCTTTAATTTTGGTTTGTTGGCATGATGGTTTGTGGTTATAAATTAACGGTTCGTTGTAGGCGTTGCATCACTTTAAGGACCTTCGGGGTACAGCTAGAAGCCTGAGTTGGGCGAGTTATGAATCTCTAGGCTGGTCAAACAACAGGAATATTTGATCCGGGAACTATCTTTCATTCACTCCACTTTTTCAGTCTTCCACGCCCCACCCTCTTTGTCCCATTTTCACCGAGAGGGTCTGAGTGGGCCGTTTGTGGAGTACGTAGCTTTCTTTGTATTGTATGCTAAAGTTAATTTTATAACTATTCCTGTAACCCGAATTTAAACAGAGCATTCATGACGGTGGAACCTTTAGCAATAAATGACACAACCTTCCTAATAATCACCCGGCACACGATAAGGTCATTGGAGCACCCCCTTCTCTCTCCCCTTTCCTCATTTCTATCTATCTTCAGAGCCAGCCAGATATCTCAAACCCCCCTTCTAGGAATACCGCATTCGATACTTAAAACAGGCAACGAAACGGCAGCGAACCCAAGTCGGTGAAGTTGGCGCATGGTACCAACGAACAATTTAATACCATTGCTTAAACCTGAGCATCTGTGAATCCAGTGTCCCCTACCAGAATATGCTTCTATCTCGATTCTCGGAATGGATCGCTGCCTCAATTCATCCCTATATCTACTCCTCAAAACTTTAAGTCTGTCCGGTTTGGTACTCGGTTGCTACGAAGGATTATATGTACTCATAGTATCAGAAAGTGATGCACATTCGATGATATCTCGACCATCATAATGTTATCTACACTACAAACTTATATATGATCAACATGAGTATTTACGTTCTTTCTATAACCAGCAACCAAAAAATAAGGCCTGGTACCAACCCCGGTCTGGAACCTTTACAGCTCATTTTTCCTACCTTGAAGTGACTTCTTCCATATGAAGCAAACATTCTTAATCCAAACACCTCTAAGGTAATACTGGACAATAGTTCAGAGAACATATACTTGAAAAGTCCACCCAACAGGCGTTTTGTATTGAGAAACTTGAACATATTTAGGTGTTGTCAGCTCAAAATGTGCATCACTTCCCGGCACCCTGGGCACAGCGCCTGGACATAAATCATTGTCACGAAGCAAAACCACACAAAAAAAAAACGGCGAAATCACGTGTTTTAAAATTGCTGTATAGCCCACAACTTTAAGATATAATTCTTAAAATCTGGTAATATACAAATTAATTATCAGAAATTCTCATCTTGTAGTCTTAGAATTTGAAAATAATCATTTGAGTATTGATGGTAAAGCATTTTACTTGAATAGAAACTTGAGGCCAACCATCTATTTTGGTCAAAATTATTAGTTGCAGGGATTGTTTTGCTGAACAGTAAACAGCATTTCTCGAAATTGAAGCTTGGCCTAAAGACTCTAGTGTTCTTGGAAGATGTGCCAAGACCTTCTATTTTTATGGTGACTTGGCAAAGTCCGCCCAAATCTCAAAGTCTCAGATTTCAAAGTGGTATAGCTCCTGAAATATTAAATGAAAAAAGGTATATAAGCCCAATTATAGTATATCTCTTGGTTAAAGAAATTGGGAGCTAGGATGGCTCTAATTTTAGTGTATTTTAGTGCCGCGACGATGATTTATGTCCGAGAACTATAGCAACCGAGTACCAAACCGGACAGAAGGAGTATTTACGCTCCAACCATATAAATCCAGCTTGCCAAGACCGTGTGTGTAAACTCCTTGCCCAAGATCATTGTCCCTTAATCAAAGCATACCGAAGCTCTCATCATCATCACAACGAAGGGTATCTGTGACACCCCACACTACCATTTAATAACTAAAATCATAAATACGTATATTCCGAAATACCAGTCCAAAACCCGGAGATAATCCAACGTCTTGGTTAGAACCTATGCATGCATGCATTCAACCCCTCCAAACACAAAAACCCCCACCTGAGAACCCCTAGCAAGTCCCACTCAACCATATACATCTCCTCTCACCCACCTGACAATGTACATGTCCTCGCACAACGCCGACCGAAATTCCGAAACGGCCGGATTCTGCCAGTTTAAGCACGTTTTGACCGTCGTACATCGAAATAAATCGGTAATTTCTGTTAGAAACATATCATTCTCATTTACCCAGCCTGCCCATGATCCCCCATACCAATCATCCCACCACTCGAGAGTCACGCAGTAAACCAGAACACCCACTATAAGATTCAGTCCTTTAATTCACCAACCAAGGTTCTATACAGAGATGCAAGAGGCCTACGCCCACATCTCCCCGCATGGTGGAATTATGGGTGTGCACTATCGCAACTAGTTAAACAACCTCCCCAATATCAATGCACAGCAAATCCGAGTGATATTTCATGATTCAATTGGCAACATATACTTAGCTCAAGTTAGATGTCAAGTTACAAAGAAGTTCAGTATGTATTTAACTCACTAGTGGAATACTTATGAGGCTAATTCGCATTAATAATCTGTTTCTGGTATTCAACGGCCGGTCGGGGTTTTTTTGAATCTATGATATACAAAGACCGGTCGAGAATCCCTTCAATCTAGGAGACCTATGACGACAACTCAAGATTGATATCGCGCTACAAGATTTACGGTATGAGTGAGAGAAGCATGAGCTACAAATGCTCTTTGCTTCAGAGTATAATCCAACTAAGCGCAGGTAGAATCTGAAAGCGTGCAATATCCCCAAGGAGATCAATCGACCATCGAATATGCTACACCCTAAGACTAAATTTATATACGTTTAACTTCAAAAATCAGGCTTAGGCCGAAGAGTATAATGGAAAATCATTGTCATTGTTGCTATAGTACTTAAGATATTGCAGTATCAATCATCCAAATAAATAAACTCGTTATATATATCATGCACTGATCCACCCATCGCCGAAATTCCAATAAAGAGAATATTTATCGTCAACAAAAGATGGAAGAATCCCTTGTATCCAATAAGCGATTCCCTTCCACTTTGACCTAAGCGGCCCCAGTAAGGTCGAAGAGACGCTTCGCGGGTTCATACTCTGGGAATTTCTCAGGCAGGCGCGGGCCTCCAGGGCCCTTACGCCCGGAATCGCGGTCGAGTTTCCCAAGCGTGACTTCACTAGTGGAGATTTCAATACTGAGACTCGGAACATCAGCCGAGTCAACAGGCTCGCCATTGGCCTACAGACCGGTTTAATCAATAAATATCCTGAATAGGCTTGGGTAAATGGAGCATTGCGCCTACCAAAGAAATCTTCCATCTAAGACTCTTTCTTAGGTATGGACCAATATTGTCTGGATGAAGTGTGTTATCATCACCCGAGTCCCCAAGTCTTTCCAGCAATGCAACCGTCAATGGAATCCTGACGGAGTCAATTTTATTATCAATTTCCTTGACCTTGCACTTTTCACAGCCGGTGGTGATGGGGTTGTTGGAAAAGACTGCGAATGTGCCGACGAAATTTTGGACATCGTAGTCATCCTCAACAGATTCCCTAGCCATAAAGAGACGGACCAAGAAGGACCGGCCAAGGGCGTAATGCTTAGCACTAACGGTTGCAAAGTATCTATATATCTGTCAGCGGCATGTACTTTGGACCTCGGATGAGAGACTCACTCAGTTGCGGTGTTGTCTTCCTTGATGAGATTAGGGTAGTCGTTCAGTAGCCGACTCTGCGCCGATGCCTCGGAGTAGAGCACCCTGATAATTTCTCTCATCTCGTCAGGACTCGGGTCTTGGTCAAGTGCAAGGTAGTTGCTGCCAAAGTCCCTGGCCTTCCAAACAGTCATATTATTCAACAGCGTATCCTGTGTCTGATGGAATGGCGGAAGTACTATAGAATCCCGCCCGTAAGCAGAGAACAAATATTATTATACACTATCAAGGAAGGAGGTTCATTCGAGTTCATCACCACCCTAGACGGATAACCTACCAGACTGTTTGCCGTCGTAGAATCCGTGCCCATATTTACTAGTATTGAAGTGTGTGGCGTCGCCCATGTCGCCGTCCGGGTAGAGCCTTTGCCACACAGTAAAAAGAAAATCGATGTATCCATGGTGAAACGAGAATATAGGGTCAAAGCATGCATAGTCGACGTCCGACTACAACAGCGCTATCAGCTATTTTGTAATCATAGATCATGGATAAATCTCTACTTACCATGTGGCCTGCCAATCAGGAAGACGAGGGCGAGTCAGTCAGTATTGGGGAATTTTTCAAAGTAAGAACTGGAGGATAAGGAATTCACACCTCCACCGCCGATAATGTCATGGAGATGACCGTGAATTGATTCAAGCTGCGTGCTGAATGTAGCATAATCGGCGTATTGCTGGTCCGTCAACAAGTGGTATACCTGTCTTCGGATACTTGAAGCACATGAGCATGTAGTGTTTATATAGTGGGAAATACATACCTGTCCTTTTCCATAGCAATAGTTTGTTCAAGAGTGTCTGGTTGCCCCACATCATGGGGGTCGAAGCTCCCTGAACTGGCGTGTGGATAACGTACAGTGTTGAGAAAGATACTAAATCCGTGATCCTTATTCTATTGAGGTTTTAGCCGAAAATGATTCTCCTTCGCAAGAATGGCCATAATTGTTAAGTAGGGTGTAAGTACCGGAAATTCGCTTTCTTTAACCTCCCTAAAATTGAACATGTAGAACGGGTTGTGGACCTCCTCTTTTGTTCCAGGTGGTCCCGGCGCGGGAATTTGAACTCTTCTCATCCGAAAGATCTCGGGGACAGAGTCAGCGCCTGACGGCAGCATTTGTGCCCAATCCCAGTATCTATTGACAATTAGCATTGATTCAATAATATAATCCCCTGTGATGTAGAAGTCATGGCATGGTTTAATGCACTTACGGCACAGCAAAGGTGGGTAAAAGCTTGGAGAGGCGCTCGCCAAACTCTCGCTCTTCCTGTCTATCGCTTCGGCCAAATGCATCTACAACCTGTTGTGCACTCTGTTGTAAAGTACGCTGATGAACAAACATGTTAGTCAGATACTTGAATTAATGTACAGCTTCTGGTAGAATTATTGCGAAAGTCAGTGCTAAAAGAGTGAGTGGACTTGTTTGTCTGTGCTCGTAGCAACAGATCTTCGCAGGGCTAATAGGACTATCGTTCCCACTTGTATACATGTAATCACTCTACCGGAAATTGTATGATTATATATGAATACTAACCTCAAATAAGGATTCCCATGCACGATGCCAAGGAAGGAATAAAAAGCTGCCGTGAGGACAGTAGCCTTGATATCCCTTAGCATACCTTGGGACTCTGTCCCATTCTCTGAATGGGCATCCATGGATTCCTCCGATTTCATACCAAGAGCAGACATTCTCCCTCAGTACGATATTTTGAAAATGATGGTATGCACGCAGGCAAAGACTAGCGTAGTCTGCATTTTCCAGAAGCTCGCGTATTTCGTAACGAACGGGGACAGGCTGGCCAGCCTCAGGAGTTATAGGTGGTATCTCGACGTGCTGATATGCTGTGGTCATGATGAATTGGGGTAGTTATGAAAATTTCAATATTTGAAATGAGGAAGCTTGGAAGGAAGGATATAATGATGTGGAACTGAGATTGAAGTCTCCGTTGACTAGCGAGGCGGTAGTCTTTAATAGTAGAATCAGTAGACAGTATTCTGCTAGTAGCCTGAATGATTGCCTCGTAGAATATGGAAGCCATGATCGACCCGAAAGGGAAGACTGCATATGCAAGTTGGTTCTCTGCAATGGTGGATGACCATCCTTGGCGTAAAGCCACCTGCGAGAATCCCTCTACGCCCGGAAGACTCGGCAAGTGATAGGACCGCTTAATTTTCCGGTTCAAGGTGCAGCTTAACACGTAATAGATATATACAGGTACGGACGCCCTGGCTTTCTTGAAAAGTAGCCTTAGGGAGACTAGGCTTACTACAGAAACAATCGCTGAAATATATGCCAAGAGTGCGGGGAACTTGATGTCTTAGACCTTTGTTTATTGATCTTCAGATGCAGTACCTTACGAAGATAGCAACGACCGAATTTCTAATGTAACAATGATTTCCCTTCTCGGAAATGAACTGCTCCAAAGTGTTCGCCCCCGAGAGATGGCCTAAGGGCGATTAGCGATTAACTATGATTAACCATGGACGTAATGAATAAAAGAAAAGAAATGATCAGCCATTGAAAGTACATAGAGATAGGGAGAATGCCGCCATTCAGCTCAAGGTGATCTATGGATTGTAAAGATCTAAACATAAGACAGCCTAGACCGCAACCATACATCCGAAATTTGGTCCGGCACGGTTCAGCTGATTGACAGTAACAAAGCCATGATACACCACAATTATATCCCAAGTATTTGACGAAGATCAATCCCAACCACCGCAGCGTGACGAATTTACCCTAAGCCGGACTTGAATAAGCCTGCCTATGCTTGTCGAACCATCTACAATTCGTCGTCGTGTGCACATCCTCCACTGATGGCAGCACGGCATTGATTTTCCACTGAGATTGCGTAAATATTCCGGCCCACACAGTTCGATATCACCAGGTAACACACCTATTTACATCATAAGTGATAATGATTGAGATCTTTCTATAACTCGTCATGCAGATATATCAGTTTGGATTCTACAGCGGTTTGTATGTGATGGGGAACCGAGTGATAATGTATGATGGGCCACCGGGGAATGTCTAACACCATCACAACATGCTGGTCTGTTTAATAGTATTCCATTATGGCATAGGGGCAGATAATTTTGTCAAGTGGGGCTAAAGGTCATACGACGCTAATCGATATAACGGTAGAACTAGAATAAGAGTTCGGCGCTGCCCACGAGACAGATGGAATTCAGTTGGGACGCCACATAAAAGAGGTATATAAGGGAACCCAGATGATATATGATACTAACTCGAGTAAGAAAGTACTACATGTGTGCAACCATCAAATGCATACTGTAAGGCCAAAAAGCCTGCTTAGGCTACAGGGCTGATACACGCTCTCTTGAAAGATTTGAGAAGAGGAATAGCTAGCAGAATTCCTGCACATATGGCGCTCCTTGATCTTCAAGAACAAATACTAGAACGGGGGTTGAATGCTAATTACTCGACTTCAGCCTATGACCGATGATCCTCTTCTAAACATTTCATACTCATGGTCGGCGATAGATATCTGCCCGGATGGACGGGATTGGTAGCATAAAGGTCCGCGTATTCACTGATATTTCGATCCTCACTAGGGAGAATACTAATATTATACAATGATAACGTTAATTCAGCTTGCGCATACCCGGATGTACCTACATACATGTAGAGTGTAGTGCTCTGTGCCAGTGTCGCACAACCTAAGAGGCTTGGTGAGCTAGGCGTTGGATGCGGAATTCGCCTTTGGATTGGTTAGTTATGCGTCAAGCCTTGCCTTTGTCCGTCTCGGGCAACTGCCCAATGAGATTACGGATCTTCCGCCCAGTCCTATTCGTTATTCCCGATATTCTACAGTATTCATGGTAACCAAATAGCTTAAAATTTCACGCATTGATGATCATGAATTGGTGGTATTATCTCTACACCTATTCATACTAGTACACCTCCGAGACAATGTTTGATCAATTCTTTCCAGACGCCACGCAACTTGAGTGTTTTCTATTCTCCAAATAAAGTCAAGCCGTCTGCGAGAAGTGTGCCAAAGATTTGCATCTTTGCGTAAGAGAGATATGTAGATACATGTAATTATTCTACTCGTGCCGCCAGAACTCAAACTCTGCATGCTTATCGCTGGCGGTCAGGCACTTTCCGGCCGTAAGGCCATCCAGTGCACACCTTGGCGGGCGCAAGCGAGCCATTCATCGTGAATCAAGACTATCCCTTGGTCTGTCATTGCTGACCCACCTATAATAGAGGAATTAAATTTGTATGGGAGATCTATTATTTGATACGGGAGATAACAGGATCTATTAGTAAAGCCACACAAAATTTGCTTCTTCTTGGGGGTCAGCATTTTACTGACAGACTCAGGGATAAAAAGCTCTTACACCAATAAATATACCATCGCATCTTACTGTCGTTAGCGAATTCAGGAGCGCAACTCACATGAGATAGCAAATATTAAATGCCCGATAGCAAATAGTTGTCTTGCTAATTCGTGCTAGACTGTGAAGGAGGGACTTGACATAAGTTCGGTGCAACTATGGGGCGCCAAGGAGTCCTGTAATAGCATACCGAAGGAGAATAGCGCCGTAGATCCACTGCGTTATTCCCACAAAATGCACGAGTGGCAAACTCTTAGATGTGCACATATGATACCACATATATCGATTAGAATTCCCAATTGATGCACCGTTGGTGAATGAAATAACCTATTCTGGACAAATATGCATATTCAGGTCGCACAGTGAACGCCCTATTGATTCGAGACCTCAGGCTCAATAAAAGACTATGGGAAAGTCGCCTTGAAAAAATCATCCAACATCCGTTTACCGGTGTACCTATCATGGAAGTTGCTGCATCATCTGTCTCATACCGGTCGGTGTGAAGGTTTTCAGGGCGCTCGATGATCTCGTTTTCAGGCGCTCCGACCTTCAGTTCATCGCGGCCTGCGCTCGAGTAATTTGTTCCGTGTGTGGTGGTGAGTTCGGGGGTGGCCAGCCCATTGAGTCTAGCTGCCACCGATATAGCCGGTTTTCTAACATTCTAAGTCCCTGTGATGCTATACTTTCATAAGAGCTCAATCGTCTAGTGTCATCTGATCGGACATCAACCATCCACCGATAATGTCATATCTTGAACAGGTGCGGTAGATGTAATCTCATGGACTACTATCTCATCTTCTCTCAAAAATAATCGGCATAAAGAATTTTACATTACTACTAGTCATTTAGAATAGGTAACACGTTTGAAGGAACCCTTAATAGTTTTCAGGGAAACATCGCTAATGAGAAAAATCGCAGGTCATCCAGTCTGAGTCGGAAAAATATCTCGATCGCTTGAATGACCTCTTAATGGGTATATGAGCCAGTTGAACGCCCGAGATTCTGCGTCGCCAATTGCGGGATCCAGTGTCAATTCATTTTACAACCCGGTTGATACCAAAAGAATCCAGTTCCGGGGGAGCTCCTAGGAGCGATGATATCTCTAATACCAACAAAAAGGAACCCCATATCCTAGTATCCCAAGCAGTAGCAAACAAATAGCTCAACATAGTCATGACGTATTTGAGGTAGGCTTCTTCGGTCTAGGACATCAAGATATGGAATGCAGGTTCTAACATAAATCTTATCCTGGGGAACAGCTTTCTTTGGTACTCCTCTATCTGAATACCACTACTACCGATCTTGTTGAACCATGGCTAAAGGACCTCTTTTTATGGCACCATCTTTGATAACGACATCGGGTGTTTGGGATAATTATCCACCATATGAACTTTCCAGTTTGGCTCAAGAGAACGCTGGAAGATAGGGAGTCACTGAAAACATCCCGAGGAATTATACTTTGTGGTCGGAAAACTGTCTAGACCCAGAATCTTAATATAACATAGGTGTGCACAGGTTGATTTTCAGCACCTGCCAACTAGTAGCGATATTGGGAAGATTCAAGGCTTGATAGAAGGCGGCATTTCGCACCTAGCACGATGATTTCATAATTATTGATAGGAGTAGACATACAGCCGCTCTGCAAAAGTGTTCGTGATTCGGATTTAGTGTGACATGTCCGGCTCAAATAATGAATCAAGGTGTGCGCTGAGATGTTTAAAATACCAACCATGTATCAGTCAATAGTACCCAAAATTAATATCAGATTTCTATAATATTAATGTTTTTACCACCAAGTTAATAAAACTATTTGGATACATTTCAGTTCCTCAAATCGACCTCAAAGCCACCTTGCGCATTGACCAAGTTGGGTGTAAATCACGAACACTTCTGGAGGGTTACTGTACGTATGATGACAAAGATGACCGTTCGCCTGGCCATTACCGGAATCAGCATGGAGCGCCCAGAAATAGGATATGAGCGGGAGAATATCAATTTCATTGTTCATAGGCCCTGTAGAGATCCAACCGGAGAGTTTGCCCGGAGGTAGGGTGTAGTTAGACGACCATTGAGTCAAGTATATCAATCAATATACGTGTATTGTTAGTTGCTCCTCCGGAGGTTGTGGCAATTGAGGAGATGATAAACATATATGAGCACTCCTTATCGAGTTACTTGATTGGTGGCGGTGATAGGTTTATAGAACAAGATATGATAATCTTAATGGCTGGCCAAATCAAAGCCTCTACTAGGGTGTACGGGTGGGTGATCAGGATCTCGTACGTGTATCTTGTCTTATCAGATCCTAACCACCCCAACAACCTCCGAAACTACAAGAAATCTGGTATGTAGTGATGACCGCTGCACCAACCCGAAGATCTGTCTCGGCAATCGGTACCGACACGATCTACAGATATGGGTAAGATGATTGTAGAAACAGGGGTGTAAAAACAAGGTTTGTATGGCCGGTTAATCCAATAGGACTCCTCCCATATTTCTACAATTTTTTATTCATTACGTGCATGCAACCTTACGGTTATGGCACCATATTTCTACAATAATCTTACCCGTAGCTGTACTCGCCTACAGGAAATAGAACCAGAAAATTCAAAGGGAGATTTTGTATGGCAGATCAGCGCTACTCCATACAAATAATCCCTGCTCTTTTACTCGCATTTTCTGGTTCTATATCCTGTAGGCGAGTACTAGTATCTGCAGGCTATATCGGCCATCTAGGGATCCACGCAAAATGCACAACGAAGCTCTATGACGAGGTTTACCGCCGATCTTACAGACTAACTAAGGAGACCATCGCTTCGCCCGCCCGCCCACCTCGTGGCGAAGAATACGTAGATGTGAACTGTAGTTGTAGTGCTTCTCTGATAATGAGGGGAGGTGTGCTGTGGAGGTGGTTCTAGAAAGCTGGGGTTTCGCCCGATGGAGTGTATATGAAGGGTGGGGTTGATGATGATATAGTTATTATTAGTTATTAGGCCTGGGATGGTCACTAGTAGAGAGGCTTCGCAGGAGGGAAGCTGTGGCTTCTTTCGGTGTGGCGCTTGCTGTTAGTAGGTACCTAACCCACCCGGACGGCTAGGCATTCATTGCCAAGCACTACCCAACCAGGTGCCCAAACTGATCACCCACGTCCACTCATCTCTACCCTCCCACAAAATCAAAATCAGCGACAAACACACGCAGTGAGAACCACCGTCAAAGCTATCGGCGGCACCGGCCGTGGGACTACTTGAGTTTTGGACGTTTGGCAGGGCCAAGAGGAATTGGTGCTCTACCTCTGTTAAGCTACATGTGTTTACGAACTAATAGTGCGGTAGCGGACTCGCGTTGATCGCGGGAGTGGATAGAATATAGGAAATACCTATCGCCATGTTATGGAGGTTGCCTCCTCTCTTAGACCATCCATTGTATCCCCTCCTTGCGTATAGGGCAGAGCGAACTCCCAGCCCCGAACACCCCAGCTAGAGCCAGAACCGACCGCGGCACCTCGATTCATAACACATCCCCCCACGACGACGGCTCCCTAGTGCACACCATTCACGGTCGCGATGTCGGTATCAATGGTGGCAGAGAATAGCACGATGTCTGCTGGAGGTAAGTGGTCCTAGTGTACCCCCATATCAATCTCGGAAAGCCACCACAGTTGGCTAAATGTCCTGGCGATAGAAACCCTCCGCCCAACGCCCATGCATCATCGAAGCACACGCTAAACTACAAAGCCTACGACCTATATCTCTGCCAAAGAACTCTGTCCATATGGCCAGCGGAATCCATCTACTCACGCCCACCGGTAAGACCACATCATCAGCAGCGTCGGCGATGCATGGATACTTGTTCTCAACACAGATCATCCGGAACCACTCCGTGGTACTTCACGACGCCAGGTCTACTTATGAATGCTGGACCGATTGTCGGACGATTGGGGTGGCGCTGCGGGATCTTGCGCCGGGTCCCCCGATACTGAGGCCTTTTCACTATATAGCCTTCTTGTGATCAACGTTGGCCCCTAATGTAAGCGAGAGGGGAGCAGCCCCCGGTTCCCTACCGGGATTCCATGCGGAGAATTGCGCCAGTAAATCATAAAGGGGCGCCTCTTATATACCCATATATCGGGTGGCTCAAGGTAAGCCCATTTTAGCGATCTAGGTGTCACAGAGCAGGATGTTTACTAACATGAAGGTGAAGTTATACTGTGTGAGAGAGTAGAAGAGTGAAGTGATTTGAGTGAGGTTTGAACACGTGCCCTTTGGTGGAGGTAGTGATGTTACTAGAAAGTGAAGATTTTTCCAATTGTGCCGCTGAGTATTTCAGGGTGAGAGAGGATTTTGGTCACTCTATATATACAGAGATTTTACTAGCACGTGATCCCTGATTACATAACCATATCCTTGTTCCAACTATGATTCATTCCATATTATATGATTATTATTCCACATAACCGATGTCGCAATGTCAAGTCCTAATTTTAACACTTCCCCTTACTTGCGATATCGTATCCTTTCTGAATGTCTATGGTGTACGGGTTTCAGAAGGCCTTTAGTCATGACGTCTGCTACATTGTCTT
Organism: Morchella rufobrunnea; assembly: GCA_024713595.1. NCBI lineage: Eukaryota > Fungi > Ascomycota > Pezizomycetes > Pezizales > Morchellaceae > Morchella > Morchella rufobrunnea. The sequence continues at coordinate 816,697 of JAMGYT010000025.1, forward strand.
CGGTAGGAACGTAGAGGAGTTCGAAGGTTCCGGCTTCAAGTTGTTCTCTCGTGCAGTGATAGTGTACATCGATGTGTTTCGATCGATCGTGGATCCTAGAATTTCGATTCAGGTCTATTGATCTGTATTGTCGACGTGTAGGAAGTACTGATAGGTTTGTGGAAGTTCCGTTAGGGCATTCTTAATCATACTAGTTGACAAGTTGCGAGTGACAGAACCATGTATTCGGCTTCAGTTGTTGAGACTGCAACTGATTTCTGCTTCCGGCTTCTCCAACTTATTGCTGATTTCCCTAATCTGAAGACGTATCTAGAAAAAGATTTTCGATCATCAAGGTTTGAAGCGTAGGAACTGTCTGAGAATCCGTCGAATGTTCTAGTATTCCCTTTCGGGTAGAACAGGATTCAGTCCTTGGTTCCGTTGAAGTATCGGAAGACTCGCTTTGCTGCTCGCATATGTTCCTCAGTTGGACATGAGCAGAACTAGGAGAGGGCGGTAACGGTATGGGTGATATCTGGTCTTGTAGCTATGCTGGCGTACATGAGTGATCATATTATTGATTGGTATTGGGTTTGGTTCTCGATTATTATAACGGCGTGCCAAGACTTCGCGTTACGTTACTAGGTTTGCCACTGCACGGGAAGGTGTCAGCGATTCGGTTAATCATTCTCGGGTTTTCATTTGTAATCAGATTTCCTTTAGGTTCTATGGGTTTCCGTCATACGGGTTAGTAATCGGTTCTCGGCGATGGATATATATATGGGCCTGTCCTCTCCTTCTCTCTCTTTCCTTTCTTCCCTACGCAACCTTCCTGTTCTCTAGAGTGTTCTATTGTTTGTCTTTAGTTCTCTACGGTTATCATAGTTATATTATTAGTTTGGAATATATATCGTTTGCGTTACTATAGTTCCTTCCTATGTCCCTCGAACCCATAGTCGTTCGGAACTTATACTCGTAGTTCCTTACGTTCCATAGATTCCGAACCTCGGTTGTGCTCTTTGGTTCCCTTCGTCCATAGATCATAGCCCATGACCGCAGAGCGAGTGCTCTACTGGTATCTTCGAGTCCAATACTTCGTACGCGAGATCATCTATCTCCTCGTTCCCGAACTATAGCAGAGCTTCCCCGCTCTTCGCCAAGTAACGCCAAGACCTCCGTAACACTAAGGTTGCATCGCCCAACACCAACCAGTACAACACCTCGCTTAGCTCCTTTCCTGCTTGGTCGCAACCATGACCGACCCAGTCCCCCTCGCGCTGCTCAAGCGCCTCTCAGAATTCTTGGCCACCTACGGTCCCCTCCCGGCTGACGAAGATGTCGGTCACGAAATCACCGAGGCTCACAGCCTCATCACTGAATGCTTGGAGGTCCAAACCTCCCTCTCCGACCCAGATGAAGCCCCTAGTCCCCCGGCACCTATACTGTGCAACCATGAGGAGGCCATTGAAGACCTCAACTCCCAATTCGAAGCCGCCATGGCTGAGAACCAAGACCTCTGGCAAAGAATGTCGGAGGCAAACGATGAGACTACCCGGGTTATTGAGGACCTGGACCAACAGATCGAGGCCCTCAAGGAGGACCTCACCCAAGCACAATTCTCCCTGGCTCTACATCGAGAGCAATTAGCGTTCTCTGATGAGGACCTCCACCAAGCCGAGCTGGAAATCCAGCAGGTCATCGCAAAGGGTAATACCCACATTGCTGACCTCACCAGCCGCCTCAACTCTGTCCCCCGCTCTGCCCCTGTCGCTGCCCTATCTCCCCGCACCCCCACACCCCCGCTGCCCAGTCCAAGCCCCGTTACCTTGCCCCCCGTTCCCATGACCACTGCACCAAGGACAACTGGAGGAAACCAGTTGGACCAAGTCCGCAGACTCCTGAACCGGCTTTAAAAGCCATGCCCCTTTGGTAAACACTGGCAAACCAAAGGGGCTAGCGCCACCCACACCAAGTCTTACCGTCTCCGCTGTCTCCGTGTTTGAGGACAAGATGTCCGAAGACCAATTGGTTACCACCTGCTCCGTCTCCCAGAATCCGGCCTCCTTCGTGCCAGCCTGGGCCCTCATTGATACGGGGGCATCAGGTTATGCATTCATTGAACAAGACTTCTGCGCCTGGCACAACATCATCACGGTTCCCCTACAGAAGCAACGCCTGCTTGAAGTCATCGACGGCAGGTTGGTATCCTCAGGAAACATCACGTACATCGCCAAGCTCTCTCTGGATATACACGGACATCGCGAGGAGGCACCCTTCTTTGTTACAAAGTTGGGCCACTACCCGATCGTCATGGGAATCCCCTGGATGTGCCGTCATGATGTCACCCTCCGGCCCAAGAAAAACCATGTGGTCTTTGACTCAGCACACTGCCTTCGCCACTGCCTCCCAGCCCTGAACCCGGTCACTGCACAGGGAATCTCGATCACCCCGCCAGACAGCCCGATTATCCATATTGCGGCTATCGGGGTGGCCCCCTTCAGGAGATTGACCCGCTACCGTGGCTCCCGGTTGTTCTGCGCATCCCTCCAGGCTATAGATGATGTGTTGGACAAGATAAAGGCCCTCGACCCAAGTGCCATAGTCCCCGCTGACCTCCACCGGTTCCTGCCCATGTTTTCCAAGTCAAATACTTCTGTCCTCGGCCCCCACCGTCCTGATGACCTTGACATCAAGCTCCAGGAAGGCAAGGAACCTCCTTTCGGCCCCCTGTACAACATGACCCGAAGTGAACTATAGGCACTCCGCGAGTACATTTCGGAGAACCTGACCAAAGGTTTTATTCGTCACTCCAAGTCCCCCGCCGGTGCTCCAGTCCTGTTTGTCAAGAAATCCGATGGCTTCCTACGTCTCTGTGTCGACTACCGCAAGTTGAACGAGATCACAGTCAAGGATAGACACCCCCTCCCCCTGTTCCCCGAAACCCTGAACCAGGTAGGTAAGGCTAAGTATTATACGAAGCTGGACCTAAGGTGGGGTTACCATCAGATCAGAGTCAAGGAAGGTGACAAATGGAAAACGGCTTTCAGAACCCGCCTAGGACACTACGAATACCAGGTCATGCCCTTCTGTCTCACCAATGCTCCCGCCACGTTTCAGAGATGGATCAACAACATCCTTCGGCCCTACCTCGACGACTTTGCCACAGCCTACCTCGACGACATCTTGATCTACTCCGATCACATGGAACAACACAAGGAACATGTCCAAAAGGTCTTGGGAATCCTGCAGAAAAATGGCGTCCACCTGAAACCTGAGAAGTGCGAATTCTACGTCCAGGAAACCAAGTATCTCGGAATGATCCTGGGTCCAGAAGGCATCAAAATGGACCCCAAGAAGGTTCAGGTCGTCCAGGAATGGGAGACCCCTCAGGACGTCAAGGACATCCAGACCTTCCTGGGCTTTGCGAACTTTTACCGTCGTTTCATACGAGGGTACTCCAAGGTTGTCTCCCCTCTCACGGCATTAACCAAGAAGGGCGTACAGTGGAAATGGTCCCCCCAGGCGAATCAGGCTTTTGAAAACCTCAAAACAGCCTTCATCTCGGCTCCCATCCTCAGGCACTTTGACCCCGATAGGGAAATCATAGTTGAAACCGACGCCTTCGATTATGTCTCTGCTGCTGTCTTGTCCCAACGGGATGACGACCGAATCCTGCACCCCGTCGCATTCTTCTCAAAGAAACACACTCCGGCTGAATGCAACTATGAGATCTATGACAAGGAATTGTTGGCGGTCATTCGAGCCTTTGAAGAATGGCGTCACTACCTGGAGTCAGCACAGTTCCCGATCAAAGTCCTATCCGACCACCGCAACCTGGAGTACTTTATGTCAAAGAAGATCCTGAATCGACGACAAGTCCGCTGGTCCGAATTTTTATCCCGGTTTGACTATAGAATTGTCTTCAGGCCCGGCAAACAAGGAGGGAAACCCGACGCATTGATTCGAAGATCTGGAGATCTCCCTAAAGCGGGGGATGAACGACTACTGCACCAAGCCCAAGTGGTCCTGAAGCGGTAGAATATGCAATCGAAGGATAAGTTAAGTTTGTTGACGGGTTCTTTCGCAAATGAACCCGCTGAAGGAATGTCCAAGTTGATAGGGCTATTCAAGAAGGCTTACAAGGCAGATAGTTTCCCCTCCGAGGTCCTGACGATGCTTAGCAACGGCACCAAGCACTCGAAGAAAATCTCCTTGGCCGAGTGCGCACGCAGCACCCAAGGGTTGCTCCTGTATCGAAACACTATCTACGTCCCCAACCATCCCGAACTCCAGCTGTCCCTCCTACAGGAATACCATGACAAGCCCTCGGCAGGTCACCCAGGAAGAGCCAAGACCTTGGAACTCCTCAGCCATACATACTTGTTACGGAGGTCTTGGCGTTACTTGGCGAAGAGCGGGGAAGCTCTCTATAGTTCGGGAACGAGAAGATAGATGATCTCATGTACGAAGTAGTGGACTCGAAGATACCAGTAGAGCACTCGCTCTGCGGTCATGGGCTATGATCTATGGACGAAGGGAACCAAGGAGCACAACCGAGGTTCGGGATCTATGGAACGTAAGGAACTACGAGTATAAGTTCCGAACGACTATGGGTTCGAGGGACGTAGGAAGGAACTATAGTAACGCGAACGATATATATTCCAACTAACAATATAACTATAATAACCGTAGAGAACTAAAGACAAACAATAGAACACCCTAAAGAACAGGAAGGTTGCGTAGAGAAGAAAGGAAAGAGAGACAAGGAGAGGACAGGCCCATATATATATCCATCGCCGAGAACCGATTACTAATCCGTGTGACGGAAACCCATAGAGCCCAAAGGAAACCTGATTACAAATGAAAACCCAAGAATGCTTAACCGAGTTGCTGACATCTTCCCGTGCAGCGGTAAACCTAGTATCGTAACGCGAAGTCTTGGCACGCCGTTATAATACTACTGGCCAAACATGAGGAAGTACGTGGACCAATACGTCTTGAACTGCAACACCTGCTCCCGGTCCAAGGCCTCACGCAATCTTGCAAGTGTCCTCTGACCCTCCCTGTACCAAGGTCGGCGGTCACCTGTGTCATTTTGTTACTGGCCTCCCGGAAAGCAATGGGTATAACGCAATCCTAGTTGTAGTGGATAGACTGACCAAGATACAGCACTTTATCCCGACTACCGAAGAAGCCTCGGCCCGTGATGTACAGCAATATGCCGACAACGTCTGGAAACTCCACGGGCTACCCGAAACCATAGTCTCCGATCGTGGCACTCAGTTCACAGTAGAGTTCTGGAAGTCACTATGCAGACGCCTTGAGATTGCCCCCTGGTTTTCCACAGCCTTCCACCCGCAGACGGATGGCCAAACGGAAAGAATCAATGCCGTAATGGAACAATACCTCCGTGCCTACGTCTCGTACCAGCAGGATGACTGGACGAGGTTCCTACCAATGGCAGAGTTCGCGACGAACAACCATGTCTCGGAAACCACCGAGCTGTCGGCATTCCAGGCTAACTATGGACGACACCCACGTATGACCTTCGGCCCCCTGGCTCATGGTAAGACCACGAACGAGGACCAAGCAAACGGGATGGCCCGAGATATGGCCAAGGTATATGAGTTCCTATGTGACGAGATGTTCCGGTCCCAGAAGATCCAAGAAGACGCGGCAAATGCAAACCGCACCCCGGCCCCCCGCTACGCAGTTGATGACAAGGTATGGTTGTCAACCAAGAACATCGAAACCAAGCGACCATCCAAGAAACTGGATTGGAAGCGTATCGGCCCTTACAGGATCAAGCGAATGGTTAGTCCCTACGCCTATGAGTTCGACCTTCCCGCCACGATGAAAGTACACCCCGTCTTCGATGTTTCCCTACTGTCTCTTGCTTCGGAAAACCCCGTCCCCGGTCAGAAACAACCCTCTCCTCCCCCGGTTGAAGTCGGAGGTGAACAGGAGTGGGAGGTTGACGCAATTCTGGACTCGTGGAAGCTACGAGGACAGCTACAATACTTGGTTTGGTATACAGGGTACGATGACCCCTCTTGGCAGCCCCCAACAGACCTCGAGCATGCCCCTGAATTGGTCAGGGACTTCCATGACCGTTACCCACGCAAGCCTAAACCTAGCAGGAGCTAGGCCTTGAGGAGGACCTAATCTATAACGGCGTGCCAAGACTTCGCGTTACGTTACTAGGTTCACCGCTGCACGGGAAGGTGTCAGCGACTCGGTTAAGCATTCTCGGGTTTTCATTTGTAATCAGGTTTCCTTTGGTTTTTATGGGTTTCCGTCACACGGGTTAGTAATCGGTTCTCGGCGATTGATATATATATCGGCCTGTCCTCTCCTTGTCTCTCCCTCCTTTCTTCTCTACGCAACTTTCCTGTTCTTTAGGGTGTTATATTGTTTGTCTTTAGTTCTCTACAGTTATTATAGTTGTGTTACTAGTTTGGAATATATATCGTTCGCGTTACTATAGTTCCTTCCTACGTCCCTCGAACCCATAGTCGTTCGGAACTCATACTAGTAGTTCCTTACGTCCCATAGATCCCGAACCTCGGTTGTGCTCCTTGGTTCCCTTCGCCCATAGATCATAGTCCATGACCGCAGAGCAAGCGCTCTACTGGTATCTTCGAGTTCACTACTTCGTACGCGAGATCATCTATCTCCTAGTTCCCGAACTATAGAGAGCTTCCCCGCTATTCGCCAAGTAACGTCAAGAACTCCGTAACAGCTTGGTAATGGAACGGGCCCAGGCCTTTGCTGGCGACGGTCCGTGATAGTAGCTCCTTCTCTAGACTCGAGCTCCACGAGAGTTTTGGTAGGATTCGGCTTGGTGGGGTAGAGGCGGTGGAAGCGTGTCATAAGGACCGGGGAGTTGGAGATGTTCTCGAAAGGTTCCCACGTCGGGGCGTTGTAGCCTTTCCATCTCAACAGGTATTGGAGGTTCCCATAGCGTAGTCATGAATCAAGAATTTCTTCGACCTCCCATTCCTCTTCGCCTTCGACAATAACAGGGGGTGCCGGAAGGGGTATATGGCCGGAGAGAGGGTCAGCGGCACAGGTGTTACACGCTGAACCGGAGGACAGAAGAATGTGGGGGGGAAGCGGGGTAACCCTTCAGAGTTCGGTGGCGATGATGTAGATTATCTCGAGTACGAAGTAGTGAACACGAAGATACCAATAGAGTACTCGTTCGGCTGTCATAAACTAAACCGAGAGACACAATACGACGGAACGTATTCAGGAGGGCCGGACTATAACCAACGGGAAGATTCTGGAAGGATCGGGCTTGATACCGATCGGAGAGGTTTCAGAAACTGGGACACATTACGCGAAGCGAACGATGTTTGGAAGGTTTAACGTAATATATTTTAATACGCAAAGATCAAAAGGAATAACCCGTAGAGAAATAAAACCCAAACCAAAAGAACACCAATACGACAGGAAGATTGCGTGAGGAAGTAAGGAAAGGAAGACAAAGGGAAGGTAGAGCCATATATATACAAGTGATGCCGAGACGCCGAGACATGATTAATAATCCGCGTGATGGAAACTCACGGAAGCACATCAAGGAAAATTACAGGGAAGAGAAATGCTCGTTACACGAAGACCCGAAAGAAAACCCAAAGGAGAAGTGAACACCGAAAGACAACGCGCCGAGAACCCAAAACGATATCCTTCCTCCGCAATCCAAACCAAGACACGAAACGCTGTTAGAACAGGGTTCGAGTTTGGATACATGAAAGATTGGATGAATTTTCATGGAAGTAGGAAGGTCGAGTTCGTATGTGTAAGGGCTAATAACCTTTTTGATTTTAAACCTGCCGAAGCGTTTCCAATCGAGCTTCTTGGAGGGCCGAGTAGTCTGGATGTTTTTTGCGTTTAGCCATACTTCGTTACCTACTCTGTAAAATGGTGAAGGGAGACGGTGTCGGTTCGCGTTCTCCTCTTGACGGGCTTGAGCGTATTCCATTTCGGCTTTGAGGGCATCGTGAAGCTCTGCGAGGCGGGTGGCCAGTGCATTTGTGTCCTATAGCTGTCCCAAATATGGCGGTAATGCCAGCGTTTCAGTGACTCGAGGGTTGTACCCATAGTTAGCCGCGAAGGGGGAGACTTGAATGGTCTCTGATACCGCGTTATTGGCGGTGAACTCGGCGATAGGTAGCCAGTCAGCCCAGTCATCCAGTTGGTAGGAAATGTAGTTCTGAAGGTATTGTTCCATGATTGTGTTTGCTCGTTCCGTCTGGCCATCCGTTTCGGGGTGGAAGGCTGATGACATAGCCGCGGTGATCTTGAGTTGTTTGCATAGGGATTTCCAGAAATGGAATGTGAACTGAGTACCACGATCCGAGACTATACTGGCAGGGAGCCCATGTAGCTTCCATACGTTATTGATAAACAGGCGGGCTAGTTCCTCCGATCCTGTAGTGGTGTTGTAGGCGATGTAGTGTTTCATCTTGGATAGACGATCCACAACCAACAAGATGGCATCTTTACCACAACTTAGAGGCAAACCTGTAACAAAATCCATTGATATATGGAGCCAAGGTCTTTGGGGAGCCGGGAGAGGTCTTAGTACTCCGAAGGGGGCATGGTGAGCTGTCTTGCTTCGACTACAAGTGTAACAATTTCGAACGTATCTGTCGACTGTCGCTCGCATCTTGGGCCAGTAGTAGGCACAGGAGAGGAGTTCGAATGTCTTGGCTTTGCCTATGTGTCCAGCTGTCGTGACATCATGGTGTTTTCGGAGGAGATGGAGTTAGAGTTCCTGATCACCGGGGACATAGAGTTTACCTCTATACGTTAACAAGCCTCGACGGGTGGAACATTCGGCTAGCGTTATTTCTCGGGATTGTGTGTCACCGCGTCGGAAGGCTTCTATTATCTTGTTGGGGACAGGGTCTTTAGTATACGCTATATCAAATAGTTTTTTAAGGGGGGTCGCATCTTCGGCGGCTTCATTTGACGAAGAAGCCGCAAATAAACTTAGCTTATGATCAATGTTTTGATTCTTCAAAACCACTTGACTCTGATGCAACAGGCATTCGTCCCCCTCCTTAGGCAGATCTCCTGATCTCCTAGTCAATGCATCGGGCTTTCCTCCCTGCTTCACAGGCTGGTATGTGATTTTATAGTTGAAGCGTGATAGGAACTCGTACCAACGGGCCTGACGGCGGTTTAGGTTCCTCTTGGTCATGAAATATTCCAGGTTTCGATAATCACTTAGGACCTCTATTGGTTCTGCCACCGATTGTAACTCTGATCTTCATTCTTCGAAGCATCGGACTACCGCAAGGAGTTCCTTATCATGAATTTCATAGTTGTATTCGACGGGAGTATGTTGTTTATTGAAATAAACTACTGGGTGCAAGAGCCCACCGTCAGTGTATTGGAAGAGCACACCGGCCGACACATAGTTGGAGGCATCAGTTTCCACAATAGCTTTGCTTTCAGGGTCAAAATGACGCAGAATCAAGTAGGAAGTGAAGGTGATTTTCAGTTCCTGCAACGCTTTTTCACAATCAGGGGACCACACGAAGGGGGTGTTCTTATATGTCAGCAAGGTCATGGGGTGGCTTATCGTGGAATAATCTTTGATGAACCGTCGGTAGAAATTGGCAAATCCTTGGAACTTTTGGATCTCCTTTACCGATTTCGGACTTTCCCAATTGCGGATCTTTTCTACCTTCCGTGGGTCCATTTTCAAGCCTTCCGTAGTGATGATTAATCCTAGGTATTTGATTTCCTGGATGTGGAATTCACATTTCTCAGATGTCCTATAGAGGCCGGCAGAAATCAAGGCTTTCAATACTTTCCGAACATGTTCCTGATGTGTGTCCAGATCATTACTGAAGATCAAAACATCGTCCAAGTATGCTGTACAGAAGTGGTCTAGGTATGGCTGCAGAGTGTCGTTGATGAAGTGCTGGAATATCCCGGGGACGTTGGTCAAACCAAAAGGCATTACCTTATACTCGAAATGACCGAGGCGAGTTCTGAACGCGGTTTTCCATTCCTCTCCGGGGCCCTTTCGAACCAGGTTGTAGGCTCCCTTGAAGTCTAGTTTGGTGAACTATTTGGCCTGGCTCAACATGTTGAAGGTTTCTTTAGATAGGGGCAGGGTGTACCGGTTCTTAATCGTTATTGCATTCAGACCTCGGTAATCGACACAGAGGCGGAGTCCACCGTCTGGTTTTTTGACAAATAGGACGGGGGAGCCGGCAGGGGACGAGCTATGATCGATGAACCCATTAGCCAAATGTTGATCGATGTATTCTATCAGGACCTTTAGTTCCTCTTTGGACATGCTGTACATTCGGCCGAAGGGGGGAGTGGTGCCAGGTTGCAGAGGTATTTTATTGTCGTATAGCTGGTGCGGAGGGAGGCGCTTGGCTTCCTGTTCCGATATGAAGGTTAGGCAGTCAGAGTATTCTCGCTCCATGAGGGGAATTGGGTTGTTGGAGAGGTTCTCTGAATCCTTAGGGAGGAGTAGAGCATAGACCATGAGCCCCTTTGATTCCTCCGCGAAGGTAGCATCACTTACGATCTCTATCTTCAAGTCATGCGTACGTGGTAGTGGGGAAGAGATGCCTTGGATTGTGGTGGGGGAAGGATCATCATTACAGAGCTGGAGACAATATGGGGAGTCCAAGGTGATGGAATTACTCGCGAAGTCTAATTTAACATTGTGACGACGGAGCCAGGGGATCCAAGGACCACGGGGTAATGTCCAAGCTTGGTAACGAAGGCAGTGATGTTCTCAAAGTGGCCAAAAAACACGAAGGGAAAATTAGGCAGTATGGATAATTTCACCGGAGGAGATTTCTTTCCCATCGATGACTTGGAGCTTACGGGGTTGAGGCAGGGGGTTCAGTACAAGATTGTGATAGCATGCAAATCTCCTGTCGATGAAAGCAATTCCGGATGCTCCAGTATCTACCAATGCGTATGATTTAACAGATTCATTTTTATCGGGCAGGGAATACGAAACAACAAGGTGATCGTTATCTGATAAAGCAACAGCAGAAGAGACAGAGAAACTAGAAACCGAAAGTACAGACAAAGTACGAAAGACAGGGGGAGCTTGGCGGAAGCCACTTAGGCCAAGCTGTCCTCGTTTCCCGACTGCTGGCCCAGGGCAAAATGAAAAGGATTATTGGAAATTACAGGAGCACCAAAGGAATCATAACCCGAAGAGTCTAACGGACGACGACGTGACTAGACAGGAGGAGTGACTCGGGGTACACTTCGTGGAACTTGGGGGACAAGGGGACGGGCTTGATACCGTCGGGGGTCTCGAGATTCTGGGGACTAGAGGGTCGGGCTGACTACCGACGAGGGAGAAGAAACCAAGACGTCAAGTATATTTAAAACCTTTAACTAACAGGCGAAAAGAAGAAGTTGCGTGAAGAGGAAAAGAAGTAGAGAGAGACGACAACAGCGATTATATATACAGAAGGGTCTTCACGCAACTGAACCCCGCCGAAACCCATAGACAACCCACCGATTTATCATCACACCACCCCGAAGAGAAATGACAAGTAAGAGAGAAAATATACAAGGAAGAAACCGCGCCGCAACAATACTTAGCGCAACCGAAACTCAACTAGGAAATCCCGAGGATGCATTACTCACACAACCCTGCTTCGCAACTGCCTGCTCGGTAATGGAACGGGCCTAGACCTAGGTTGTCGGCGACGGTCCGTGATAGTAGCTCCCTCTCTAGGCTCGAGCTCCGCGAGAGCTCCGGTAGGGCTCAGCTTGGTGGGGTAGAGGCGGTGGAAGCGTTATAGGAGTGCCGGTGAGTTGGAGGCGTTCTCTGCTGGTTCCCACGTCGGGGCGTCATAACCTTTCCACCGGACCAGGTACTGGAGACTTCCATATCGTAACCGTGAGTCAAGGATTTCCTCGACCTCCCATTCCTCTTCGCCTTCGACGATGACCGGGGGTGCCGGAGGGGGTATATGGCCGGGGAGGGGGTCGACAGCACAGGGTTCGAGTTTGGATACGTGAAAGACTGGGTGGATCTTCATGGAGGTGGGAAGGTCGAGTTCATAGGCGTAGGGGCTTATGACTTTCTTTATCTTGAACCTACCGAGACGTTTCCAATCGAGTTTCTTGGCGGGTCTGGTGGTTTGGATATTCTTCGCGTTGAGCCAGACTTCGTCGCCCACCTTATAGGCAGGGGCGGGGATGCGTCTTCGGTTGGCGTTCTCTTCTTGACGGGCTTGAGCGTATTCCATCTCGGCTTTCAGGTCCTTATGGAGTTCGGCGAGACGGGTGGCTAAGGCGTTGGTGTCCTGTGGGTGTCCCAAGTAGGGCGGTAGTGCTAGAGTCTCCGTGAATCGGGGGTTATACCCGTAGTTAGCCGCGAAGGGGGATACTTGGGTAGTTTCGGACACCACGTTATTGGCCGTGAACTCGGCGATGGGTAACCAGTCAGCCCAGTCGTCCTGTTGGTAGGATACATAACTCCGAAGGTATTGTTCCATGACCGCGTTAGCTCGTTCAGTTTGTCCATCCGTTTCTGGGTGGAAGGCAGACGACATGGCAGCGGTGATTTTGAGTTGGCGGCAGAGAGACTTCCAAAAGTGGGACGTAAACTGAGTGCTCCGGTCCGAGCCAATGCTGGCGGGAAGGCCGTGTAGTTTCCATACGTTCTCGATGAACAACCGGGCTAAGTCCTCCGATCCTGTGGTGGTATTGCAGGCGATGTAGTGTTTCATTTTGGATAGTCGATCCACAACTACCAAGATGGCATCCTTCCCACGACTTAGGGGTAGACCGGTAACGAAATCCATTGATAGGTGAAGCCAGGGACGCTGAGGGGCCGGTAAAGGACGTAGTACTCCGAAGGGGGCATGCCGAGAGGTTTTGCTTCGACTGCAAATGTGGCAGTTGCGCACATATCGGTCGACCACCGCTCGCATCTTGGGCCAATAGTACCCTCGTGAAAGGAGTTCAAAAGTCTTAGCCTTACCTACATGTCCAGCGGATGGCGCGTCGTGGTGTTCCCGAAGAAGGTGTAGCTGTAATTCTTGATCCTCGGGTACATAGAGCTTACCTCGGTAGGTTAACAACCCACGGCGGGTGGAACATTCGGCCAACGTGATTTCTCGGGAGTGGTTATCACCCCGGCGGAGAGCTTCTATGATCTTGGTCGGGAACGAGTCTTTAGTGTATGCAACGTCAAACAGTTTTTTAAGGGGGGTCGCATCTTCGGCGGCTTCATTTGACGAAGAAGCCACGAACAAACTTAGCTTGTGATCAATGTTTTGATTCTTCAAAACCACTTGACTTTGGTGTAGTAGGCGTTCATCCCCCTCCTTAGGCAGATCTCCTGATCTCCTAGTCAGTGCGTTGGGTTTTCCTCCTTGTTTCCCAGGTCGGTAGGTGATTTTGTAGTCAAATCTTGATAAGAATTCCGACCACCGGGCCTGTCGGCGGTTCAGATTTCTCTTGGTCATAAAATATTCTAGATTGCGATGATCACTCAAGACCTCTATCGGTTCTGCCACAGATTGTAGTTCCGACCTCCATTCTTCGAAGCACCGCACTGCCGCGAGGAGTTCCTTATCGTAGATTTCATAGTTGCACTCGGCGGGGGTATGTTGTTTGTTGAAGTAGGCTACCGGGTGTAGAAGTCCATCGTCGGCGTATTGGGATAGCACACCGGCTGATACGTAGTCGGAGGCGTCGGTTTCCACAATAGCTTTTCTTTCGGGGTCGAAGTGTCGGAGGATTGGGTAGGAAGTGAAGGCCATTTTTAATTCCTGGAATGCTTTTTCACAATCAGGGGACCACACGAAGGGGGTGTTTTTGTGTGTTAGCAAGGTCATGGGGCGGCTTATCCTGGCATAATCCTTGATGAATCGTCGGTAGAAGTTGGCAAATCCTTGGAACTCTTGGATCTCCTTTACCGATTTCGGACTTTCCCAGTTGCGGATCTTCTCCACCTTCCGTAAGTCCATTTTCAAACCTTCCGTAGTGATGATTAACCCCAGGTATTTAGTTTCCTGGACGTGGAATTCACATTTTTCAGGGGTTCCATATAGACCGGCAGAAATCAAAGCTTTCAACACTTTCCGAACATGTTCCCGATGTGTGTCCAGATCATTACTGAAGATCAAAACATCGTCCAAGTATGCTGTACAAAAGTGGTCTAGGTATCGTTGATGAAGTGCTGGAATGTCCCGGGAGCGTTGGTTAATCCAAAAGGCATTACCTTATACTCGAAATGACCGAGGCGGGTTCTAAACGCAGTTTTCCATTCCTCTCCTGGGGCCATTCGGACTAGGTTGTAAGCTCCTTTGAGATCCAGTTTAATGAACCATTTGGCCTGGCTCAGCATGTTGAAGGTTTCCTTGGACAGGGGCAGGGGGTACCGGTTTTTTATCGTTATCGCATTCAGACCTCAGTAATCAACACAGAGACGGAGCCCTCCATCTGGTTTTTTTACAAATAGGACGGGGGAGCCGGCTGGGGACGAGCTGTGATCGATGAATCCATTAGCCAAATGCTTATCGATGTATTCCATCAGGACCTTTAATTCCTCTCTGGACATGCTGTACATTGGGCCGAAGGGAGGAGTGGTGCCAGGCTGCAGGGGTATTTTGTTGTCGTAGGGCTGGTGAGGAGGGAGGCAGTTTGCTTCCTGTTCCGACATGAAGATTAGGCAGTCAGGGTATTCTTGCTCCATGAGGGGGATCGGGTTATTGGGGAGGTCCCCTGAGCTCTTAGGGAGGAGTAGGGCGTAGACCGTGAGCCCTCTCGATTCTTCTGCGAAAGTAGCCGCGCTTACGATCTCTATCTCCAGGTCATGTGTTCGTGGTAGTGGGGAGGATATGCCTTGAATTGTGGTAGGGGAAGGGTCGTCATTACAGAGCCGGAGACAACGTGGGGAGTCGAAGGTGATGGAATTGCTCGCGAAGTCTAGTTTAGCATTGTGACGACGGAGCCAGGGGATTCTAAGGACTATGGAGTAATGTCCCAGCTTGGTTACGAAGGCAGTGATGTTTTCAAAGTGGCCAGAGACGCGAAGGGAGAATTGGGCAGTGTGGGTGATTTCACCGGAGGAGATTTCTCTCCCATCGATGACTTGGAGTTTACGGGGTTGGGGCAGTGGGTTTAGTACAAGATTGTGGTAGCATGCGAATCTCTCACCGATGAAAGCAATTCCGGATGCTCCAGTATCTACTAATGCGTATGATTTAACAGATTTATTTTTATCAGACAGGGAACACGAAACAACAAGATGATCGTTATCAGATAAACCAACAGCAGAAGAAACAGAGAAACTAGAGAGTGAAAGTACAGACAAAACACGAGAGATGGGGGAAGCTTGGCGGAAGCCACTTAGGCCAAGCTGTCCTCGTTTCCTGACGGCTGGCCCAGGGCAAAGTGAAAAGGATTATTGGAAATAACAGGAGCACCAAAGGAATCATAACCCAAAGCAGCAGAAGCACCAAGAGAACCAGAAGGAAAAGATGACCCAGAAGAACCAGAACCCGAAGCAGAAAAGGAAGAAGAAGAAGAGTGAGAACCAGAAGAAACGTTAGAAGAACCAGAAGGAGAACCAGAAAGAAGGGCACCGTGCATAGTAGCAGCGGCGCGGAGAGGACGAGCAGGGGCATGGGCAGGAGTGCGGCGAGCAGCGGGGCACTCCGTAGCAAAATGCCCTGAACCCCCACAATACATGCAGAGGCCTTGGGAGATGCGTCGGGAGCGCTCGGCTGGGGACAAGGGACCACGGGTGCGGGAACGGAGGTTAGATAAATCCATGGGGGCTACTCCCCCAGGGGTGTGAGAAGGATGGGTAGAGAACTGAGGAGCAGGAGTGGGGGCAGAGATGCGGGGGGCAGGAATTTGAGCACGCGGGACAGGGGCCGAGAAGGCAGGGCGGGAGCGAACTTTTGCATCCCTGATACGATTGTCCAACTGTTGTAGTAGGAGGACGTATTCGTTCAAGGTGGTGGGAACCGCGTGGTGGATCATCGCCTGGCGGAGATCGTGGGAGAGGCCCTGCGTGAGGGAGTGCTTCTTTGCACTTTCATTCCACTCAACATCTGCAACCAATCGCTGAAACTCCGCATAGTAGGCTGAGAAGTCGCGAGTTCCCTGGGAGAGAGTTTCCAGCTTACGCTCGGCAGTGGCTACTCGGTCGGGGTCTCCAAACGCGACCTCCAGGATGGTGACAAGGGCTTCTAGGTTGGCGAGCTCGATCTGCTCTCCTCGCACCAGGGGCATGACTTGGTCCAGAGCTCTGCCAGATAGGAGGTTGATGGCATATGCGAGTTGTTGCTGGGGGGCAGGGAAGCGGTCACGGTTGGCCACCATCTTGAGGCGTAGTTGGGTGATGAAGGGACGGAGGGCGGTACGAGAACCGTCATACTTGGGGGGATCGGGAACCTTCTCTGAACGGGTGGCTCCCGGAGCAGGGTCGGGATTAGTCAATCCCTGTGGGCCCGCCGGAGGGGGGGGAGGAGGAGGAGCGGAATCCTGATTGGTTCGGAGGAGGCGGATGAGTTCGCGTTGTTCCACAACCTGGGAGCGCAACTCCAGTACCTCACGTTCTAAATCGGGGATGGCTGCTGCGACATTCTCAGCGTTGGCTAAGGCTGCGCGAGCCTGCTCTCTCTGGGTACGGATGTTTCCAATGGTGGTTGCTAGGTGGGTGAACAGTAGCGACGGGTCTTCCGCGTACTGTTGCTGAAAGTCTTCGAGTGTCTGGGGGCTGGCCCAATTACCGGCCGCGGAGGTCGTCATGATCTCGGGTGTACCAGGAGTCGATGTGAATCGCACGCAACGTAATCTAACGGACGACGACGTGACTAGACAGGAGGAGTGACTCGGGGTACACTTCGTAGAACTTGGGGGACAAGGGGACGGGCTTGATACCGTCGCGACGTGACTAGACAGGAGGAGTGACTCGGGGTACACTTCGTGGAACTTGGGGGACAAGGGGACGGGCTTGATACCGTCGGGGGTCTCGAGATTCTGGGGACTAGAGGGTCGGGCTGACTACCGACGAGGGAGAAGAAACCAAGACGTCAAGTATATTTAAAACCTTTAACTAACAGGCGAAAAGAAGAAGTTGCGTGAAGAAGAAAAGAAGTAGAAAGAAACGACAACAGCGACTATATATACAGAAGGGTCTTCACGCAACCGAACCCCGACGAAACCCATAGACAACCTACCGATTTATCATCACACCACCCCGAAGAGAAATGACAAGGAAGAGAGAAAATATACAAGGAAGAAACCGCGCCGCAACAATACTTAGCGCAACCGAAACTCAACTAGGAAATCCCAAGGATGCATTACTCACACAACCCTGCTCCGCAACTGCCTGCTCGGTAATGGAACGGGCCTAGACCTAGGTTGTCGGCGACGGTCCGTCATGAAGAGGCAGAAGCACCAAGAGAACCAGAAGGAAAGGATGACCCAGAAGAACCAGAACCAGAAGGAGAAAAGGAAGAAGGAGAAGAAGAAGAAGAACCCAAGAGGCCAGAAGAAACGTTAAAAGAACCAGAAGGAGAACCCGAAAGAAGGACACCATGCATAGTGGCAGCGGCGCGGAGAGGATGAGCAGGGGCAGGGGCAGGGGTACGGCAAGCAGTTGGGCACTCCGTAGCAAAATGACCTGAGCCCCCACAATACATGCAGAGGCCTTGGAAGATGCAGTGGGAGCGCTCAGCGGGGGCCAGGAGACCACGGGTGCGGGAAGGGAGGTTAGACAAATCCATGGGGGCTACTCCCCCGGGAGTATGAGAAGGATGGACAGAGAACTGTGGGGCAGGAGCGGGGACAGAAATACGGGGGGCAGGAGCTTGAGCACGCGGGACAGGGACAGAAAAGGCAAGGCGGGAGCGAACTTTTGCATCCCTGATATGATTGTCCAATTGCTGTAGTAGGAGGACGTACTCATTCAGTGTGGCAGGGACTATGTGGTGGATCATTGCCTGGCAGAGATCGTGGGAGAGGCCCTGAGTGAGGGAGTGTTTCTTGGCACTCTCATTCCATGCGTCATCTGCAACCAACGCTGAAATTCCGCGTAGTATGCTGAGAAGTCACGAGTTCCCTGGGAGAGAGTTTCCAACTTACACTTGGCAGTGGCTACTCGGTCGGGATCCCCGAACGCGACCTGCAGGATGGTGGCAAGGGCTTCTAGGTTGGCGAGTTCAATATGCTCACCTCGTACCAGGGGTATGACTTGGTCTAGGGCTCTGACAGACAGGAGGTTGATGGCATATGCGAGTTACTGCTGGGGAGCAGGCAAACGGTCGCAGTTGGCCACTAGCTGGAGGCGGAGTTGGGTAATGAAGGGGCGGAGGGCGGTACGGGAACCGTCATACCTGGCGGGGTCTGGAACTTTTTCTGAGCGGGTGGCTATCGGAGCAGGGTCGGGGTTAGCCGATCCCTGTGGGCCCGCCGGAGGGGGTGGAGGAGGAGGAGGCATGGAACCCTGATTGGTTCGGAGGAAGCGGATGAGTTCGCGTTGTTCCGCGACTTGGGAACGCAACTCCATTACCTCACGTTCTAGTTCGGGGATGGCTGCCACGATATTTTCAGCGTTGGCTAGGGCTGCGCGAGCCTGCTCTCTCTGAGTATGGATGTTTCCAATAGTGGTTGCTAGGTGGGTAAACAGTAGGGACGGATCCTCCGAATACTGTTGTTGAAAATCTTCGAGTGTTTGGGGGCTCGTCCGATTACCGGCCGCCGAGATAGTCATGATCTCGGGCGTACCAGGAGTCGATGTAAATCGCACACAACATAATCTAACAGACGACATCGTGACTAGGCAGGAGGAGCGACTCGGAGTACGCTTCGTGGGACTTGGGAACACAGGGACGGGCTTGATACCGTCGGGGATTCGGGGTACTAGAAACTAGAGGGTCGGGCTGGCTACCGACGAGGGAGAGGAACCGAAAGGATCAAGTATATCTAAAGTTCTAACTAACTAGCGAAAAGAAGACATTGCGTGAAGAAGAAAGGAAATAGGAGATAGGAGACAACGGCGACATATATACAGAAGGTTCTTCCCGCAACCGAGCCCCGAAGAAACCCATAGAAACTCTACGGGTTTATCACCACACCATACCGAAGAGAATTTACAAGGAAGAGAGAAAATATACAAGGAAGAAACCGTGCCGCGATAATGCCTAATGCAACTGAAACCCAACTAGGAAATCTCAAGGATACATTTACTCATACAACACTGCTTCGCAACCGCCCGCTTGGTAATGGAACGGGCCTAAGCCTTTGCCGGCGACGGTCCATGATAAAAGGCCGGGATTTGAATATGAATGGTTTGGGAATGATTTCGGGTCTTGCAGCCCATTCACTTTATTCGACCCTGGCGACCAACAATCAACCTGAACGGATCGAGGCGTTGGGGGACAATCTTGTAATCATCGTTCACCCCAGTTGAATACCGTAAAAACTCGAAAAATTGACCATCTCCGGCTAGGAATTACCGCCTCAACGATTGGTTGAAGGGTGTAGATCATGTCTGCTAATAGTAATTTTGATCTCATATGCGCAGCCAATCTTTCGAGTTTTTGCGGTATTTATTTGTAGCGCTTACAGACAAATGTCTCTTTGCTACATCTTGAGCGGCCAGTTTTTGCGGGGTAATAGAGACTTTGCGCAAATGGAGCCAGCTCTATATTTTAATTATCTGATTGGCTGGTGATGTGATGGGTGTTAAAATTAGGGCTTGGCATTGCGACATCGGTTATGTGGTATAATAATCATGTATTATGGAATCATTCATAAATGGAACAAGGATATGGTTATGTAATCAGGGATCATGTGTTGGTAAAAATATCTGTATATATAGAGTGACCAAAATCCTCTCTCACCCTGAAATATTCAGCGGCACAATTGGAAAACTCTTCACTTTCTAATAACATCACTACCTCAACCAAAGGTCACGTGTTGAAACCACCCTCAAATCACTTCGCTCTTCTTCTCTCCCACACAATATAACTTTAATCGGCACTAATCAGGTTTTCGGGAAGTGGAGCTGGCTCCATTTGCGCAAAGTCTCTAATGTCTAGCAGGCTGAAACATGCTCAGAATCTAGATAGAGTACCGTCTTATTTCACTGGAAGAGACCGGTCTCTTCTGATGGATGCAGAGAAAATTACGGCGTGAGCCACTAAAACGAACGCTAGATCCTGTGGCTTACGCTGTGAAGCGAGTGGTCTCTTCCAGTGGAATAAGACGGTAGGTACTCTGCTCCATGTATGTACTCTAGAAGGAGAGTAGACGCATGGGTTAAACGGGGGATAAAAGAAATAAAGTGAACTCCCATCGGAGGACCTCTTCGTTCTACTGTCAGGATCTAGCTGCCAAGAGTATTATCTATCTTCTTGGGAAGATATACCTTAAATATTCATCCCTCTCGTCCGTTAAATACTCGATTTTTGAAATAAACCTCCAGAAACTGCGTTGCAACCAGGTTACACACACCACAAAGTCTTTACCCCAAAAGCTTCATTCATCACCACCACCCCTGTCAAGATGCCCTCCCCCCCCCCTTTCCTCACCAATGCCTGGGACAGCATTGGTGTCGGCCACCTCGACAGCAACTTCGCAAATGGAAGACATGCTGACTCCCTACCCATCGCCAACCTTGCCGAAAGCATCTTCAAACACGAAGGCAGTCATGACGACGCAAGACTCTCCCTCCTCCTCCTCCTTAACATCAACCGCAACCTTGCCATCCTTGCCGGAACTGCAGAGGAGCACAATGAGCGCCTCAACATTATTGAACACGGCATCAAGGACCTGAAGTCTGCCGCTGCCACCACCAACAACGGAATAGAACGGGCCGAGAACCTCTACAGGCCACCCAATCCTCCCCCCCCCCACCAACAAGAACAAAAACACCTCCCAAACCCCCCTCATCGACCCCCACATTGCAGCGCTAGCAAAGCTAAGCGGCTCAGTGGGCGATGACGCCCGCCACCGCATCAGGGAAGGACTGGCCTTCCAAAAGCCCAAGTCCTACGCCCAAACCGCAAGCGAAAACTCCTACCAATGGAAGGAGGTCAAAAACAAAAAGAGACCCTCCTCCTCAACCCCCCCTCCCCCCCCATCGAACACCCCCAAGGCCATCCCAGCTACTCAAAGAAGATTCTTCGCAAGCAGAACCCGCCCCGCCCCCATCGAGGCATCAGAACGCGTTGCAGCGGACCTCTCCGTCGAACTAGGCCGGTTCCTCGCCAAAGAATCCCTCGTTGCACCTGCCACCTCCCTCTCTGTCTCCATCAGCCCCAAAGGCACTATCACGGTCCTCCCAGCCCCAACAGTCCACGTCAGCATCTACACCCCTTGGTTCGAAGCAATGACTGCCCTGGTAAACAACAAGATCAACACACCCGACAGCCCAATCCACCTCTTCCGACCAGCACCCAACAACGTCGATGTCGCCATCCACGCGGTACCACTCTACGATTTCGAAAACAGGGAAAAACTTGATAACAGCTTCCCGGAGATCTTCAACCTCGCCACAGACATAACCCCCATCGCCACCAGGTTCCTCAACAAGGACGACGTAACCAGAAACTCCAAACCCACCTCCTCAATCGTAGTCACCATCTCCGCAGACGAAGCCTCCAAACTAGGAGACTCTGTCCGCCTCTACTCTAGACCCCGCCGCTGTGTAGCCATGTGGTCAGCCTCCCCCTCCACCCAATGCAAGAAATGCTGCAAATTCGGCCACGCCACCCAGGGTTGCAAGCAACCCCTCCCCACCTGCCCCATCTGCGCCAAAAGCCATACGAAAGCCGAGCATCGCTGCGCAGCCCCAACCTGTAAAGGCCACTCAGCCCCCATCCCCGCCTGCTGTGGGGCCTCCATCCTCAAATGCTCAAACTGCAACGGCGCACACACCGCCTACGACATTAAATGCCCTACCAAGATTGCCGCCCGCAACAAAACAAGAATCTCCGAAGCCGCCACCCCTCCAGCGGGTGAGATGGACACCGCTCCCGATGACGCCCCACAATCCGCCACCACCTCCATCTAATCATGTCGTCACAACCTCCCGAAAAACATTTCCTCCGCATCATTCAGCACAATTGCGCAAACAGCAACATTGTGCTCCTCTCACTCTTCTCAATTCCAATGGTACAAAAAACCCACATCATCGCCATTCAGGAACCCCCCCTCCACAAAGGCATGCCCCCCCATGTCCCCTCCTTCACCCTCATTGCACCTACCCCCACCTCCCCTGACGACAAAATCTCCGCGTGCCTTTACATCTCCACAAACCTACTCGACAAAAACTCCTTCACCACCATCCCCTCGCACCGCGGGGACATCGTCACTGCCAACATCTTCTGCAACTCGGGCCCAAACACCCACACTACAGTCTCAATCTCTTCTGTCTATAACAGGCAAATCAACAACACCACACGATCCCTCAACCCCCCCCTAGTCTTCAAGCGAATCGAAAACCCCGCAATCGTGTTAGGAGACTTCAACATCCACTCCCCCTCAGCCGACCCCACCAGATCCTTCTCCAACGGCGAACTCCGCCTCTCGCAACAATACTTCGATGCCGCAACCAACGCCGGCTTCTCCCTGGTTAACACCCCTGGAATCTACACCAGGCTCTCCCCCGTTCAAAACAAAAGGTCAAGTGTCATCGACCTAGCATTCACCAACCACAGAGCCACACCCCTAGTCCGGAAATGGCTCCCCCTCTCCAACGCCACCGGCTCCAACCACAGAGCCCTAGCCATGACCCTACACCTCCCATCATCAGACCTGTCCCCAACCACCATCCCCAACTGGAAGCTTACAAACTGGCCATCCCTCGGAAAAGACCTCCGCAACTTCACCATCCCAACCTGCCCCCTCCCAGTAATGGTAGAGGACTGGTTCGAGGAATCATTAGAATCCCTCACAAAACTCCTCAAGACACACACCCCATCCAAAACCATCACCAAATGGTCTAAACCATGGTGGAACCCAAACCTGACACAACTGCATACCATCTTCCACTCAGTCCATAGAGACCTCAGGAAAGGCAGAGCCCCCCCCTTCGAAGCCAAAGCCGCGAAAAACGCCTACTTCAACGCAATCAAACAAGCAAAGCAAGACCACTGGAACTCCTTCGTATCAAACGCTAAGCCCAGCGACGTCTGGAGAATCAAGAAAATGGCCACAAAATCAGAAGACAGAATCCCCTCCCTACCCAACTCCCCCACTCCGTCCCTCCTCAACGACAACCTCATCAAAGCTTTCTTTCCCCCCAGGCCGGAAGAACCCTCCCCCCCTCCTATCCAATTCAAAGACGTCCCCCCCATCACCCCAGAAGCAGTCCAGCAGGCTCTCTCCCCCACCTCTAACCTCTCCAGCCCCGGGCCTGACACCATCCCCTACTCAACATGGAAAGGGGTCCACAGGTGCAACCCATCCATCATCCCCTCCCTCCTCAACCCGCTGATCTCCCTCGGCTACCACCCCCTTTCCCTCAAGAAAGCCAACGGAGTGATACTAGCCAAACCAAACAAGCCCGACTACTCCGCCCCATCAGCATACAGAGTCACCGTCCTCCTCCAGACCTTCTCCAAAATCCTGGAAAAAATCATAACCCCCCGACTAGCGAAAATCGCCAAAGCCAACGGCCTCATAGACCCCCTCCAATGCGGCTCTGTTGCAGGCCTCTCCACTGCCGACGCAGCCACCACCCTCCACCACGAAATACGAGCAATGCAACTTGCAAAACTCAAATGCTCCACCATGTTCCTGGATATTAAAGGCGGCTTCGACCACGTCCTAAAACAATCCCTAGCACCAATCCTCGCACAAAAACACGTCCCAAAATACCTAACGAACTGGGTCTGCTCATTCCTATCGGATAGGTATATCACCCTCCTGTTCAAGGGATCTCCCAAAACCCCCACTGCAGTCCAAGTAGGCGTCCCCCAAGGGTCCCCCATCTGCCCACTTCTCTTCATCATCTACGTCAACTTCCTACACAAACACGACCCCCACCCGAGCATCACAATATCATACGTCGCATCACCCTCCTACTCCCAAAACATCACAATCCTGGAAGAACACCATAAGAAAATCACGGCCCTGGCCACCCCCCTCAACGTACATTTCTCGGTAGGCAAAACCGAACTCATGCACTGGCGTTCCCCCAGGGACACCAGCCCCCCCTGCTACTCCCCAATCCGTCTCGACGGCCAAACCTTCAACCCTAGCAACATAGTACGCTGGATAGGCTTCTGGCTCTCCCCAAACATCAACCCCGACAAACACTTCCAAAGAAGACTCGCAGCAGCGAGGTCTGCCTTCGGTATCATCACCCGCTTCTCATCAGCCGGCAAAGGCCTGTCCTCAGCCAACTGCATGAGGATCGCCCTCCTCGCCATACGCCCAATGCTCACATACGGGGCCTCCACCCTCACCCCCAAATCATCCCTCAAGAACATGAACACCTTCTGGAACTCAGTCCTCCGCTGGGCCACTGGATGCTTCAGAGCCACAAACAAACGAGTCCTCTGGGCGGAAGCTAACGCCCCTCCTCTCGACCTCTACTGCAAATTCCTGAGATGCAAACAGGGGATACGCATCCTCCAAGCCTCCCCCCTGAACAATCCGATAACCGGAAGAACCAGCCCCTCCTTCCCAACCCTCACCACAGAAAGAGTCTACTCCCACACTGCCCTCCTAAAAGGAAAACCCAACCCACCCAAAAAATGGAACTCCAATGCGACCAAAGGAGTCTCCCACCTCCCCATCGAGCTCCTATGCTCACTCATCCGCCCCCTTATTGAAGAAGGAGTCCCCCCACAGAAAATGGCAATGGCAGCAAAACAACGTCTCCTCGCAAACTGGCAAGCGTCATACCCACCTCCAGACTACTACAAACACCCCCTCACACTTAAGCGCCTTCACTTCACAAACCTCCACAAATTTGTTGCAACCCGAATCCACCAGATGAGGGCCAACAAAAGCTACCTCCGCGCACAAAAATCATGGATCCACGAACACCTCTTTTCCACCTGCCAAAATTGCGGAAAGGAAGACGAAACACCTCAACACGCAATGCTCACTTGCACAGCCACCGCCAAACACCGCCACCCACTGCTAAACCAGGTCTCGTCCCTGGAAGAAGTATGGCACAACTACACCCTCACATGGGCCCTCAGCATCACCATCACCTCTGCCAAGATCAACTTCCCAAGAAGAGAAGTCACCTCCCCCCTCCAAACAGGCTCAGCAGAATCATCCTCCCTGAACTCTGTCTCCACCACTGCGACCGGAGCCCCATAAAGGCTCCCCACCTCCCTCCACATACGATGAAAAGCCCCACAGCCGGCAATCGGGCCTCCGGCCCTCTTTCAACCATTTCCTTTGTTCGTTCATTTATTTATTTCTTGTATAAAGTTTTCCCTTTTGTGTTTTATTTTGTTTGTTTTTAGGGGACGCGCGTTAGATTTTCGTTGGGGATAGGTCTCTTTACGCCATAGTTTATACTGCATGCGAACTTTCTGTACCTAGAAACATGAATAGATATGATTTAAAAAAAAAAAAATATACCTTAAATATTACACAAACCCGGTTCTTGATCTGCAATATATAGAATTAAGATCAAGGCCGTAGCGCAGTATTAGATGTCTCGGCCTGCCAAGTAGACCTCGTGCGGTGGAGCCCACATCGAACCATCCTCACAGGCCTCTTTCAGCGAACGGCTGGAGGCTCAGGGTATGGTGGAAGAAGCCTTGTAGGGGCAGCATGTCAACCCACACTACCACCCAGAATAAAGGTCTGTTGCTATTATGAAAAGGGTGGTTTATGCACGGTTGACAAGCTACCCATACAGAGCTTCTTCCACCATAGTACCGCAAAAACTCGAGAGATTGGCTGTGCATATGCTATTGGCCGACATGATCTACACTTCAACCAGGCGCTAAGGGGGTAATCAATAACCGGAGTTCTTACGGTAGGTACCATAAACACTCGATAAATTCGCTAGCGCCGTTTGCACCAAAAAGTACAGTAGCCCTCCGCTATAACGAACATGCATATTGGACCATTTTTGGTTCGGTACGGCAGATTATTCGGTATTATTCGGTATGGCAGACTAAATTCTGTGCTGAAAAAAAAAAAGAAGCTGGCCAAGAGGTTCGGAACAGCAAATATTTGGTATGGTGACATTCGTTACATTGGGGGGCGACTGTACCAAAGTGCTCTTTTTTTTGGTGTGATAAAGGGCAACAACGCTAGCGAATTTATCGAGTGTTTACGGTATTCCATTTGTAAAAGTACCGCCTGGGTGGGTGGGGTTCGTGACCCAGGGAGCGCAGATTAGAGACTTTGCGCAAAAGACTCTAGAGTCCTTCCCGGTAACCTGATTGGTGCCGATCACATCACCAGCCAATCAGATAATTAGAATATAGAGCTGGCTCTATTTGCGCAAAGTCTCTAATACCCTATTCTTCGACTGGTAGCGTCGTAGCGATGTGCTGGCTTTGGAGCCCGATCCGCCCTATGATCCTGATCAGCGAACCTAAGAGCAACAATGCAGCTGATAGAAGCACCAAGGCTCGCGAAGTAGTAAAAATTGGCTATCTTGGGTCAGGGATTACCTCCTCAACGATTGGGTGAAGGGTGTAGATCATATCTACTAACAGTAACATTGATCTCATATTCATAGCCAATTTTTCGGGTTTTTACGGTATTACCTCCGCTTCTAATTGTCACCTTTAGGATTGGGGCATATACTGCCAAGCTTCGGCCTCCGTGCGTAGTTCAA
This sequence comes from Morchella rufobrunnea, assembly GCA_024713595.1. NCBI lineage: Eukaryota > Fungi > Ascomycota > Pezizomycetes > Pezizales > Morchellaceae > Morchella > Morchella rufobrunnea. Next base: position 843,473 of record JAMGYT010000025.1, read on the forward strand.
AAGCTCATTCACCTCCCCTTCATGCCCGTGGCCCGCATCATTCCCTCTCCCAAGTTCAAATCTCTTCTAGCTCGGCGATATAACTTCAATCCTTCCTCCTTTATACAGCAACTTGATTTCATCGTGAGATATTCACGTCCTATGTGGTGAGACCTCATTCCAACATCTATCTCTAGTACTACTAGAGCTGACTTATGTCTCGGTCTTTTTAGCGGATAATCTGTCATTACCAATTCACACCTATATCAATCACCCGCTCTTGCCATCATCCCACGCCAGCTTTAGAACTCCGGCTGATAGCAATCGCCGACCATTTGTCGCAAGTACCAATACACACCTACGTCAAAACAAAATCATCAACCCACGAGGCGTTCATTGGATCAGCGTATCGTTCCAGTTCGCAACAAAGTCGTAAGGGAAACAAATCTATCGAGGGTGGTTCCCATATCGACCCCCTAACCACCCCACAAATTTCCGAACAATCAAGGAACCCCCCGTACACGTTGTCAACACTGGGAGGATCATGTCGCACGCCGATCCTATGTCAAAAGCATCATATCCCCTGTCATATCTTGATTTAATAGACAATTCACCTCCGCATGATCTACACCCAAATGACTCAGCTACAAAGCCGCCTCGCGATGCCGCTCAAGAAACCTTCACTGGCGCATCGCTCGAGAGCTCCTTAGAAAGAAGAGACTTTGACCTTTCAGCCTATGACGGGGATGCCTTTATGAAGGCAGTCCGGGAAGGGGACAAAGATAGGGTGGCGGAGATTATCCGTGAAACAGACTACCTTCACCCTCTTTATGTTTGTGATCTGAATTATGCGCTGAGGGAGGCTGCGGTATATGAACATGGCGAAATAATTGAAATGTTGGTGGGGGCTGGCGCCTGTGTTAATTCAGTCCATACATGTGAGAAACATAACAAAAATACAATTAAAAAGGAGGACAGAATGTTGATTTGCATTGAATGTAAAGAAACAGCATTGCAGGAAGCATCAAAGCGTGGAAGAGGCAGAATAGTGGAAATCCTGATACGTATCGGAGCTATGGTAGATTTCGGGCCACTAGACTACCGTGGGAGATCTGCAATGCAGGGGGCAGCCGAGGCAGGGCATGCGGATATAGTAGTGACCCTGATCAAGGCTGGCGCAGATGTCAACGCGCACCCGGCAAGGTATGACGGCAGAACAGCCCTGCAGGCCGCGGCCGATGCAGGGCATGGGGATATAGTAGCGACCCTGATCAAGGCTGGCGCAAATGTCAACGCAGAGCCGGCAGAGTACTACGGCAGAACAGCCCTGCAGGCCGCGGCCGAGGCAGGGCATACGGGTCTAGTAGCGACGTTGATCAAAGCTGGTGCAGATGTCAACGCAAGCCCGGCAAAGTTCCATGGTAGAACAGCGCTCCAGGCAGCAGCCGGGGCAGGGCATGCTGATATAGTAGCGACCCTGATCAAGGCTGGCGCAGATGTCAACGCGGACCCAGTAAGGTACTACGGCAGAACAGCCCTCCAGGCGGCGGCCGGGGCAGGGCATGCGGGTATAGTAGCGACCCTGATCAAGGCTGGTGCAGATGTCAACGCGGACTCGGCAGGGGACTACGGCAGAACAGCCCTCCAGGCGGCGGCCGGGGCAGAGCATGCGGGTATAGTAGCGACCCTAATCAAGGCTGGTGCAGATGTCAACGCGGACCCGGCAGTGCACTCCGGCAGAACAGCCCTGCAGGCAGCAGCCGAGGCAGGGAATGCAGAGATAGTAGCGACCCTGATCAAGGCTGGCGCAAATGTCAACGCAACCGCGGGAGAAGCCCAGGGTAGAACAGCGTTCCAGGCAGCGGCCGAGGCAGGGCATGCGGATATAGTAGCGACCCTGATCAAGGCTGGCGCATATGGCAACACAAACCCGACAGGGTACGACGGCAGAACAGACCTGCAGGCGGCGGCCGAGGCAGGGCATGCGGATATAGTAGCGACCCTGATCAAGGCTGGCGCAGATGTCAACGCAGACCAGGCAGGGAACTACGGCAGAACAGCCCTCCAGGCGGCGGCCGGGGCAGGGAATGCGGATATAGTAGCGACCCTGATCAAGGCTGGCGCAGACGTCAACGCAGACCCGGCATGGTACCAGGGCAGAACAGCCTTGCAGGCGGCGGCCGGGGCAGGGCATTCAGAGATAGTGGCGGCCCTGATCAAGGCTGGCGCAAATGTCAACGCGGACCCGGCGGGGAGCGGCGGCAGAACAGCCCTGCGGGCGGCGGCCGAGGCAGGGCATGCAGAGATAGTGGCGACCCTTATCAGGGCTGCCGGAGATGTCGACGCAAACCCGACATACCGCCATGATAGAACAGCGCTCCAGGCAGCGGCCGAGGCAGGGCATGCAGATATATTAGCGGCCCTAACGGAGGCTAGCAGAAATTTCGACGCAAAGCTAGCGGGGCAAGAAGGCAGAACAGACATACAGGCAGCGGCCGAGGCAGCGCATGCGGCTATAGCAGTGACCGTGCGGTCAGGTAAGCACGATGCAATGAATCACTTAGAAGGTATCAGAAGGCAGCTAGCGGGTACTTTTTCCTCTATAGGAACCACACAAAGAAACGCAAAATTTAGGGCAACTACGGCTATTAGGCATACTCCGCTCTTGAGAGAGATATCTAGTTTCAGCTACCTTGATCTTGCCACACGTGGTATAACTCACTATAAGGTCATCCTTTATCTTTTACAAAGTGGTATGAATATGAACCTTCGGGGAATTGATGGTATTACTCCGTTGTGGCTTGCATTGAGTGGCGGGCACATGCGTTCAGCATCCCTTCTTCTCTATGGAGGAGCTGATACACGTATTGGTGATCATGCGAATATTACCCCGCTAGATATGGTAATCCGGGAGTTGGATTCCCCATATAGAGCTTCAAATCTTGCCCTATTACTCAGGTTCGGCTGTAATATACGAGGTCGCGATATAAGTGTTTGGAACAAGGTCTATAATTCCACCGAAGCTACTGGATTCTTGGCCATCGCCGCAAAAGACGTGCAACTCCCACAGGCCTGTAATCAATCACAGGGCGAACACGGGGGCCCTGTACAACCAAGTCTGCATGCTGTAAAGAAGACCTCTGTTCAAATTACGGTTTCGGTAGAGCTTCCTCCTGTGGTGAGTATAGACAGTCAACGCCGGAGGAGCCTCCATTAGTAAGTTTCTAGTTTCTACAGGTTACCAATAACTCCCCTGTGGAGGTGTATTATTTATATTAACTAAGGAATTGAAAGTGCTACAAAATGTACTAGTATCATATATCAGACCTTTCGAGCTCTACCTGACCACGAATACCCGCTTGGGCCGGCACAAGAGGTGCCTAAGAGCGGTTTATGCACAAGGCGTTGGTCATGGTACCATATCGAGAAGGGTATAGATACTTCCATCTACTTTAGCGGGATATGGGGGAAGGCGTACCCGGTAACTGGGTTCAACCTTCCAGTTATCGGTACTATTGCCACTACCGATAAAGTTAATAGTGAGTAACGAATAAGCAATGTGCCATGAGGCTGCGCTAATGAGTAGTAGCTCTCATCAAGTGTGAGATATCATTTACCTACCTAGGGTATGATTCAACAGGGGAAGCATCTAAGTCTATCCAGAACGCATTCAAAGTGACTCCAGAGAAAACAGAAATAGTTTGGATTATGCGCGGGGATAATACAAATACGAAGCCAGACCAGCTATCAGTGCCTGTTTTCCGTACAGTTGACTACGTCAGCAGGATATACATAGGATGGGTCCCTGATGATTCAATTGATTTCTTCAATTCATTTGTTATTGATTTACATAGAAAGTGGCGAGACCTCCTCGAAATGGCAGATTCGCATCTTGAGCAGAGCGTAAGTCGGATATCCTCGCGGGTAGCATATTTACCGGTGATTCCAGTGGTTTGGGATCAAGGTAGCAAGATAAATGACTGATAACCATTATCTCACTATAGCGAAAGACACTTCTTGAGATGAGAGGGAAGAACGCTGGCTTTATTGAAGCTCTCCTGGTCGACTCTCAAACATGGAGTAACTGCCGGTCCCTACTTCAGATCCAAGTGCGGACTGCGAGAGACATCTGGAGAGATTTCAACGAGACAAACTATCTCCAAGAGGAGGTGAAAGATATCCGAGCGGCGCTGAGAAGATTATCTCAGGCAATTGATAACTTGGAAAAAGAGGTTTCGAGAGAGATCGGAGATTTGGCAGAGAAGACTCAGAGAATGATAGAGCTCGTTAGTAATTTCTTGTGAGGAGACAATGAGCTCATCACACGGCCCCTGATATGTATTGATCCAGTGTTGACCCGTGCAATATCATTAGGAATTTAACCTTGTATCTATATTCGAAAGCAGAACTTCGAAGGAGATGGGTATGAGTATGAAACGACTAAGTTGGATAACCGTAAGAGGATTCCTCCTAAGAGAAACTCCAAATACTGATGCGCTTTTAGTTTATATTCTTACCATTAATGTTTGTAGCGGTATGATGCTCTCCAAGATCCCTTACCTCGTGGTGTCATTGTATCTGATATCATTGGTTCTGTCATAGTCTCTGTTTGGAATGAACATCGATATCGTCAGCGGTGGGCCAAAGTGGACATGGGTGGTGATTCTTGCCGCAAGTGTCTTCACTTTAGTGGTCTCAGGGTGGGGCATGTGGAAGCTATCACCAGTATGTAGCTATTCCCAATTCTCTGATCCCTATTAACAGCCCCATAGATTATCTTTCAGACGCTGCAGAAGATTCAAATTTCCCCTATGGTCGAAAGATATGGAGCTTACATGAGGAAAAGTTTGCTGAGAAAGCCGGAAAGAGAGAAAGACATAGAGTCGGGGGCCGGGTTTGAATTTAAGCCCCCCAAGAGAGTATGGACAAACAAGCTTAAAGAGAACTAGGTGTCTGATTGTTTTCAGTATCATTTTTCGTATGAGATAATGAGAATGTTATTGCGAATTGGCTCTTGGTCGGGGTTGGTGAAAATAAAGACATAATGCTCCGCCTTAACTTGTGATACCTACCCGCGAGGCCGTTATCGAGGATAGCGTTTAAAGGGATAGATGGGTAACTGTTAATTTAATTCGTGCAGGTTCTAGTGATTGATCTCATACTCTCGAGCGGAGCAAGGTAGGTTTAGTTATGGTCACCGTATTCATTTACATATATACCAGGAGGCCCTACACCACTCGACATGTTTTATCCCCAAATCCAGCTATATCCTGAATAACATGAGAAAGTGATCCAGTTGCTGAACAGTCGCTACCCCCTAGGACCATTTCTCGCTTGACATGCCTACTTTACATAGCGCCGGAATTCCCCGCCATACTCGCAAGGATGGGCCCTGTGCGACATCACACACGACAGGACGAGTTTTCGAAATTAACACAACAACCAGCAAGAAAGAGAGGACAAGAATAGCATTTCCAGAATCAGCAAGCTTTGACCTTTCCAGACATCCCCAAATCATTCAGAAAAATCACCTTTTGCAAAAAACCACCTTTTCAACCTCAACTTTTACCCCTCTTTTGGACAAAACTGGCACTGCCAGCAGTGTTCATCAACAGAACTCAACAACCACCACAGCTACCATCAAACAGACAGCAGGATAAGAATCAGAGAAGTTTCCTCTTCCTAGTGAATATTGATTTGTGGTATTTAGGGATCATACTCCCCCTTCTACCACTACCTTCTGGCTATTCTCACCCAGAAGAGGCTACCAGCGCATTTTTGTCTTGGCGGCTTGGCACAGCTAGGAAAGGTTGTTGGGACCAGAGCGAGAAGACAATAGCACCGTAACCTGGACAAGGGTCAGAAGGTTGCCATAGCAACAGCGTTACACAAGATTGAAAAGGAGGGAAGAACAGATCACGACAAGGAAATAAAATAAGAAGGGAAAAAGAGAACACACCAGGAAGACAAAATGGGGTACGTCATGCCACTCGTAGTCAAAACCAAAACAGGTAGAGTAATTGCATTTAAACAGGTTGAAGGAATGCGGGGATTACACCCAGTTTGGAGAGACGATGAAATGTTCATCAGGAATATTGAGCGAAATAAAGTCTGGCTGCGCAGAGCAGACGATGACTATAAACAAGTCAAAATCACGAGAGTAGAATATTGGGAAGGCAAAGTCGGCAGCCTGGAGGCGGCACAAAAAATGGAGGATCTAGCGGCAGAGGGTGAAGACAACGAGGAGTACGATTCAGAGGTTTACGGTCACCTTAAGGCAATGAGTAGAATGAGCTCATACGAACCCTCCCCCCAACCTGAAGTGAAACCCGAACCGGAGGACGAGGACATCGAGATCAGTTCAGACGATGAGGAAGCCACGGTCAACCCACCCATGCCAACCACGATACCTTCTGGCAGCATGAGGATGTGGGGAAATGAGGAGAGAAAGAACAGGCCAGGCAATCAAGCGACAGGGGAAAAAGGAAAAGCGAAAGCGACAACGGAAGAGGAAGTTATGAAGGTCGATGAATGGGAAAACATGAGCGACCCAGGCAGAATCGAGGTGGTACTGGAAATGATTAGGGAGTTCAGGAAGGAGGCTATCGACGAACTGAGGAGAGATGATATGGATATCGATAGTGAAGCAGCGGACGAAGCAAAACTCACACTCATAGAGGATGAGGGGAACGAGATATACAGGACGGCATTGGAACTGGCAACGCAAGGCAAGAAGAGGAAGAGGGATGAACCGGAGGAGGAATACAACGCGGGCGAAGTCTTTTAGTACGCATGGACAAACGGCAAGGAGAATATGGAGAAAAGAAGGGAGAAGAAGAAATGCATAGGAGAAGAGAAGGTGAAGGGCTTGCTAGGCAGCAAGTATGCCCATATCGTCAAACCCGCAATCGAAAGACTGAAACAAGGCCTGGATGGCAGCGTACACGCACCGCATCGGCGTATGACCCCAATCACCATCAAATCCAGCAGCAACCCAGAGATGGAGGTCATACCAGGATGGGCAAGGGCCCTGAAACAGGAGGTATCGGACCTCAGAGCGAGAATCCAGCAACTCGAAAGCAAGAAAAAGAGCAGAAGACACGGAGGGGATAGGTCAAACAAGAACCGAAGGAAAGAGGAAAAAAGGAAGCCCTCAACCGAGCCGAGGCTAAGTGGGGCAAATACAGCACCGATTGGGCCAAGGCGATGGAGAGAGACTGCGAGCCCTCAGGAGCGCCAGCAATCGTTAGAGGTCGAGTCCAAAGCGGAACTCCTACAGGATACAGATGGATGGCATATCGCAAGGAAGAGGAGGAGTGATAGGATCGCTAAGATGGAAGAAGGAAAAAGAGCAGCGAGGGAGGCAGCATTAAAAAAGGCAGAGGAGTCAAGAAAAAGGAAGGAGCAAGAGAAGAAGGAGGTGAAGCTCACCATGACAAGGGGATTCCGGGAACTACCGAGTGCGGAAGTGGTGGCAAGAGAAACAGGTATTGAAATCGCAAAACTCAAGGGGATCAAAGGGATCAAGGACAACGAAGGCAAGATCAAAACAGTTGTGTCACTGTTCGAAAATAAGGAACATGCGGGGAAAGCGGTATACCAAGCCAGCAAGACCCGAGGAGACGGCGAGGGACAGGTTACTATGGTCAAGCACAGAACCGAAGCCTGGGCAGGAATAGTGGTATACATAATTGACAGGTTGTGGAACGGCAGAATGAAAGATCTGAAGGAGCATATCGAAGAGAAGAACAATGTCATCTTGTGCAGAGAACCCCACTGGTTGACAAACGAGCAGAATGGCGTCATTGTCATCCACGTCCCGAGCGAAGAGGGGAAACGAGAAATCCTAATAACCGGCATGCTCATCGATGGGTAGAGGAGCAACGGCGAATGCATAGTCAACAAAAAATGTAGAGAATACATCTCGAAGGCAGCCATGAGGGAACGACAGTGCACGATATGCTGCAGGTTTGGTCATTGGTGGGCTGGGTGCAGTAACACGGGGGCAAAAGCGAAATGCGGTATTTGCGGTAAACAAGGCCACTCGACGAGACAGCACAGGTGCGACCATACAGGATGCGCTTCGAAGGGGTGGTGTAAGGCGCACCCCCAATATAAAAAATTCGCAAACTGCAAAGGACCGCACGGTGCGATGTCGATTCATTGCAATGCGAAAGTAGAATGGTACAAGAAGACCACAGGGTACCAGGAATACTGCGGAATCTGCGAGGAGACAGGGCACAGTAAATTCCAATTCAAGAAATCGAAAGTAAGAGCAGGCGAGGACAAAAAGGAAACCACACCCGTGACCGATATCTAAATCATTCACAACACTACAGCAAAACTGCAACGGGTCCACCAACGTTATGCAGGGGCTGATGGAAAGTGGAAAAAAGGCAGACGTAATAGCGATACAAGAACCATACATAGGGAGTGAAGGAACAAAGAAAAGCTTAAGAGGCGCGGTAGAGCTGGGAAACGGAGAGATCACAGTGGGACATAGCGGGTGGGACATCATATATAAACCAGGGAAGGGAAGCATGAAAAACAGGGTGATGTGGATGGTCAGAAAGGATAAAGAAATTAAATACAGCATCAGGGATGATTTCTGGAATGATTGGGATGCGAGTATAATTGACGTACAAAACAGCAAAGGAGACAGACTAAGAATTATCAATGTATACAACCAGGCGCACAAGGAAAGAGACGGATGGTGCCTAGAAAGGGTCCCAACTAACCTATTCAAGAAATACGACACTATCCTACTCGGCGACTTCAATGCAAAAGGAGCGTTGTGGGATGCTCAGGCAACACCTGTCAGGGAAGACATAGTTATGAACATAGTTGAAGACAACAACCTGACCTTGATCAGTGAGGCAGACTGACCAACATTCAAGAGAGGAGTGAACCAGAAGTCGGTATTGGACCTCACTTGAGCCACACCAGGAATTAAAGAAAGAATAAGCTAGAACATTATGGAAGAAGAAGACACGGGGTCAGACCACGCCCTCATAAACATTAAGATTAGAGAGTTAGAAGCGACATCGCCCTACCCGCAAAATAACCTCTCTCGGGATTTCAGAAGCGAGAAAATCGATTGGAAGAACGCTCGAAAGATCACTGAGAACGAATTTGAAACCCACAAGACAGAGTGGGCGGAGGCAAGGAAGGATGGAGACAGTGATAGAATGGCGGAGATACTCAAGGAAAGCATCAAGAAGGGCATCGAGGCAGAGGTCCCGACCATAAGGAAATGCTGGAGGAGCAAAGAATAGTTCGACAAGGAAGTTAAGAGCAAGAGGAAAGATATGGCAAGGCTAAAGAGATGGAAAAGGAGGAGCACGACAGACGAGATGGACGACAGGCTGAGTATAAACATATGGAAAGCACGGCGGAACGACTATTTCAGAAAAATACGCCGGAAGAAGCAAGAATGTTGGGATAAGTTCATAAGAGAAACAGAGGAAGATAATTTGTGGAAAATCTGGAGGGTTATGGGCACGAGGAAATACCCGAAAACCCCTTCACTCACCCACCTGGAAACGACAGCATCTACATTCGCTGAAAAGGAACAACTATTTCTAGAGACACACTTCCCCGACCCGCCAGCGGAACAAGAAGAGCCACCCACCATAAAAGGAGAAGAGGAACTGTACCTCCCAATCAGCCTTGAGGAGGCGACCGAAGCTATCATGAGCCAGAACCCATACAAAGCCCTGGGGGAGGATGAGATCGCTTTTAAAGCGCTAAAGGAAATGTGGAAGGGCGAGTTGCGTGCTAAGGTCACTGAGACATATCAAGTAGCGTTCGCACAGAGCTACCACCCGATGAGATGGAGAAGAGCGATCGGGCCGATCATTCCCAAACCAAACAAGACAGATTACTGCAAAGCGAAGGCGTACAGGCCAGTATCGCTGTTGAACACACTAGGCAAGGGACTGGAAAAGATTGTTACGAATCGCCTAAGTAAGTTAGGAGAGGAAGGAGGACTGAGTATATATCAATTGGGAGGAAGAAAAGAAAGATCAGCAGAGGAATGCGTCAGCTACACCCTGGATTTGGCAGAGGATAGGAAAGAGGAGGGACTGAAGGTGGTGTTGGTGGCAATGGATATCGCCCAGGCTTTCCCAAACGTGTCAAAGGGAAGAATGGCAAGGATTATCCACGAAGAAGGAAGGGACCCCAACCTACCAAGCTGGGTATACAGCTTCATGAGCGAAAGAAGGATCAAACTGAGGTTCGATAATGAAACCGGGGAGGAACATGTGATGGAGACGGGCATCCCACAGGGCAGTCCGGCATCGTCCAGCCTCTTCAACCTATATATCGCCCCCCTCATCAAGGCCCTGAATAAAAACATAGAGGACAACTTCCCTGGGATGGCAATTACGCCAGCATACATAGACGACATAACTATAGTAGTTGCTGCGAAAGACTGGGAAAAAGCAATAGATATGGCAGAACAACTCGCCAGGGTTGCCCACCAATAGGCCAATGAGAATGATGTGAAGTTCGAAGACGAAAAGACGGAATGGGTCAGACTCTGGAAAAGAGAGGATGAAGAGGCAGAAACCATGGAAATGCCAAATGGGAAGACAAAGAAGGAAAAGGAAATCATCAAGTGGTTAGGAGTGTGGATTGACAACAAACTAAAATTCAGGGCACACGGTAGAGAAAAGACTGCGAGGGCCGCCAGAGCAGCACAAAAAATCATCCAACTGGCGAAAGGCAGTCAGGGACTGGGAGTCGACTCAGCTAGGAGAATGTACATCGCCTGCGTACGACAAGTAGCGGAATATGGTAGCATGGTGTGGTGGAAAGGACAGAAGGGACTAGCCCTAGAAATCGACAAAACAAACATTCAGGCCATGAGAAAGATAGGAGGATACTTTCGATCAGCGCCCACGGCCGCCATAGAAGTAGAAAACGACATGATCCCAACAGCACACAGGCTAAACCATAAAGTTCGCATGCAAGCCATTAACGGCATGAAGCGCAACCCAAACCACCCGACGAGTACCGCCTGCAGGGAACAAATCAGAAGGCTGGATACCGTACCCTAGAAGGTGGGAGCGAGAAGAGAGAGGAGGAGGCAAGGAATGCGAGGGGCGGTCAATAAACTGGGGAAAATAGTAGGAAAAGGATGGAAGAGGATAGAGAAGTGGAAGGAGGTATTTGTGAAAGAGAAAGCATGGGAAAGGGAGGCCAGGAGCAGCATAGAAGTGGATATCAGAATGTACACAGAGGAAGAAAAAATAAGGCAAAAAGAGAGGAGGGAAGGGGGCGACGAAATATTGTTGTACAGTGATGGCAGCAAAACGACACAAGGATGTGGGGTTGGGGTGGTGAGAACGGGGGTAAGGGGTGAGATTATCAGAAGAGTAGGATACAGAATGGGCGGCAAGATGGAAATCATGGACGCCGAAATGGTAGGAATCAAGAAAGCTATCGAGATTGGCATTAGGACGCCAGGAGAGAAAGGAGGAAAACCATCACGATAGCGGTCGACAGTCAGAACGCTCTGAATAGAGTAAAAGATAGAGCACCAAGGGCGGGGGAAATGATGGCACACAAAATTAGAAGACTATACGTGGAAGGAAAGGAGCAAGGCATCAAAGTCAGGCTGGAATGGGTAAAAGTACACAGTGACGTCAAAGGAAACGAGGAAGCGGACAAGGCAGCCAAAGAGAGTACAGCGAAGGGAAGAACAGATAAAGATGGCTTCACCTCCATAGCATACCTAGAAAGGGAATCACGAGAATGCACAATCAGGGAATGGGAAGAAGACTGGCTCAAAAGGAGAAACCCAAAGAAAGCAATCCTCATGCCAAGAGAGAGGCATAACGTTAGAAACGAAGCGACGAAGGACCGGGAAGCGAGGATCATCCTGGGCAGACTCAGAACAGGCCATATCGACACGAACGCATACCTACACAGAATCAACAAGAGACTATCGGGGGATTGCGAATGCGGGAAAGGAAAGCAGAATGTGAAGCACGTCTTGACAGAATGCAGGTTCACCACCAGTGAAAGGGAGAAAGGGAAGGAATATGACTCCATACTTAAGTTGCTATGGGACAAAAAGGGCCTCAGTACAGTGGTCAAGATATGGAAGAGTTTCTGCAAGAGAAGGAAAGAAGAAAGAGGAGTCGAAGAAGGGGAAGTGAACAAGGAACTAGATAGGGGATGGGGCGATTTAGACAGAGAAGAGGGAGAAATGGAGGAGTGAAAGACAAATGAGCCTCAGATTGCATACTTGATACTTATAGAAATTTTCCCTTTGTTTCCTGTTGGGATGAGGGGGAGGGGAGAGAGGCGAGGGGTGCAGTAAAGGAGGATAGTTGGCTTAGTACCATAACCGTGAGGTTGCATGTACGTAATGAATAAAAGAAAAAAAGAAAAAGGATGGGCCCTTCCGAAGCTTATCTGTGATAAGAAACCCCACCCCACGTTCCTGGGTTGTACCTGCATTAGCTTCGCCGATGACGCTATGGCTACCCACCCACCCACGAAGCTAGCGGTGAAAAACCCTAACCCTACGCAAAACACTCGAGTTTAACCACAGGAGCGTTGAGTTTGCGGGTGTTTGGTGGTGGCGATCTCGATCAGGTTTGTGGGGGTCGCATTGATATATAGAGTTTTACTGATAAATGTTTTGGCTTTACGGCTGCTTTGGGGATAGGGCGGAGGTGTGATGGGATGGGTGGTGCGTAGAGGTGGCCGGCGTGTAGGCACTCTATCGCTTTCTGGGGGGTTGGGGAGTAGGTTGTGGGAGCGGAGTGTGAATCACAGTTTGACGGGCTTGGGGGGGGGGGGGGGGGGTTCTGTTGGTATGGCTGAGGCATGGCGTGAGATGGTAGTAGGAGATAAGTTTTGACGATTTCATCGTTTACAGCTAAAACAGCGATGTTTGCCAACACAAACGGATAGATACATCCAGATTCCTTATAGCTTAGCATTATAGGGATCTTTGTTGATCCCGTAGGGTATGAAACGGCTATACAAAAGATAGCCTTGGCGTGTTTTGTTTTCTGTGTATGCGACGTTGCTTGCCACCCATGTTTTGGTGAGGGAGGGAGCTTAAATGGTATTCATTTAATACTTTAGCTGAGAATCTGGTTGGAAGGTGAGGTTAGTTACATCCGAATTTTTAGCGTGAAAGAATCAAGGTCATTCTATAAAGGGCCGAAGGAGTGGTGGTCTATTTAGGCGATATTACCTACTAGCTAGCTCTCGGGGAGTCGAGTGTAAGGCTGGATGTAGGGTATGTATAGTTCCTTGGCTAATTAATGCCAAGTGTGTCAAAAAAGTCTCAGCGCGAAGGGTCTAATTTATCAACACGGATCAGAATACGTTAAAGTGGTGAGGTTAGCTTGAGATTGTTATCACGATTTGCACTTTACTTTCCAGGTGTTGGTGGTGTGTTTTGTATAGTGGAGCCTATTGATAGGTGCGGGAGTATATACAAGTTTTTGTCAACATACTGATCAATTTAAAATCCTATACTCTGTTTCCCTACTCAGCAAGATCCCTACTTAGCAAGATTAACATCCTTGACTACAGCTCATCTCGGCAGCCAGTCATTACGCGGTGGGAGGGATCTCACTCAGTGAGTATCTCAAGTACGGCAACCCCGAAGCAACGTTGAACAACGTCGAGTACTCATTGCGGTCGTCTACCGGCTATTTCGGCTTGTATACGGTGTACCTACCCATTGTACACAACAGTAGAACGGAACAGACACGTATCGTGCCGCCGAGAACGAGAACGTGCGTTACTCATAGCTTAGGCAGACAAGACAACTACAGGTATGGTTCCCAACATAGGCAGGTAAAACGAATTGCTCGAGCACGGAGTCACGGCACTACCTCCCCAGCGGAGAAGGAAGGTTACCAGTCTATCCGGCATGTGGCCATACATACTCCCGCTATTTAGGCTTCGTCCTAGAGTCGTTAATAGCCGAAGGTTGGTCGGTTGTAAAGTAAATGTTCTCTGGTGTTTCGTGTTGCGATCTACATGTATGAAGAAACCCTAACCCTGAATATTATGCCATATCCGCATGATGTCTTTTTCTTTTTCTTTTTTTTTTTTTTTTGGTTCGTTACGTGTGTGTATGTGCGGAGACAGATGGGGGATATTGAGCTTTTTCTTGGGCTTCAGGGTTTATGCTTTATTTACCTATGATGATCTAATATGTTGGAGATCGATAGACATTTTGTCCTAAAGTATCTACAGCCACTCTGCAAAAGTGTTTGTGATTCGGATTTAGTGGGCATATCCGGCTCAAAGTAAGGATGAAGGTGCGTACTAAGATGTTCAAAATATCAACCATGAATCAGTCAATGGTGCCCAAAACCGTTATTAGACTTCTATGATATTAATGTTTTTGGCCGCCGATTTTATAAAATTATTCAGATACATTTCAGTTCCTGAAATCTGCCTCAAAGCCACATAACGCATTGACCAAGTTAGGAGTGAATCACGAACACTTCTGGAGGGTGGGTGACTGTACATTGTGGCACTGCGCAAAACATTCATAAGCTTAGATTAGGGCTTGGGTGCTGGGTATCTTTGCTACGCCTGGCCAAGGTTTGGAAGTGGGATGTCTACTTTCGGGTCAAAAGGTAAAAAAGGTAATGAAGACACTATGCAGCAGAGTAAAGAAAACACAAAATCTTTCATTCTTATATAATCTACACCCGCATGTCAAGATTTGTTCTCTTATTGTACCGGCGCCCTGGGTAGATACATACACCCCTCTCAAAACGGCCAACACGCATCCGCGTAGAGGTGCTCGCGGGAGTTGTATTGTTGAAAGTATGTTGGTGTTCTTCTGGGAATTCGTCCAGCTGGAGAAGGAGGATATGCCCCCCCGATCCCCCATTATCGATTCTGGCATGGTCACTTGGCGCCAAGCTGGACTAATAGTCAGCCGCATCCACAGTCAACAACCCGGACGGATCGCAGAGGAGGCTGCTGGCGCGACCGCCTGGATATACACGACCCCGACGACGAGCCACTACCTCCCGCTCTCCTTCCGCAGCGCTACCCTTAATCCAATCCGCCCTTGCCGCGCCAGGACCCAGCGGATCAGCCACCATGTACCCCGCACCAGCGTCCCACACTCGGGACCCCCAACCCCACCCGATCCAAAGGGACCTCTATCGCCGCACAGCCCCCCGCAGCCCATCCTCATAGCCACTAACCACACCCCCACCACCTCCCTCGCATCGGCAGACCCGGCGCTGGTGCCTCACTGTCATACTATCCGTTTCGCGGGCAATCTACACGATCACACAGCGCCGATTCCCATGTGTCAACCCCCCGGCGAGGCGAGGGCGTCTATCTGTGCTGTGTTGTGCATGGTTGTACCGAGTTGTTCAAGGTTTGTAGGTATGATGTTACGTCCGCATCGTTTCTGTTGTGGCGGGAGCCGGTGGGGTGGCTGGTTGAGTTGGGGTACTCGCCCGGCCTGGGTAACGTGTATCGGATGTAGATTTAATCGCGGTGCTGGTGCGGAGCTGTCTCCGGGTTGCCTAGAGGTCCTGGTTATCGGTTGATAGGACTGTACGAATGCTGCTGCACGGCGCGCGGGTGAGGCAGTGCAGGTGATGTCCATGATATAGCGCTTGTACAGCTCGATGTCAAAAATCATGGGAAGGCGCGCATGGCAACTGGTTTGACCACCTCCCGCAGGACTACGGCTATGGCCACAACAACCACAACTGATGCTTTGGAGAGCTGATAATTTGTAGAGTTCTTAAATAGTGGCTAAATAAAAACTATTTGACATTTAATATCTTGTGTACCAGCCCCTCGCCTTTATAACAGCCTCTATTCTCCTAGGCATGCCTTCAGCCAGCCTACTAAATAAATCATCAGGTAACAGTTCCCAGCAATGAATTAGAGCTTCCATAAGGGGCTTTAATACTTGAGGTGACCTAGTATTATATGCCAAATGGGGGTAGTGTTGATGGAACAGTTTCTTGAAGTGTACCCAAACATGTTCAATGGGATTTATGTCAGGAGAATAGGCAGGCCAGTCCTCCAAAACTTGTACCCCATTCTCCTCCAACCATTGAGTAGTAAGAGTGGCAGTGTGTACTCTAGCATTATCATGCATGAAGATTGGTCTGATACCCTTCCCCCATAACTCAGTCAAAAAGTCCAGGAGAGAGAAGTCAAGAGTCCTGATATATGCTTCTGCATTTGTCCTCCCCCCTTCCCCCAACATAACCCCATTACATGTTCCTTTCAAATTCCTTGCAAAGCATGCCCACATCATCTTTGACACCCCTCTTGACTTTCTAATACCGTTAATTAATTCAGGAAGCCATTTCTCCTTTGCAGTTCTGAAAACCCAAGTGACAAAGGGATCTGCATATTTCTCAACACTACATTCATCACTCCACACCACCCTATTCCACTGTTCAATAGTGCAATCTCGGTGTGCAATACACTATTGTAGACGTCTTCTTGCATCATAGGGTGTTAGCTTGGGTCTCTCAGCCATGATGTGCTTGTGGACACCAAAAGTACCAAGTCTTCTCTTGATTGTGGAGGTTGATATATTGACTGCAAAATTCTGGCAGAGTTGCTCATATGTGATTTTCCTCTAGCGTTTACTAGCGATTAGAAGTTGTCTATCATCTCTAACAGTAATTATTTTAGGTCTACCAGTTCTTGTTGTGGATTTAACTTGGCCAGTCTTCTTATACCCTGCCCAGGCATTGGCAAGGGTTGACTTTGGTATGCCAGTAGTCTTAGTTATTGCCGAATAAGGACCTCCAAAGCGCTTTATTCCAATTGCTTGCCGTAGTAGGGACTCTGGCCATTCTCTCCTAGCCTTCCTAGCTGTCTGGGTGATGTGTGGTGGTGCCATTGGGGGTTGTGAAAACTTTGGTTGAGGTGCGATGCCGTTGCCATGCGCGCGCCTTCCCATGACTTTTGACATCGCGCTGTACAATACATTGGCGGACATTATTTCCTATGTACATGTACGTAACGTAGTCTTCACGCCGGTAATGAACCTAATTTCTTTTGTACGGCGTTATACCGAGTATACAGACATACCTCCTCCACCCGGCCGCACAGAGCCAACATCGCCGTAGCGGTGACTCACCGCCCGCACCGGAATAAACGAGAATACCCCCATTGTGAAAACACTCTCTCTGTGGAATACACAGTACGTGGGTACGGATCAATCGTTACAGGTTTACAACCCACGTCGAAACTACGCTTACTGACAAAGCGGTTCTGGAGATGTGAGTGTGGTGATTATGTACAGCGGGCACTAATGCGCGACAAAAATGATTGCGCCGTGAATTCACGGTTTTGTGTTCTGGTTGTGTGGTAGGAGGTTCGGTTGTACCTGCGTCGGTCGGTGCGACTGTGGTAGCAGAGCGCAGTATGTGTGTGGTAAGGCGCGGGTTACTAGTCAATATCGGCCAACTGCCAATTCGGCGGGGGTGGTGATGCCTATTGCTGTTGAGACTGGTTGTAAGGGTAGTGATCACAGAGCCCAAGTTTCGTGAAACGGATTAATGTTAAAATACTTGTGCGCCATCCGAATGTCAAATTCAATAGAGACTACTTTCAAATAAGCCCACTGCCGGAACTTCTTTAACCCACCATTAAAATCTCTGGCATCAAGTGAGTGGACGAAATAGGGTGCTGACAGGTGAAGGTGAGGATCCGTTCACTCCCAGACCCTTGTACTACCCCTGGAGCGCTCATCTACTGGATAGTCGTCCCACGCACTTGGACCACTCCCTACTGAGTGTTCCACCACCACACCAGTCGAGGCTTAGAAGTGGGGTAGGAGAACAAGGCTCTGGCTGGTATTTAACGAATCCTCACCCCCTGTGGTTTGCTTCCAGCCTTGTACTTGAGAAACCCAAGAGGTGACTTTGCATGCAAGGCTGCCATCTGTAGAACGTCATTGGGAGGTGACAGAAATGCCGAGAAGCACAATTGAAAGTTGCATTATCTCTGTATGCCAAGGGGTTTGTTGGGCCAATAGATATCCAAAGAACCCGAGTAAGCTCGATCCTCAGACACTCCACCACATGTCACTCTTGCGGTATGCGATCGAGCTTTCCACAAACGCATACCTACAACAGCCATAAAATACACCTACACCCCCCCCTCCTGACCTTCGAGTAGGCAAGCCGTCAGTCACTCTCCAGTATGTCCTCGACTATCAAAACATTCAGCGGCGACGTCTGTCGCCCCACAACCCGCACCGACATAATTATATTTATTCTCCTTACCCCCGTACTTCATGCACTCACCGCCCCGCCCTCCCCGGGCTCCGGGACAGCGAGCACGCTAACCTCGTTCCTCATCTCCCTTTTTTCGCCGTACCTTGCAGCCATGAACGCGGTCCACATCATTGGGCGGCGTCTCCGGCGCTGCCGTGATGACCTGGAGAGGGCACTGCGCGATCAAGCGCTCTGCATGCTTGTTCCACGCCACTGGGAGGCAGGGTATGTCTAGAACCCTAGGTGTCAATAATGACCGCTAATCTCGTATCACAGAGAGCTGGTAGATCCGGCAATCTCGAGGTTCCATGGTCAGCTTCCTGGCCCGGACTGTAATAAATATGATTTGGTTCTGGTCCCGGATTGGTTCACGGTGGAGCCCTACCCGCGTGCCGATGGCTTGGGCAATGTGCGCATTGCTCAGAGTACGAATGCCCTGCGGGTCATCGCGGCTATCGTGCAGATACTCTACGGCACTCATGTCATTTACCAAGCAAACGAGCGCCCGAGCTCTGTGGTTGGAGGTGGATGGGGGACATATGCAGTGGCTGCAGTGCCATATGTGCTGATGTCCTTGCTGAACCTCGTTGCGCTACTCTGCCGGCCGCATTATCCTAGCCTTTATATGGTTGCGCTGCGCGGGGAGAAGGAGAGAGCGGATTTGGCTGCGGATGCCGAGATGGAAAAGCAACAGCCGGCCGAAGTGGACCTCAAATGGACCATTGATGCGGAAGCCATGTCAAAAGGCCAAGTGGGATTGTCCTACTCGCTACCAGAGGATCAGCGCCCGGCCTATGTCCGTGACCGAAGGGTATGTCCCCCAACAAGTTTTTATGATTCCCCAAAAACTAATCCTGCATTCACAGTTCTGCGAACTCGCTACCCTCACCCTCCAGTACGCCATCCTCGCAGTGTTTCTGATTGCACCATACACGCTCCTCCACGCCATCCATAATTTCCACCAGCAGGCGACCACCTCCGCAACCGTGGTTGCGCTCGCCGTGGGGCAAGCACTGTCCCTTGGTATGGTCGTTATCGAGGGGTACTTGCTGCCGCGCCCCAGACTGGAGAGGCCGCCGGTGATCTTTAAATTCACGAGCTGGCACAATCTGCGGTGGAACCGGCCGGCGGAGATCCGGGTGTGGTGGGACAACCTGTTGATTGGATGGCCGAAACTGGGGTTGATGGGGAGCCTGCTGGTCGGACTCGCGGTTGGGGTCGTGCTGAGTGTGGCGGTCGTCTGGGGAAGGATTGTGGTGAGGGCGATGAACCTGGGCGAGGTGTGCTTGACGTTGTGAGGTTTTGTATTTACTTGGTTGAGTGGTAGCGTGGGGGCGGTTGTACTGCACTATTGAGGAATAAATATGGTTACCATGACTGGAGCGTTTATATCGCTAAGACCGAATGGCGGGAGTGTAGGTTGTAATGGGATTTCAAGTATTTACTCGAGATTGATGAGGTTCATGTACCAAGAGACAACCCACACAACTGGTAAAAAACCCATCTTGCAAAGCACACCAAACTCATGACAAAACCTAGCACTGCACTTGAACCCAACATGACTAACAAACTAACTACTACCCCCACCTAAGTAACAATCGACAACCAACAACATTAGATGAGTGTCTTGGCAGAAACTAGCTGGAAAAAGATGGGTTAGGGTTCGGGGTTTGGGTGAGTGGTGCTTCTTGTGGCTTTGTTGGCGGTGGTGTTGGGTCGGTATAGGGGGTAGTGGTAGGGTGGGGTGAAGTGGGGTGTGGGGGTGGGTGGTTGGGGATATCGAGGTACGGTAGCCCTCTATGAAGGTGCGGTAATGAGAATATAGCAGTGGCGGAGCTTCTTACCCGCGAGCATGAACCAACACATAGTCGCTGGGTAGAGCGTGTTCTGGACTATGTATCTCGTGCGTACTGCGTGCCTGGTTCTGTAGAGTGTGTGTTTGTGCCATGGTAGGTGTGTGCGGGTGGGTGGGTGGATATGGTAGCTCTCGGGAGAAGTCGGGCGAGTGATAGTATGGATTGTGGTGGTGGGCGTAGTATCTTTGTACCACTGTAGTATAGCTGGTAAGAATATCGTGCCTTTGAGGATATGGTAGAGCACAATGCGTCGAGTGCCGGAATAGCGCATGTGGGGCTCAGTTGTGGTATGCTGGAATGCATAACTAACTGCCCGGGCTGCTGGGTGAGGAGGGTGTTGAGTAATGTTTGTATACGGCGGTGGGTAACCTGTTTTATGCGTAAGCCCGGTAACCGCTAAAACGGGGTTCTTGGGTATGTCCTACCCCTCCCTCCCCCCAGCGCCGCACCGCAACCTCCATTCCCGACCTCACAAACATACAGTCACCGCTAGCTAAGGAGCGGAGTGCGAGGTGCGGCAAGCGGGCGTAATAGGTACATACCCTAACCGATATCTCCCCAAGCCCACCCAGGATACGCGTATAGGCCTCCTGCTCCGGAGCATCCGCCCACTACGGCGAAAGCTGGGGCTTGGCTGTGGTTGTTGGTTGTGCGCATGGGGAGGTTGGGGGTGTCTTAGTACTTTGATTCATCCCCACCGCCACGCTCTCCCATCTTGCCGCCGGGCTTTTTATGGGGGGGGTGTTATTATGGTAGTCATGGGGTATCACTCGGATGGACGGCGCCAAGCCGGGTGTTAGTGGTGGTGCGGTGGTGCGGTGGTGCGGTGGTGGTAGAAGTGCTGTGTGCGGTGGGGCTGGGGATTATGGAGGTGTGTTGGACTGGACTGGGTTTAGGGGGAAGGGGAGGGGTGGGGTGGGTTTAGTGTTGGGGGTGGGCTTATCGTTTTTTTCCCGCTTTATTGGGTATGTGCGTTTTGTTTTTATTTTATCATATTGACTACAGTACCGGAAATGGGTAGGAATCCACTACTGTATTCCACCCAATAGCCCAGTGGGGGAAGGGGTGGGTTTGCATCATCAGGGTTGGTGCTTTTTGTGTTTCTCTTTTTTCGTTTATCAGTTATGTGCGTTTCTTTTTTGTTTTACCGTATTGACTACTGCCTATCCCACGAGCTCTCTTCTATCCACAGGAACACCGCACCCCACCAACCCCCGCCCCCGTGACCCTAGCCAGAGTCTAGGGTCTACACTTGAGCCGGTGTTCCCACTACATCACCGTGAATGAAAGCTACCTGCCACTCGGCGCATAATGTATCGTTCCGTAGTATACGGATCCCCCACCACCGAGTGACGGGCCGTGAGCAGGTGGGTCATGATCTTTTGCCGTGTTTTTAATATACTTCGTGCGATTCTGCAGCACCACGATTTGCTGGGTGTAGGGTGTCAATCTATTCCACGCCACTACATATAACCTCCACGCTTCCTTTTTTTTCCCTTTGCTCCATTAATCCATACTCACACCCAACCCCGCTAATATAGCGGTGTAGTACATACAATCTAAAGTACAATCACAAGTCCCACACTTACGTCTACCCGCCACAGGATGCGGAATACCCGAACCGGCTCGAAGCCAGCAGCCACACTCCCCCGCATTTCATGTATCCTCCGCTTCGTGGATGATAACGACAATTTCCAGCTCGAACGTACTAAAATACGGATATTAACCGCAGTACGAGACGCGGGCTGGGCAGCAATGGATGGCTCCGTCGTTGAGAGGTCATTTATCTAGATGAATAGTCTTGTCTTTGCCCTTTGGGGTAAAGTTTCATCAGCAAGCTACTATTTTTCTTGGAGTCTCCTGAGGTTCGGGAGACAGATTCCATCTTTTGAAAGCTTGCTGATAGGTTTGCGCTAGTGAAAGATTATTTTTGATTCAGCAGCTATATAAGGTCATTCTTTCTCTCCCAAAGTTGGCTTTCACCATCATCACCGCCACCACCCACCATCACCACCACCGCCACCGCCATTATCACAACTACCAAGTCAAGTTAGATCTATCATGCTAAAGCAGAGCCATCACTAATAGTATCAACGGTGATAGCAGCAGCAGCAGCAGTAGCAACAGTGTAGTAGTAACAGCGCATCACCAAGCTCTCAAAAGATGGAATCTGTCACCTGAGTCTCAGGAGACTCAAAAAATATTCTGGAGTTTCAGCAGATTCTGAGGAGACCCGGGAGACTATCAGGAGACTCCAAGAAAAATAGTAGCTTGCTGATGCGGTATCATGATAGGACGATTGAGTATACCAGTGGGGGCCGGATGGCGGTTGGT
This sequence comes from Morchella rufobrunnea, assembly GCA_024713595.1. Classification (NCBI taxonomy): domain Eukaryota; kingdom Fungi; phylum Ascomycota; class Pezizomycetes; order Pezizales; family Morchellaceae; genus Morchella; species Morchella rufobrunnea. The sequence continues at coordinate 865,905 of JAMGYT010000025.1, forward strand.
GGTTGGGCAGAGATACACCATAGCTACAGTAAATAATATAATCATGAAGTAAAATAACATAATGAAATAAAAATCGTCATTTACCTCTAAATAACTCCATTATCTATTAAGTGTAGTCACATAAATGACGACTCCTTGGTTAATTGCTCATTTAGTACTAACAGACGATATGGGTTATAGACTAAACGGCAAAGTCATTCAAGGTTTGCTCCTAGAGCTGCAATCACTCCTATCGTACTACGGTAATTGGTCTAGAATACCGAAATAAACCAGTATTACATGTTAAATGCCGTCTTGCTACTGTATTTCTGGTGTATTCTGGGAGATATGGTAGCGAATCCATACGCCCCGTTGGTCCTGTTTATCTGTACGTACACGCCCATTGTTTCTTCATCATCTGAAAGTAAACAAACCTGCTCTCGCTTCGTAAAAAATTAAAAAAAAAAAAAAAAACGTAGGTCAGTTGAACCCTAACCCTACGTAGCCCTAACCCACAGCCCTAACCCACAGCCCTAACCCACAGCCCTAACCCACTCTTTCTCGTAAACTACGCCTTGCATGAAGTCGATCGTTATGAATGCTAGGGTACATGGGTGATCTACTCCATACTTTGTAGAGTGCGATTTTGTCTCCTATACGATACCTCTAATATGGAATGGATTCCTCACGCGCACACGCCTGATCCGCCCTCGCACACAAAGTGCAATTTTGCTCCCAGGGCATATGTAGGTAGAAGCCTCCGTCGTGGTCTGATTTCGCGATTTCCTGACCGAGCCTTGTGGATTCGCTTTCCCACAGACAACCTATCAGCATGAGTGCCGAGCAAACTACATCAGAAGGCCAACCAGGCGATGTATATTGTCGACCTACCACCTGGCTTGACGTTGCCAAGTTTATGCTGCTGAATTATGTTCTCCATGCCGCTACCGTCATTCCCGAGCCTGGCGGGGGTGTGCTTCTCGGGATACTCGGGTGTGTTACGGCTATTGTGTTTCCGCTGTTCGGGGTAGATAAGGCCATTTCTCGCATCTCGGGGGTCAGGAAATCCAAGGACCCGCTGAGTAGAGCAAAGAGGTCGGGGGCCCTGTGTATGGTTGTGCCGAAAGGGAGTCATTTGGGGTAAGCTCACGATATGACGATATCTTGAGAAGTGCACTAATACAATGAATGTAATAGAGACATTGTAATTCCAGCTATCTCGAACATACACGGGAGCTTTCCAGCGGTGTCTTCTGATAGTTATTCATCGTCTCTTTGGAAAGCATTTCTGTCTCGACGGCACGCCCAGAGTGCTCCTGACCCCCTGGTCCCTTACGACCTAGTAGCTGTCCCTACACACTTCACGGTTGAACCAATATCACCGGAAGGTGATTCGCAGAATCAGCGAGAAACCGATCTTGCCTCTAATACAGCGGTGATGAAGTCTTTGGCTGCTCTTGCCCAGATATGCTACGGATCCTTCGAGCTCTATGCAGCATCTGAGCGACAAATCAGTAGATTGGGATACGCAGCATACGCCCTAACTGTGATACCTTATGTTCTCATGTCCTTCATGAACCTCCTCAGTTCCCTCTGTTGCCCCAACTATCCGAGCCTGTATCTTGTTTACTACCGAGGGGTGAGGCAGTACATCACCCTTGATTCTGTCACCATATCTCCTCTTTCGGGACAGGAGGCTGCAAGTCCCACCCTAGCTTCTGATGCCCATGCCGAAACAGTGCAATTGATTCGCTTATCCCCAACCAGAAGAAAGTGGATCAGGGCCAATGAGGTTTCGAAGGAAGAGATGAATGCGGTTGAGAAAAGAATCATTGGAGCCGTCGGCTGTGCCTACTCATTGTCACCAGAGGATACACAGCTCTACGAGTTGAAACATAAAGTACGCGGTCCTTCTTCCAAGCGAAAAGATATTAATATCTAGCTAATAGTATCCTAGACATCGATTCTAGTGCAGACCGCCGTCATCACCTGTACTGGCACTCTCCTATACATACTACCATATGTTATCACATATATCCTTACTGGATACAGCCGGGGCGACAGCACATACCTCGAGAGGGCCATAATAGTCTCCTCATTAACACTTAGTCAGGTATTCTACATCATCTTTGGCCTCCTTCAGCCTTCCCGACCACGACTATTGGAGCCAACCTTCAAGTACACATTGTTCTCAAGGTCGTTTTACATGACCGGAACAAGGGATTCATTTGGCCCATCTCAGATAGAAATATGGCTCAAGCTGAGTAACATGAAGCGTGTTTTAATAGCAGTGCTGATGCTTGTCGCGATTTCACCGAGTATATGCGGATTCGTCATGGTGGGGCGGATGATTCTAGAAGATAACGTCTGTGTGAAACTTTGAGGCTATTTAGCAACTGTATCCGGGGGGTGCTGGAGAGTGATGCAACGATCAAATAGTCCATACTTCTCAGAAACCAAACTAGTGAACAGAATGTAGAGTCAATCTATAGCACCTTAAAAGCTGGAGATCATAGTTATGATAAGAGTTGATGTGGCTGACTGTTGCTTCTCTTTTTATTACTATCTCTTATCACAAGTTGTCCTTCTACAGGCTAAAAATCCCAATCAATGACCTAAAAAATTGCAGACTCCATTCTGGAGACTCATTCATCATGTGTAAATTAAAGAAATTAATCCTGCTCAAGCATCGTATTGTGCTAAAAGTCGAAACTCCGAGCACCTCCGTTGCTAGCATCACATTCCGGCACCCCCGATACATAATATGGTATCCGGAATCGCGAGTTTTTTCCAATTCTTGTATTCCTATTGCCGTTAATTGAACTGAACAGCGTAGGCATGCTGCATGTACATGTATTATTAAAGTAGAGGGCCATCCGCTACCGCGTGATCGCCGCTGCTCTTATAGGCATGTCCACTACTACCCTTTGTAAGTACCTGTATGACGGTGATAACCCCAATCCGACAAAATACGGCCCCTAGCACTCATAGCGTAAGCTCGGTCTAGAAATCAAGGCTACCTACGCACAATGCCAATCTACCAAGAATACTAGAGAGAACTCATAATCTCACAGCCTGGAATAAGCGTCGCTAATCCAGGCACCTGAAGTAGTTGAGCAGCGAGAATAGCGGTTCTCGGAGATAATATAATATAATATTTAGTAATCAATGGGCATTATCCAAGTGTGAACAGAAACCCTCCTATAGGATACATCCCCCCTTAACACCCCGTTCGTCTAAGTACATATAAATCATCCCTAGCCAGATAGGGGGCGGAATGGTCTTTCCTCCGGATGAGGATTTTCTATCCCCAGCGGAAAATACATATATGTACCTTATCGCAGATAACTACTTAACCAACTCCGCATAAAACCCCGTTGCCTCCCCACATCAATTTTCTCGATGAGTTGGGCTATGTCTTTGAACCGTTTTATACGATATTCCTGGTACAGGTCATTCAACTGCTGGGTAATATCTTTCCCCTGCATTCCAATGCCAACTAGACCTCTAAGTATCTCAGCCCGATTCCGGTTGTGTAGAACATCAATCTCCGCGATGTGCACTTGCAATTTATCAACCTTATCTGTGTTCTGGGGCCAATACGCTTCGCGAAGCCAAGTAAAAAAGTCCTTCTCGGTAGATGGTCTATGGGAAATCCTATCCAGTTCCATTACCTGTTTTATAAGATCCGCACTATCATCCCGTGAACAGTTTTTAAGAAGGGTATTTATTGTGGAAACAAGGCCTGGATGCCTCATAAGTCTGTCTGAAAACAAGACGGAGAGGTAGGAAGGACATCCTAGAAACTCGGCTTTGTTTACATCCTCTGTTAGCTTTTGTGCGTGATATACACCATATTACGGACACAGCTAATGGTATACTCACTGCGGGGTTGTTCCAAGAGTTGTACTCCGTTTTCCATCTCGTCAAATTGATATGGAATTATGTCTACCCTTACTGTCGAATGAGTCGATTTTTTTGTTGCATCGTCTGAACCGAGGAGATCATTTTCTTTAAGTCGGTGAATGATCCCATGCTCATCTCCAGATCGAGAGCTCATGTCTAGCGCATCAATACCAACCACCTGTTCAACTGCCCCTGGGGACGCACAACAGAGAGTTTGATCCAGACCGTCAATTGTTGCGGAGCTCATGGACCGAATACTATCGAAGTACAACTCTAGGATGGAAGCTGCCTTGTAGGATGGAACGCTCGAAGTGGCACTAGATTCGGTTTGAACACTTCTAAAGCTGATATTCGATGCCATAGGTACACCAAGGCCCGGGTCGGCAGGATTTATAGTAGATGGCCGTTCAAAACGGAGCATGACAGAACCTGAAGCTTGACCAGCGGCGGAACTCAATGACAGGCGGCGTGTAACAGAGGCTGAGGCCCGGCCAATGGAAGAACTTAGGGACAACCGGTTTGAAAGTGATGTCGCAGATTGACTGTGGCTGGAACAATTTGATGCGCGGCTCTGCCCCTCTCCGGTCACTCGCGTATCTATTCTTAGGTGAGAACTGTTGTTTCCAGAGGACTGAAGCCCCTGTTTGATATGAGTGCAATACGACATGTTTGCTTGCAGCTCCATGAAACCTCTACGGAGCTCATCGAAATCATTAAGATTTGATGAGGTATTTGAACAGGTAGTAGCACTATTATATGAAAGCTGTAGTAGCGCTTGGAAGAAGAAGACCTACAAGTGTGCGGCTGAAATAGTCATTATTATGGTCGCCTTATAGGCCGCAATATTCTCCCTGTACTTTGTAATATCTTCATCCTGGAACTGCCACCGAAACTGCCTCCAGATCTGCTTCAGAGGGCCGAGACCTGGCTTAATGGCGTGCCTTTGGATTTCCTTCTTTATGGAAATGAAATCGTCCATAATACCATTGAGAACCGCTGATAAACTGTCGACTGGGAAGTTGGGGTTTCTGAGCACATCGTCTTGCGCGAAAACTGTTTTCAGGCTTCCAAGTGCGAGACAGAGAGTATCTAGCTCCTGCGGCAGTGAGCGAATGTTATGCGGGGCTGATTCTGTATTGTCAATCGCGGTTACGGCTATTTGTATTATTTGTGTTCCAAGAGTGACAAGCCCAGCAACAGATGCTATAATGGATAGAGGATCTCCCATCGTGTTGCCCGTAGCTAGCTAGGTCCTGAAGCCTTTGTGTCCCCGGTCTACCTCTCCGCCCGGGCTGAAAGTGTGTACGCTTAGAAGAGGGGGGTATCACCTAATCATTCGTTCTCGGCGTGAAATGGCTTGGCAACCGCAGATCTTTATATTCTAATAAGTCTATAGATATACCCAGTATGCGATGTGCGATTAGAGACATTTAGCAAAAAGGTTAGGCGGTTATTTTAATTATTTTCCTTTGCCCTCGCACGGTGTAGGCTGTTGCGTGTGTAAGTAGAGCTTTGTTGGAGGCGGGATGACAACGATGGCTATGAATCATGCACAGATACAATAAAGTCAAGAACTGATGAACTGAACCAGATCCTAACTGTAATGATTGTGATGATAAAAGAGGAAGAGATTTAGGTTATAAGAGGGTAATCTAACTAGACTAACATGATGCCATCTTTATTTCTGTAGTCATGTGATATTAGATTTGGGGCCGGGCTTTGGAGATTTGGAGGCCGGGGTAATTACGAACCGGTCAACCATTGAACAGTCGAGTTCGAAAAAGAAATCGTTCTCAACAGCCATTGGTGTGAGCAATCTATATTCAATAGGAGACACACTTGAGGTACTAAGAAGTATGTATATACTGCCTGTTAAAAGAAAAGAAATCTGCATTTTTTTAAGGTAGTGTTATGAGTATAGAGGTTTCTATAATACTCAATCACTCGAGCGAGGGTCATTAAGTTGATGATATTCTACAAAGCAAGAACGGCATAGGATAAAATTGCAAAGAGAACATGCAAAGAAAGAAGGAGATGCCCGCTTCCTTTTAAGCCTTCCCTTCTGTATTTCGGTCTGCAGTGGTTACACTCTTTTCTTTTTTCAAGCCTGATTTTAATATGTTCTTGATCTCAGGTAGGAGCTGGTAAGTCAAGGATACCAAACATTTTACTATAACGAATACTTGAGGTTTTTCGCTTGTACCAGCGGTTCTGTGTAATAGGAACATAACGATCCAGTACTAACTGACCTGCAAGTAATAGACGGAATCTTTTGTGATTTGATCAAACCTCCTCTTTACGACAGGAAGTAAATATAAAATAAATGAATTAATATGTTTACAACAAGGAGTACTAGGAAATGAATAGATATTCGCAACCCACAGATAAGTACGTAGATTAGCTCAATGATAAAATACCCAAAGACAAGATATCAATACAAGACTTTTTTAAGATGCGCCTTATGGATATTCCTGGGCGGCAGCAGCCTAGACAAGCTTCGACGCCCTAGCCGTATATTTTGTACGCCTAGCTGACTCGCCCGGGGGGGACTAGATGTAGCGCTCTCAAGCCATACAGGTGGTCGCCGTCAATAATTCGAGCGCGATGCGGCACATCCGATCAGAGTCCACGCCACCCGCGCTCAGTACCAAGAGGACAGCCGGGTGCTCTGTAGTTGGAGGCACTGGGTAGAAGGATTATCCGGAGCACCGAAGTCATACTGAAAAATAAATAAGGTGGTCAGAAGGGAAGGGTATCTTGTGTATCGGTCTACTTAACCTTGGCGACAGTGATACGATACCGCTTCGGGGTTAGCTCGAGTGAGCCAACATGACCGGACGAGTGATCTGAGGTGATTGTGTGGTGCTGTGTGTGAGTGCTTGGGTCGTATTGGATATGCATGACGCTGTGATATATACATAGAGTTGAGGGATAGAGATGGGGCTATATGTGTAGGACAGGGGCATGTAGAGCGATATCGTGCTGTTAGGAGGGTCATTAGTTTTGTGAGGAAGTGTACGGAAGGTATATGGTAAAGGCTGACTGTATGCATTGGGTACGCCCGTTCAGGTGCGCATGTCAAATTCATAAAGATCTTATAGATTCGTGCGGCCAGGTCCTCCATAACTTTCCCCCGCCGGGCTCAAGGAATGAGTAATCTGGACAAGATCTGAGCCACACCGACCACGGCATTGGCCTTTCGATGCAGAGCCACCTACCGGGGTACTACATGCATCTGCCCTCCCGGAAGCCGTACATTTAGATGGGAACTATGTAGACCCGACCCTATTATTCAATTCTTTAGGAATGTCTTCCGCAAACAAGCTAAGTGCAGTTTTTATATCACTGAGTTAGTGTGAGTTCTAATTTGTTGCCCAGGAGAGGGGCTATACTCACCGCTGGATCATAGCTTCATCCCTAGAGTGTTGGCCCACTAATACTCCACTGACTACAGATGGCGTAGTAGATTTTAGCCATATGTTACTCAGACCCCGAAACCACCGTAGAGAGTATAGCGTGTTGGGTCGCAGCGTTGATGGACAATGAAGTATGTAGAGTACGTACATGTAATCAGGAGAGAGGCGGAAGGAATAGGCTCGTATAGAACACGAAACCCAACAGATTAGAATTTGGCCGAATCGTTTCTTCAACAGGCTGGCGGTGAGGGGCTATCTGCGTACATTCAACGATGATTTGTAAAGGCACCCCTGTGTGTCGAGCAGTGATATCTCTAGAACTCCGGCGTTGGGGCCAAGCCTGCGGCTTAAAATGCGGCTCTTTTCATGCCGGAGCGGGAGGAATGGTCGTCTGGCGACACCTGGCAGGCTGCCGCCAGACTTACCCCACCCCCGTAGTACATAACACCACACATGCAACTAGACCTTAAGCTGTTAATTAGATGCTAGCCCCTCTAATAATCAGAAGTTTGGATTGGGATCAATTATTAAATGTGAGGCTCTGATCACAAACAACAGTGAGCTTTTGCTTTTTCTGGGGCATGAGCGCGCGTTTAACTGACAGCTTAAGCTTGACATTGAGAACTTAAAAGACCTCTGTTAACCCATATAACGCCCTGATTTCAGTTCTAGTAGTCAGAGATCATCACCACTTATCACTTGGCACCGGGTATCACGGTCATTACGTTATTGTACCGCATTGGGGGTACTGATAGCCGGAATGTGCGCAGTAAAGAATCACCTTTTGTTATGCAAGGCCGCCATCAGAATCATATTATCTGAGAGGGGCTGTGATTGAGTGTATGCAAGGCCTCAATCACATGTGGCCTTTGTATACCTCCTAGTCTAGTTATGACAGTGTCGATTGAGATGTGCTTTTGCTATGGTGCGGGTGGGAGAAATCGGTCTGCATTATTCTTCCTTCCAACCCTTCGTATGTATACGCTCCACTAAAAAATACCGTATCTCAAAGTATAAGCAAGGGGATAGGCACCGGCAATAAAATTTGCAGTCGGAATAACCTGTACGTAATACCACCAGCAGCCTTCTACAGAACCCCACTCATCGGCCCCAAGGCACACACAAGGCTCTGGCATTAGGTGAGTAAACTAATATGTGCTGACAGGCGAGGCTCCATTTACTCACTAGATCCTAGGCCCCCGTGCAGCAGCAACACCTGTCATGAGATGCTCCGCCCCTGGTTCTAAACCAGTCGGCAAACCAAGGTCAATACCTGAACGCTACCTTCCAGGGAAGATCTGTACTGTGTAAGTCTCTTCAATGGACTTAAGCTTTCAGTATTAGCTTGCTTAAGAGTTTTTGCCTGGTTCTTGACCCAGATTGACATGGGGAAGCTGATGCGGTCCATAGTATTGCTAACAACCTCAAGTTGAAAGTATCGGGAACAGAAACTTCTGCCTACCTTGTGAGATTATCTTGTATTCATCGCTAGTTCCGCGAAGCCTAGAATCTCGGGAGTCTAATTGGCTCAATTGAGAGAAAGCACATTCCTCCTTTCTGCTTGGACAACATAACGTGAGCATTGGATTATGTGCAAAGCCTTGTCCTCCTCCAGGCTCCCAACCATCCACTCAAGGTCTCTCATCGACGCTAAAGCTAGACTAAGCCCCACTAGGGTGTCTTATAGTGTTTTAGCCTTCTGGGGGGGCACCAACTGAAATCTTATTCTTTCACGACTCCTATCATGGGTTAATTGTAACCCTAACCCTGAGATGTCCGCAGTTTCTCTGCCTTGGTTTCCAATCAAGCCTTTGGATTGAGTCTCATGCGGGGTCATTCGTGGTATGTAGGCGCATAGGAGCAGTTATATCTTGCTAGCACGTCAATTTGGGCCGTCACTATCCTGTTATTCAATGGCATAAAACATGAAGGTAAGAGCACTTAATTAGGATATGGGGTATATCCGTCTGGGAACTTTAGTAACTATAGGAGACGCTTTGAGATGTTATTCTGAGATTTACTTGATTCATATCCGCTTCAAAGCCTGCCCAAACGCTCATCAATAATAACAATGATATCTACTCCTCCATATCACAACCTTTGGGGTTTATAACACTATGTGGAGACTAGATTTAGTCAATCATGGTGAATACTCCATGACATCAGAGTTCCTTGAAACACCACCATTCATCAGTAACCTGGGTGTGGTAAATGAAATGATGGAGGTTTATTTATCTCAGTGAGGAATTGATTACATGGGGGAAAAGGTACTTACCCTAAATTGGCCGCACCTACTGGTGAGCCACTCAGTTCCGGCTCGATCCATCTATATGATCAAGTAAAATCATTGTGTCTTCGATATCTTTCTGGTAATTGTTCGCTGCGCGAGGTCCCCATGATTTAACGGCCTCCGGGACACCGACATTGAGACGTTGAAGTCCAAGCTCATGTATGGATCGTCCGTCATTCGTCAAGATCGTTGTGTCTATAGCCTCAACTGCCAGAAGTCTACGAATTGCGGTAGAATTGGCGTGGAATGCGGCGTGGTGAAGAGCGGTCAATCCTTCATGGTCCTGCGCATTTAGTTCTAGGGGGGATCGAAAGTTGTGCAGAAGATAATCGAGAATATTCAGCATCGTTTTTCGATCATAAGATGGCTTGGTAACCGGGGAAAATGCAATTACATGTAGTAAGGTCCATCCCATGTAAGGTACAGCTAGGAAACCAGCAGGCTTCATGCCTAGATTCAACGGATGCTCCAAGAAAAGATGCATCAGTGTAATGGAGTTGTAGGTGCATGCTCGTACTATCAATCCCAGCTTAGTCCACCCTCCATCCCCTGGGTTGAGTTCGTCTAGGTCGGCGCCCGCGATTAGTAGCATCGAGGCTTCCTGAAGCTTACCGGCCGCCACCGCATGTGTTATTGCATCGGGAAAGCCCCCATCACTCCTTATGCCAACCTTACATTTGAGAAGATAGCTCAGCATCTCTCTTGTTGAGTCTACACAGGTACAGCAATAAGTGAGAGTAGAGACTATCGGTCCCTTAGTAGGACCGAGGTGTGGATCTGCGCCGTACTTGAGGAGCAAGTTGAAAATATCATTCGATCCCCGTCTTATAGCAATGTGCACCGGTGTTAGGCCGTCATGGTAGGTATTCACATCCAGCCCATTAGTCCGCAGGAGTAAATGTGCCATAATACTGGTTGTGGCGCGCTCGGCGGCGAAGTAAATGACCGGTAAGCCACCTGCAATCCTGAGGGGGGCTTTAGTGTATTGAATTCTGTCAAGAAGAAAGTCGATTGTCTCTTGCATCATCTTTGTTCTGAGATGTCCGTGGATGTACTGCTTCTGGAAGTCTGCAAATCCATCGATGGCTAAATGAAGTAACCTGCCATTTGTCCATTCCTTGGACCAAGGAAAGGTTTCCCAGAACATTTTGAGGATTTTGCTATTATGTGATGCTGCTGCGGTATGCATGGGAGATCCTTTATTTGGTCCTGCCTTCCAGGGATCTACTCTATGCTTAAATAAAGAGTTGGCAACTGGTATATCCGTATGGGGATCCGCTCCATATCGCAACAGTATCTCAACCAAAGGTATGTTTCCCCTCATGATGGCGGCATTCAATGGGGTCCCAATCAAAAAGATCATGATATTTACATACTCATTCGGGTAACTGCGCTCGGTACAAACGGTATTTACGAGATCCGCGCCCCCATGCGAGAGAATCAGTTCTGCAACCTCCCTCACTTCTTTCCTGTTGTCAAACTCGGTAAGAAAATGTAGGGTTGTCTCTCCGCACTCTGTTTTCGCCCGGACATTCGCTCCAGCACCAATTAAGAGGGCCGCGATACGGAAAGACCCCAGCCTGCAGGCAGATAGTAGTGGTGTAAATCCGAAGGCGTCTACTTCCTCGAGTTGATGTTGTTGAAAGTCCTGTGAGCTCAGAATGAGCCCGACTGCCTCGGCGAAGCCTGAACAGACCGCATAATGTAGCTGGCTGTGATCTAAAGCCAAGGCATTTCCTTCCAGATAGTAGTTCTCGATATCAGCCATTTGTCCGGCTGCGAACTCATCACATTCGGCCTGTTCAAACTGTCCATCCGGATAAACCATCTCACTGATCCCGTACTTCTCCCTCCTATAAGCAATACTTCTTAGCCGGCTATATGAAGACCAATCTGGCATTGGAAAGTGTTGCATGAGCTGTTGGAATGCCTCATGGCTATTTGTCGTTTGTATAGTCGTCATTAGCTTCGAGAACACCTGCTGCTCATACGGTGTGCAGGCCCCTTCAGATGCAGCAATATAAGTCCTGGAATCTCTTGGCTCGAAGAACATGGGTTGATATATTGATATCTGGGGAGATATTGGCGTGATTTCGTCTATAAGTCGTTTCGCCTCGGTAAAGTCCTGCTCTTCAATCCAACCCATCATCAAAGAAAATGCTTTGTAGACAGTTGTCTGAGATCTTTCATGATCTGATAGAGTTTTATCCAGGTACATATCCACTAATTCCCTCTTAACCACGGTGGGAAACTCCTTAGTGAAGTAGACGACGCGTTGAAAAGAAACATTATTGTCAACTTTATGGAGGCTCATCTTTGCAAGGAGGTTAAGGACGCCGGAGATGGGCTGGTCACGACCGGACCTAGTAAATGATCAAAATAAAGCCGTTTAGTGAGCTGATATGGTTGTGGCCGGATAGGAAGATAATCAAAACGAACTATATTACTAACCTGCCGAACCACACATCCCAAAGATTCATTATATCACTCATTGACCCACGAGAATTAATGTTTGGTTCGAGGGCAAACCTAAACATATTCCCTACTAATAACTGGATCGTTTGGTCCTCGCTTTTGAAGTATGTAGCGGCATTAAAGTGCAACCTCCAGTCCTTTTGATTTTCTACGTTTTCCCTCAGGCTGATATCATTTCTATCAGATCCATGCCCTGCGAGATCGAACAGTACCCAGATATCATGGCCGGACAGTACGGTCCAGACGAGGAGACCGTATGAGAAGACATCGGTCTTCTCTAATTGGCCTTTTGTATGCAGCTTATCCCATTCGGGATCGTTCCATGGCCATGTTCGCCCTTTTAGACAATACACTTCTTCCTTCTCCGAACAGTCCACACTAAATCCAAAGTCGGCAAGCTTAGCTGTAAACCGAAGAGTTGTCGAGGGACCGCCGGTACTAGAATTATCAGTTGTAGGAGTCTGAAAGATCAGGATGTTGTCTGGCTTTATGTCCCCGTGAACGATACCGCTCTTGTGTAGAACAGTGATCCCCTCAGCAATATCCCGACACAGCCCGGCCCTATCATCAAAGTTCATTTGGGTGTACACTTCGGTTCGAGTAAATTCGGCGAGAGAACCATGCTCAGCATATTCCAGTAGTATTGTGGGAACTCGTTTGGGCTGTAAGAACGTCGTTTGGCCAGATTGCACCTCCGGAAGTTCCCACTGCCAGCTAATTCCCAAGAAATCGACAATATTCTTATGTAGATAAATCTCCGGATGTGTCAATACCCTTAACTCAAGAAATGTCGCTTCTAACCTTTCTTCGACTGCACCTTGCTTTGGATTTCCCAAGACATCAAACTCGATCATTGGTCTTTTGGATGTAATCCATGCTACCGCCTGGTATTTTTCGAGCACCCGCCCCTCTACCGGTGGTTGAACATAGAGTGATCTCGGCCGCGTCTCCTTCAAACCAACAGTTCGTGGGAGCGAGATTCTCGATACGTAGAACGTTTTCCCCTTCCCAAGGTACTCGCTGGATTCAAAGTCCACCAAGGAGAGCTCGAGTGGTGGATTCGGATCGAATCCAAAAGCGTGTTCCAACAACCCGACAGCTTTACCGATATATCTGTTGAGTCCAACAAATTTGGACCTTCTTTCCGTTGCTGAGCTGGAGGGTTGGGGCGTATGGACGGGTTTCCTATATATATTTTCGCTAGGGGATGAGGTTGCTTCACTCGTTGATGTTTCGATATGGCCATGCTTAGGCCGCTGATAAGGCCTTGTCCTTGATGAGGAGTAGAACTCCATATTCCGAGGGTGTTGAATGTGTTGTTTCTCTTGTCTATTATTTATGTGGATAAGATCAGGATCCGGAAAAAAAGGAGGCAGCTTATTACACAGAGAAGTTCAAACCTTAAAAATGTATAAATGACATAAAGCGACCGGAGTGCAATATTGAGAGGAAAGTAGGATGGGAATTTGTGGCAGGCCAGCATATGATATCAACTTAATAGCAGAGCTGAGCAGCCAGGCCGACCATTCTGCCAATGCATGTTTCAAACCTACTCCATAAGAATGCAGGTGCCAATGGCAATCCTTGTCGCCGTCACTTGCACTTTCAGATTCTTATGGAGGGCTTGTTGCAACCAAGACGCAGTTCTGGAGACTTACCCTGGCACCCATAGTACTGTCATATATGGGTATTTTTATTGGTAAGTGGGGGTGGCTTGGGCTGTTGTCCTGGCACCTTTTTTAAACAAGTACTATCCATAGCCCTGCACCCCACTCAATATGGGATATACCAGATTCACGAAATCGATGTATGTACCATTTCTATTGCTCAACGAACTCATGGCCTGTTTGGTGCACTACTAAAAGTTAGTAACATCTCATAAATTACGAATAATGGGATCTGCTGGCCAGCCCATAAGCCGCTACACCTAGTGATTTCCTAATACGGTTATGAAATGGCAACTTGGGTAGGTTACGAACTTCATCCGCCGGAGGGATAGTCCTATACCTACCGATAGTTCTATCACTCAGACGGATGAAACTTGTCAAATTCACGACCTGGACCGCGCACAACATAGTAAAGGAATTATATTACTTATTACAGTAATAGCAACAACAAAACCAATCAAGAATTTCCGACAATTGCCACACTAGGTTGGTATCAGCTGAAAGAGGGAAGTCGCGAATTTGACAAGAGTCATCCGTCTGAGTGATACTCTACAGTTAGTGTTCTTTTAGCTATCGCCTTGAATTCTCATACTGAACTGTTCTGGTTGATGTCTGGTGGACGCCGCGTTGCAACGACACCAGAATGAAACAAATTTTGGTGCTGAGACCTCCCAAGAATGCCAGATATCGTTAAGGGCCCGTTCGGACAATTTGATTATTTCTTCGGATTATTGGGAGACTGGATTATCAGGTGGCAAAAATGATAATCATGATACTCATAATCAGTAGATAATCTACATGTTCGGATACCGTCGAAATAGCATTAGGCTCTCAGGATTACCTCCGAAGGTGATTGTTTTCTTGGCGGATTATTGGGGTAATCGGGAGTTCCGGATGTTAGATTATTCAATTGCACGAACAGCATAGATTATTATGATAATCCAAAAGTCGATAATCCGTCAGATTATCGCCAATAATCTAGATTATTGGGTTGTCCGAACGGGCCCTAAATAACTCACAGAGAATCAATTTTGATTTCAAAAGCTTTTCATAGAGCTGTGGACCCTCTCTTTTCGCATCTATCTATGAACTGTTTTCCCTATATTTGAATGAGTGTGGGTGTGGAGTACTGGTGTTGATTATAGGCGGCGCCCACCATACGCTAAATGGTCCAGTACCCTATCGATAGCCCGCTGCAACCGACTCTTTTTCTTACACACCGGTCTTTAAGTGCCCCCCACTGATACAAATCTGTATTCGCACGACGACTGTTATATATACCCATGGAATACGCTGGACTGGTCCTTGGGGCGGTACCCCTTGCCGCTCAGCTCTTCCAGTACACCCTGGTGCTCTATTCTCACCATTCAGAGTCTCAGGATATCGGGGCGATCTCCAACAAGTACCGAATCTTTCTACAAATTGAGCGGCACCGTTATGAAAATGTGGGGCGGTATCTGGGTCTAGGACTCGGTACATCGCTGCCGTCGCGCGTCCAGCCGGCAACCCTTGAGCTAATAATCGACATCTTGGCTCGAATAGCCCAAGCGCTACTTGAAACTGAAAAGCTCGAAAAGAAATATCATTTTCACCGTACTAGTACCGCAACGTTACCAATATCGTTATCGGCTCCTCCGCTTGGAACCCCCTCGCCCGTGTCTAACACGGAAAGGTTGGATACCGCAGTGAATCGCCGACTGGCTCAGCATGCTCTGCTCGCTCAACAGATCAAGCAAAGTGCATCATCAATATCTAGTTTGAAGTTTGTAATGTGGGATAAGCGCAAGTTTGAACACTTTATCGCTGACCTTCGGGACCTCAATGATGGACTTGAGACCCTTACTGGATTCCAGCCACAACTCCAGAGTCAGCTCATTGTGCAAATGCTCAACGTACGAGCGGCCGAAACACTAAACGCGTTAGGCTCAGCGACGGAAGCGGTCTATCCTACACTATCCGAGATTGCCAATCGAAAGGCCGCATACCTAACAATGGTTGAACATCAACAGCAACAGAACACCACCGGAGTCAGGTGTTCAAAACCGGACCCAGGGCTCAAGTTGAATTATAACGACATAACACTGCGGCAGGGGTTTGATCCGTCGGGCCTTACCTTTGGATCATACAAAGGCTTACCAGTTGTGATTGAATGGAAGCTTCTGGGTGACGAGATCTCTCGCGAACAGCACAGCTCTAGGCTGGAGGATATGTGCCGATTTCTGTCAAGGTCCGGTAGAGTTCAGGATGATTTGCTATCGCCCTCACATCTACTTGGCTGTATTGGGTACGCACTTCCTATCCTAGTTTATGCACTATACCAAGTTTTCAGGGCTGATTGATATCCTTAGCTACTCTCTGAAGCCTGGCCAAACAGAGCGGGTCGCCATTATCTATGAAACAACTGAGGCCAGGCATGACACACTGCAAAACATGATAAATGACAAGGAGCTTGCAGACTTTAATCTGGGAGCACGCTTACGTCTGGCCCTCTCACTAGCTGAGTGCGTATTCTACTTGCATCTCACAGGCTGGCTCCATAAGGCTATACGCAGCTCCAATATCATTATTCGCGGAGGGAAATCAAACGGTGAGAGCGGGACAAAAGCCTTACATCCATATCTTGCCGGATTTAGCACTGCTAGGCAGGATGGCGTCTTAGAGATATCGGAAAAAGTCGAACTAGATGCTCATTCCGACCTTTATCAGCATCCATCCTATCAATCAGCGAACAAGGATGAAAATAGATATACACGCAGCTACGATATTTACAGTCTAGGAATAGTACTATTAGAACTCGGAACTTGGCAGCTGATCGAGACTAGTGGGAATTATAGGCCGAGAGGGTATAATCCGCATAGATTTCTGAACCGGCTCATGAAAGGGCCCGTTCAAAGCCTTAGCTTTACAATGGGAAATCCTTATAAAAGGGCCGTAGTTTGGTGTCTTCAGGGGCAGTTTGAGGGGAAAGAAAACAAAACAGATTGCGATTCACTTACCGATTCTGAGAAGTCTACAGTCTTTTGGGAGAAGGTTGTGCTTGAGTTGGTAAGAAGCTCTGTGGAGGAGTAATTGGGTGTTATTTCCTAGATTTGGGGCAGTCAACACGTCCACTAAATTGTATTTCTATGTACCTCAGTTGATGCTTTAGGGAAATCTACTTTGTTTTCTTAGGAGATATTTTGTGTAAGAAAGACATTATAGTTTTTGAAGGCGTTATTTATGGAAATTGCTAGGGAAATACATCATGGAATGCACTAATCCTAGTCTCAAGCCTCCCTTTATCACGTAATGAACTTAGAGAAGCGATCCCAAAGAATTTATAAATTTATTCCCATCGGAGTTCTTTAGGTCCCAAATCCCAACTATTCACATGGACAGCTCGAATCTGGGGACGGTGGTTGGCTCTGTTAAGAGCCCTCCACAACCTCGGAGCAGCGTCTCGCGGTGGCGAGTTAGGATGCCTATACAGAGGGTTGCATTCACAGAGTAATGGTTTCTTGTTGAACGGAAGCTCAGAGATCATCAATTATAATATGTATTCGCCCGGGAGATCTTTTAGGTTGCAATTATACACATTCAGGTTCTGGTAGGGGTATTCAACCGATGACTATGGGTTGCTCAATCTTTCATCATGGAAATCTATCACTCCCTCTCATACGCCGTTTTCAGTGGTAGGTAGGGGAAAGTAGCACTCCTCAGGCATCACCATCACCGATAGCGTCACTGTGTTCATCTTCAGATTCCGTAGGAGTGACGCTCACGCCGCGTAGCATCAGTCACCGATAGGATAGATAGGGTTTGAGCCGTGGGTGTCGTGTACGGCGTAATGTTGGTAGGATTTAGTCGAAGTTCGATATTCGATGCTGGGTAGGCGCGCGCGGTGCTTATCTCAGCAGGTTTCGACGCGTGTTGTTATTGAGATCGGTACGGTAGACACAAGGTGTTGGGCGTGAATGTAGCGCGAGAGTGCGCCTCCCTGTGTAGTAGTAAGTGGGGTAGGGTATTTGGCTGGGAGAGCGCGCAGGGGGGGGGGGGGGGCGAGGTGCAGGGTGGATTTGCATAAAGTTAGCGATGAGGGTTGGTGGGGATCGAGTGCATTCTCGCGTTCCACCCCAAGGGTCCCATCTGTTTTTCTCGGCTGTGCAGTATTCTCCCAAGTTGTATTATCAGGAGGGGATAAGGTGGTGGATGGATGCTATTGGGTTTGGCGGGTGTAGATGGAATTCGCGCGGGCTGTCTTGCCCACTTTACTTTAGCAGAGCCTCAGCACACCTGTTGATGTCAGCCAGCCACCCCCGCCCCGCTCTAACAACCTAGTGCGGGGTAGTTTGTTGCTGTGGCTGAGGCTCAAGCGCCAAGCATTCCTGTCGCCGCAAACAGCCGTGCCCTTTTAGAGTCCAACACTGTGCACCACCCCACCTCATACCTACATCTACCCATCAGAGCACCTTCTCTAGTGCACTGTCTATACCTAGGAGGCGCTCATCTCCTACGCCGCGGTCCCGTCCTTTAAGACCTGCCATCCGCGCCCAGCTCACTCGGCTCGCATGGGTCTTCTACAGCTACGGCTTGGAGGCTGCAGTGCGCGGGGTGGAGAGGCCGAGAGGGGTTATGGACTCTGGTTGTATCTCTACCTCTGGTTATATGATGAAGGCGCACGGGCGCCTGCCTTTACTCTTTGTCGCCGGGTGTGGGGGGGGGGGGGGGGGGTCAGCGCGGGGACAGGAGGGCAAGGTGGATGGAGCGAGGGGCATATACCGCCGCGGGGCTACTAAACTTATCTGCACAGGTACCGTCGGCTCAACCTACAAGATCTCGCCACCTTTCACTAGGGAAGCGACTGTAATGATTCCACTCTCTTACGCGTACGATCTGATCCCCCGTCAAGATTCTGGGGCTTCGCTCACTACGCCCCCAACGCCGCCATGAGAATTCACCGCCGTCCAGACACCATTGCAACAGTATTACCCTACCGGAGCCGGTTGGTTAGCGGCACTCAGCGTGTTACGGCGGTCTAAAGTATCACATACCTCTCCCACGGAAGTCTCCATCCCACCAGCAAGCAACATGGCAAGGCGTAGAGACCGTGGTGTCTAATGTCACTCTGTCGCTATTGCAGATGCATGTTTGGTATAGTGGTGTACCTATGGTGGACATTAACGGGCTGGGGGGGGGGGGGCGGTGGGTACTTCATTCTCCCCTACTTATACTAACCCTAGGCTTCGATCTACTTGACACACACAGCCGAAACAGCGTCTCCTCCTCATTGACCACCGTACCACACCCACGGCGCAGCCCACGTCTCCACTAATTCCGCCAACCTTCTCATATTCTACGACTGTCCAACCCGCTACAGCGTCAATTCCCTCACCCCCCGCTCGACCTACCCTCACTACCCGAATACACAACCGTACTAGCTGTTTAACCAAGGCTACTACCACAGATCGCGTCTCACATAGCAGGAGGGCATGGCGCTAGATCACCGGTTAGGCTGCGGGTTTGGAAGTGATAGATGAATGAGTGGTAAGAATCTCCCTAACGGTGCGATTGGAAGTGGATATATCGCGTGACGGCCCATGGTCTACGTCTCTAGATATGTGCCTCGGTTGTATCAAGGAAGTGGGGTGGCTCGATGTGAAATCGCTCTCTGGGTGGGAAACCATTTCGCCTTGTGCATGGCCGGGGTACCTCGCCCTAACACCCGCCCCCAAGCACTCACCCGATGCGCCGACGGGACCTTCATTGTATGCCCATGGATAACTCCTTCTAGCTCCCCGAGAATCGAAAAATTACCCCAACTACTACACTTGGTTTACCCTTTCACAGTTCTTATAAGCTTTCTAGGTTCTCATTTATTCTCAATTAAACATGATACGCGGATCTTTACGGCGAGTTTAGAGACTATGCCTGTGAGCCCAATGTGAAGGTCGGGAAAGAGATATCAAAAAAAAGAGGTGCCGGTAGAATATCTTGCGTTTGGTGCCAAGGCATTCGCAGTGGTGGCCTGCTACAGTAGCAGATTTTCCGCATGCAAGGGTACGTCCGCCCATATGGTGTCGGAATAAGCTATTATTACACCGCATTTCAGCGGAGTTGGGAGGGCGATATATATATCGAGACTGTGTTATTTTGCATCAGGCGCAACTTGTATATAATTGATGTGTACATACGTACAGTACAGTACGAAAACTAGGCTACATGCGTAATCACTACTATTTTAGTACGGCAATTAGTCTAGAATACAAAATTAGAATAAGCTTAATACCGGCTTGATCCCAACTGAATTCTTAGCGTAGTTCAGGCGTATCACGACGAGTCTATGCCCTTTTTGGCCCTGTATATATCTATTCATAGGTTAGCCCTAGAGAATTATCCTTCCCTGCATACTACTCATCTGGCTAGCTACGCGTGTATAGAGGTAACTGTAGGCGGTAGCCGCGATATGCCAAGCCCTGGAATCAACTGTGGCGCACATAGGGCCTGTTCGGCTGCCACAAAAATCCACACATTGGTTGGAATCTATAGATTGGGCCTAATAAATAATCACCTCCAGAGGGTTTTTTTTGTTTAAATTCAATCCATGGATTGCAACCAATTCAACGTCAACCGAACGGAGCCTTAGTAGAGTATGATTGATCTGGATTAGCTTAGGCTAGATCTTGATTCTTAGGGTTGTAATCATAAACTTCGGACACAAAGCGCCCGGCTTCTCCCATGAGCGAGTATGATATATCCAATTATGAAAACCGGTGTAGAAGATTAGTCCCTGTTTCCGATCTGTAAATTCTTAGGCCCTCATAATAGGGTGCCATGAATAGTCCACACGCTCGGCTCTGGCATTTAATTCCTCTTCCGAATCGAGATATACTCAGAATTATAAGTTGTCACTCGGATATCGAACTCTCTGCTTGCGTGTAGTTGTTTTCCTCCCGGGAGAGTCGATCGAGTTTTCTTTAAATTGGATAGGAGCTGGAAGGAAAGTTATAGGTAGGTATTTTGGCTTGAGACGGATTCAGTCGATAATCCATAGATCTACTAGTACTTGGGGCGGGCGGAGTTGTGTTGGGCTCGGTGTTTGTTGAACACAGACAGAATTCCGGAATATATAAAATAGATTGCTGGTTATTCTGAGTTGAACAGGCCCTACCCCATAGAAGCCCAGTATCCCATCCCTTTATCTGTCAATTTTCACCCTCCTATATTAGGCGAATTAAAATGGGAGGGAAGATCTGACCTATTATTTGATCAGACAGATTCCAGGGTCTGCTGCACAGTAAAGTCTCACCAAATTGGGATCATCATTTTACTGACGGACGATGGGATAACTGGTTAATTCGTATTAAGAACCACGATAAGAATATTCGTAAATATTCTAGTCTCATTTCATGTGAAATAGATTTCTCGCCCTACTCACCCTGATGCCTAACATGAATCAAAGCGGTGAACCAAATAGAAACAGCAATCAGTGATCCGCATGACTTGTTTGCGTAGCTGGAAGTCTGACAAAAGTTTCTGCATCCTGGGATACAACTAAAAAGCCCTATATATGGCATAGAGGCCACCCAATATAAATAATTCCCGCTTTATCACCGTTATTTTGCCACTCAGGTATATGAAGTGCCCAGCCTACGTCGACCACGCCATGCAGTCGGTCGTATCCTACGACTTGGGGCGCGTAGCCTGGCTCGTTGCGCTTTCTGCGTTGTGGCGGTATAGCGCAATGAGACGGGGATTTTATACAGCAAAGTTGCTCCTTCCCCCGTGTATTTTGGTTGACTGAATGAAATAACCGATAACTCGCCACATAGCTAGACAAACCGCCTACAAAAACCAAATTTTGAAAGTATCGCGCTTAGACCTATATTGAAATTCTAGACAATATAACCATAGAGCATCATAGAACTGAATTTGCTTGTCTTATTTGTCTTATGGTTGCGGTGTAGGGCGGTGTTGGGATTGCATTTCCATGTTACAATGAAAATTCACGGTTACATACTTTTGACTACCAACAATATATATGTAAGGGCCCGTTTGGCAACCACTCAAACACTGATTTGCGCCAGAAAACTCTTTTCCAACCTTCAACTTCTTTATGTCTTTGGTAGTTGTTCCACGCAAGGTTAAATGACGTTGTGTTTTTTGAGTTTTGCGAACCGGGCCGGTCCTAAATACATAATCATCGTATCCTTTTATACTGACGCCTTCCAGGTCGGATACAGAACAGGTCAACCTAAATTGACCCAATTGTCCTTGAAAATCTCCATCTCCTTTCTAGCATCTGCCTCTCTCAAAAGATTCACTATTGTCGTACGATCTCGCTCAATCGCTATATCTAACGGAGTCAAATCCCTCAAGCCTCGTGCTCTAACGGATGCGCCAGCAGATAGCAAGATCCGTACTGCCCCATCCAAGCCTTTAAGTACCGCGGTATGCAACGGAGGCCCATGCTTCTTGCTTGGAAGATTGACATCAGCCCCAGCATCGACCAATACCTGTACAAGATTGGTATGTTTCATAACGATCGCAGCATGTAGAGCGCTATCATGTACCCCGCCTTTCAAATTCACATCTGCACCTCTTTGTAAAAGCCTTTGCACCACAGTCATGTTCCCTCTCCTAATTGCAGCCTGAAGTGGAAATCCGTTTAGTCGCCCACGGGTATTCGCATCCATTCCATGATCGAGGAGAAACTCAGCAACGTCAAGGTGCCCTGACCAAGCTGCCGCAAGTAGTGGATTCCCAAATTCACCTCCCCTCACGCTGGTTTTGGCCCCATGCCTCAACAAGAGCTTTATTATATTGAGGTTTCCTCGCCACGCTGCCGCTTGAAGGACATCCCCGAAATTTCCACCCACTATATTGATTTTGGCGCCGCATTCCAAGAGGAACCTGACCACTTCCATGTCCCCGATATAGCATGCTGCTATAAGTGCTGTACCGTGGAAGCCGCCATGTGCATTTACATCTGCTCCTCCCCTCATAAGGGCCTTGACCATATCAATGCTGCCCTCATTTGATGCTGCGCATTGTAGTGCATTGAAATACTTTCCGCCCTGGTTGTTTACAATGGCACCGTCTTCTAAGCGCAGTTCCGCTAGAGGTGTAATTTGCAGGCGTGACACAATATATAGCGGCTGAACACCGCCCTGAATTTCGTCTTTGTAGATTTCACCCTTGAAACGCATTTCCCAGTGACATTGCATCCACATATGGAAGTAGATGCTCTTGATGTTCAAGAATTTGCGAAACACATTCTTCGTTTTCTCATCGAGTGGGGGACTGAGACGGGCGTGAATTGGCCATCTTAACGCCGGGTATTCCGAAATATCTTGAGGGGGTGGTTGTTGTTGATGGTCGATAAACATAAGATATGTGATGCATGTCCTTACAAGGATAGAGTTTGCCTCTTGCAAGGGTACGTGGTATACCCTATGCGATCGTGGCTAAATTGAACCCTCCATCCCCAAACGATCGCTGGCCGTCATTAAGAAATCCTTCACTGTCTGATGAATAAGCACAGCATGGGAATCCACGATTTCAACCAAAGGGCTACATAGGTCCATTATATCGCCCTCGATATTCAACGGGATGTTGTCCTCAATTTCAGCGATTGACTGAGCCCCATCTTCAACCGCAATAGCTAAGGCTAGCGCTTTAAGACTTATAGGAGTGGCGGCGTGCGCAATCCACATGAGAAGAACCTTCGCTCGATCCCTATTTTCGCTGCTGACTCTTGCGAGAATAGATTAGTAATATGCGAATACCGTCCGCGGGACGGTAATAAGCAGATCGCGGATTTCCCTGGGAGTGCGGCGTTTGCTTAGTTCGCTTACGACCAGGGAAACCCAAAGGAACATGTTCCCCGACATTCCTTCAATCGCCTTCTGAATCTCCATCTTCAGGCTCGGCGGATATTTGCCCTTGATAGCTATTCTACCGACCTCATCTGAAATATATCGGCCGATGTCTGAACCATTAAAGTCCTCAAGGCGGATGGTAATGCTGATATTTGGTAGAAGCGATTGAATTTGCGGAATGGGCCTGCTAGTGAATATAATTTTTGCTGTGCAATGTGTTGATGATTGGGAAAGATATAGATCATAAAGGTCGCAGAGAAGATCCGATCTTCGGTAGTCATTCACACTCTCATCATCATCATCATCAGGACACTCATCCAGGGCGTCGACAACGCAGTACACCCATTCAGCAGCGGGATCAGTGGCTATCTTGCGGAACACGCCCCATAGTGCGGCAGACGACCAATTCTTTTCATCTTCCACCCCAAATTTCTGATATTCTGGAAGGATATGTTGGAAGAACGCCGAGTTCTGCTTCAGCAACTGATATAGGAGAGACTTCAGTACAGCTACCGCTGTGCGGTTGTTTACATCCTTGTCGTTGCAGAAGAAGTAAGCGATGTTCGATTTCGAATCGGTCGCCAACTGCTCTCGCAGGAAGTTCATAAGAACTGTCTTTCCAGTGCCAGGATTCCCGTGAATCCAAAGGAACCGACAGGCATTTGTTTGGGAGAGCCGCCAGTCATTGAAGGTTTCCTGCCCCAGAAGCCATTCACAAGTCCCTGGATGAATTCTTGGTTTTTTAGGGACTGGGTTATTGCTGGCCGGAAGTAAGGAAGCAAGACATTCCTTCTCTTCAGAGCTTTCTAAGACAAATGGTAATTCTTTATTAGTTTACAGCTTACATGAGGACTAAGTAGCAAAAACATTTAGGACCAAAAGAGTTGCCTATCAAAGACGGTGTTTTACACACTTTCTTCCCACCCCGAGAACCGCCTCTTTATGGCCCGTGGTGCCTCCTTAACACACTCTTTGATCTTGCTTCTGACCGTCATATAATCAAAGTTCGAACGGCTTCCGAACTTAACGATATCAGAGTGATCAGCGTCGATATTGAGTTGATGGTAGATCTTTTCATTTGGACCGGAGTATGTCGCAGAGTCGCGCGTCACCATCCGTACAAATGGGCCTGTCCTCTCATATTTCATCGTCGCCGGGTTATACTATGAACCCAGAGATTGATGAGTGAACTTCCTAGGTCTGGATGTAAAAGCGAAGCTTACCATGACTGACCGGGTGTCCTTCGACTCGTAAAACGAATAGATTTTGGCATCCTCAAAAACGAATACACGCTGAAATTCTCGATGTAACTGCGGAAGGAACTGTGACCTTTCACCGAGGTCTCTCACAAGCTGCACGTTTGGCTGACCTCGCACCATCGAGACCAAGTGCGTATTCAGAATCCCCCTGTTTGGTACCCCGAAGAATAAGGCTGCATAACATGATCGAAAAATGGCCTGGTCTCTAGCATCACCATGTGCTGCCTCTGTAAGGGCCTAGAGAGTCAGCTAGAACGAGGCCAAGATGATTTGGGGAAGATTCTCTTACATGCTTGAGGACGAGGCCACCAAGGCTATGCGCGATAAAAATGAGTGGCCGGTACTCCTCCTAATGATGAATTAGCTATGAAGCGGAATGGGTTTGTATATCCAGGCTGCATATGTTTCATTTGTTCTTTACTAACATTTTGCTGACATCGTGAGTCCTTCACCGTCTCTAAAAGCCTCCTTGAAAATTCATGCACAGAGGCATCCGATGTACTCCCCACCAACGTTGAATCATACCCATATGTTAAAACTCGAACATGATAGCCATCTTGGGTTAGGTCCTCTGGAAGAAAATCGCGAAGCCACATCTTAACGCCGCCACGGGCCTTCCAAGACCCAAAAGCATGCCCCGCAAGCCCAGTCACAGCAATGATACTAGAGTACCGCGCACATCAGCCAAGCTACCCTTCATACAAAAGAGAGGTCACTCATATCCAACGTACTCAATCGTAGGGTTCGGAGCACTGAATAGCGGTGTTAACCCAAGAAAATGAGAATCAAAAGTGACTTCCGTACACTTTTGACCTGTCGATATCAAAATTGATACCGTATTGGATTGAGAAATGCATGAGAGAAGTGCTTCCGGTATCTGATGGAACGTAACCGTCGCTATCTGATACCGTGTTGAATCGCTCCCCGAGCTAGACTTAGCCAGAGACAATATCAAGACATTATCTCCGCGGCTTTTCTCTCCTCCGGGAATAGCTAAATCCTCTAGGAATTCGCGAAGTTGATTTTGCGAAATGGAGTTTGGTATGTCAGAGATACGGAAGCTGTGGCCCGAAGTCGGCTTCAACTGTGGGGCATTCTTGATGTCCTGAGTTGATGCGCGAGGCTGAACCTCCACCCACTCTGCCTGCTCCTCCATCCCTGTGGGTATTGCCATCGAATCGCCTTGGGTAAGGATATTATCTCTCGGGAATTACTCACAAAGAACCAGATAGAGGGACAGAATCCCGACAAGCATAAAAATAGTGACGGTAATAAAATCAATTGTGATATTAAGCTTAATCCCGTTATGCTGCCCGCAAGAATTTAGTAGGATATTGGGTTTAGATGAGAAAAACTTTAGGAGCGGGACTCCGGGGCCCTTTGGCCTCTGGCAGGAGCAGGCTCTTTAATGTTGCTCGTCAGTGGAGCCCATATATTTTTGATAATATATCCCATAATCGTTAATTAAGTGCTGCCTTTCATCCTAGTCACTTAATTGGCTTGATTCACACCCAGAAGGCAACCCATATGCAGCTTTGCACTACTACATTGGCTCTGATGGGGCGGGCGCTCTTATTAGCAGTGGCCACCTACTTCTGTATAGTAAATAGAACTAGAAAATTCAAAGAGTGATGTATGGTAGATTAGCGCCCCACACAAGTAATCCCTGCACTATCACTCGCATTTTCTGCGTCTTTCAGCTACACCCGAGTAGAGTAGAGTTGATGCTATCGCCTGGCAGGCCGAGATGTGCACAGAATCTGGTGTAGTGCAATTTAAACAAACAAGGCGTATGTCATACCGCATATGGAAAAATATCAGTAACATTTCCACAAGATAAAAAGTAATACAAGTGATCCAATCCGTAATGCACCTCACTCAGTCCATGTCTCGGCCTGCCAGTCAATAATAATATCTATTGTAAAATTACACCCCCACACACTTTTTTTTTCCATAAAGAATGCAGGGAATAGCGGGTCTCTAAAGCGGTTATGGCGTCCCCTACAGCTCATCCCCTCCCGCCCTCTCTCCCCCTCAACCTCCCAGACACGCTTTTCCCCTCTCCCGTATATTCCCATCCACTCGTTCTTTAATATAGGTTGTCAACTACCCTGTCACTAATCCCGGTCAATTTGCCTAATGAGCTAGCAAAGTCTCTCATATCCGTATTTTTGAGACATACGCGCTCACTGGGAAGCGGTGGTTAGAGGCGTGTAAAAGATTTTCTTGCTATATGGAAGTAAGGAATACCCAAATCATTTGGCAGAAATTCATAATTCAAGACCATGAACTGCGCGGATTTAGTCTACCCTTTCAAATTTCATGGTATCTATATATTTTAATTGCTATCCGTGGAAGGAAAAAGACCCAACATCCCCACATCCCCACATCCCAGTGAGCGCGTTTAGTATTACCAGAGTATGGCGCGCCCGATCTTAAAGGTAACATGCCAGCTTTGCGGCTGGAGTCTGTTGGACCAGTCTTGGCCGCTTTGGACTAATCAGAATGTCATAAAAGTGGCTGCTAGATTTTTCTCATGTTGGGGTATAAATGGGTATAATGAGGTTCCACCTTGGCAGATCTTGGCGCTTTTACATACAAAAATGCCCACTTTCAAGGTCTAAAAATTCCACCAAAAGAATTCATAGAAATAATCTATCTGTCTACACAACTTCTAGATAAGATATAGGAGCAGGCTTTGTCTAGACAGATTTTTGATATCTTGCTTGGTTGAAAGGTTTTTAGACCATTACGCCATACTTTATACTGCATGCGATCTGTCTGTACCTAGAAACAAGAATAGAAATGAATTAAAAGGTTTTCAGACCTGGTGCTTGCTGCCACCTTTATGATCAGGCGCGCCTTACACAGGCTTTCGGCTAGTGCCGGGGCTCTTGCCTGATCGCCCACGTTAAGCGCGGGATGATCCAAAATTGCAATAGGATCATCCAGCTAGTCTAATACAGCATGTCTGATACTTTTCCTGCAGGCTTTTGTTGGCCGAAAACTGAGTAAAGGAGGGAGTATGGCATTTCTGTGCCACCGGCAAAGCTTGTTCAATTCTTTTTTTTTTTTTTTATTAATTCATTTCTATTCGTGTTTCTAGGTACAGAAAGCTTGTGCGCAGTATAAACTATGGCGTAAACAGACCTAAAGGCTTGTTCAATTGCTCCCCTTATTAGAGCGTATTGGCCAACAACTTCTGAGTCTAAATGTTTACTTCTTCGCGACCGGTTCCTGCTGTGGATTGCCCACCAAGAGCTCAAAATTTGAACCCGAATTTTGAAAGTATGAGTGTGGCCAATACGCTCTAAGAAGCGATGGAGAATGTGTATGGGAGATGAACTATTTTCCAAGAGGGGTAACAAGATCTATTACCAACTTTTGCTCCTTTCTTGGGGGGAGGGAGGAGGGGGAAGCAGTTACTGACAAGCTAAGGGAAAGCCCGAGAGGCTAAAGGGGGTGGGTGTGTAAATCTCGCGCATGGTTTTAAAGAAGTAACCAATCAGTCTGCAGAAATCCTGTGGTTCCCATGTAAGTGAAATCCCGCCGAGATTGACATACACCCTTTGACTGCGCATATGAGATCGAGATTAGTATTAGCGGACCTAATCTACACCCTTCAACCGATCTTTAAGGTTATAATCCCTGGCCTAAGGTGGGGTAGGACGGGAAAAATTGCCCGGCAGAGCTCTAGGACTGAAGCCATGCTCAAGTTCATTATGTACTTCGGATGCAGGGATACGTAAGAAGACGCATATCAATTGAGCTGCATGACAGGTGTTTTCTCAGTTATAGCAACGGTAACGAGTGATAGCTGTCACTGCTACATGCATGTATATCTCCCAGATGTTCGAGGAGCTAGTGAAACTTCTCTCATGGAAAAGGCTTGGCAGGTCATGTGGTATCAAAACTATGCTGCTGCTGTACGATTGGGCATAGAGTTACTTAGTTTATTCTGGGAGCCGAATTAGATCCCTTAAATAGGTACTATAAGCCAGAGAAATAGTACGGATAATATATAGTAGAAAAGGAGAGACAAAAAGAGTGACTAGTTTAAAAGAAAACAGGCTAGATCGCACTGCTGCTGTGGTGTGCGTCTATAAACTTGATTATTTTAAGGTACAAAACTAGAACCCCTTTTATCCTCTACGCCGTTAAAGCTGCCAACGTTGCCAAATTTCATGCCCAATTCTATGGCTTGCGTGGGGGAATTGCCCTGTGCTACAATGTCTCAATATTGGCAGTATTAAGTAGCAGCTTAAGGGATAGGCGGGCAGTACAGGCTACGGGCAGGAGGATAGGGACTGTGGGTGAGTGCCGGTAACTATTAGTAGCCGCCCCAGTAGCAGTTACTGGGGGCGAACCCTTAGAAGTATTGTCAGGTTAGAAAAATAACTGCGCATCTCAATTTGTATGGGAAAAGGGTGTATTTTCAAGCTTCTAGCTCTGGAAATACCAAAACAGACCCCGCAATTTGAGATCCATCTCCTTGGGCCTCCTAGATTTATAAGTAATATGTATCCTCATATCATATGTTGTTATGGAGTTATTGATCTTCAAAATAGGTTAGTTTTATATTGTTGCTATATAGGTCTTCTTAACAAAAATTACCTCTAATTCCTCTACAATAGGTTTGTATCAATGGAATGAGTATATTTGTTGATTGACAGGGCCTCAAAGTTGGTATAGTCATGTTGTGGGAGTGTTAGTGCCATTTCCAAGCTATAGGCGTCGAAAAACCCGTGTTTTTCCATACAAATTTAGGTGCGCAGTTATTTTTGTAAACCCGCCATAACACAACCCTAGCCCTACCACACTGCAACGAATGCGAAAACCTGTGGAATAATGACGACCTCGGGAAATATGTTTTATCGTATGGAGCAAGAGAGTTTAGTAGTAAATATGAATACAGACTATGATAGAGTAGCGGAAAGAAATTCACCTCTACCTACATGTTGTCAACCTCGCCTTACCAAATTTAACGCCGGGGAAGTTGATAGAAGGTATAGGGGGGCATGTTAGGATAGAAAGTTTATCTTTTTTCTTTTTGTTATAGAGGAGGGAGAGAGGGAAGGAGGGGAAGGGGGGGGGGGGGTGTAGGTGGTTTTAGTGCAAAATAGATATCTCGCTTTACCACTCTCAATCTGACCAGGCCGGTATACAACCTTCGTCATGCCACTTTTGAAAACACGGACTATCAACAAGAGTATATAGTGTAATCAAGGTTTGGCCATGTGTACTTGATATTAGGTTAATTCAGGACGATAATAACTAGAATCGGTAAGATTTTTGAGCTTTTACAGAACTCGTAGCGACAAAATTGTGCACTCTCGACGCTTCAATAACTTGTTCAATGTAGGACTTACTATGTTGATAGTTGAACTAGTCGGTTTTCTTTTCTTGAAATAGTTATTCCTTATGAAATGAATTCAGCCCGTATTTTTTGGTGATGAATAATATGATAGATGATCTCGATATCTTCTGGCTGTATGATATTGTGTATTTTATATGGTACAGCATCATGTCGGAATGTGAAGAGTAAGACGAGTGAATTTTATGGATCTAAAATTTTTTATTTATAATCGGATTTCCTTCTATTGGGTTTACGGATGATAAATATCGATTGTTAGGCATCTATCTGGTTCTATTACATACTACACAAGTTAGAAAATTATGTTCTGCAACGAGTCACGGTGTAAATACAGGTTCCATATTTGTTTCTTGTTTCTTCCTTTGCTTCCTTCTTCACGCTACTTTCTCTTTGTAAAATTCCTTGTGGGGTACCTACGTTATCTTAGTCTCTCCTTTTATCTGCTTTGTTAATAGAGCAAAGTAAGTTTGTAATACGGTTCATATTCTAGTTTATCCTGTCACACTGACCTAAATAAATAAGCTACCTTTCGAACTTTTTCTCTCGCCCGAATTGTTCTACTTCATCAACAGAGCAAACAAATTTCACAATTCTAGTCCCTTTCCATTTCAACCTATTTCGGTAGTAGCGTAGTTATCAGAACCTCAACCTCTTGTCTCAGTTATGTAATTTTACCTATAATCTCTATTTTATTCCTATTCCTACAATATCATGCAAGATCGAGTTTGATTTCTGTGGAGTTTAAATTCCTTTTTTTATACATTAGTTGTCTCAATACTAATAACTGTTTAGATAAAAATATATATAGTGAAACCATTCTTCAATATATATAGGCAAGTTATCTCGAGGGCTCCCCTCCTCACTCTGACCATCTTGACTTTAATCTCTTCTTGGGCCCAGATTCCTCGTCATGCTGATTTCGCACTAGCTCCAGCTATAAAGCCTAATGAGAATATCATTTCTGTGATGACATGACATTAGTCATTTCCCTTTAACTTTCCTCTGTTTTGAGAATATTTTCTTCGGGCCTCTGATCCGTCAATCTTGTAAGAGTAGCGCTAGCCAGTGGCATACCACAGTCACTACATCTCTTGGGGCTGACATAAGGCCCGGGGACGAGCATTTTACGCCATAGCCTATATATACTGCACTGGCATGCGATTGTTTACTCCCAGAAACAAACTCACATGATTTTAACAAAACAGAAAAACAAAAGATGCATGCAGGGTTGCATTCAACACTATACATGATGCTAGTACTCATCAGGCGTTGTTGTCATGTCCGGGGCCTCAGTTCACAACAAATCATGAAATATCACTCATACTGCCAAGCGCGCCACGCCGAGAGCCGGGTCATGCACGCTCCTGGTTTAATCCTAACCTGCCCCCATCAATCCTTGAGCCATATGTGCGGGAAGGGCAAGCCAGGGGGAGGTCAGAGAAAAAAAACCAAGGCCGAAACAAATGGCATACTGTTTGTTCTATGTTTATAACCCTAGTATGCCGCCTAGTTCACTCTCGATTCCGGGAAGAGGCCTTCTTTTCGAGATTAGTAACGTGTTTGAGGTCAACGTAGTAAGAAAGAGTAGTAACGAGTAGTAGCTCTCACTACCTACATGTATTTAACGTTATGCCGAAAGCTCAGCCTAACTAAACTTACAGTGGCTCTACCGGGTAACTTACAGTCGGGGTACAAAAGTTTTGGTAGTTTTCTCTGGCCGTTGCAACGGAAGATTTGTATGGGAACACCATACAAATCTGAAATACTCGAAAGAACACCTTGAAAAACACTCTCACACACACCTGGAAAGTGGGCTTAAAATTTTAGAATTCTCTGAGCTCCATCTTGAGATAATTTCTGATGACTCTTTGAGTGGTGGAATTTTTGGTTCAACACTCAGTGGTTGGTTTTAGGTCGCTAAACATGGGTACTTTGGCTGTAAAATGTGTAATCTACCAAAACTTATGTCCTCGTACAGTGTATAACATATCGACAATACCGGGCATGGTAAAGATTGACGAAATGGTGGTCTATATCTAGCGATGAGGGTTATCCCAAAGGGCCCCTTCACCTTGTCGTACAACACCGAGCTAGCTATGATCTTCTATACAATAGGCCATCTACTATGATCCTCTACACAATAGCCCATCGGCTATGAACACAAACGAGGTGCAGACATTATCTCACAAGGATGAATGTAGAGGTTTCTCAGAGTCCGATCGGGGCGGAGGTGCTTCTACAGGATGGGTTTAGTGCGTATTTGGGCCAAGTATAAGTAATTACCCACTCTCCTGTTGGGTTGGGGCGGCTCGAGCATAGATAAGAAAGTGCAGACATGATTGTTGAGGAACTTGTATATAAATAGATGGCCTACTCTAGCAATTCATAGATACAATAACCAAACACTTCCGTCCTTGTGCGTCCCCGGAAGTCGTCTTAAACCTGGTCTCTGGGCAAGGATAGCGTCTTGGCTCGAGGCTAGGTTTCTGTTGTCACAATAACGTGCCCGTACTCCCCCGCTCCCCGTCGCCTCCCAGAGTACCAAGGCTAAGAAGACTTCCAGAACCATACCATTTCGATTTCACACCGTAGCCCTCCTTTTCTCTCAGAGTTTCCGATTCTCTACCTATTCTCATATCCTTTCGTTGGCGGGTGCCTTGACCAGGCTTAAATAGGCTCTCATGGGGTCCCACGGAGAACTATCACGGATCCCGGACCGGAAGGTATCTGCGCTTGCGATATCTCCGGCTAGACAAATGGCTCCCTAGCTCAAGTTCATACAAAAGCGACGCCATCGCCCACTGCTTCCTCGTCCGCGCCTGGTGCACCGAAAATCTCTGCAGCACAATGCTAACGTCTGCCCTAGCCTCTAGGAGCATCCTAGCTATGACCACATCGCCCCCGCATACTGCGCTCGCTAGCGGTGGGGTACGCGGGAATCCCTTGTCGGGGTTGGCCCCATGCGCCAGGAGAAGACGCACAATGTCCACATATTCTCGGTCAACTGCTTTGGCGAGGAGGTCCGCGAGACGGGGGTTGAACGGTAGGGATGCGCCCTCATAAATAGCACACTTGAACAGGTCGGGCCGGTTATTCTCTGCCGCCCAGCAGAGGATTGTGTTGACTTTCTCCGAGTAGTGAGCGACTATGAGAGGGACGAGTAGGGATCGGAAGGTGTGGCAGGTGCGAGATGCCGCTAAAAGAGCTTGAATCGGTAGGAGATCAATAATCATTTGGAAGAGTTCACTCGGGAGCGCGAGGAGTTTCAAAAACATGGTCGGAGTTTTTAGAGAAAGGCCACAGGGGGGGGGGGGGGTTGGTCTGTGTGTCAGGAACATACGCCGTATGTCCCATATTTTCATACTTCAGGCCACACTACCAAGCCCCAAAATTGATTCGAGGAGTCTACCTGCGCATGTTGATGAGTAACTATAAGTAGATTTTCCAGTGAGTTGGCCTGGCATGAAAGGGGAATGAAACCTTATCATTTTGACTTCTCGACTAGAGTGGTTCGCGGAGGTAAAGTGCTTCTAAGCAGGCAAATCAACTACCGTTATTTCTCGAGAAATCCACTAGCCCCGCCCCGCTAAATCTTAATTCCGGGTGAGAAGAAGTGTGTCTCTACACGAATCCGTGAAGTTTGATTCGCCAATTCGCCCTGGTTCGGACTTACCACATACAAATACGGAGATAGTGGATTATTTGAGAATTAACGGTACCTTCGATACAGGTGAGGGGATACACTAATGTCAAACTGTATAATGATAGCAGAGCAGTTGTCGAATGCTTCCTCGCCCGGTGTTTCGGCTTCGCTGGGCTCAGCCTCATCATCGCGCAATGCTTTTTACTGACCGCCAGCCCTATTGGCGCTCACACAAAATGACTGCAGCGCGGGCCCCAGGAGTAGTTACAGTAGGAATACTCTTGTCGCCCACGAACCGGAAGGAGATCCGTAAACATTAGGAGATGGAGCGGGAGTGTGAGGGCGGTGAAGACATGATCGGAATGCGTTTGTGGTTAAATGGGTTGTGCGGTGGTGTGTACGCCACCTAACAGCATGAGCTAGAGCTAGGCCCCCAAAGCCCGGCGGGGGTGGGCGCGGCCCAAGGCAACCATGCAAGGCGATGAGTAATCATGGTCTCAACCAGCCTTCAGCACTTACCAGCCATTAGAACTACTAGCAACAATAGAGAGATTTAGCAAAAGACTTTACTCTCGCATGGTCCATCAGTGCAAGTGGCAACCATCATCCCCCATACAAAATAAAGAATAAAAGTATAACCTCTCATGCTAAATTTTCTAGCAGCAACAACTATCACCCATTTGTTCCACTAATATGATGAAAGAATCTCTAGTATGTTGTCAACATATTCCATTTGGTTAGAATAATTTAGAGTCCTTATTGCTGATATTGTGTAATTTCAAAGTGAAGGGACATTCTAGGTGGTTAACTAACCACCTAGAAAAAGGATTTGCCAAGTCCGGGTATCTGCACTAGCTATATCTGATCAAAACTTCCCCTAGAGGACCGTGCTCGGGCTCTGCTAAATCTCTCTAATATAGATGTCTGTTCGCTTTGGTCCGTACGTAGGAAACAGATCATTTCGCCCACAGATGTACCAGCATTTGTGGGTAGTGCGACGAGACGCCCGTAATTGATTTACCCTTATCCAGGTGGTGATAGGCTAGTATTAGAGCCTCATTATCAATAGTAAATACTTACAATAGGAGAGAGTGCACTTTTCCCCCATATATCCATACATTAGTATGTGAATATCCATCATTGACATCAACACTGAACCAGAAGCGGAGGTGTTCTTGTCACCAGGAGAAACCACCTACAAAGAAAACGCCCAATATGAAAGTGTGCAAGTGATCATCAGATAGGCAGGAAAGAGGACTTAGAAATAGATTATTATTGTACCCATCGGCATCCCGATAGAAAAGCAATAGGAAATAGCTTTTTAGAAATATGTTAAATCTATTAAACCTATCCTGTATATTAAGTAAAGCAAATAAACTTTATTAAATAGGGTTAGGGTTAGGGTTAGTTGTTAGATGTATTTAGCGGACTCGCGGGCAACAATTCAATCTAAAGTAAATTCCACCTACAAAGCCTAAACACCACAGACAAGGGAGGAAAAGAGAATCAGATAACCAAATAATATACACAGGGTAACCAGAAAGAGATCCGACAAAGAGAGCAGTACCACAAATATCACTCAATGGTGAACCCAAGCATCCCAGCCAAGGAACCCACTGCAGCACATCCCGAACAAATGACAGAATGGCCAATTGAGCCGTCAATCTTCAATGGTCCTGGTCCTGCGTCACCATAATCTCTATACCATCCCGGAGGTGACCATCAATATGGCTGCCAGTTAAACCGCTGAGCGAAAAGCGCCCAATAGCTCACTTAGAACATTGATGCTAACATATGTATTCAAGCACATGGCATGCTAACGCTGCAGCCAGAATACCTCGGAGATATGGGGTGCTTACAGGCTGCAGACCTATGCACAAATAAAACGGAAAAGAGAGGGGAGTGAGTGCCAAGAGCTCTCACTAGTAGGTGGGTTTATGAAGAACATATCGTATGCTTGGCATCCGACATCTACACAGAAAACCTGACTCCATACACTCCCACAGTGCCACAACACCAATATCGGACGCTGCAAAACCCCCATATTTACCCCTTAGTCTGGCGATGCTGCCCACCCTCTAATACAGGGTTAGGGTATTGGTGTGAAAACAATTAATTAGTGACAAGGCTCCTCCTATTGTAGGGTGTGCAGCATTTTTCGCCAGGATTAAGGGAGGGATAAGGGAATACATAACTATCAGGCATGCCATTATGCTAGAGAAGCTTATTCCTGCCGCCATGTTCCTCCGGCGAAGTGGCTCCCGCCACAGCCGCAGTCCCGCAAAGGTGAATATTGATTGGCTCCCACCGACCAATCTCTCGCCCATGGCTCCTGTAAGTGTGCTCAACGGTTTATTGGATTAAGTTAGAGGTCAATGGTCTTGGCCCTTGCCAGAGGTTCTACAGCTGCCATTACGCTAAAGACTGACACCATTAAACTTCCTTTCTTCAGAAAGAACAAGGGGCGGAAAGCACAAGTAGGTGATAAATGCCATTTACTTCCGTTATCCTTTTAAAAACTAACTCTCCGACCAATGAAATATACATGGGTCTACAGAAAGGTTACAAAATAAGTTTTATATCCGGGTCGGGGCGTTCGAATAAATAGCTATGTACGCTTGGCCGGATCTGCCTCAATTTCTTCCCTCCCTAACAGCCCATCACCTTGAGTTTTATAGTTGCCAAAAAGGCCTACCATTTCCCCCGCACTCAGACTCTCACCAGCTTTTATAAATTGCGAAGCAGTATATCACATCTCCACCAGCGGAATTCACGCGCCATCTGGTTCAACAGGCCGTACGTTCTCCAAGTCATTCACACGCTTCGGACTTCTTTGCCGTAGTATCTTATAGAACGGTCGCCGACTACTCGTCTCGCTAGATGCTTACTCTTCTGCTGTATCAACCCGATGATCATCTTGCGTTCTATTAGCTGATGAGGATTTCGAGATGTCACTCGTGAAGTTATATGTGTAGGGAGAAGAAGAGCGAAGAGTGATTTGAGTGGGGTTTGAACACGTGACCTTTGGTTGAGGTAGTGATGTTACTAGAAAGTGAAGACTTTTCCAATTGTGCCGCTGAATAGTGCAGGGTGATAGAAGATTTTGGTCGCTCTATATATACAGATATTTTACATACACATGATCCCTGATTAACCATATCCTTGTTCCATCTATGACTCATTCCATAATACAGAGGTTTTGCAACGAAGTACGCATTAACTTTGGGCTTGACCGGGGCCCTGTATGCAGCCTGGGGGGACTGGGGGTGAGTTTAGTGAGAACAGGAATTTGGGGAAGCGTTGGTTTGGTCTTAGTTGAAGATGTACGCGCAGAGGCCGGAGGTGATTGGCGTCGTCTTGGAAAGATTACATTTGATTGACTTCATACACCTCGCGAAGTACTTTACTATAGTACGTGTATCTCTTGTACATGTAGTTGCTAGATTGGGGTTGAGTTTGATGTTTAGCCGCTTTGCTAGTTGAAGGTCGTTAGTGGGAGTGGGGACTGGATGTAGGACTACTACATGTACATGTAGTATCATGCAACATCATATGGAGAATTTAAGCTTAATGCGGTTTGATACCGAGTTCAAACCCAAATCGTCTACTCGGCGCCACAAATATGTTAGAAAGTAAAGTTCTGATTATTGGCTATATATATTTATCCGAAAGATCACGAAATAATGTACTGATTTGCCTGTATCGTTTATGCAACACCACACATGGTATTATTCTTTCTATTAAATGTTTAGCAAAAATCCAGGTATCAACATTATGTACGAAATTACACGACTCCAATATGATTTCATATGAATCATAATACAGTCACATAGTCACTCATATATCCCTTCCCTGCTTCCTATATCCCCGCAAACGCCACCTCTCCGGATGAACACAATCTTGAGGACGATCGTGAGCGCCCCACTAAACTACTAACGGCGCACAGACACATCTATAAACATGATTTCTGGACATATATGGCTCGATCTGAACCCCAGCGACGACGTCCAGCAATAGATATGCCATTGATCACTGACCGTAATACCTGTACAGGAATT
Organism: Morchella rufobrunnea; assembly: GCA_024713595.1. Taxonomy (NCBI): domain Eukaryota; kingdom Fungi; phylum Ascomycota; class Pezizomycetes; order Pezizales; family Morchellaceae; genus Morchella; species Morchella rufobrunnea. The sequence continues at coordinate 903,829 of JAMGYT010000025.1, forward strand.
GTATGAATATTCAGGTATGCAACTATATCTCCAAGTCTATGAGCCCATACGAACATCAATGAGATCAGTTTATAGTGTACGATTTGCTCGTTAGCTCATGATCAGCCCCTAGGTTTAGGGTTATTATGAGAGTGCTAGCTAGCCAATGATAGGCTCCTCCCATCCACCATCGTATCCATAATACCCAATGAAGCGGTAGAGTCAGTTCTCGATATAGCGGTACTACATACAGTGATATTCTCATTATCCCTTAGCCTGTCAGTAAAATGCTGACCCCCCAAGAAGAAGCAAGATTTGTGTGGCTTTACCAACAGATCCTATTACCCCCCTTATCAAAGAATAGATCTCCAATTCCTCTATTATAGGGGGGTCAGCATTGACAGCCTAAGGGATAAGGATAATAATCAAGTTAGGGCTAGTTAGGGTTAGGGTTAGGGTTACTTTACCACCTCCTCTGACTTTACACTGATATCCTCCGTATAAGAATGACTATCGGTCCGAGCGCATCCTCGTATCGAAGATTGTCTGTAACCAAATTACAATGCCCCAGACAACCCGTTCCGACAATACGACGTCACACCAATGCCCTTACCCATGCCGACACCCCCACCCCCGCCCTGACCAGAACATCCGCAAGCGCCGCCGCACGGGCTACACCAACAGCACGCCCAGCACCACTGCGCCCAATAACCAATCTCCAAAGTCCCCTCCTCCACCGCGTCACCCCAATCCCGCCACCAATCATCTAGGCACAACAGGTACAAAGTGCGATACACAATCTGCGAGCGGAGCTTACGGAAGAGGTGAGGACTTCTTTGACGACGGTAACGGCGCATGTATAGACCGGCCACTGAATGGGAGTGGGAGGGGAGTGAGAGGACAGCTTTATATTCTTAGATAAGGCTCACCGGCGGGGATTTGCCCTGATTAGATCTAGTAGTGGGCGGACAACTATCTAGCTACTCTAGACTTTGAGTGGAAGTGGGAGGTCTCCTGCCCTATCCTGGTTGTGTTCTGGGGTCTTTGGATTCCACTATTCCTACAGCGAGAACAATCCCAGCGAGAACAATCCCAGTGATGCCTACCCCCACGTGCGCTGGCATGACTATTCCTGTTGATAAACCCTTTCAACCCACCGCTCCGCTACAGCAGCGACCGTGCCTCAGCCCTGACACGCGATAATTATACCGATGTCCTCAAAGGTATCCAGCGGGCAGATACGCTCCACTTTGCCCACCCTCTCCAGTTTCCTCTCTGGGTGGGAGAGGGGCCGAGGAGGTGGCGGTTGTGGTGGGGGGGTGGGGGGAGGTGGGGAGGTGTAGGTGTTTTTGGAGGTTTCCTTTTTTTTTTTTTTTTTTTTTGAAAGGAAAGAAAAAGTCTTTTTGTTTCATTTTATTACCAGTGATATTCTAACTTTTTGTGAAGCTTTTTCTATACCGGTCTCTCCCCCCCGAATAGAGGCTGGTTAACTGTAGTGGTAGTTTGCCTCTCCTTTTCTTTTCTTTCTTTTGGGCCGGGTGTCACTTGGACGTATGACACATTGGAGAATCTCTCTCATGGATATATATCATGTGATCTCGATTCTGTGTGAGGGTAAGCCGTTCTCTGTATTTATCCGCACCTGGAATATTTAGATGTCCTATAGAATTTGCAAACTGCTGCTCTATATCTGCCAATAAATTCCTGTGTAGGGCACACTAATTCATGAGAGAGATACTACTATGTCTCATACACCCAAGTGATAACACCGCATTTCGATATCACTCTTGATTGCACACCACATACCTAGGCCCTCTGTTCCGTGGCCCTCTGTTCCGTGGCCCCCGTATCTCTCTTCCCCCTATACACCACCGTTCTTGACACGCTCCTCAAAAATCTCTTTTTCCGCGGCGGCTCTACTACCAACTACTGGTCATTGCACTCTATGTATTGTTTTATGCTACGCGTGAATGCACATAATGAATAAAAGAAAAGAAAAAAGAAATGCTATGCGTGTGCTAATCACAGATAATCACTCGGTATGACCTGCCGATCCGCCCTACCCTGGCTTCTTGGTTCGTATGAATTTGCAGCACAAAACTGACGAGCTCCCTCGCTTCAACTCTCCTTTTGCGCCCATGGCGATTCACCGGAGGTGTCCCAGCACGGGAGGCGCTTTATTATTCGAAGGCGTGAATAGGCGAGTGACAGGCTGTGATTCGTGAGCTTATTGAGATTGTTGCTGGTAAGATGTTTTACACTAGGATTTTGGAACTTAGGGCTCTGATAGTACCCACAGGTCTCTCTCTCTGTTAGACATAAGCGGGGCTTGATGCGTAATCATGGGCTTTGATACTACCACCCGCCGAAACAAAACCATAGGAAGCGCTGGGTAGAAAGTAAAGGGACCGAGTATTCTGTTGGGGGCTGAGCATGGAGTTGGTCTCGGGCTTGGAGTGTTTATGACGACCTACGGTCTGTGTAAATGGACTATAGAGAGGGATATCGTGGCCTGTTTTTGGTCCTATAGCCTAGCGGGGGGGGGGGGGGCTGAATAGCGTTTACGGCAGTGCCATGAGATGGCTCGGTTCGTTTTATAGATGTGGTAGGCTCATCGAACGCTGGTTGATAGTCTATAAGCTATTTGAGCGGCCAGAAGTAGAAGCTCTGGAGCGAATGTTTGGTAAGGTGGTTATCATTACAGAAGGCAGGACCTGTATGGAAGATTTTACTTGGGTGTAGGGCTGGGGTTGACGCAGCCAGTCATGTCTTATGAGAGTGCTGACGTTAGTTTTGACACCGCGGGTGACATCTAGTTGGCAGCGGCTGAGTCCTTATTCCTTATTGCCTCCGAGTCTATTTCGTCAAAAAGTATGGCATGAAACACTCTATTGCTGTGTATCTTTCTATACCCCATACCCACATACAACCCAAAACCATGCATGTCGGCAAGCATCGTCTCTAAAATACCCATGCAGGATATTAGGAAGGTTCAGAGTGGGGACTGAGGCTGGGATTTTACATGATTATGTTGAAATATACCCCTGGCACGATCTGGTTTCAGAATCGGGACCCCCGATTCGATGATGTCATTGCTTATAACGGGAGCGGCCGGTGGGTGTTGGTGCCGTGCGCGATATTCGGATTTGGGATGGGTTAGGGTAATGGTTACGGGTAGTGGTGAGGGTCCTAAGTGAGGAATCATGAAATTCTCTCCATCTCAGCAATTCAGCACCCCAAGCGGGTATCAGCAATCCAGCAACTTGATTCAGAAAGTAAAAGAGGAACAGATAGTAAGCATGAATTGCCTAACTGTCTACATGAACTAGCTAACATTAAATTAATATAAAAGTGTGCCAGTAACTTCTAAGAGGCGCAAGACAACTCAAAACAGCATGGGAAAGCAAAAACTCCAAGACCTATTTAGAAGATGAGGTGCTCCTGCACCTTATTGCATACATGAATGATCAAACTGAGGAGAAATCCTGAGTGGTTGGGTAAGATACCTTACCACTTACTGAAACTCATTGGGAACTTATAAAAATAAGAACAGCAGGACTTTAACCACGATGTACTCACTAGCATTATGGTAGAAAGAGGAAATAGACATGAGTTCGCTGTATTTAAAAATATTGGTATCAAATAGCAGCGAGTATGGAAGTCATCTGTTAGTACCAAGCAAAGAATTTAAAAAAGGTTGAAAGAGTTATAAAAGTCAGCAAGGAGATCTAAAATACTGTTTAACTTCCAATATAGTGATTCTAATGAAGTTTTTTACACTTCAACGAAATCTCAATCTAGTCAACTTGTTGAAGCGAAGCAAGACCCAAGAGCTATTGAGAGAAATCTTGAAAAAATGGAATTGGATGAAGTAATTTTAGCTTTCTTGAGAATTCAACAGTCAACGAATCCATCTGAATCTAGCAGATATTCTGTGATAACAGTAGCAAGATGCTTCAATAAAGGAATGTACTTCATGAAGAAAACTCAGAGTTGGGAAATTAGAAGGAGGAATCCACGATTGATTGAAGAAAGCAAGCATGATTGTTATAGTAAAACAAAATCTTGATTTAATGACAAAGATGTACAATTAGCTGTATACAACTGCTTATGATCAGAAATTAATGAAGCAATTAAAACATAATCAACATTCCAGTTAGATGTTTTCTCTACTGATGGAAAAAGATTTGCTTGGTTTCAATTTAGCGAAAGCAATTGATAGTTATTTAGATTCAAATAGAGTAGTTGATGCCATTGATATGACTTTCAAACCTGTTAGTAATATGATTAGAGTTAGAACTGTTAATCACTAGTTGAAAAAAGGTAGAATTTGTTCATGACATAATACACAAAGAAACTTTTATTGATGAATATGAATGGCAACATGTAGTTCATTATTGGAATTATGAATTTATTACAATTTAGAAGCAATATTAAAGGCAATCTTTTATCTTTACAAAGGACGGAACTTCAGATCTGCTTGCAGCTAAAAATGCAAAGTTGTTAGCACTAATTACTCAAGACGAATCTACATTCTATGCAAATGATGAAAAATGAAAAGTTTTGATGAAAAAGGGCCAGCAACCAATATATCCAAAATCCAAACAGAGAGGTATCATAGAGTCAGCAATTGTGATACCTGTTGGTATACTATGGGTTCTTGATACTATATGTGATGAAAAGCTTCTCTGCAAAGTTATGTATATTCAGAATAAATAGTGAAAGATAGTTATTAGATGAGTGAAAGAATGGTCGAGCAGCTAAAACCAATATTTAAATATGTATATCCAGATAGTCAAACTTTATTTGTCTTTAATGATGCATCAAATCATTGTTGTTTGCCTCTAATAGATTAATTGCAATCAAAATAATTCTAACGGCGTTTCATGTCATGGTTTGGATTGTAGAGGAAGGATATCACTTTGGATCTTCCGCACATTTGCTATTAGGTTATCATTTCCTGTTCGGGGTTTCTTTCGGGTTTGAGTGTGACGATCATTTCTCTTCCATGTAATTTTCATTGACGTGCTTCCATGAGTTTCCGTCGCACGGGTTACTAATCATGTCTCGGCATCTCAGTGTTATTTTGTATATATATGGCTCTACCTTCCCTTTGTCTTCCTTTCTTTTCTTCCTCATGCAAGCGTCCTGTTGTACATCAGTAAAAAAGGGATGGCGTCCAGACGAGCCGGGTTTCGTTCAACGAGATTTGTTCGTCTCACTGCATTTGGAGCATTTGGGACGTCCCAACTTGCAGATCACGTCCCTGCCTCATTTTGCCTCGTTTCGACCTCGTCCCGACCTCGTTTTCTCCTCGTCCCTTGGTCCCGGCCCGGTTGAGCATTTTGATCGTCCTGACCGTCCTGACCCTCTACCCGCCCTGACGTCCTGGTCGCCCTGGCCGCCCTCACCGCCCTGACGTTCTGACGTCCTGACCTCTTGATGTCCTGACCTCCTGACATCCTGGCCTCCTGACCTCCTGGTCTCCTGACGTGCTGGTGTTTTGACGTTTTGACATATCACTTGGTTCACAAAGTTTATTTGCCCATGGCTGATATTGAGGTCCCTGTGTCCTTGAGGTCCCATGCCCTAACTCCGCGTTTAGATACAATAATAATATATATGGTCTTCCAGTTCCTCCGCCCCCCCAAAAAATGATACTTTCGGTTGTGCCTACCCCAAATTCAGTGTGTCAATCAGTGAGATAGATGTAATCGTTCGTAGCGTAGACCCTACCATATCTCTCCAAACTAGTATATAGATCCATAGGTAGCCAAGTCGATTGTGTTGTTTATGTACCATCTAGTGTTCGTAGGAGATACTGCTTCCGGGGCTAGAGGGGCCGTCCTAATGATACTCTTTATACTTACAGCCCAGATGTCGTTGCTCGAGCTGACCACAGATGAAACCGTGATAAGGCCGTGGTCCGCGTGGGGCTTTCCGTTCCCATCCGGTTTTAGAGGTCTTATTATCGCCATGAGCCTGGGATGTCTCCTTGCCGGGTCAACGGCCTTTAAGCTCTTCAACAGCTTCGCCAGGCATCTCCCTTGTAGATGGTTTCCTATAGTCCGTGGTCCCTGCTGAAACCATACCCAATCGTTCCTTGGTCCCTGGTTTCTATACTCCAAGGACCCTGTTGCCCTGAGCAAGTGCATCGTCCCCGCGTCCCCTTCTCCATGCATAAGGACAGAGACATTTAATTGCTTGTAAGATTGTACTTTCCAGCCTTGAATATCTAACGGGACTTCGCTGGGCCTGAGGATAAACTCCCTAACCAAGTAGCGGCCGATGTAAAAGTCGAGTCCTTTGCTTGCTCCTGGAATGCTGACCCTCTCCACCACGCTGACCTCTGGTTTGCCCTTGACTGACCTCCTTTCAGGGCCTGCTCTCTCTTCATCCGATCCGATGATAGGGCTCAGGGCCCCTCCCTGCACAAGCTGCAGCCGATGTTGTCCAGCTTGGTCGAGGCCCTGGAGGTCCCTTGTGCCTTGCTGGATGCGATTCCTCATAAAGAACGGGAAGAGTCCTAGATTTCCGATGAGTTTTGCATCTGCAAGTACTGCTTTGACTATCTGACGAAGATTAAGCTCATGCATGGCGAAGGTATAATCCCGATTGAATGTCGTCAATATCTGCATCATTGGCTCGATGCGATTGCTCCGTTGATAGGGCATTTTGATCTGGTCGCGATGGGCAGATTCGCAGGTCTCCGTCGAGTATATACCGATGACTCCATATTCCTGTATATGCTCGCTGAAGCGAGAGAGGAGATGCATCTTTGGAAAGTTGAAGTTTGGCTCTGACCGCAGTATTTCGTCGATTTCTGACTCTATCCTCATGCGCTGGTCCGCAATGGTTTTCCTCCTTCGAACTGATGACTCATCGTGCCCTTCCAACTCGGCATCGCATTCCTCCCTGAACTCTATCCGGCGCTCTGCAGTGAGCCTGTCGGTCTCTCTACTCTCTCGATACTTCCTGAAGACCTCTTTCGTCCGGTGGAAATCCAAAAGGTACTCATCCATCATATCTACCGTCAGTACATCGTGAGATTGATATTGAGCTATGAGGGACCGGTTGACGAGGGCCCTGACGCACTTGAGTGCCTTTTTGAATGGCTGGACCTGCCCGAGTGAGGGATTTCTTAGTGCAGAAGCTAGGGCAGGCAGGACTATCTTTTGGAAGTCCTTCATTTCCTTTCCTTGCCACTGATTGACAGCTTGATAGGGTTTTGTCGGGGGCGCGAATCCAGAATATGGGGGCATATGCATCCATATGAGGTTGAATTCGTTCAATCAACCGTGGTCCTTCAAGAAGTCCTCTAACCATTCCATCAAATGCTTCAGGATGCCTAGATATACTATGTGAAGCATATCCGGTTTGTGACGCTGGAATGATTGGATATAAGGCAGCTCCCAAAATGGACTATACCAAGGTTTCAAGCCATAGGTATCGAACCATTGTGCGAGTGTCTTCAATTCTCTCTTCTGGTCACTGCTCGGCCGCTCTATAGCCTTTATTGCAGCATACTGACGGTACATCCTCCGATATTCGTCCCGGTTTCGCCTGTAGATCCTGGTCGGCTCCGCCTCATACTCCCCTAACCTGTCCAACGGGACTTCGCACTTCCGGCATACATTGGTTTTTGTATTGTGAAGGTTGCAGTTTTCCATATGGTCTGCCAGCCACGCCGTAAGTACGGGCCAGCACTGCCTTCGGTAGCCATCGGAGGAGTCCATCGGAAGACCTGCTTCCCTATTGTAGTTGGTCAGAAGCTCGAGAATGATTGCTCTCACAGTCGTCAGGGCTTCGGCCGCCCACCCTCGTAGTTACTGCTTTGATGCCGCATCTCCTACGATTTTGGGTGGTACTGGCAGTAAGGCAACCAAGAGATGCGCCTTGTCCGAGGTTCTGGCTCTGACCTTCCCAGGGATGTTGCCGATGGTCATGTATATGGGCCAGCATTTCTTGTCTCCAGAGAGGTTGGTCAGGTGGGTAACATCCGAGCTGCATATTATAGGAACCAGTGTTGTCCCGGACGGAAGTCTCTCTTGCATTCCCCACCACCACTCAGCCGTGTGTATCTCAGTATAAAGCTGGAAGTCCTCGGGGTTATAACGTTTCACCGGCTGGTAGCCCATAACCCGGGCGTAGCACCGTTGGGCCAAAAGATATCTTGCACATTGGATTGGGTTGCTGTAGAAGAATTCGGTGGTCCTGCCGTCCCCTTCGCTGACTGTCCCATACTGGAAGCTCGGCGGGGACCCGGGCATCTTTGCAAGCTGGCGCTGGAATGTATGCCCTGATTGGAAGCTTCGATGATGTGGTCCTGCCTTGTGTAGCCCCTCGTTGAAATACGCGTCGATTGCAGTAGAAGTTAGCTTGTGATTAATAAGAAACCTTGCCAACCTCCATTCCGCGGTGTCCTTGAACGGCGCCCAAGCATTCCAGTTGCCCTTGAGATGGTCATTATAGCCTGGAGTACGTCCCAAAGGCGCCCCACTATTAGGCAGATATTGTTCCTCTTCGTCGCGCTCGCCCTCGTCCTGGTTGTCCAGATCATCATCGGAATCATCGAAATTGGATTCGTTCAGATAGTCGCCATCGGAGTCTGAAGTCCTCGCCGCGTCCGAGTCGTCCAGTATAGTGGTAAGCACACCTGGGCCTGCGATTCCCACCTGACTACTCTGCTCAATTACATCCCCCACCTCCTGTTGGGATTCGTCGTTTGCATGCGCGGAGGCGATGTGGCGTGCGAGATTACCGGCCCGATGGTCCAAACGCGGGCAGTATGGGCAGAGAGTCGACGAGATGGTTGATATCGTGAACATGAAGTATGGGCATCAAAGGCATTAAAGCTGCCAAGGTGTCAAGGTGTCAAGAGGGCCCGACGTCAAAACTGCCACAGGAGTAGAAAGAGGGGCTAATTCTCTTCCTCCATCTTTACACACCACATCGCCCTTGCACTATTCCTGACTTTACAGGATTCATGGGCAGTAGGAGCAGAACCTTGCAGCCGCATTGATCTCATATGAAGGCGAGTACATAGTCCCTTATGCTCGTTTAGCCCATTCGATTTCAGTTACGTGGACTGCAGCCACGAGACGCGAACTGACGGATCACGAAACACCTTTGGTGTTGCCGCCGGGGGGATGGGATGACCCCGTTCGAAAAGCTGTCTCCCCATGCCACAAAGCAGTCAGGCCGGGAGGAGAGGTGCGGGATTGAAATCATCGGCCGGAAGGTCGCTGCCTGCCATTGCCGACTCTCGGGGCACGAGCTTGCTGGGCGGCCAGACTCGGACTTGGAGAGGGTTTCTACTTGACCGCCCCCGACTACCCGCACACGATTCAGTGGAACGGCGTGAATTCGCATACATGGTGGAGTCGTTGAAGCTAATCTACGCATTCCAGGAACTCGGGACGAATCTCAGTCGAGGAAAAACACTGGGGGGGGGAGGTGGTTGTTGTAATGAAAAGAGTCTGTTGGGCCAAATCGGTGCCTTTTCTAGTAATATGTTAGCCAAACGGGTTCTCAGCACCTCCCATGATACTTTAGATTTGATTTTTATAGTTACTTAGGTCTTTCTTTCAATATACACAATTCTCGAGCTTTCCCTTCTCATAGTGTGAATATCGCTATCATCTCCCACGGGAAGCTTCGCTAAATGAAGGTCCGGGACCCAAATTGGGCCGAGTTTGGGCTAAATTTGGCCCGGACCTAGGCCCCGAAGGGCAACATCACACTGCCTGCCTTAGGCAAAATCGTCATCATTCGGCAATACTATCTGTATCATCACCCAGGCAAAGTTTGCCAAACAAATGTTTGGGCCCTATTTGGGCCGATCTAGGCCTATATGCAACAGGCAACCTCGCGAATTTTGCTTTTTCTTTGAAGGTCCTTACCACATCCGACAATCTCTTGGTAGGCCCTGTTTCACTTGCCCTTTATTTGTTCCAACTAGCCCTCTCCCCCCCAAAAGGGCCCTTGGGCCACCCTCACGATGAATTGATTTGGGCTAATCGCTTGGCTCTCACACTATATAGTCCACCAAATCCCGCCCTCTCCTCCAAAGATCCAAAGACTCCAAAGATCCAAAGAGCTCCACTTGAACTCGAGGCCAATATCACATCTTTGCCGGACTCCCGACGTTTTGATAAACTTGGTATCCTTGTTCCTTAAAGCCGGTCCTCAAAGTCCCGAACGATAAACATGGCTCCTACTACCAGAGGCACATCAAGTAAGACCCCTGCAAATCCCCTAGTCCAGAAGGGGTCACCAAATAAACGTCGTAATCAAGGCAAGCAAACTACGCCCGCGAGTTCAAACCAATGGGTCCTGCCCGTCTCCAGGCAAGCCCTAGAATCGAGAGTACGTTGTCCCTAACCACTAATAATCATATCGTATGGTACCCTGACTAAAGGCCCTTCGGTACAGGAACTGTTCAAGAAAAAGAACCTCAGTCTTTCCGAGTGCCGAGAAATATTCGGTATTGCCAACGATTCATGGAAGAACATCCGGGGGAAGGTGAAGGACCTTCTCGCCCAACACAGGATAAAGAGCAAAGGTAGGACATCACCAGAAAGGTGGCAGCTGGCTCTAGACTATCTGGCCAAATTCGAACCAATCTCTGAATATGCTAACCTACTCGCTCAATCCAAGGAAGATTTGACCAAGCAGGGGAAGATCGTGCAAGTAGCCTGCAAATGTATGATGACTGAGCTATGCAAGAACAAAAATCCTACTGACAAGCAGAGGTTCAACAACCAAGGAAATTGAGGTCAGCGACACCAACTCTGGGAACGACACGGATCAAAGCCCTTGAAAGAGGCCCAAAAGGGACCCTCGGTTTTGTGGCTGCGCTGTCTGCATATCCCAAATAATGCCAAACCAGTACCGGCAGACCGTAAGAGACAGTGATATAGAAGACTGGACCTTCCGTACCTCCGACCTAGGACCCTTTACTGCCCGCGAACTCTGGGAGGGATTTACTTGGATACCGGAACACCCGTATCGGCCGCCGGTCCAGAGTTTCTGCCGCCTTCCAGCTCCCTACCTTTCTGAAGTAATCGAAATGGTGCGCGGGTGGCAGCACTATCTGAGAAAGTTTTATCTGGATGATGCCGATGAGGGCTTGCCTAATATCCGTCACATTATAAGGACGCTGATTCCATCAACATAATATACCCAGTTCAATCTACCAAAAGGAAGTATAATTCCGCACGACCGGGCCCCCCGGCCCGAGGAGTGGATGTTTTTGGAACATGATGATCACGTTGAGACTTCGCTTGCTGCAACTGCTGGCATAAACTGCTGCGTCTTGCGGTGGTATATTACCAAAGTGACGGTAAGGGACAAGTCACCCCCGAGCCTCATGTTAGCCCCTATTTCGAAAAGGACCTCTATTAGGTTCAGGCAAAAAGACTTCGGCGTGATAGGGCACTTAGCGGGAGAGCCGAAAGGGACAGCCATGACCACGGGAACGAGACTGACAAAACAAGAGATGTGGACTCTTTGGTCAGTGACGATGATTCTCCCACTCCGCGCGAGGGCCGAGGCAAGGGAAAATGCAGAGGCAGAGGCAAAGGCAAAGGCAAAGGCAAAGCGTAAGCCCGAGTTGAAGCGCCTTTCACCGATGTCTGGAACTGATTGGGAGCAGTTGGTCCTTTGATCTTCAGCCTCCCCCTTGAAATAGTCGATATCTCTAGTCAGGCCTGACTTGTGTGCCTTTTCTTCGTTACTATTTTTATCGTGGTATTTTTTTGATTTTGGTTAGGTTTGGTATTGGATTATCGGTGATACATTTTTTTTTGGGGTTTCATTACTATCTATCTATCTCAAAGTATGTAGGTATGAGTGGGTATTATCATTGCTTCCTGACTAACTGCTTGCTTTCTATGCTTGGTCCTGCGCTTTTCCGTTTTGAAACTTTATGGGTTTTTTGAGCTTTTTGAGACTTTTCTTGCTTGGGGTTTCTATCGCTTTCTAACTATCTTCCCACTAGTCTTGATGCTGAAATAGGCAATATCTACATGTATGTTATTTTAGTCCTGGCACTAGTGCCGTTATACGTATCAATGATATCATGGCCTCTTTGCCTTTGGGCTATGCCCCCGTGTTCCGCCTGCCCCACCCATCCATCCATTCTGACTTCCGTGGCGCATATATTGTTCAGCTCCTGCACCCTCTTTCATCTTCATCACACACACTACTGACAACGACAATGCCGAGACGAGAGAAAACAAAGGAATCCGCGAATGATCCACACACTCAGACCCCAAAATCAAGGTCGTTACGGCACATCATGGGAGGCTCTGCCAACATGAATAGGAAAGTAGCCCCAAAAGCAACACAGTCATCGCAAGAGGTCTCTAGCACATTCCCGCAAGCGTCGCTAAGATGGTCATCATCTGGAGGGCGTAGAGTAGGGCGCGATAATGCAAGTCAGTACTTTGAAGGACCGTCCTGGAGGCTTGCCACAAGGAATGAAGACGAAAGTCAGTACAAACCAGAACCTTCACAGAGGGCCCCGCAGATCGATTTACGCCTTTATGGAGAACGATCTGTGGCCAAGAAGGCAAAACTGCTGGCCCAAAGACTGTCGACATCGTCACCTCTGTCCAGTCCTCGTCCCCCCGAAAACAACTAAGGCCGGTGTTCGAACCTCAACTCTCAGGCCTCTCAGGTCCCCTCTACCATGGCAGCGCTAACCCCCGTTCCTCATGACATGGACGGGCAAGAAGACTGCAACCCACCCTCCGAACTTAATCGCGGAGGGTCCATAGCCGAAAATAATCCAACTCCGTCCTTCTCGTCGAACACAGCGAATTCAAGTAACACCCAGATAAAGAAGAACAGACGGCGGGATTTGGATCGTTTTGATATCACTTACAGGATTTTGATCGAAAAGGCAGGATGGGATATAACCAGGGCAACACTATTTGAGAACCCTCTGCCCTCGGCAGTGGAAGTGGGAGATATGGTCAAAAAGTCCTGCGAAGCCGTCGCAGCAAAGGAATCTCTTGATATTCACGGCCCACTACCCATGGCTATATGGAACCAAATCCGTTGCTATCATCAATGAGTACGATCACACCTTGTAATCAATGCCAGTGATATGATAAGGTCAAATTACAGGCTTGAAGGCCTTTCCATGTACAAGGCGAGAAAGCGAGTCAGGTATCTATTGGAGCACGACAGATTCAACTGCGATCCCAGGCACTATGAGGTAACCCCCCCCCTCTCCCCCTTGTTCCTGACACCCGCTAATCTGGCAAGCCTGCACAATGGCACGGCGATTAACCATCCTGACTTTGGTGAACACATAAACAGGCCGTTCGTATGCCTAATGACTACTGCCCTCTACCATGTTTTAAGGACCTATGTTCTCGGAGGCAGTAATTGGAAAAACGTGGTGTTCAATAAGGACTTTTGCGTGGGTAAGATGGGAAACTCTCGTCCTCTTCAATCTCAATCTAATGCAGACCAGTGGTCTTTGAAAGGCAGGTCAGTACATGGGATCGGTCCTTCCCTGATGACAAATCAACAAGGCTAGTATTGACGAGTATCCACCGAGGAATATCCAAGTTAATATCCAGAGACAGCAAAGTCAGGACAATAAGGACCTAAAGCAAAGAAACCGTTGTGGACCCTGGGGTGAGTAGCTTCCTGGAGGACATCCGAGAAAGATTAAAGACGCGAGAGGGTGGAGAGGCTTACTACGCTGAGAACGAGGACGAAGAGTCGGCTGGAGAGGAGGTGATTAGGAACGAGGGCAGTATTAGGGAGCGGTCTGAAGCAAATGACCAAGTCTCAGAAGAGGTCAGAAGTTCAGTAATGCCAGTTACCGAAGACGAGAGGACATCAACCAGGGTTAGGAAAAGAGCAAGGCGTAAGTAGGAAGGACGAGAGCAGTCAGGAAAGCAGGCAACGCCGACAATTAAACACAGCGTTTGTTTGCCGAGAAATATGTGTTTCGTTTCATTTCTCCGGGCGATGCGCGCGCCTCGTCGGCCAAACAATAGGGGTGTGTGTTTAACGTGTAGGGGACCTGTATTCTAGGCCAATATGTATTGTAGTAGATCATAAATATCACTCGTCGTACATCCACTGAATGAGCCGTTTATGTTCGTCCCGGATAGCAATGGAGGATTTGAGATGAGGAAATGGTCAGGACGTCCAGACTTCCAGACGTCAGAGCTGTACAAAGGCGTCAAGGCAGCGAAGACCGTGGGGGCATACATGGCGTCAAATTATCAGGCGGTCAGAATGTCAGGATGCCGAGACGCCAGAAAGGCAGGCGATCAAGATGTCAATACGTCAGGATGCCAAAGAGGCAGACGAGCAGGGCGTCAGGGCGTCAGGGTGTCAGATGGGCAGATGGTCAGGACGTCAGGATGTCAGATGGGCGGATGGCCAGCATGCCCAGGACGGCCAGGGCGTCAGGCGGGCGTCAGGCGGGCGGACGGTCAGGACGTCAGGACGACCAGGCTCCGGACGAGAAGCCTCGCCCGTGACGTCAAAGTTAGTCTTGGGCGCCGGGGCGTGGGTCTTAGCGTAAGCAAACCAATTGGGCGCCCAGCTCGTCCAAGGCATATAGGGCGCTGAGACGCCACAGGACGAGACCTGATTTTTTGTTGATGTATTGGAATTCTTTTCGTTTGGGTTTTATTTCTTTACGGGTTATTCTTTAAGTTGTTGGGTGTTAGAATATATTACGTTAAATATTATCATTATCGTTTGCTTCGCATAATGCATCCGAGTTTTGAGAATTCTCCCGATCAGTATCAAGCTCGACCCTCCCCAAAGCTTCTCCTTCGGTTACAGTCCGACTCCTTGAATATGTTTCTTGTATTGTATCTTTTCGGTATTTTGTTTTTAGAGCTCAATAATTAATCTTGATCCCAGTCCCATGATCAGCAAAAAATCAGGTCTCGTCTTGTGGTGCTCCGGCGCCCTATATGCCCTGGGCGAACTGGGCGCCCAATTGGTTTGCTTACGCTAAAACCCACGCCCCGGCGCCATAAGATCGCCCCTGACGTCTGGAACGAGGATATCACACCCTGGGCTCGTCTGGCGCTCGTCTGGGGCTCGTCTGAGGCACATTTGGGGCGTCATGGGCTCGTCCATTTCTCATCTGGGCTCGTCTTGCCTCGCCTGAAGTATCTTTTGCCCCGCAGATGCCCTTTTAGCACCCTGTAGTCTGGCAAAATGAGGTCAAATCGGCAAAAGCTACTTTATTCTGGGAATAGTCTGCCCCGCTATATAATAATATTTACATGGTAATCCCCACCCTCACCCTCCACTTGCCCACCGCCCGCCCTATGCCTGCCACATGCTTACCTACCACACTGCAGCCGGTAATCGTCGCTGATTCAGAACCAGATTTGGAGCCAGATTTGGAGCCAGATTTGAAGCCTGATTCGGTGCCTGATTCGGTGCCTGATTTGGTGCCTGGAGAGGCGTCGATTCGATGCCTGGAGAGGTGCCTGGAGAGGCGTCCATTCGGTGCCCAGAGAGGTGCCTGGAGAGGCGTCGATTCGGTGCCCGGAGAGGTGCCTGGAGAGGTGTCGATTCGGTTCCTGAAGAGGTGTCGATTCGGTGCCTGCAGAGGTGTCGATTCGGTGCTTGATTTGGGTGTCGAGTTGAAAATCTATATAGATGTCAGTATAGGAGTCAGAATCCCGAGATAGGAAGGTACGCAAATTGAAGGAGGTAGAGGCAGAGGTGGAGGTAGAGGCAGAGGTCGTGATGGAGGTGAAGGTAGATGTAGATGTAGATGTAGAGGTGTAGGTGGAGGTGGAGGTGGAGGTGGAGGCGGAGGTGGAGGTGGAGGCGACTCCGGAGGGCCGTTGAGACCTGGAAATCATGCCAAGGCTGACGTCAAGTAGGTCAGTGTCACCACTCTAGTACACTTTGGGACGTCAAAGACGAGCCAAATATGACCTATCGTCTTTTGGACGTCCCAAACGAGCCAAAATATGATCTATCACCTCTGGGACGTCCTAAACGAGCTCTAATATGACTTATCATATTTCGGACGTCCCAAAACAAGCCAAAACGAACCAGTCACTTTGCAGACGCCCCAAATGCTCTAAATGCAGCGAAACGAACAAATCTCGTTGAACGAGACCCGGCTCGTCTGGGCGCCAACCGTTTTTTGCTGATGGTAATTCTGTTATTTTTAGCGTTCTCCAGTTTTTCTGGCCTAGCGCGTAACAATGACCTATTACCACCACAGATATCAACTTCAAATGCATAGTGAATTTATTTCCTCCAAACAAATTTCTCAATCTATGATTTTTGGTATAGAGGAAAGTCTAAATATATTGAACCAATAATATGAGAAGAAGGACTTTAGCAGAAGAAATGAAGTAATGGTCATAGATTTCTTTCGTAATGTCCCACTTCAAATAAATGTGAAAGATGAAATCCAATACCAGTTGACTATTATATGTATCGAGACCTTAGTATAGTACGAGACTTCAAAATACAAAAAGGGTAGATTCAAGAAGGATTGAACGCTTGCAACCAATTGGAAATATTCTATCCAAAATTCATCGAGCGATAATAGTGCACTGTAAGGTACTCTCTTAATGGATTACATAGTTATATACAAGCAACTTTGGCTTCTATATCATCGATTTCAATTTATAGATACTACATTTACTATATTAAAATTTCGGAAACATGTTTTGAAAGATATACTTACAGAATAAAGAGATTTAGAGAAAGAATTTATAAGGGGTATTGACAAACCGTAAATAAATGTAATTATTAAAATTTGTTTCTAATTAGGTTTATTACATATAGTTAACTATCAAAATGAGGATCAAGTTGACAACATTTGTAATTTTCTCAATCAAAACTTGTACAAAAAAGGAACTACGTTCTAGATTTAGTTTGCTATAAGTTTCTAGAAGGAAGTCCATTCTGACTACCATAGTATATCAATCAATAATCAAACCCTACTCAATTTCTTTAATTCAATAAGACTGTCTGTTGTTTTGGTAATAGAAATTCCTATATATATAGAATTCTAATGATTGTAATTTGTAATGTTCACACTTCTAATTCCTAATAATACAATGTAATTCTCTTTTCTGTCAAAGTCAAAAGTTGTATTACAGTATCTTTATCACAGAACATTATAAGGTAAAGTTCAACAGATGACATCTGAGTTCAGTGAGTGAGGAAAGTATACGAGCAAGGTGAAAAGTATTCTCGTTAGTATGCCCCAATCAATGGCTTCAATACTTTGCTATTTCTAAAGACTTGAGAGTTGCAGAAGGGGCTGTAGGTGTTCTCTTAGGTTTGCAGATTCGGAGAATATTTTTATGGACAATAATGTACCCAAATAACAAAGATAAACTATAATATTTCCTCAAGTGCAAGGAAGGTTGCGTGAGAAGAAAAGGAGAGAAAGAGAAACTAGTATAGGCGAAAGGGAAACCTCTATATATATACAAGTTTTTCATTCGCTTACTTGTCTAGTTAACTTGACGGAAAGAGACTGGAAATGTATTTCAAAGTGAGTAAATCATTAATCTCTGTGAATTCGGAACTAAACTGAAACACATAGAACCCAAATAATATATTGAAGCCCAACTAAATATATTTCCTTTCTACTTGCCTACAATATCGTGTTGCATTATGATATTCTTAAAGTTTAGAATATATAGGTAAAGGAAAAAATTTGTTTAGAATTTCTTTGTCATGAAAATTTGTTCAGCTTCGATAATATTTCAATATTATCGGATTTAATGAATCATTTGTTTATCATGTATTCTTCTAAGTTTCTTTTACCTCAATAGATCAATCACATCAGAAACAATCTAACCCCACTCAACTACTCAGTAAGTACTTGAGGCATAGCATGGTATGATATTAGTATTTCTATTTCCTATATTGTATTGATTGACATAGAGTGTCGGGACTGTGTAGTTTCTTGCTTGGACTTTTCTTTCATTCATATATTTTGCTCTTCAGTATGACATGATGATAAATCAATGAAGTCTTATAAATTTCCGTTGCGTAGAAGAGTTATGAGGATTGTATTATATACATTAGTACCTTTAATTTCTCTTCTTCTCTTTTTTTCCTTCTCCAAACAAAGTCTTTTTTTTATTTTTAATGTTTTTTTTGAATATATTGGTTTTGCATTTTGTCTTTATTTTAATATTATTGATATTCAATCTGACTTCAAGTTCCAAACCTTTACTTGATGTGTCCTAGCAACTAAGCTTCAATCACCGGAATCGCTATAGTATACCTCTCTTCTGACAGTCTTGCACTGATTTCTGTGTTCTGAATTCTGTAACAAAATATACTTCAAAAGATTTACTTTGTCCTATCTAGTAAGTCTATATAAAGATTCTACATGTTAGTAAATCTGAACGAAGAAACCATTATGATATATATAGAGATCTCACCCTTCACTTGTACTTGTTTTTCTTTCTTTTCTTTTCTCTTTACTTACTCTTCTTCTCTTTAGGAAATCTACTACTCTAACTCCTACAATATATTACTACATCCTTGGATCCGATTATGTGAATTGACTCACTTTGACTTTGTAACGTTGTTGGACCACTGTAGCTCTTAGTTTTGAACTCAGTACCTAGAAAGATATCAAATCCGCGTGGTTAGTTTATAGCAACATGAACATCCTCTGCTTCGGTTGCGTATTTTGACATTCTGTTTCCGAAGTTTCACTCTATCATGTTTTGAACTTCGTTTCAGATTACTCCATGATAAATTCACGGCCCCCTAACTACCAATACCAATATTGAAATCAATTCTCTTCATTAAAGTCTATTTCACCACATAATAATATTCACCACTTTCATTCCAAGCATTTTACATCTCATTGGCCAGGGATCCTGACCTTCACCACTTCGTACTCTATCCTTTAATGTACGAATAAACTACCAACCCCCCCCAAAGAAGCATATTTTACGTCGCCTCACTAAGAGATCTTATTATCTCCCTTAACCCCCTTCACAAATTCAACCCCTCCTCCATAGGTGATCATCATTGACAGCTTATGCGATACCCCACTACAGCTCTCATCCAGTCTCATACCCATATCTCCGGTCACGACCAATATTGCATACTATATAAGCAAAGCGAGATTTGGCATTTTCTGTGTGTATGTAATACGTAGCTACTAAGTAGTACAAGTCCCGGACAAATACTCGATTTTTGAAATAAACCTCCAGAAACTGCGTTGCAACCAGGTTACACACACCACAAAGTCTTTACCCCAAAAGCTTCATTCATCACCACCACCCCTGTCAAGATGCCCTCCCCCCCCCCTTTCCTCACCAATGCCTGGGATAGCATTGGTGTCGGCCACCTCGACAGCGACTTTACAAATGGAAGACATGATGACTCCCTACCCATCGCCAACCTTGCCGAAAGCATCTTCAAACACGAAGGCAGTCATGACGACGCAAGACTCTCCCTCCTCCTCCTCCTTAACATCAACCGCAACCTTGCCATCCTTGCCGGAACTGCAGAGGAGCACACTGAGCGCCTCAACATCATTGAAGACGGCATCAAAGACCTGAAGTCTGCCGCTGCCACCACCAACAACAGAATAGAACGGGCTGAGAACCTCTACAGGCCACCCAACCCTCCTCCCCCCACCAACAAGAACAAGAACACCGCCCAAACCCCCCCTATCGACCCCCACATTGCAGCGCTAGCAAAGTTGAGCGGATCAGTGGGTGATGACGCCCGTCACCGCATCAGAGAAGGGCTGGCCTTCCAAAAGCCCAAGTCCTACGCCCAAACCGCAAGTGAAAACTCCAACCAATGGAAGGAGGTCAGAAATAAAAAGAGACCCTCCTCCTCAACCCCCCCTCCCCCCCCATCGAACACCCCCAAGGCCATCCCAGCTACTCAAAGAAGATTGTTCGCAAGCAGAACCCGCCCCGCCCCGATCGAGGCATCAGAACGCGTTGCAGCGGACCTCTCCGTCGAACTAGGCCGGTTCCTCGCCAAAGAATCCTTCGTTGCACCCGCCACCTCCCTCTCTGTCTCCATCAGCCCCAAAGGCACTGTCACGGTCCTCCCAGCCCCAACAGTCCACGTCAGCATCTACACCCCTTGGTTCGAAGCAATGACTGCCCTGGTAAACAACAAGATCAACACACCCGACAACCCAATCCACCTCTTCCGACCAGCACCTAACAACGTCGATGTCGCCATCCACGCGGTACCACTCTACGATTTCGAAAACAGGGAAAAACTTGATAACAGCTTCCCGGAGATCTTCAACCTCGCCACAGGCATAACCCCCATCGCCACCAGGTTCCTCAACAAGGACGACGTAACCAAAAATTCCAAACCCACCTCCTCAATCGTAGTCACCATCTCCGCAGACGAAGCCTCCAAACCAGGAGACTCTGTCCGCCTCTACTCTAGGCCCCGCCGTTGTGTAGTCATGTGGTCAGCCTCCCACTCCACCCAATGCAAGAAATGCTGCAAATTCGGCCACGCCACCCAGGGTTGCAAGCAACCCCTCCCCACCTGCGCCATCTGCGCCAAAAGCCAGACGAAAGCCGAGCATCGCTGCGCAGCCGCAACCTGTAAAGGCCACTCAGCCCCCATCCCCGCCTGCTGTGGGGCCTCCATCCTCAAATGCTCAAACTGCAACGGCGCACACACCGCCTACGACATTAAATGCCCTACCAAGATTGCCGCCCGCAACAAAACAAGAATCTCCGAAGCCGCCACCCCTCCAGCGGGTGAGATGGACACCGCTCCCGATGACGCCCCACAATCCGCCACCACCTCCATCTAATCATGTCGTCACAACTTACTGAAAAACATTTCCTCCGCATCATTCAGCACAATTGCGCAAACAGCAACATTGTCCTCCTCTCACTCTTCTCAATTCCAATGGTACAAAAAACCCACATCATCGCTAGCCAGGAACCCCCCCTCCACAAAGGCATGCCCCCCCATATCCCCTCCTTCACCCTCATTGCACCTACCCCCACCTCCCCTGACGACAAAATCCCCATGTGCCTTTACATCTCCACAAACCTACTCGACAAAAACTCCTTCACCACCATCCCCTCGCACCGCGGGGACTTCGTCACAGTCAACATCTTCTGCAACTCGGGCCCAAACACCCACACGACAGTCTCAGTCTCTTCTGTCTATAACAGGCAAATCAACAACACCACACGATTCCTCAACCCCCCCCTAGTCTTCAAGCGAATCGAAAATCCCGCAATCGTGTTAGGAGACTTCAACATCCACTCCCCCTCTGCCGACCCCACCAGATCTTTCTCCAACGGCGAACTCCGCCTCTCGCAACAATACTTCGATGCCGCAACCAACGCCGGCTTCTCCCTGGCCAACACCCCTGGAATCTACACCAGGCTCTCCCCCGATCAAAACAAAAGGTCAAGTGTCATCGACCTAGCGTTCACCAACCACAGAGCCACACCCCTAGTCCGGAAATGGCTCCCCCTCTCCAACGCCACCGGCTCCGACCACAGAGCCCTGGCCATGACCCTACACCTCCCATCATCAGACCTGTCCCCAACCACCATCCCCAACTGGAAGCTCACAAACTGGCCATCCCTCGAAAAAGACCTCCGCAACTTCACCATCCCAACCTGCCCCCTCCCAGCAATGGTAGAGGACTGGTTCGAGGAATCACTAGAAACCCTCACAAAATGCCTCAAGACACACACCCTATCCAAAACCATCACCAAATGGTCTAAACCATGGTGGAACCCAAACCTGTCACAACTGCGTACCATCTTCCACTCAGTCCATAGAGACCTCAGGAAAGGCAGAGCCCCCCCCTTCGAAGCCAAAGCCGCGAAAAATGCCTACTTCAACGCAATCAAACAAGCAAAGCAAGACCACTGGAACTCCTTCGTATCAAACGCTAAGCCCAGCGACGTCTGGAGGATCAAGAAAATGGCCACAAAATCAGAAGACAGAATCCCCTCCCTACTCAACTCCCCCACCCCGTCCCTCCTCAATGACAACCTCATCAAAGCTTTCTTCCCCCCCAGGTCGGAAGAACCCTCCCCCCCTGCTATCTAATTCAAAGACGTCCCCCCCATCACCCCAGAAGAAGTCCAGCAGGCCCTCTCCCCCACCTCTAACCTCTCCAGCCCCGGGCCTGACACCATCCCCTACTCAACATAGAAAGGGGTCCACAGGTGCAATCCATCCATCATCCCCTCCCTCCTCAACCCGCTGATCTCCCTTGGCTACCACCCCCTTTCCCTCAAGAAAGCCAACGGAGTGATACTAGCCAAACCAAACAAGCCCGACTACTCCGCCCCATCAGCATACAGAGTCATCGTCCTCCTCCAGACCTTCTCCAAGATCCTGGAAAAAATCATAACCCTCCGACTAGCGAAAATCGCCAAAGCCAACGGCCTCATAGACCCCCTCCAATGCGGCTCTGTCGCAGGCCTCTCCACTGCTGACGCAGCCACCACCCTCCACCACGAAATACGAGCAATGCAACTTGCAAAACTCAAATGCTCCACCATGTTCCTGGATATTAAAGACGGCTTCGTCCACGTCCTAAAACAATCCCTAGCACCAATCCTCGCGCAAAACACGTCCCAAAATACCTAATGAACTGGGTCTGCTCATTCCTATCTGATAGGTACATCACCCTCCTGTTCAAGGGATCTCCCAAAACCCCCACTGCAGTCCAAGTAGGCGTCCCCCAAGGGTCCCACATCTCCCCACTTCTCTTCATCATCTACGTCAACTTCCTACACAAACACGACCCCCACCCGGGTATCACAATATCATACGTCGACGACTTCGCAATCACCGTCGCATCACCCTCCTACTCCCAAAACATCACAACCCTGGAAGAACACCACCGGAAAATCACGGCCCTGGCCACCCCCCTTAACGTACACTTCTCGGTAGACAAAACCGAACTCATGCACTGGCGCTCCCCCAGGGACACCAGCCCCCCCTGCTCCTCCCCCATTCGTCTCGACTGCCAAACCTTCAACCCTAGCAACCTAGTACGCTGGATAGGTTTCTGGCTCTCCCCAAACATCAACCCCGACAAACACTTCCAAAGAAGACTCGCAGCAGCGAGGTCCGCCTTCGGCATCATCACCCGTTTCTCATCAGCCGGCAAAGGCCTGTCCTCAGCCAACTGCATGAGGATCGCCCTCCTCGCTATACGCCCAATGCTCACATACGGGGCCTCCACCCTCACCCCCAAATCATCCCTCAAGAGCATGAACACCTTCTGGAACTCAGTCCTCCGCTGGGCCACTGGATGCTTCAGAGCCACAAACAAACGAGTCCTCTGGGCGGAAGCTAACGCCCCTCCTCTCGACCTCTACTGCAAATTCCTGAGATGCAAACAGGGGATACGCATCCTCCAAGCCTCCCCCCTCAACAACCCGATAACCGGAAGAACCAGCCCCTCCTTCCCAACCATCACCACAGAAAGAGTCTACTCCCACACTGCCCTCCTAAAAGGAAAACCCAACCCACCCAAAAAATGGAACTCCAATGCGACCAAAGGAGTCTCCCACCTCCCCATCGAGCTCCTATGCTCACTCATCCGCCCCCTCATTGAAGAAGGGGTCCCCCCACAGAAAATGGCAATGGCAGCAAAACAACGCCTCCTCGCAAACTGGCAAGCGTCATACCCACCTCCAGACTACTACAAACACCCCCTCACACTTAAGCGCCTTCACTTCACAAACCTCCACAAATTTGTTGCAACCCGAATCCACCAGATGAGGGCCAACAAAAGCTACCTCCGCGCACAAAAATCATGGATCAACGAACACCTCTCTTCCACCTGCCAAAAATGCGGAAAGGAAGACGAAACACCTCAACACGCAGTGCTCACTTGCACAGCCACCGCCAAACACCGCCACCCACTGCTAAACCAGGTCTCGTCCCTGGAAGAAGTATGGCACGACTACACCCTCACATGGGCCCTCAGCATCACCATCACCTCTGCCAAGATCAACTTCCCAAGAAGAGAAGTCACTTCCCCCCTCCAAACAGGCTCAGCAGAATCATCCTCCCTGAGCTCTGTCTCCACCACTACGACTGGAGCCCCATAAAGGCTCCTCACCTCCCTCCACATACGATGAAAAGCCCCACAGCCGGCAATCGGGCCTTCGGCCCTCTTTCAACTATTTCCTTTGTTCGTTTATTTATTTCTTGTACAATTTTTCCTTTTGTGTTTTATTTTGTTTGTTTTTAGGGGACGCGCATTAGATTTTCGTTGGGGATAGGTCTCTTTACGCCATAGTTTATACTGCATGCGAACTTTCTGTACCTAGAAACATGAATAGATATGAATTAAAAAAAAAAAAAAGTACAAGCCCCGGAAAGAGAGTAAGCTTATCCCTACGGGCGATAAAGCAAGCGATCGCACCCCTCCCGTGCATTAGTCTGTCCAAGACAGGAATTGATCTACCATTTCCAGGCAGCAGCAATAAGGCACAGCGAGTAAGGCACCAACTACGGATCCCGTTGCAGCACCATTTCGAAACATATGTACCTAGATAGAGCAACTACCCGTTGCAAAAAACTGGAACTACGCGAGTGTAGAGACTTTGACAAGGGCTGTTGTGTCCGGATCTCATACGCCTAATACATATGATGTCACATAGGATTTATTCCCCTCAATAGAGCGTTTTAGATACAAGAGTTGGATAGAAAGTCGACCACTCTGACGAAAAGTCCTGCACATATTATTGGTTGGACGCCTGCAAGTCTCTTCCTCAAGCAGCTGGGCTTTTTGTCCAAGCTGTACAACCTTTGTTCGAATTGCGTAGCTAAAACTCTCTAATAAGATATATACAAATATACTAGCTGCTCCATTATCTGAGCAAGCAATGATAAGATACAGGCATCATCAGTAAACCTTTGAGTGAGTTATGTGATTTTGTGACCTCAAGCCTTGAGAGCCCCAGGCTCATGGCCCCCTCTATATCCATCCATCGTACGCTCCCCCTCCTCATAATACCTAGTCACCGTACAAGGGGGATAGGCACAGGCTAGTTGGTCCTGCTGCTTTGCTTCTCCTGGCGCCTGTCGCTGCTGCGGGTCACCCTGGCTGTTGTCTCTCGCCTTAGGGATGGAGAACGCTGGGAGGACGAGGAAGTGGCGGGAGGTTTAAGCTCAGATTTAATGTCATTGGCTGTTTCTTTGGCGTTCGCGCCAGGAGATGTTCTGGCGGAGCTGCTTGACACGCTTCCGGTGGTTGTGGAATTTGGGGTGCCGGACCTGGTTGAGGGGGTACACTGTCTGCGGGTTCTCCGTAAGCAGTCGTTGACCCGCCCCCCCCGACCCCCTTTCGAATTACGGGGGTCTTCGTACCCGGCACGGCGTGAGGGACTCTGATGAAGTGAACTATTTGAGCTCGAGTGCGTGTGTTGCGACGAGTCGGAAGACGGGACGTCATATTTGTATGAAGTTGGGGAGCCGAACCCCGCCGACCCAATAGCCTGGTTCACCAGGTCAAGGCGCTGCTTGAGCATCCCAATCACTATACCATGCCGAATATCATGGTTCCTCTCCACCCGGTAATGGTGTTTCTGATCTTCCCTACGCTCCTTCTGGCGGTTCCGCGCGTCCTCCTTGAGTCGAGTCTCAAAATTATCTATCCTAGTCGACAACTTGCAAATTCCTTCATGAACACCCTTAAATTCACTCTCAGCAATACCCATCCTAGTCGATAATTGTTGAACGTCTTCACCAATGCCCTTGATGTTATTTTCTGAAATACCCATCCTAGTTGACAACCCCTGAATGCCTTCACCGTGGGTCCTTTGATCCTGCTGGAGCCGTGATATCATAGTGTAGATATTATCGAGTTCTCGGGATGTGTGTGTACCGGGCCTTGGATAGCCACCGCCTTGCACTTGCGCCGGTCGTGCCGCGGTATATTGGGCTGCAGGTGGATCATCATCGACCGTCAGGTCTATTATGACTTGGGGAGTCGGTGTCCCTCGACTAGGGGGATCGATTTCCATTTCCGTAAGTTCATTGGAGGTCCAATCGCTGAGAAGGGAGCTTCGCGAGGATCTAGAAGGTGAGGCGGCTACAGCATCGTCTGAACCGAACGGGGAATTTTCGTAATTGGTACTAGGGGTGGAGGCAGAACGACCTCTGGAGGAGGATGCCCCTTGATTGAATGGGTAAAGGAAAGCCATGTGAGAGAGGAGAGATAAGTGGTGAGTAACAAGAGATGAGACATTAGAGAGATGAAAGTCTTGTACTGACCAAAATTTCAAGGTCTGTAGGTGTTATAGGATATCACAGAACTCAACGATTATGAGTGATGAATGATGTTTCGGCTAGAATGGTTGTCGCCAAGGCTCGGTCGACAGGGAACACTCCACGGGTGATGGTGTGATAGCGATCCACCAATCAGTATCAGACACGTAGCGACTATGCACTCTTGGTGAGTGAGATAGCCGTCATAGTATGGAGCAGTGTGGGACATTGTATTGCTAAGTGGGGGCCGTTGCAGCTTAGTGGATGACATTTGTATGCGGGATTATTGGGACACCAAGATAGTACGGGCGCATCGCAATATTCTATGAGTGATCGGTGGAAGTATGACGCATTTTCTATGTGAGGGATTTAACGGGTCCTTTCTATTATCGTGTTGGATTACTATTGGGTTTCACTATGTCTTGGCGAGACGTTTTCTCTATGTATAAATAGGCGTATGATGGCCTCCGGTTAGAGACCATCATCACCAACATCTTCAGACATCAGTACAGTAGACCGGAGTCCGGTTTAACAATATTATACAAACTATCTCTTCAAGTCTTTCTACATTATTTCTAGTGATAGCTTTTAATCAGTACTTGTAACTACGACAGTACTTGGCATATCCCCAAACACTATATTGTTACCATATCCGCCTACTACGATACTACTCGCTTAAAAACGCAGAGTAACCTCCACCCTATGCATCCAGCTGCTGCGACAAGAGAACAAATTCTCGCAACAGTAATAAACAACTATACCTGCACTATCTCATTCGTGGTTCGAAGAGGCAGTCCCCACCAGCTTTTCGTCGGCTACCTAGAGTACAGAGGCTTCTTCGCAGAAGCAGGTACTACTTGCACCTTTGAGGAACACGATCCTCAAGTTGTCGACTGGTCCTCTCTCCTCCCCATCAAAGTCACGCTTAGCAAGAACTCCTTCGGCTTAGCCCACAACGTTCTTTGGTTCACCACCGCCCTTTGGTGCAAACGCGAACCAAACCTCCAATTCGAACAATTCAGCAAAGTCTCAGACGCAGCAGTCGACCTACGAGGAAGATTCAGAAATGCAGGACTCTCTGACGCTGAGAAATCCCGGTACCATCAGACGCCATGTGAGGGAAACTCACCAAGCTGCCCGCGACACACCGCTAGCCGATATCTTCCGATCGACCGAGAGGGAAGGATCATTCTTGCAGAGACCGCAGCAAGAGATCGAGTACCGGCAAGGCAGCCCGTTCATGACGCCAACTCTGCCCCCATCCTTTTCTCGGCAAGATATCTCGAGAAAGCGAGCGCCCAGATACGGCGACCTCGAAGAGGAGATTTCTGGCGACCTGATCGATACCATTACCATAGTCGTCAGGCAGCAAGGCGGCCCGGAAGTCGCGGCGATTCACCAAGAGATTGGTTCCCTCACGGAGTTTCGACGAGAGCAGGCTCTCAACAGCGCGCTGCTGAAAGCTCAGCAGGAGCAGACGGTCAACGAACTGCGGCTGAAGTTCCAACAAGACGAGGCCAACATCCAGGCCACTCTTGGACGCGTGGACGAGTTGGTGGAAACCCAAGCCACCCACTCCAGCCAGCAGTACCGGTCGTTGTTCGAGCAAATGACGCTAACCGAGCGTCTGAGGCGGGAACAACAGGAAGAGCAGGATCGGAGGAACGCCGAGGTGGTAACATACCTCAGCCAACTCCAAGAGGCTACCGCCGCTGGTAGAGATACCCCGGCGATGCCTGAAGAGCTGATAGCTCACCTACAGGAGGATAAGGAGAAGCGGGAGAAGGAGGCGAAGGCAAGAGAGCGTGAAACCGCGCTAATGACCCAGATGTGGAAGGAGCAACAAAAGCCCACCAAGAAACTAGGCAAGCGGTTAACAGAGCTGACGAGGAAAAAGATGGGCGGAGGAGCCGCCCCACCACCAGCAGGGCCCCAAGCATCTGGGTCACCCCAACCACCACCACCACCTCCGATGGATATCGAGGCAGAAGGTGAGGAGGAGATGGAAGCAGGAGCTGGCCATGGGGGCCAAGGAGGAGGGAACGGGAATGGAGGAGGAAGAATGGCAGGAGGTCTGGGAGACCCAGAACCCTCGGACAGCGATTCCTCGGATGAGGACGACCAACGCTCTCGACCCAGTAATTCTGGCCGCGGAGCAGTCCCATCAGGAGGAAGAAGACGCAGAACGATGTCACCACCACCACCGCCGTCCCAATCCACTGCTAGCGTCGGAGACACACTGAAGCCAGCCAAGATCCCCTTCGCTAGACTTCCCTCCGAAGACATCTACAAGTGGATCGGTGATATGGAGACACTGATTCTTCTCCAAAAGAAGGTTAGATGGGATAACCAGACAAAGATACTCTGGGCATCCCTCGAGTTGACCGGAAGTGCGGCCAAGTTTTGGCGCAACTTCAAGGAACGAGTACTTCTGCACCTGACCTTAGGCACCTGAGAGATGTTTAAAGGAGAGCTTAAAATCCAATATGGTTACCAAACAAGCCAGGAAGAGGCCAAGAGGAAAATGGAACTCTTGCGCCAAACCGGACACAAAGACGATTATATCAATGAGATGGAAAATCTGGAATGGGATGCTCATGTCGGCCCTACCATGATGAGGTCAATGATCCTAACCAGAATCAGCTCATCGCAAGAGAATAGACTCTCTATCGCGGTGGACGAGCCAGAAGATTTCGCCGAATGGGTCACATGGGTCAGAAGGGTTGGAAGAAAGGACGCCGAAGTAAAGGCGAGAAGAAAAATCCTCCGAGGAGATGAACCGGTTAGGCACCGGGAAAACACCTCAAGACCTTTCCAACCACGGCGCGACACGCGGCCACTCCCACCACGTCCAAAACCCTTCGTACTAAGAACTACTGAAGGTTGTCAGCAGCAGCGAAACACCCTCGGAGCCACTCAGGATGAAAAAGACCAATGGCGAAAGGAGAATAAATGCTACCGCTGCGGAGGAGCGGGCCATTTTGCCAATAAATGTACGGCAAGAGAGAAAATGGCCAGGGTTACGGAGACATCGGGGGAGAGGAAAAGAAATCCTTCCGGAGAGAAGAATGAAGGAAAGGGGGGTGAGAAGAGGGAAAAGGCTGGAACCACAATCAGGAGCATTCAGGTCAAGGATAACGACCTTAGAAGATTGATTTTGGGCGTTTTTATTTTGGCCACCATCAACAAGAAGTGGGTGAACAAGAAGCGCGCAGTACGGCTTGTTGGACCTCCCCACACCGCTTGTCTGAACAGGTGTAAGACCGTCTCTTTGTTAGTGCTGCCGACATTGGCAATGAGGTACTCGAGAAAATTATAATTTCATTGGTTACGAGGTTTCATTGAGAATAACAAGGATCGTTATACTTTGGTTTCTTTACTATTTGTTATCATACGTGTTGAATTCATTTCTATTTACAAAGACAACCTGAAGATGGCTTCACAAGCCGAAACGCCTGGTGCGTAGTTGCTCTACCTGATCTACATCACAACACAGACTTCCCTTTCGCAACAAGCACCACAATCCAAACTTCGCGCATAACAAAACACAACTTCCCAAAAACACATCTTACATACGAAGAACGGAACCCCGACTTTGTTATGTCCTCACACACGCAAGAAACCCGCCTCGAGATCGAGATCTCCTGGCATGAACCCACCACAAACACATACCAATACGAAAGAGTCAACGCACTTTTGGACAGCGGTACCGAGGACTGGATCATGTCCTGGAACTGTGTCAACAGAATCAAGTGCCCAACCCAACCAAGATCAAAACCCCTCATCATCCGACAAGCTGATGGAACTCCTATGCCATCTATCGGCTCTCACATCACCTCACCTCTCACCCTTCGAATCAAAGATCACTTGGACAGAAATACCCAATGTGAAATCGGTACATTTGCCGGGGAAGATTTAGTCATCCCGCACCAGTGGCTCAAAGAGCACCAGCCAACCATATATTGGGGCAGCAATGATGACTCATTTGACAGTCAATACTGCCTGGTCAAGGGCTGCAAGATGGTTGAATCTAGCGGCTACGACGAACCAGAAGTAGACGAGTTAGTGTTGAGGTTTCTCAAGCACTCGTTTACGCCGGCACTGGAAGATCATGTGTTCTGGGCTCGGGTACTGTCCTATGAGGACCGATTAGCCGTAATGCCAAATGAATGCAAGGATTACCAGGATGTGTTCTCGAAAGAAGGGGCAAGCCTCCTTCCTGAACATGCCGAGTGGGATAACGTGATCTCCCTTGTCGATGGGAAGATGCCACCATGGGGACCTCTATATCCATTAAGTCCACCAGAGGATAAGGCGTTGAGGAAATTCCTGAACGATAACCTACCGTCAGGAAAGATTGCACACTCAACTAGCCCGGCAGCTTCACCGGTACTCTTTGTCCGAAAGAAGAACGGAGAACTTACACTATGCGTCGATTACCGTGGTATTAATAATATCAAAATCAAGAACTGATACCCGCTACCGTTAATGGGGGAACTAGCGTATGCGACCAAGGGTGCACGCTATTTCACGAAAATCGACCTCAAAAATGGGCATCACTTGATTCACATGGCTAAGGGAGAAGAGTGGAAAACGGCCTTCAGGAGCAAATACGGCCTGTTTGAATTTAGAGTAATGCCATTTGGATTGACGAATGCTCCGGCAACCTTCCAATATATGGTTAATAGTATATTCAAGGATCTAATCGATCGAGGCGTTGTGGTCTACATGGATGACATCTTGATGTATTCGAAGACCAGAGAAGAGCATGTAACGCTCGTTCTAGAAGTATTGAATCGGTTGCGTCAGCATCGTCTATATGGCAACCTAGAGAAGACAGTGTGGTTTGAAGAGGAGGTAGAATTCCTCGGATTCCAGCTATCGGGAAAAGGCAGTCAGATCTCTCAAGAGAAAGTCAAAGCGATATTGGAGTGGTTACCACCAACCAAAGTCAAAGAACTCCAGACATTCCTGGGATTTGCCAATTTCCTCCGACGATTCATACATCGCTACTCGCACACCACGCGAACAATGACGAGTCTTCTCAAGAAAGGTGCAGTATGGAGATGGGGCCACGAACAGCAGGCAACTTTCGAGGAACTCAAAAGGAGATTTTCATCGGCACCAATACTGCAGCACTTTGACGAAAGTCGCCAGGGGATACTTGAGACCGATGCGAGTGACTGGGCAGAGGCCGCAGTTCTCTCTCAAGTATTGGCAGATGGTATCTTGCACCCTGTTGCATACCATAGTTGTAAGTTCAACGAGGCAGAAGTGAATTACGAGATCTACGACAAGGAGATGCTCGCAATTGTGTCTGCGCTCTTGACTTAGAGACACTGGCTGGAAGAAACAGATATTCCTATCCAGATATTTAGTGATCATCAGAATCTTCCGTACTTCACAACGACCAAGAAGCTGTCAAGAAGACAGGCCCATTGGGCAGAAAAGATCACACCTTTTCGCTTCAGGATCCACTACCCTCCAGGTGACAAGAATGGCAAGGCCAACGCTTTGACACGGCGCCCAGAGTTCGCCATGGAAGGGGGAGTAAGGCGAGAACAGCCCATAAAAAGGCGACTTATAGACGAACATTTTGCGCGACGAACCCTCTTATGGACTCCCAAATGGGATGCGGAGGTTGTAGTTGGCACTCCCGAACCGCAGTGGATTGGATTGGATCAGTGGTACGAGATACCGGCAGTTGAACTTCCGAAGGAGTTGCAATCCTGATACGAGACTGGGGTAACGGTCTCGGGATCTGATGATGGGTGGGCGCGAAGGACCATCCCTGGACGTGGCCTTCAACAGGACGTAGCGCTATCCCCGGCCCGAGATAGTACCAGCCGAATTTCCAGTCTCGCGACCAAAAGCGTCCTAGGCAAGGTCGGAGAGGAACTGGAGATATGGGAACCAGGGCGAGATACAGATACGCACAACGGACGAAGGATCGTACCGGCATATGCTGTCAGAGAGGTCATCGGAGATCATCACAACCGGCCTGTAGCAGGGCACATGGGACGCGACAAAACTCTTGAACTCATCGACAGGAACTACTGGTGGCCAGGAATGACCACGGCCGTAGCAAACTATGTCAGGACCTGTGATATTTGTCAACGAGCGAAACAGAGGCGTCGCCATCTGTCCCTACCACAGCTGTTAGAGTTGGCTACAACGCCATGGATTGATATCTCGATAGACTTCATAGTGGAGTTGCCTAGAGAAAAATCCGGCTTCACCAACATTTTGGTAGTCGTAGATCGTTTCTCCAAAATGGCACACTTCGTTCTTATGACAGAAATCAGTGTGGAGCAGACAGCGAACGCAGTTGTCAAGGACATCTGGCGATTCCATGGTCTACCGCGGAGCAGAGTCTCAGATTGAGGCACCCAGTTTGTATCGGCATTCTGGACGGCGATCACAGAGCGGTTATGTATCCGTAGAAGGTTATCTACATCGTTCCACCCTCAAACCGACGGTCAAACCGAGAAGACCAACCAACACCTCGAGTCCTATATCAGACCCTTCACAGCAGGCACGGGCAAGAAATGGCGAGACCCAATCCCCATCTGTGAGTATGCGTATAACAACGCCAAACACTCGTCCACTGGGATGTCGCCTTTCTACTGCAACTATGGATTCCACCCAAGAACGAACTGGCCAACAGATGCGGAAATCGCGAAGTTGGACGCTCGAGGCAACAGTCACTTGGACGAAATACTATCGGCACACGAGATGGCCAAGGACTCCCTCCAGAAAACATTCGACAGGCTGGCAGCCAGACCCGGCCCGGCAGTACAGAAGTTTACGATAGGACAGAAGGTCCTACTCGATACTAGGAATCTTGGAGGTTATAATAAATGGTCGGACAAATTCACCGGACCATTCGAAGTCTCAGCAGTTATCAGCATACGTGCATACAGATTGGATCTCCCGGCAGAATGGAAAGTACATAATGTATTCCATGAGATGCTACTGCGACTCTACCGTGAGGATCCAGATCCAGGCCGACAACAGAATACGAGGAAGCGACCAGCGACCCCTGAACCACAGGAGACATTGTTGGACGATAACTTCAAACCACTCCCGAACCAACGACCGACGACACGAAGCCAGACAAAGGCTGAAGGTCAACAAGCGCGCAAGGCTCACAAGCGAAGGAGAAAAGACTAGTTCGATACCTTTTCCTACTCAATGGCTTTTCCCACAGGGTTTTTACCATGAGAGGTTTTTAACGGTCAAGGACGACGTTTGGGAAGGGGGAGTAGTGTTATAGGATATCACAGAACTCAACGATTATGAGTGATGAATGATGTTTCGGCTAGAATGGTTGTCGCCAAGGCTCGGTCGACAGGGAACACTCCACGGGTGATGGTGTGATAGCGATCCACCAATCAGTATCAGACACGTAGCGACTATGCACTCTGGGTGATTGAGATAGCCGTCATAGTATGGAGCAGTGTGGGACATTGTATTGCTATGTGGGGGCCGTTGCAGCTTAGTGGATGACATTTGTATGCGGGATTATTGGGACACCAGGATAGTACGGGCGCATCGCGATATTCTATGAGCGATCGGTGGAAGTATGAGGCATTTTCTATGTGAGGGATTTAACGGGTCCTTTCTATTATCGTGTTGGATTACTATTCGGTTTCACTATGTCTTGGCGAGACGTTTTCTCTATGTATAAATAGGCGTATGATGGCCTCCGGTTAGAGACCATCATCACCAACATCTTCAGACATCAGAACAGTAGACCGGAGTCCGGTTTAATAATATTATACAAACTATCTCTTAAAGTCTTTCTACATTACTTTTAGTGATAGCGTTTAATCAGTACTTGTAACTACGACAGTACTTGGCATATCCCCAAACAGTAGGTACCTTTTGTTAGTGCAAAACACAGGAAGTAGGCGAGTTACTCCGCCTCTCAGAGGAAGGCAGGACACCGTGACAGCGTAGCCTTTGCTTGGCAGACTCGGCTGTGCGGCTGGAATAACTAGGGATAATTCGAAGTCAATCAAATATAAGTGGAAGGTGGCGAGTGGTTTATATTTTCGTCTATTTTCGGGACCATGCAAATCCGCCTAAACCTGCTTCCCTCACACTTGTCACCCACTCTTTCTGCGGATCTTTTCTTGCTTGGAGTGGATTTGTTCTCCTTCGCAGTGCTGCAGCGCTAGTAACTGCTGTAAACGGGCAATAGACGGGGACATGGCCAATGGGCAGCAGCTCGAGCTACCCTGCCATGCGCCGCGTTAGTAAGTAGGTACATACACCGGTTAATACAGCCGCGTATGCGTTCAGTTGGTAACCTTTGAATGGGGTGTAATTGGCCAGGCAGTCTGTCACTTTAATAGAGATTTGAATCTTGGCGCGCAATCGGTTGGTTGGTGATAAAGCTCCTCCAATTTTAGACTAGGCAGCACTTTTCACCAGCATACATAACGGATATGGAATAATGGCCGATGTACTAGGACACAACAATCGTCAGGGATACACTCTTATGATTTTCTTTTTGTTGATGTGTCGCCCGCAAACTTGCCCCTATGGACACCATAGATCTATCTGTCCCTTTGGTTGATGAATATCTTCGCTTGTTGGCGGTTTTCACAACATTTTAGCGTGGAGATATTCAATAGGCTAGCGGTTATTGGGGCTGTAACACTACCAAAGACTAGGCAAGGAAATATCAGCCCGCTGAAGGAGGGGTGACAAAGAGTGATGGAACTAGGCTTAGCCTACCGCCGTTCACGGGGTGAAGATTGATTGACACCGAGTGTTGATGGACAGGGGTATTTTAACGAATAAGAACAATTAAAGAGGCCTAAAAGAGCGTAGGCTCTGTCTGGAGCTTAGCTTTTCTTCTAGAATCGCTGTCCATCAACACCGAGTGTCCGTCTTCACCCCTAAACGACGGTACCTGGAGTACCGAGAACTGCACACTGACGTCCATACAGAGTGTGGCCAAAACATATTCCCGAGAATAGCAGTGAACCGCGGTTTCCGCCACTCGCTACCACAACAAGCTTATTTCAACCTCTCGCTCTCGCTAGTTAGTGAGGTTTTCTAGCCCTCGGTAACCAGAACTGATCTTCCTTGGCTCTGTGCTTATTACGACAGGCAAAACAATAAATCATTACCTTACTAAGTACCTGCACGGCCGATGCCGCGACTTTAACTTTCCTCTAACTGTCTCATCGTGTCTTGGCAAGCGATTATTCGCTTAGCCCCATTCATCAAGCCATGATCAACGGCTACTTACATGTTTATCCATTCGCCTGTCAACGAAATGCTGCCAACCCAAGAAAAAAGGGATCCGGCGTGGTTTTACTAACAGATCTCGTTATCTCTGCTATGAAATGACTGATTCTCCATACATTCCAATTTAATTTCACTATTATAGGGGGTCAGCAATTGAAAGACAATGAGATATCGCCATTTCTGGCGAGCCCATGGGCTTACAAGTAGTGGGAGTGATCTATGCATCTTCCCGCGACTTGGGCCAATCAAAGAGCACTATTTCCCTTATTTCCTACCATTACTGTTACTACAACCTAGCCTCGATCCCAGGCTCTGTGTGGCTGAATTTGGCTACCATCTCAGAGCCTACCCGAGCGCGACCAGCGCGCGCAACACCGCGCGACCAAAATCACCTAAAACGAAGACTCTCTACGCTTATTACACAGTAACCAAAACTTGCGCAAAGAAACCAAATAGTGAGAATAGCTTAGTGCTACCCAGAGACCTCTCTGGGAGATAACTGTGTTTCACCAGGCTTTAACGAACGTGAAGGTTGTGCTGAGGTAAGCCTGCATCGAGGCTACATTTGCAACCACGACCACTGTCTTAGACTTTCTAATGACATAAGCTCAGACTCAATTTTCAACTTCATGACACTTAGGTAGTTTTCGGAAGTCAGATCTTAGCCATCTAGCAAAAACCCGGTTTAATACTACTGAGTTTATAACGGTATCAGAGATCTGGATAAACCAACCTGCAGCCACGTACCTGGGCTCGTGCGAACTGACTGCGCGTTCAGTTTGACCTACCAGGTTCATCGCCAAGTAAAAACATCGAACCCTTACCCTGCATCACAACCTTACCCACCGAAAATTGCGGACATGCAACGGATTTGAAAATTTCAGATTTGACATAGACACAAGAGGCTAGCAGGGTTAATTTGTTGTTTACTTGTGTCAAACTTTAATACACTAAACATGTCTGTGTCACGTTGCACTGTATGAGTGTCTTTTATGACTGTCTTTTAGAACATTGTAATTTTTATAGTTTTGTGTATCCTTTCTAAGAACGAGAGATATGACTCTTTGCAATTCTCTTCTACTCTATATGCGTTAGAGCGCGGTCGCCGTTTCAATCTTATTTTTCTTCATCCTCTCGAACTAAAAATTAACAGTTATTAATGGTAAGCTGTGGAGTTAAGCTCTGTATAACCATGTACAGACCCTCCAGAAGTGTTCGTGGTTTACGCCCAAATTGGTCAATGCGCAAGGTGGCTTTGGGGTCGATTTGAGGAACTGAAATGTATCCGGTGGACAAAAGATGATAATATCATAGAAGTATAATATCAATTTTGGCCACCATTGACTGATACATAGGCGGTATTTTGGACATTTCAGTGCACATCTTGGTTCTTGATGAGCCGGAAATGCCACACTGAATCCGAATCACGAAATCTTTTGTACAATTAACGATGACTAAATCGTTAATCAATAAACTTGAAAGAGTAGCTGGGAGGTGGTTCGCCGGTGGAGGGGTTATCTGGTTGAGCATACCTATGACAAGCGAGGCCGAACTCGCCTAATCAGCGGGCAGGAAATTTGATTTAGTTTCATTCGACTAGAGCACAAATTATTCTGAACTAATTGACTCAAAAAATGGATACAGCATCAGGAAATAATAAATCTCCCAAAGACGAGATTGCCTACCCAGGTGCAGCGTGCCGAAAACCCTCGTCTGAGTGCGTCGGGCACTCCTGGACCCTGGTGTTTCCGAAAATCGCCAGGCCGCCTTTATCTTGTATGGTCCTACTCGACGATCTGAAGGGGGTAGGTAGTGCCTAGCACAAATTACAGAAGCCTAGCTGGTCAAAAGGGAGTGCAAGGACGAGCAACTCCAAACGCCGACTATAGATCAGCAGATCACAATATCTGTCGAGTAATACCACATCCAACCGTTTCTAGATAGCATCGAGATCATCGCTATCAAAAAACCCAACATCGGTGGTTTCGGGTATGCTGATATTCAGCATCAGGTCCTGATCAATTCTACCATCATGGTTCGGTCATACTTTGGCCTATTCCGCAATATAGCGATTTTATACATTACTTTAAGAAAGGATCTAGACGAGGAATTCAACCTCATTAATCAGCTGGCCAAAGATATCCAACGTAAGAATGAAGATGTCATTGAAGCGAAACAAGCTGTTCTTCGAAAGTACACCAATACATCCCCAGCCTTGATCCAAGCCTTGATTGCAGAAATAAATTCACCCGCTTACTACCCTACGCCCGTTTAATCCAATAATTAAGCTCTAGACTGAAGGTGACATGGAAGCACGTCTCAGCAAAATTGTGGAGGACAGTAACTATTCGCCCCAACCGGTACTTGCGTAGGTAATGCACATGAATAATGAATAAAATATAAAAAGAAAAATTGGGCATATCGAGGCTATCGAGTACGGAAAAGAAGTCGTCACAGATGCCACTAGCAAGGGGCCCGGGACCTATGACTCCGAGCAGCATATCCGTTCTTGTAATTTAGGAGGCTCATGGTCCGGAGAATTAAGAAAAATAAATCTATTCACACCCCAGATAGCGCACGCATATAATAAATACAATAAACAACTAAAAAAACCCTTGGATGGTGCCGTTGTTCACTGGGGAATAGGCGCCTAAAAATAGCCGCAGGACACCCCCGTCTTTGCATAACGGTTGATGGGTTCCAAAGAGACGGCTGGAAGTGTGACTACATGTAGTTCTGGATTCCATGTCGCATCGTGATATATGAATATTATTATCTATTCCGATCTCAATATTGCTGAAGCAGAACTCTGGCGTGTTGCTCCGATAATCGACTATTCCCCCAACGCAGAGCGCGAACCGAAACTTTCAACGACTATGTCGCAGTAGAGACAAAAGTTAAAGAACAAGAAAATTGTCAGAGAAGTATATAGTATCAGCAATATCTTCAATTCACCCTCTCGGTAGTCGGAACATATATCACGTTGTATGGCAGCGTCACCATGTATCCGCCAAGGTCGCAGCTGCAGGTACCACACGTAACCAAGACACCGCCCCAGCCACCTGTGCAGGCACCTCCCCTCGGGTCCTGTGGAGATGTGAGGTCTGAGACCTTATTACCGTAAAATCTGAGTAATATTCCGCCCGCTATCCTCAATCAGAACCTAAAAATGCAGGTACCAATGACAAGGGTAATTTTGTCTGGGACCAAGACAATTCTCCTTTTCTTCGCCTGTTGCCGACTTTCAGCATGGAGATATTAGGGCTGTAGCACTACCGAAAGAGAACAAATATGCTCTAAGCAAGAAAAGATCTACTCAAGGGGGGTGATGAGCATGAGAAAAGCAGGTTTAAGCTTAGTTAAGGCTCATTTGTAAGGTCGTGAAAACAGACAAAGAGTCCCATGGTTGGCAAGCTGCCCGTCCTGTGCCTTTCGTCCACGATCACCCCATAACATCCCATCCTTCCGTACTAAGAATAATACACGCTGAAATTAATTATTAAATACAAAGGCCTTGTCCTGTTTACGCGACTCAGCTAAGCGACAGACGACTAAATAATTCATACTCCAACCTCTCCCCCGCCTTAGGACCGCTCGTAATCTCGCTAACCATGTCTGAACCAGGAGGAAAATCGCACTCGAAGACAGGCTCGCCAACTGCCTGATATTCGCCAACACCGCCTGCCTGAAATGCCAACGCAGAAGGTGATCAACTGGCGGTTATGGGTTCTCAAGGGATTGCTTGTCGAGATGTGTGCCGGCGATTCCCTCTCCATCAGGCATGAAGAAGACAGTCTTCTAATTGTCCTGATAACATCAGCTATTTGAACTTGAAAAGCTGGTTTGACATACATACATCTGGGTTTATTGAAAAGATAAAGTTTTGAAAAAGATCATGAATGTTCCTCCTCAACAACATCCCATTTTGCACCCCCAGTATCTGGTTGAATAGTGATCCCGCAACCATATTTGTTCTCCCCCCAGTGCTCTTTGTAGGCGGACGGAAAGATGTGTGCAGCCTCAAAGCCAGCCCGGAAACCGTATTCGGCCCCGAGCGCCCGTACCCCCGTCACCACACACCGACGGTTTCGCTCACGGACATCATGACGGAACGCTGCCGTACAGATTTCGCCTGAAAATGTACGAACTAGTCAAGGCTCGTCATTGGCTATGATGAATATTACTAAAGCTCAGCGGGTTTCTTTTTTTTTTTAATTCATCAGGTCCATGAAACCTTACGGTTATGGTATTAAAACGCTCAGCCGTTCACCATGAACCCGCGCAAAAACCTTACCTTAGCTGAGAATGTAGTAATTGCCCGGCTGAAGCGGGTGGTCATCTCTTTGCATGGTGGTGCCGCTTTCATCCCGCAGGAAATAGTCGCGACTGAAGATAAAGATGATCTCGACCATCGAATAAAGTTTGTGTTTGTTACCCCATTGGTGAGAACAAGGCCTCCGAGCGCCGTAGTGGAATCATCTGCATCGTATATTTGGATGTCACGTCCGGCGGAACGATTGGGAATCGATGTGCTGATTACTCTCGCTTGGGTGAGAGTAGGTGTTGACATCTGTGTAGGAGGTTAGGAGTAGTGCCTCTAGTGATGGTGTTGTGGGGTGGTGGTGGTGGGGCTTAAAGTCTCAAATGGCGAGTGCCAAGCTCATTCCTGCAGAACAACGCTCGTGGTTCCTGGAACCTTACAGTGGCCAAGCAATCTGGCGTCTAACTAATAATCCGAGTCCACGGTCGCTCACGCTCCCTCCCATACAGAGAGCCGCAATGACCACTAGCACTCCTTACCAGCCTCCTCGCGAAATCAAGCAAGCTAGCGCACGCCACCAGGCTCACCAGGAGAATGCGAAATTGTTTCGGAGATTTCTGAGGCTCTTTCGGGGAGAGAGGGAATTGACCGACTAACAGGGCGGCCCTAGCGCCGGAGCCATGTACGACGGATGATATCATGATTGTGTTTCTGCTGGATGCTCGGTGCTGCGACCGCCCGGTGGTGCGTTGGTATGTTTGGCTCTTGATACACTGAGTGGAAATTATGGCCATGTTCTTCTCGTTGCGCTGGCGGCTGTTGTGTCACTGGCATTTTGCTCATGGGAACTGTATATACAATATATTTCCATAAATATTATCGATAAGGCTTCAATTTGCCCCACCTCTTGCAATCAAACATTGTTAATTATTCCCTCGCATACCAATGCTGCCCCCCCCCAAACTAGACGGGTAATGATTTGGATCACGAAGCTTCTGGGCCGACTTCGGACACAAGCCTCATCTTTAGGACAGAAAATGGGTAGCTCTTTCAGCGTAAGTGAGAGGCTCATCTGTTCGGTCAATCCCCTGACCCTGATTTGACACCGAGTTTTTTATTCATAGAGGAAGGATAGGCGTGACAGAGACATATCTATCTTTGTATCTCTGCCCTGTAGCAGTGCGAGTAGAAATCCCCGCTCCATGGCTTGGGAGATGCTGTATCATCTTATGCGAGACTGGGAGGGTAGGGGGGGGGGAGATGGTGACCAACCAGGGGAAGTATCTGCACGTCAATATGCGGTTTTTGGTGTACTACAATCTGTAATTATGGGAGGTGTCCCAATGGGTTAACCAGCGCTACAATCCCTATCTTTGAACCCGGCTTCTAGAATAATTCTACCTTGCTATCCTCCGTATCCTCCGTAAGAACCTGACGATGTAAGTGGCGCGATAGGGAAAATTTGTACTTGAGTATTAAATAGTAAAACGTCATTTTTGGACGTGGAACCCTGTTTTTGGTGGTTCACCCGCCGTTGATGTCATTACATACCTACAGCGCGGTGTGTTACACAATGGCACCGAATCCCCCATAACTCCCCCGCGTGACTTCCCCGACCTCATCACAACACCCACCATCATCATCATGCCCCGTTAACCACGCACCTACTCCTGCCTCCGCCTTCTAGCCTCCGGAGCTCCCGCTGAGCGCCTCTCTTACACTCCCGTCAAAACCTCCACCTTCACCGAAGGCGATGATAACGGCTTCGAGGTCGTCGCCGACCTTTGACCGCACTGGACCGGTGACTATTAGGACCGACAGGTCCAACGGTACGTCATATCGCTAGATTTTGGTGGCGAGCTCATACTCTACTACACCACCGGCGTCGGCAGGCCCGCCAACAAGACGCTGCTCGAGATGCCCGCCGCGCATGATACCCTAAAGGCATCGCTCCGGGCAGGTGACATTTTTGATCGTATGTTTACCGTGGGGATGTGTTTGTTATACGGCTGCGTAAAGAGTGGGATATACGCTTCAAGTCGCGGTTTGCAGATATTAGCGAAGAGATGGTGGAGGCGGTGATGGAGATGGTGGAGGGACTGGTAGTGCTCAATTGGGAGAAGTGCTTCTTGGAGCATCAGAAAAGTGTCAACGCGTTCCTTGATGGAGAGGAGAGGGTGAAGGGAATAAAGATACGTTTGTTGACACAACGCTTTTTTAAGGATTCGGAGGCGGATGAAGAGGAGAGTGATGGGAATTTTAAGGATGAGGATGTTAAACGTGAGGATGTTAAACATGAGGATGATAATAATGACGATGTTTATCTCATTACGCCGCCCAAGAAGAGGAGAGAGGGAGGGACCCGTAGTTGACGCCACGCGTTATGATGAGGAGTGAATAGTATGGGAATCAAGGTGTTCGGGCTGTTTTTCATTTTTGATTGTAAATGAAATAACCTTCCGTGAACTTCTTCCCCCCCTTTTTCTTCATAACGTGCATGCGATCTCACGGTTATGGCACTGTGAACTGCTTCTTCCGCGGATGAACATTACCTCACGTAATTCGATCCAATATGACCTTGACGCTACTTACTATGTTTGGATGGAAATATTCTCGAACACGCACCCGCTGGCCCCCAGCCACCAACACTCCAAACTTTACTAGCTGTAATGGACGATCTGCCATAAGGAATGCCTTGCCCCTAATATAGATGTTAATTACAGCGATGTGCGACTGCCATACGCAGAACTACCCGGACCACCTCGCCGATGCAGCGTGTTCCTTCTGCTTCACAGTGCTGTTCTGCTCGTGGCATCTGGTCTAGCGATTTTGTTTCTTATTCATTGCGTGCGCGGTCCAAAACCGAAGGTATCGAGAATATACCTATTTCAAAAACATATTTATTTGCCTGTACTAACAAACCATTCTATCAGCACATGCTACTACCGGTATATTATTATCGGAGCCCGGTTGTAGTACTTCCCAGCAAGCAGGTTCTCGCTCAGAGTAGTCTAGCTGGCCGCCGCTAGTTTTATATATGGGTTTTGGTGAGTTAGTAGTGTGCGGGGCCAGACTCCAATCCTTTTCTAGTAACGTGGGTGGTTAGTGCCCGTTATGCTACTGATCAGTCAGGGCTAGAAAAGAACTGGTAAAGTGAACCCCACCTGCTCCACCACGAAGTCGACCCTGTTGCGCCAATATGTTGGGTTCAACACTTTGATTGTATCCAGGACGTAGAGCTACTAGAGGTAATCAAAGTGGGGCTGCGGCGAGACTTTTAGTCTGCTGTTTGGAGTATAATGTGGATGAGAAGACTCTGTCTCACTCATACATTGCTAAGGCAGGTTGAGAGAGTTGAGGACCTCAGATACGAGTATAGGTTTGATGAAGCTTTGTGCCTGGGCCTGGGTGCCCTGGTGCCCTGGTACCTTGAAAAGGTAAGACTTTTGGATAGGCGTTTCACGCCAAGGGAAGAAAGAGAGCGCTTTGATACTCTATGCCTACCTTCTATGTAATAGTTGTGATGATGCTAATGATAGATATGATGGTTCAGATTCGTATTTATGGTTGGATATGTAGGAGTAGGGGGATCCGACTCGTACTTGGCGTTCCAACCCCCACTTCCAACCAGCAAATATGGGAAGGTGAAGAGACTGTAATCGGTTGATTGAGGCTACGGGGTTTTGGTTGCTTTGCACTTTTGCCTGTGCGACAGTATTACTCTAAGGACTGGATCTAATCAACCA
Organism: Morchella rufobrunnea; assembly: GCA_024713595.1. Lineage (NCBI taxonomy): Eukaryota > Fungi > Ascomycota > Pezizomycetes > Pezizales > Morchellaceae > Morchella > Morchella rufobrunnea. Next base: position 947,332 of record JAMGYT010000025.1, read on the forward strand.
GTTCTTTCTAAACCAGGTGTATTCTTTTCTACATCTAGAAATCCTATTGCATATAATATTAACTTCTCATAATGATACAAATGAATGATGAAACAAAGTCACGAAGACAAAGTACACAACTACTCGCAACACGGGGCAGAAATATATATCTGGATTTTAGAGAACCAGCCAGCGGGTTCCCACACTCGATTTATGCGGAATTGGAACAGGGACTAGAGTTTTTCGAGAACCTTCTATCAAGATTTCTCTTAGTAAATTATACCAAAGAATTGAGAACTTGGTACTGAAATATATTCAGACTAAACGAAGAGAGTAAGAGGCGAAGATTACGTCAAAGAAGCAGAGAGAAGAAGTACAAGACGATGCATTACCAGTGTACAGCCGTGTCGCATAAATTCCCGGATGTCGGGCTGCAACGACGAAGCACGAACCACACCCGGAAACCCCAGGATGACAGCAAATCCCACAATCAAACACTACCGCAGCGAGAACAGGAGGAGAGCTACTGTAATCGACCCTTCATGATATGTATTATCTAGCTCTATATAGTCTTTTGTTGGTTCGTTCGTTGGTTCGTTGACATCCGGGAATTTATGCGACACGGCTGTATATAGTCAATTTGAAATCGAACCATTTGACTCGTTCCTTCAATCGAACCCTCTGACACATTCCTTCACATTACAGAACGAAATACTGGAATACTAAGGCCTACCCTACTACTAATCACTAATAGAAATGAATGGACGGAACCCCGATGACAAATGAAAATCTCAACTTCAAAGCTTGTAAACTTCAACTCAATTTTACTTTCCTGTTCACTTATCGTCACAAGGCCGCTCCATATGATAATATATGTTCTGTAGACAGAAGTTCGAAAAATAACATAGGATAAAATGAAGCGGAAGTGAAGACTGAAGCTGCTATTAGGGGGACAATTCGCTGATATCCAGGTTGCGGATGCTTCAAAGATGTCAATCTAGGAGGAGAAAAAAGATTTGTAATACCAAGAGTCGAAGCCTCAAGCTCTAGGTCCGATGTTGACCTTGGTGTCTGGGTCTATCTGTTCTAGTGATATCAAAGACATGGCTAATGCTAAGCGATAATTCTGTAGCTTTTAAATGAAGTAATATTATAAGACCGGATCCCACTCGCTTAATCATTGATGATACCTCTCAAGTTCGTGGGAATCCAGTGCTTTATATATAGATAATTTCTGTCTCTGACCCGCAACCATTTCAATAATAATCCAGCCCATTAATTCCCTCATTTCTTCGGTTCACCCGAGTCCCTTAGGTTGATCCTGCCTTTCTGGGAGCTCCCCTAATGCTTTTAGACAGCCCTACCCGCGTAGTACGTCCATTAGTTGGTAGCCCCGTTCCTCTTGTTACCTGGCGGTGGGGCCATGATCCATCACTTATCCGTGTCTATCCTATCACATTATCATCGTTGTCTGACCCTCATACCTCGATCCGCAATAACTAATTTAGGCTCTACCCAATTCCGATTCTAGTTTCGTGCTGTCCATCTCTATCTACTAATCGAGTACAAGGATCTTCATTTCAATTATCCGATGGATATTGCGGAGCTTGAAGCGCTGCAACTTGCGTTGGAATTAGCAGGGAGTGATACGTGCTAGCGAGATCAAGAGTGAGACGAGGGACTAGTTGATTTAGATTCTCTTCAAGGAGAGACATGGATCTATTCAGGTACTCCTTATTGCGTTGAATTATAATTTGTATATGTAGGTCATTGAGACGTAAGCTTTCTAAAGGTATTCAAGGGAAGAGACTCGTCGTTAGACTTTGTGTCTGCGACTATCTGCGACTATTGAATGTCTAGAGAACCGCATCACTGAAGACCGCGTTTCAGCGTTAGACATGCTGCTAGAAAGACATCCCTCCCCTAACAAATTGAATGATATATACTTAAAATATGGCTAGAGATCAATAAGAGTTTTGCGCGTGGTTAATAGTCTCTTAGGATAGATTTACGAGACTTGGAAATACTTGCATGTTTCTGACTGTGAAAGGTTCACCCCGAGAAGTTGAGTTCCTTTATGGTAGCAATACAAAAAACAGCTGTGCCATTAGGTGTCTCTTTTGGTTCTATTGATAGTGTTTTGAGTAAGATTGCACATCCAAAGTATGGTCAAGAATCTGTATGTAATAGTTTGTCATTAACTAATTAATCTCATTCAAGGTATATCATAGCTGGAAATGGTATCACTGTTTTAAATGTCAGGCAATCAATTATATCGTCGGATGGTATTATAATACATCTCATTGGAACAAGAGAGCGCATCAAACATGACGCCGCAGTATGGAATAAAGAAGGGGGCTTTCACTTTGCCCATATCATGTCCAAATGTATTTCCAGAGTCAACAAGGTCAGCAGCAGCTCTGCACCTTGCCATATGACTTTTGACGGCTGGATCACTGTTTCTTTGTTCGATTAGGTGATATCAAGTCTCTCTCATAAATTAGCATGCCTTATCCAGCAAATGGTTGCCAGAGACATAGGATGGGGTTGCGAATTTCATACCACATTTAAGTATTCCAAAGCTGATCAACACGAAAACTGCTCATCCTCACCCAGAACTACGATCACATGGTATATATATATATGTGAGAAATTCTCCAATATCCCATATAGCAGTAACACTCCTCCATTAATTTCTTCAGTACTTTAGTTCAAACCCATGGCATCAGACGTCGGGGCGCGTGGGCGATTGTTCGAAACTCACAGGATATGCACAGAATTAACCTCATCTTGTTCGCACGTGGCCAATACCCAGGACTTATAGATACCTGGCGATTCCGGACTGGCCTGGTCTGGTTATGTGTAAACCTTACATAACTACCTTATTTTGGTGGTATCGAGACCCAGCCTAGTCCGGAAACACTTGAAAACTACGAGTGATGGATTCCTTTGCCTTTAGGACAGAACTCTATGCAAAATGGAAGGTTGCTTAAAAGCTGGGCAAAGAACCCTGCAAGCTAGGAAGGGGCAAGGCATTGATGGTATGTTTGGGTCTTTTGATTTCGTCAGACTAGGAAGTGCCGAGTAGTTTGGGGAAAGATCGCATAATCATCAGGCGTCAAATACTGTCGTTGATGGAGTGAGAATGGATATTGACAAATCCTACTACACAGATGCAGCCAAGCACAGTCCATCCCCTCCTACCGGCCTAAAAGCTCCTGCCTGTCAAGGCCTGGTAAGGCCTCTAATAGGGCAGCCTAGGCGTGAAATACACCCTTGCCCGGCCAAATTCGCGGGGTCACGGCCAGGGTAGGCCAAGGTCATCTATGCCCTGTTCATGACCAAGAATACCCATATCTGGCGGTCAGGTTCTGCCAGAACATAACATGGTTTTCAATACTCAGGCTGAGATATCAATTGTTTGTGGGCACGAAGCGAGCCCAAATAGCCCGGACTCTGTTTCCCGCTATGCCTGGCCCGGGCCAGATAGCCCGAGGTGGATCTGGGCTTCGCGGTTTGGGCCACAGCCCATTGGACCCAGAGGCCGGGTGTCTGCTGATCCCCGCTGGTTGGCAAAAGCACCCCCTCTTCAGAGTCTGAAGTAAAGCAGCGGCTGTGACAACCCAGATATTTGGCGATATCAATTCCATCAAACTGATGCGCGCAAGGAAGAATCCGCATATCCTATGTACCAATTAGTAATTTTTAATTGTCAACAACCGTTTACATCATAGTTAGTCCGAATCATAACAAGGAACCTGAACCCCTCTAGCAATCCTGATATAAAGAACCCGGGAAATGTGGTGTTGTGATGAATCTCCACACGTGCCAGCGCCAGTACAGCCTTTCACCGTGTCTTAACCAGTACTGCCAGTTAATGACTTTCGGCCAATAAAAATCAAAAAACCTTCAGATCTGCCAGTTTCGATGTTGATTGCCATAATTGGAGCCCTTGTTCGTCCAGTGGCAGTATCCGTCCAAAGACTATACCCACGTCATATCAAGATGGACAATGTGTCTACATAAGCTAGTACTGGGCTAAAGACGGCTAAGATTATTGCTTTAAAGTTTGGGACTAGAGAGCTTGCGTAGACCGGGAGTTTCAAGCCAATGGTAGAGTTCACTCTCTCTATGCCACGCGGAATTATCCCATGACCTTCAGATAGCGAGTGCTTTAACAGGCTGCAAGTGAATTGACTATGAGAGCAAGAGTGCGAAAGTAGAGGTTTTGCACACCCGCATCCACTTATGCACCAATTTAGTAACTGTCGAGACTGTGGATGAAGCAAGATTAGCTCATCTTCTACTACCAGTTGATCGTTCATGGTTGTTCTGTCATTATGGGTTCCCGTTCCGAAATACAGGCTCCACATGGGCTTGGTGCAGAGCTCGGTGCTAGGTTGGTCCATGAGCCGACTCAAGTCGAGCCGGCATACAAGCTCGAGCTGATTCGCCTGGTGCACGGCGGGGGCTCGTAAGGCTCAAGCGTTCGATGACAGGCTTATAAACTGACTCAAGCTGGTGGTCAATGTGTGGTGGACCCGAGCGGAGCTTACTCGGGTTACGGGCTCGAGCTCTCGATCTCAAGAGCTCAAGCCAGCCCGAGCTCAAGTCAGCCTGAGCTCCTTAGCCTATTAGTAATATGTTGATGATGGTGAAACTAGACAATGCCACGAAGATGAACCCTCTGAGTTGGCCCTTTAAAATCGGGGTCTATCGAGATTTCTTTTTTTTTTTTTTTTTTTTTTTTTGAATCATATCTATTCATGTTTCTAGGTACAGAAAGTTCGCATGTCCCGTGAAAAGCACAAAAGGAAAACCAAGAGAGAATTATACAAGAAACTTAAGTGAACAAAGGAGATAATTGAAAGAGGGCTGAAGGTCCGATTGCGATCTGTGGGGCTTTTCATCGGTTGCGGTGGGAGTTGAGTGAAGCTACTATTGGGCTACCAATCGAGAGGGTGGTGGAGACGGAGCTCAGGGAGGTCGACTCTGCTGAGCCTGTTTGGAGGGGGGATGAGACTTCTCTTATGGGGATGTTTATTTTGGCGGATGAGATGGTGATGCTGAAGGCCCATGTGAGGGTGTGGTCGTGCCAGACTTCGTCCAGGGATTCTATCTGGTTCAGGAGTGGGTGGTGGTGTTTGACGGTGTTTGGTGGTGGCCGGGCAGTTCAGTACTGCGTGTTGGAGGGTTTCGTCTTCTTTCCCACACCTTTGGCAGAGGGACGTCAGGTGCGCATTGATCCAGGATTTTTGGGCGCGGAGGTAGCTCTTATTAGCTCTCATGTGATGGATTCGAATTGCAATGAATTTGTGGAGTGCTGTGAAGGGAAGGCGTTTTAGAGTAAGGGGGTGGGTGTAGTAGGCTGGTCGGGGGTAAGACGCCTGTCAGCTTGCGAGCAGTTGCAGTTTGGCGTGGGCTGCCATCTTTTGTGGGGGGACTCCTTGCTCAATGAGAGGGCAGATGAATGAGCAGAGGAGTTCGATGGGGAGGTGGGATACTCCCTTGGTTGTGTTGGAGTTCCATTTTTTTGGTGGGTTGGGTTTGCCTTTTAGAAGGGCGGCGTGGGAGTAGGATCTTTCGGGAGTGATTGTCGGAGAGGAGGTGCTTGTCCTTCCTGTAATTGGGTTGTTGAGGGGGGAGGTTTGGAGAATGCGTATTGCTTGCTTACATTTCAGAAAGTGGCAGTAGAGGTCGAGGGGGGAGGCGTTGGCTTCTGCCCAGACGACGCATTTGTTTGTGGCCCTGAAGTAGCCTGTGGCCCAGCGGAGAACTGAGTTCCAGAAGGTGTTCATGTTTTTGAGCACAGTTTTGGGTGTGAGGGTGGATGCCCCGTATGTGAGCATAGGGTGGATAGCGAGGAGGGCGATTCTCATGCAGTTGGCTGAGGATAAGCCCTTGCCAGCTGAGGAGAATCGGGAGATGATGCCAAAGGCGGACCTGGTTGCCACCAGTCTCCTTTGGAAGTGCTTGTCGGGGTTGAAGTTGGGGGAGAGCCAGAAGCCTATCCAGCGTACTTGACTACTGGGTTTGAAGGTTTGGCCGTTGAGGTTGATGGGGGAGGTGCAGTGGTCGCTGGTGTCCCTGGGGGGGGTCTATCAAGATGACTGTCTCTAGCTATATCTATGAGAGCTCGAGCCTAAGCTCGGGCCTTGAGCCCCAAAATCCAAGCCAGCTCGAGCTCTAGAATAGGCTCGTGTCGAACAAGCTCGTGCCCAACAGTAGCTCAATGATTTAAAAACACAGGTCATTCTCACACCGAACTTGCCAAAGTAGCAGATATAGACTTCATTTCACGGAGAAACACCGGGTGAAAGGGTTTGTCATTCAACCCAGCATCCTAGTGGGTATAAATCCCCCCTTTGCCTCCTCGATGGCAGCTAGAATCTAGACTCAAGCTCAGAGCGAGTAAATTGGGCTCAAGGTTAAGCTCAAGCCTAGGCTCGAGTCTTAGAGAAAACGGCCCAGGCTTGCTGGGGAGTGAGGCTCGCTGTGTTCGACTTTAAAGCTCGAGTTGGGTCAGCTCATGGACCCCACACTCGGCATAGTATCAGTTGCATCTCCGGATTCGCTTATACTATCCTCCTGCTTGGTATCTGCATCTGCCACTAGGAATTACTGACCTGCGCTACATACATGCGAATATATGTCTTCACGTCATGGAAGCCCCACCGTTGAATGCACTACCTACTTGCTGTCTCCCCCAAAACAACAAATGCTGTTATAGGTAGTACCGCAGTATGCTATCTCTCATCAGAGCCACAGACCAATGACAAATAAAAGTAGAGCTCAGGAGCCCTATCTATCGCTATCAATGCTCTAATGCAATTCGAAACAATACTAGTACGGTATACCTTACGGGATGAACACATAGGGTGGTCCGTGTAACGCCTTTCCCAAGTCTACTAAATCCCCAGATGTTGGAAGGTCAGTTCCGAAATATATACCAGCATTGGTAACACCTTCCAGACGTGATACACACGGTATTCACGACCTTGGTTCTCTTTTCTACGCGCTCCTGGAAGTAATCGAGTAGATTAAAGTGTTTTGAATGTACGTAGTCCCGATCTATGGGTGATTCTGAAATAGCCAAGTATCCGTGTTACGGTACGGTTACAATCTTATCGAAACAGCCAAATCACCAAAGGTACAATTTACCACTAGCATTCACCTAAGGTTTCGCCTGGTTAGTTGATACCATCGCTAGAAAGCCTCGATTACACGATTACTTTCCTGATTTCTGCTACTTTACTGCCCCTCATATGGCTCTGCTAATTCAGCTTGGAAATATCCTTGAGCCCACACCTGCTCTTCCTCTGTAAGATAAATTCAAACCCTTATTGCCTGTAATGGACAATCTACTATCTAGCGGATACGTAATATCTTTGGAGGGTCTCTCTCGTGCACTAGCATGCCCTACCCAGGATGGGCTTGATCAGAATCGAGTAGCAGTGTGTGAACCTTTATCATATTGAAGTATGCAAAAGAGTGACAAATGCGTTGAACTGCTTATCCTGCCCTCGCCGAAGGTCGAGATCACATGATATTTATGCATGAGAGAGATTCTCCGATTATCATACACATTCGTCAGATTGAGAATAAATTGCGCCCGGATATGCACAAGCCTGGGATGCAACTTTACTAAAGGTGTGGTGGGAAGTCTGATAATAGGTGGCTGTGATATACAAGCAAATATTCAAACGCGTTCTACGAATGCACCGCGACCTGTCAACAGAACTTCCTCAACACCAGTAGTAGTACGTAGATCTGGCGGAGCCAGTCTCTATTGCAGCGCATCCCTTTTGCCTCCACTTTTAATTACTGTCTTGTCACTGGGTTTGTGTTTGGGGTGTGAGCGTGCCAGGGCTTACCACCTCGTTGCTCTGTGCTGAACAGCCGTACCCTAGAAGCGTACCCACCAGCGACACGGCAGCACAGCGTATTCCAGATGGTGATGTATGGTGCGGAATGGATATTCCTATGAGACGGTCGGGATATGCATGTATCGTATGGATATCCAGACTTATCACTCAGACGGATGCAATTTGTCAAATTCGCGACCTGGTCCGTGGCCCTACTGAAGTTGGCAACTTTCAATAATTTACGGACAATAAGAGCTCTACAACCGGTCACCAGCCGCCAGTTATTAACTAAGGTGGTTATGAAATGACAACTCAGGTAGGTCACAATTTGACAAGTTTCATCCGTGTGAGTGATAAAGAACTTGTTGTTTGAAGTAATTGACACATAACAGGGGAATCGTCACATCTTTATCTCGCTGGTGGTCAGGCAGAATTGTAATTAGAGGCATCTAACCCTTTCTAGCAATCGTGATATTAATAATGTAGGGAATGGAAATAATGCTATAAACAGTCGCGCATGCCAGAAACTATCACCTGTACTACGGGGTAGGGGTAAGTCTGTTGACAGTGGCTATTGTTGGAACAGTTCTTACTGCTAACAGACTTAGCCCTACCCCGTAGTACGTTCTGGGCGTTAGATTCATCACGATCACTGGAAAAGGTTAGATGGCTCTCATTACAATTCGGCCTGACCGCCAGCTGGATACGTAAGAGATGTACCACAGAGCCCAATAGTAATCAATAGTAAGCTAGATGAGAGATTGTATGACCAATGGAACCGATGACAACTGGTGGAACACTCCTCTACAACAGTGTAAGACTCATGGGAGGGAGAGCGTCCTATTTCAAGATCAAGAAAATTCGCTTGCTAGGGTTAATTCGTCTTGGATTGGCTAACTATGTTACTATTGAGAATTTGATACAGCGATAGGTAAGATTAATATAGAAAGAGAGGTTAGAGATCAGGGCTTCGAGACAGTGGCGAATATCAAAAAAAAAGCAATCTACTAGCAGGTATGGCCCCTGTTGGCTTCAATTACAAACTGGATACGCTCAGGAATACTATCTATAAATTTCTGTATCTCTTCTTCATTTATATTACTTTCCCACCCCTCCAGAAGAGCCTTTCTAATTTAAGGTTAACTCTAGGTTTAGGATTTCTGGCATTTAAATAGCTTTTGAGAAAATTTCAAATATTCTCAGTATGATTTATGTCAGGTGACGAGAGGAGCCAATTTAAACCAGATATCCGAAAGTACTCTCTGTATCCCTTAGTTAATTTGATTCGATGTGCAGAAACCTTAACTTCCATAAGCTAAAGTTGACATCTGTCCACTACACTCTTCCATGCTTTCCACTCGCACCCAACTAAACATAACCCTTATTAGTCCAGATGACACACCTCCAATCTGGAACAGTCCAATGTTGATGTGCTAATGCGCAATGTAGCCATTTAAGCTGCATTTCTCACGTTCAAATAAAGCTTCTTATGAGCTGAGTGTCGGTGGTAACCCTTTTTAGCAAAAGCCCCATTTAGTGCTTTCTTGGATGCGTCGATTCCGATTATTTTTACGATTTTATTTCAGGGTTTACGATGATGTTTGGCATTTTAGGTTGTGGTAAAGACTAGTAAACATTGTGTAAGGGTGTCAATTTTTATTCTCTTTCCACATCCATTCTTTTGTTGGGGTGTTAACGATTCTTGGAAACTTTAGCAACGGTTGAAAGTGGAAGGCTTTGGCCACTAACAATATGATCATAAGTCGAGCCTGCAGAAAGCCGTAGAGCTTGGACATAGCAACCCTATTTGTAGGAAATATCTTCACTTTGGACAGTAACTATTTTTAGATAATCAATAGATCTGAAGTTGATTCTATTTTTCTGCTGGTACCAGCTCGGCCCCACTTAAGCCTTCAAGCGCACCTCACTGATGTCGTCTGATGATCCGCTCGATGTTGTTCGAAGCTCCACTAGGTATTGCGAGAGGCTTCGATGCAAGAAGTAGTTCACCACCAATAGGAAACAACGATCTCAGGTGGTGCTTGCCAACCCCAGTTTCTACAATAATTTTACCTCTCGTTGTACTATCGGATCTGTTATTATCGGGCTCCTGTAGTACATAACATCACCGGTGCGGGTGGGTGCTCGCTCAGAGAAGCCTAGTCGGCCGCCTGTAGTTTCACATGCACAGATGCACTCTAGTGAGTTATCATGAATCTTTGGGGCCTGACAACTTCCTGTTGCGCCATCTCCCGATCTCATACTAGCTTGAGCCATTGGTGGTGGGCTAGTAACGTCTTCCGCGGTACATAGGAGTATTCAACTATAAAGTGAGAGAAGCTCTAACTCCTGCACTCTCACAGCTGCTTTTGGATTAGCGGTGGAATGATTTGGAATAGCGGAACGCTATGGAAGCAACGGCGTACTCTAATCGCACAAGGAAAAAGCAGGTAGGCCTTATCAGTTGGCACGGCCATGTCATTTCAGGTGGGGGTTGATTGGTTGACATGTTGGGTTAGGGTTCAAGTTCCAAAGTTGTCGGCCGCCGTCTCGCACTATATTAATAAGTGCTGATACAATAAAACTAAAAGCATACAAGAAACTACATGTTGCTAGAACTGGACACCTATATGTAATTGATACCAAACGCTACATTTCATCAGGCGCTTACATCGGCTTCCGTAGGCCACCCGCCCAAGTTATTACTAGCACACCCCACACCGCCGTTCAATAAGATCTTAACAGCACCCAACCGGCTGTAATGGCGAGGAAGGGAGGTACATAAAGATATCTTCCATCTCATGATAACTTCATTACGTACTACATTGCTCTTGCTACAAACACAACACCACCCAGACCAAGTCCATCGCTCCTACAACTACCTCGAAGGACGGTTTTACTGGCGAAGCCCACCATTGAACGGAAATACAACATGAACAGCACTCACTCAACACTATCCAGTACGCGAGAACGCATTTGTGCATGGGGTGAAATGTTAAGCGTCGCCGTTTATTCGTCAAATCGAGGGCCATTCCCGGTTTGGCCATTTAAGAACGCGTCATCCATTTCATGCACATAATGAATAAAAGAAAGAGCTCGTCATGCATGCAGGATGAATATCAACCCATCGAATCTGGAAGGAAGAATGATTCCTACCAATGTCTCAACAAACACTCTGAACCTCATCACGGGGGAGAGATCAAGCGAAGCTTTTTCGATGAAGTAGGTGAGATATAGATTACTGTGGTACCTAGCAAATCCGGTTGACTCCCAACGTTTGATAAAGACTTGCTGGAAGATCGTGTCTCCAGACCCGAGCATATCTTTGTACCGCCCCTCAGGTATCAGGTGTAATTCAAGGGTGATTGACAATGTTCTTCTAGGATATCTTCAGAATCTACCAGGGACTCAGTGCTATCACGGGCGAACTCGATGAGCTCAAAAGCGACCTCCGCACGATTAAATGGTAAATTGGGGGTATGCTTGCGACCGGCTGAGGTACAAGCGGCTCTGGCTGTTTTAGGAACCTTGACGCAACATATCATTCTACCATCGTATGAATATTTCCATTAGCTACTAGTAGAATGACTTTTCTTTGCCTACGTGTGATAGTAGGGTTAGGGTTAGGGATATCGGCTCCTTCCGTGTAACATCAGCGTTATTTGTTCCGGCCATGTTTCTAGTCAATATAGCCACCCCTTAAGCTCTGAGCAACAGAGGATTCCAACTTGTAACTATGCAGACCAATTATCTGTCCAGTGAGATAACAATACCCCAGCTGAAGCCACCCTTTACTTTTTCCGGAGATCAATGCTCACTAGACCGCAACTTCGACGGCCAAGACTATCTTCAAAGTAGGCTTAACTGAATAAATCTCTCTCCGGCTACTGTCCAGAAAGCAATAGGGAATCGATTACAGGTGGTAGGCATCGGTTCGTCGTACTTGGTCCGTAGATATCCGAACACCCCGCCGATTTAAGGCTATGTCTGGCAGCACAGGCTGTGACCTCAGAGGGCTTAATGGCGGTGATCTTCCGGCACCCCCGAAAATCCATCTCCTCCCCATCGCTGTCTGAGTGAGTGCGAGTACTACCTTTCCGGGGTGGCGTGTATGCATTGAAGCGCTTAACTACAGGGTAACCTCCACCCTGGCACACGAGTGGGCAAAATGGGAGGGTCCGTTGGTACTGCACGAAAGTAAAGAGAGAGGTTGCTGTGGCGCTGGGTTTGTGGCTGGTATTTCGTTGGGGGGGGGGGAACTATATAGCTAGGCGCTTTTAGGTGGGGTGCGCGAGTGAGATCATGGAGGGGGGAGTAGTGTTTGAGATGTCTTAGAGTGGTGGGCTTTGACTAGTTGTGTAAGGTCGGTTGCCCTGTGTTACGGGCGTGTGGGTGTTACTCGCGCTTCGTACATATTGGGCTGGAGGCCGTGGGTTGCGACAATAATTTATTACATAATACGACAGTAGCGCCAAAACGTTGCTCAGAATGAATCTTGCGCGATAAGCGACAACAGTGGTAGCGAATTCCACAATCGGTTACGGTGCGGCGCGGGTTAAAGGTGACAAAAATTCCGTCGCTTATAACTTTCCAACCAGACAAGATATCAAAAATCTATGAAGCCAAGGTCTTTATTATACTACAAGTGTACTTCAAAGGCTTTTGATATCTTGCCTGGTTGAAAAGTTATAAATGATTTCATTTACCTATTTTTGTGTGTAAAAAGCGCCAAGATTGGTGAAGTGGAACAGTATTATACCAATTTATACCCCCCCCCCGATTACAGAGCTGCAGCTAAGATAACATTTTCAGCCATAAAGTGGCTGGATTACAATGCTCTAATTGGTTCAAGAGCATTTGGAGTAGCCAAGATTGTTCCAATTGAAATAGCAACATGTCACCTTTAAGACGCGCCATACTGTATTTGCCACATGTCACTCTGCCCCACCACACCGGACACTTCCGCTCCCGTTCCGTTCCCGCTCCCGTCCCCGCTATCGTGGACCTGGAAATAGCGCAACCACCACGTGGGTGTCTGATCCAGCGGCGGGTACCTGCATACCGCTCGCGCGATCGATCGACAGGAGCATAAAGCACGTGGCGGTGGCGTCATGTGGGTGTGGTCCTCATAAACCCTAGATAGAACTATTCAATCGATAACAGGTTGTGACCATATATGTTGTATTGTTGTGTGGACCCACGGCTGGGCCAGGGTTCAGTTACGAAATGTATGGCGCGGCGCGGCTTAAAGGTGACACAAATTGCATCGCGAATAACTTTTTAACAAGGCAAGATATCAAAAGTGTATGTGATGAAATTGTAGATATAGGTGTGATAAAGATGATATCTTGGCTGGTTGAGAAGTTATTAGCAATGCCATTTACCTATTTTTGTATGCAAAGGACGCCAAGACTTGGTGAAGTGGAACATTATTATCCCCATTTATACCCTTACATGGCAAACCTAAAGCCAAGATTCGATCTTCAGCGTAAAGTGGCTGGAGCCTAAGGCTCTTATCGGTTCACAAACAGCCGGAGTGGCTAAGATTGTTCCAGCTGAGGTACTGTCATGCCACCTTAAAGACGCGCCGCGTCATACCGGTCATAAAAGGAAAGCGGTCACCCCGCATCCGCAGCTTCTCATTGTCGACTATAAAGCGCTCTATTCTTCATCTAGAATCTACAGTTTTAGTGCGGGCGCTCGGGAGAGTTGGGTGCGTGCGGCGTTGTCAAGCTTGTGGTGTTGATAGACAGACTTACTACGTCTTCCTTTCTGCCAGGGCAACAGAGGTGCGCTAGTTATGAGTAAAGATATAGAGAGTAGATAGAGATGTTGATTGAACTTATTGATACAGGTGAAGGGGGAAACCGCCCCTTATATATACATAAATGTCGTTACACAGAACCCATAAGAAAGACATAGTAAGATGACTCATAGGAAAGTATGACAAATACAAATGAAACATTCCGCCACAATAGTATTATGACTCACGGGAGAGCGTACTATTTCAAGACTTCCCCTCGCGGTCCACAGTGAACCATAGACGAAAAAAGATTGTGTTTTCCCTTATCCAAACCCTTTGTAAACAGATCCGCGATGTTGTCGTTTGTACAAACATACTCCAAAGAAAAAACATTTTCGTTAAACCTTTCCCTAACATAATGGTAGTGCACCTCGATGTGTTTAGACTTTTTGTGAAAAACAGGATTGCGAACCAATGAAAGAGAGCCGTTGTTATCCCCACGAAGAATAAAAGAAATATTTGAAATCCGTTCCAATTCAGAAAGAGCATTCTTTAACCAAAATAATTGCCGACAGGTTTACGAGAGTGCCATGTATTCCGACTCAGTTGTGGAGGTGGCGACAGACTTTTGCTTGCAGGAGCGCCAGGAGATAAGAGCTTCCCCTAGCATGAAACAGTAGCCGGTGAATGATCGGCGGTCGTTGATGTCTGATGCATAGCTTGCGTCGCTGTAACCGATGAGTGCGGTGGGTGCTGTTTTGTTGTAGTGTAAGCACCAATGGATGGTTCCCTTGAGGTAACGGAGTACTCGTTTGACGGCAGTGAGATGGACTTCTGTAGGGCAGGAGGAGAATTGTGAGAGCATGGTGATGGTGTAGGCAAGATCGGGTCGGGTGCCCATGACTGCGTACATTAAGGATCCGATGATCGACTGATAAAGTGTTGGATCGTCGATTTGCTCTTCAGGGGTACCTTTTTGGAAGGTAACGTTGTGATCTAGTGGTGTTGCGACAGGTCTTGACTCGTTGAATCCGTACTTGATGAGTACACGTTTGAGGTAGGCTTCCTGTGATAGGATGATGCCGGTCTTAATGTGGATCAGGTGGATTCCGAGTGCCCAACTGGTAGTTCCAGCCTCGGTCATTTCGAATTCGGCGTGGAGGGACAAGCTGATACGGTTTTTAAGTTCAGCTGACCAGTAAAAGATGAGTATGTCGTCAACATAGATTGCGATTATTACTTCCCCTGTTGAGTGGATAAAGACACAAGAGTCGAATTCTGCCCTGTGAAATCCCATTGAGAGTAGCGCTTTGGAGAGGCGGGCATACCATTCCCTAGACGATTGCTTCAAGCCGTAAATACACTTGATTAGTTTACATGCTTGTCCGGGTCGGCGGTAGCCGGGAGGAGGTTTCATATAGATGTTCTCCTGGAGTTCTCCGTATAGAAATGCACTAGTGACGTCCATTTGGTCGCATTTGCCACCTGTTTGTAGGCAGCGAGCGAGGAGTCGGATGGTCTCATAGCGGGTGACAGGTGCAAAGGTTTGGTCGAAGTCTTGGCCTGGTATTTGTGAGAATCCTTTGGCGACGAGTCGGGCTTTATACCGAGTTGGTTTGCCATCTGGTCCGAGTTTGATTTTGTATACCCATTTGGAGTCGACCAGTTTGCGATTATCGGGGATGTCGACCAGTTTCCATGTATTGTTGCGAGCCAAGGAGTCAAGTTCAATTTCCATAGCCGTCTGCCATTGTGCAGAGTTTGGGCCGTCCATTGCTTCCTTGAAGGTGGTTGGTTCGTTGAGGATTTCTGTGGCGCTGACATGGTATCCGTATTTGGCAGGTGGTTTTCGATTCCGTGCGGGGTTGCGTCTCGGAGTTGGTTCGTTAAACTTCTGATTCTTCTTCTTCTTCTTCTATCGGGGGCGTTCAGTGTCGGGCCTCGAATAGCCAGCCCCACTATACTTGCGTGTGTTTCATCTTCCGATGCATCTCCAGATCGGGGTTCCATCATTTCTCGTAGAAGTTGTTGTTGTAATTAAATGCGTCTCGTCATGTTCACTATCGTTAGCATTGGGGTCAAAGTCGTTAACGAGTGAGTTGAGTGGGCCTCGCTAAGCCGGCCCCCACTATACTTGCTTCATTCCTTTTGAACTACTTGGTAGTGGGTCCTGAGGTTCGATTTTGATTCTGATTTGCTTTGAGGTGCTTCAGGTATGACTGGCAAGGTGTGTCTTCCCTACTGATGGGACCTTTGAAGCGAAAGTGGCGAGATAAAACAACTTTCTTTTGAGAGGTATGTAAACCCGGCAGATTTTGAGTAAATATCTTCGTATCCATAAAACTGTCCAGTGAGGGCTCTTGCATCCAATTTGGTTCAGGAGGCGTGCCGGCCGGGATGTGAATGACGTTGTTTACGAAGGTGCGGAGGTGACCGATGCCTGGTTTGTGACCTGTGATGGCCTCGTATGGTGTTTTGTCCGGGAGCGCTTTGTGTGGGAGACGATTTTTGATGTGGGCCATGGTGTTGATTGCCTCACCCCAGAGGTTTTTTGGAAGGTTGTATTCCAGGAGGGCAGTGCGGGCCATGGTAGTGATCGTTCTGTTAAAGCGCTCGGCTATGCCGTTGGACTCATGTGAGTAGGGGACAGTGAACTCATGTTTGATACCTTTTGAGGTGAAGAATTGTCTGAGTTCCTGGGCAATGTATTCGCCACCATTGTCGCTCCTAAACCGTTTTACCTTTCGTTCCAGCTGGTTCTCGACTAGTGTGATGTAGGTTTTGGTTGCTGCTGCTGTATCGGACTTCTTTTTCAAAAAGTAAACATGCGCATACCTAGAGTAGTCATCGATGAACGTCATGTAGTAACTGTAACCGCCCAGAGAAGGAGTAGAGAATTTTCCACTCAGATCTGAATGGATAAGTTCTAGGGGCTTGGTGGAACGTGGTTCGGTGAGGGAGGGAAGGTTAGTTTTGGTGGATTTTGCCAGCTCACATGTGTTGCAAGTGGACATTTGACCGGAGGTTGGGAGAGATTTGAGGTCGGCGACCATTTTCCGAAGTTTGTTTAAGGAGGAGGCGGGCATGTGTCCAAGGCGCTGATGCCAATCGAAGAAGGTAGTTGCGATGGAGACGTGTGCAGTTGTATCCTTGAGTTTGAAGGTATACAGGCCTGCAGAGTTCACATTAGCAATACCGACGATGTCCTTGTTGTTCGGTTGGTAAATGGTAAAGCCGGTTTTGTCCCCGGTGACGGTGAATCCCTTTTTGGCGATGCATGACCATGACATCAGGTTAACATTACCAAGTTCGGGAATTACGAACACGTCTTGCAGCGTGATAACGCCATGTGATCCGTTGATGGTTACATTACCTATTCCGGTTACCTGCAGCTTGTGTCCCCCACCAACTGTGACTGTGCCACTGTATGGTCTGGGTTCCAAAACTTGGGTTCCGGTCATATGGTTGGTTGCACCAGGGTCGAAGATCCATGCCTTTGAGTCAGATTGAGGGGTACCAGAAACGAATGCGAATGCGTCGGTCATGTCAACATCAGGAGGATTGGTGTACTCAGCTAGGTCCAGGGCAATCACTTCGGAGGGTATTGGATTTGCAAACAAGTGTGCCAGGAATGCTGTGCCGGATCCTGATGCGACGTTAAGGTTGCCTTTTGCAGCGGACTTCTCTTTATCCTTGTAAGCTTTGAGTTTGCGGCAATCCTTGTGAGTGTGTCCCTTCGCGTATTCGCCGTTCTTGGTGCACCATGTGCAGGTCAAGTCTGACTGTTTTTTGGCAGTTGGGCGTTTCCTTCTGCTGTTGTTGTTGTTGGGTGCTCCGTGTCCTCGCCTGATGCTGTAGGCAGCTCCTGACTCGGAAGAATCCTGATTGCGTCTGGCGTCAAGGTCCAAGAGCTTGTCTTGTATATCTTCGAAAGTGACATTTGGCTTCGATTGGAGGTTGTCGACTACCGACTCAAGTGATTCATGTCTGAGTGAGAGGAGGAGGAAGGAGGCTTTGACTTCTGATACAGACGCGAGCTGATGGAAGTGATACCCGAGTGGGTCTTTTCCCTTGTCGGTGCAGTTGCTTGTTCTGGTAAGCAGTGATGACCAGAGGGTGTTGAACTCGGTAACATGGTCCTTCATGCTCTTATCAGGAGTGTATTGGTGTGTGGTGATGTTCGCTAACAGTGAGTGTAGCGAGGCCACAGTCTTCCGATCGAATTTGTCTTCAAGTTGAGTCCAAAGGTGGTACGCAGAGTCTGGTGGGGTAAGAGTGAGGATGATGTCGAACTCAATGTTGCTTTGCAGGAAAACAATGGCGATGTTATCCTTTCTGTCCCAGGTGGAGATTTCGTCTGCGTTGTCGGAAGTTTCGGGTTCATCTTCTTCTTGATCACCGGTGGAGGGTTCTCCAGTGGTGTCGATCCCTTTACCCTTTGAGGAGGCCGTGACGGTGATTTCCTCATAGACGGGACGCTTGCTTGATCCGCTGACAATGTTCCAGAGATCATAGACCTTTAACATTCTCATGGACAGATCCCGCCAAACTGTGTAATGGGCCTGCCCACCAAGTTTGCACGGGAGGGCTGGAATCTTGAAGGACTCTTGAGACATGTTTGTAGGTGGTAATGATAAAATGTACTAATTGTGGAAGTGGATTTGAAGCTGGAAGCGTTTGGGAGATTGTTCAGGCTTAAGCCGGGCTCATAACCTAAAGATATAGAGAGTAGATAGAGATGTTGATTGAACTTATTGATACAGGTGAAGGGGGAAACCGCCCCTTATATATACATAAATGTCGTTACACAGAACCCATAAGAAAGACATAGTAAGATGACTCATAGGAAAGTATGACAAATACAAATGAAACATTCCGCCACAATAGTATTATGACTCACGGGAGAGCGTACTATTTCAAGAATGAGGGCAAGGAAACGACGGATGATAGCGGGGTGGGCCCTGCGCTGCTGAAGAAGTCCCTACACTGTCTATGTCCTCCTTCTGCTAGTGTAATGACGAGCGCTTCCCAATACCTATTTTCCATGTACCGCGGCCCTGGAGCGAGTGATATCGTTTCTTTTGCTTTAGCGACGTCATTTGTATCAGTGCGCTCGACCGCCATTCCCGATGAGCAACAGTTGTTATCGAGACAGAGATCACACGGGGGTGTTCTTGGCGAGACTGGCGGGTTAGTGTCAAGTGCGAATGTACCGCCGGGATCGATCTCATTATTCTTTCACTGTGCGGATAACACAATGATTGAAAGGAATTGACCTGCTATGACTGTCACTCTACTGCAGATTGGATATCCCCCGGGATACACTTCCTCAAGCATGGAATTGACAGAAATTATTTCACCGCCCCCGGCCGTAGTTATTGGCGTATTAAACCGCTTGTTCCAGCAGGAAGGCGAGATGAGGATTGTGTATACATCCGATGAGGTTCCTGCCGGTCTTATGGGATTTTGTGATATGCAATTTGTATTCAGGTCACCGGCGGTGATACTAGTACATCGGACAGGTACCGCCACGCAGGGTGACTTCATCTACAGAGTATTCTAAAACGAAACCACTTAATAATTTATCCCAATCACGTACGCTAGAGCGGGTAATGACTCTCATGATGTCTCCGGAAGTAATAGAAAATACCTAAGCAACCCCTAGCGGTGGAAACACCACACATCGCATCCAATCACAGTAGGAAGGTGATCCACTGAGAAACTCACAGTACTAACGAGTTCCTCGCATTTTATGTGGTACTTCTATTGTATGGCGGCATCCCGCATGTTGCACCCAGGGGGAGACTCCCAGACGGTGATTCCTGCCTAACTCTCTTTCATAGATAGACCGAGAGCCGAGATATGCGGACTCTGAGGCCGGCGTGCGGTTCTCAGCGGTTTCTGGCCGTAGTGGCATGTTGAGACCTAGGATTAAACACGGTTGTAGGCGGCTTCCTATGAGCCATTTGGAAGTCAATATCTTATTCTATCAGGTGCATGGGAGTCCTCGGAGGGGCGCTTCCGAGTGTCTCCAGTCCAGCATATATCCCAAGCTGCACAGAATGGGCTATCATACTCACGACCCTGGGGCAATACCGCTTGAGCTGCGTAATTGAGTTCATACAACTAACTACATTTCCGCATAGTGTGAGGATAGCCATAACTATACTCTGCATTTAGCTGTAGGCCTGAACCAGCCAGGACAACATCACCACCATGGCGGTCTAGGATGTTAGGGTTCTACAGCAATACTCTAGCTGAACATATTGGCCACACCCACATTTTCAAGACTGAAGTTTCTGGCGGGGCCACAATTGCGTCTTGGTTCAGGGTTAGGTTTCTATTCTTACAATAGCGTCCCCGTCCGTCCCCTCCACAGCAACAGTTTCAGAATTCTGGACCCGTATTAGGGTATTAGACCCTTACGCAGAGAGATCCGGAGCCCCTTTGCCAGGCTTGGCATTAATTGGCAAAGCAATTATTGGTCCGGCGTTCTAGAGAGTTGGAAAACCTCCTACATGCAGTTAGACCTCGGCTTCTCCAACCATTAATTTGCGGAATGACTAAATGATGGCAGCTTTTGATGGAAATCCTTTTGTGGTAAGATTAAAATACGCCTACGCCTTGTCTCTCTAAGTCTCTGCGGTTTAGCTAAAATAGTAGTTATGGGTAGAAAAATGGATCTACTTTGGGTTGGATTTCTTTCACTAACTTCAAAGTGGATAATGCCGATCAGTGAGTGGCAAGCAACATATGGCCCTACCTATTTGATACCCTCAAGGATCAAGGGAAGACACTATACAAGCTAGGAGAAAGCTGTATGTATCCTAGTAGCGGTCTAGTACTACTCTACACGAAATTCAATAGCGTGTTCAACAAAACCGCTATTGCTTGCCATACAGGAATATCGTCTTGGCGGTGTTGTTGTGTGTATGCAATATTAGTCGTGTTTAAAAATGCAAAATCTCAGACTGTTGCAAAGAGAACCGCTTTGCAGGGGATCTGGCAAATATCTCACTTAAAGGAAGAGATCATATCAGAGTCTTCTACACCAGCTCAAAGGCCAAGACCGCGTTTGGCAACCACCCACTCGTTCATCTTTGATGTTGCTTGCAGGGTCCGTAGCGTGGGTGCGGGCATGCACACCAAACCGGGTATGCATGTTCCATCCCTAGGTATACGTCGAGATCACTTCAACAAGCACTTGTTCTACACGTCCGGAAAGTGGTAGGTCATATTCGGCTCTTTCTGGTTGTTTAAAAATGTACTAGGGCACCACTATTTGATATCAGTTGTCACATAATTTCAATCTCCTGCCATAGTTTTCACCTCCACCTCAACCAACCTATACATCTACCTCCACCTTCACCTCCACCGCGATCATCTACCCAAGTCCTCAGTACCTCCATATTTTCACATGTATACTACCGTCTATGTAGTCACCTGATTTGACAGCCAATCGACGGCGGATTCGACTCTCCAAAACCACACCTGATTCAACACTTAACTTGGCACTAAATATCCTACTAAGTCAAAGCCTAGTTACGCTTCGAATTGATATCGTATTTCCCTCTATCCGGCACTCAATCAGACACCCAATCCAACACCTATAGAGGCTTTAAATCAGGTCGTAATTCGAACATCCAAATCTACACACAATCGCCACTCCTATAGGTAGACAGGCAGGTAGGCAGGCGTATATATGTACATACATAGAACTATATAGATATAAGTGGAATACGGCCGCCGGCCCCTAATAATTCATCTCTGGCCATAAGTAACCAGTTTAGCCCATTCGGTTCAGTCTGTCTGTGAAGTAGAGAGTAGCTTAGGTTGTTAAAGCCTCTGACTTGAGTAATCCTATGACAGTGTCAGTTAATGTTCCCCTTCAATAAACTGTTCTGGTAAAAGATACTGGTAACTAGTTGATCAAAGTTTTAATTAGGCTGGAAGGCTTTGGGAATCCAGAGATGATATATCAAAGTTTATAGGTGTACTTATCATTGTTTGTGCTCTTGGGACAGTAATGAGGTACAATCCCTCTTAATGTAGCCTTCCTTTGAATCGCAGGAGCAAATATTTGTAAATATGCATCATTAAGCTTTGCGCATGCTGTGTGACCTGTAGTTTCCCCGCAAAGAAGTCAGCATTCAATGCATCATGATTTTGGCTGCAGCACGCTAGGCACGGCCCTTCCCGCAGGCAGTGGAAGTGGGGCGCTGCAACGATGGGTGGTTTACAACCCTACCAACGTTTGGGCCAGAGAGGTTATACCGGGAAGGAAAATGTATGTATGAGATATTACTCGTCATTTCATAGTGTTTGTGATACGGCTGGATCTGCATACCGACCTAGTTTTGACGGAATGCAGGGCTATGGTGCGGGAGGGGCTGCTGAGCAAAGGCGTCAACCCTGTTCACACCAAGTTAGTGAATTCTTCAATTCGGTGTAATTGAATGTTGTATGTTCTTGACTGATACTTTAAGGCGGATACTGTTCTTTTGCTGCGAAGCTATCAGAAAAATGCAACGCTACCAAAGCTGGAAAAGTTATTAACAGAAAGAGTGTGCCGGTTCTCTACTAATGTACACAACTAACATCTGGTATGGATAAGATATGGGACTGGCCTTTGAGAGATAAAAATGATACTTGGCAGAAATGACTACTCTATTCATACTGAGCAGGGCAGCGAGAGCAAAGAATAGGAACTGAACAACAAAAGAAACAATCCATAAGAAACAAAAAGACTATTCAGGGTTTCAGGATATGGGAGGTAGCGGCGATCTTTCATTCGATGCCGGATTGAGATGTGATGGGGCATTCTTCTGAGTATGCAATCGAGATTATATCACTTATGGAGTTGTTATAGGGATACTCGAGTACTAGTGACGGACTACGACTCCACCTCCGGGTAACCGATGGAACGGGACTGCCAAGTAAGTAACTACCAGGATGCGACTGCACCCCATCTACTTTAACTTGGGTGCATGGGAAAGCGGGGTAAGAGTGTAAGGTGTCATAAGGAGTGCTCGGAACGGCAGGACAACCTCATGGGACTTGGGAGGATTGGAGAATTGGCAGGATTAGTAATGGAGACTATTATTGAGATGTTTGCATGTTCGGGTCATAATTCTTGTATAAATAGAGGGCCAGATTCCCGCGAAGTTGAGGAGACATCTTCAGTCCTTCAAGCAAGTGGAATCCGGTTTAACCATATTACTTCGTTTAAAAGCTACAGAACTATCTCTTAGCAATAGCCATATCTTTGATTCCTAAACAGGAGTATATGCTATGGTTAATAAGTTGCATGGTTAGCATTTATGATGTACCTTAAATTTGAAAATCTGAGCTCCCCTGGCTGCTGTCTCGTGCCTTGAGACCAGAGAGGGTTTTTCTGGATAGTCTGCTCACCCTGCCACCCTATTGCTCTGTAATCCTATCCCCACCGTCCTATACCTACTGCCGTATATCTACCGCCCTGACACCCCGGTGATGGGTGACATGATACTATTACCGTGACATCATACTTGTGTTATATCTTCCATCTATGATAATATATTCTTCCATCCGTATAAACCTATGTTGAAAACTCGTGAAAGTGCAAAATGCAGCGCATAGGTTAGGCATCTGGAGGTATAGATTACCTCCCGTCTTAGGATGCAATCTTACCTTCTGTAAGTAATACCTTATCTTCCTGTTCATATACCGCGGGAAAAATTGAGGAATTTGCGCAGGTGGAACCAGTTTCATTTTCTGGTATCCTAATGGGCGCTGGCCCCAGCAGAGATACATGAAGCCATTAATACGCAGGACATGGAAGATCTATTCCGGCTGCGTGATGAGAAGTGCTTCGGGACCAATGTGCTAGAGAGCATATATCATAAACCGATATGTCAGCTGCAATAGCTGGCCATTGTTCATGCAGCCTCGCCGCATTAATTTTCTTTCACTTTGAAAACGGAGAACAGGGTGTACTGAAAGCGTAGCCCGGATATCACAATACCTTATTCTGTATATAAGAATTATTATTTAAATATGCCGCTCCATCTCCTTCCCAAGCTGGTAGTCAGCCAGCTCTACCACTCCTATACCATTGCGTGTTTGGTAAATAGGAAAGCCCCTTACGTACTGTCATCAACAAGACTCCTTGGATCTCAATTAGATCTCCTCTTTACGAAAAAGACTCCCCTCAGTGCTACAACCTAAACCTTTACCAAAACTCCATTATGGCTGAGAGAGAATCCCGATCATGTCATTTTAATAGCAGTTCACTCACTACATTAATGTTGAACAGAAAGACATATACGGTTGGCATCGTTGGAGCTGGCATGGCCCGCATGTACGCAGTCCACCAGTTACAGGTCAAGCGGCTTGACCCTGGAACCAAGATTCAGGTTCACCTGTACGAGCTGAATGGCCAGGTTGGGGGCCGAGTACATACCCATCGCTTTACATCCGAGAAGGATCAGTACTACGAGGCAGGGGCTATGCGCATTCCCCAAACCAAGATGCATGAACCAGTGAACAAGCTTATAGAGTACCTCAACCAATGCGGTGCTGATCTAAAACCTATCGATTATAAGCTCTCTTACCCGGGCAATCTTCTATTCGTGAATGGCTGCCGTACTGCCGTGGGTGTGCGAGCAGTAGGGCAAAGTGCGAGAGAGCTTGGCTTTGAGGTTCCTCCTGAATATCAAGATAGGACGGCCAACGAACTACTCTTCCATGAAATTGAAGGGTTCATAAACTTTTGAAGTCGGATTTCGAAGAGGAGTGGAAATTGGTCTTGAAGTATGATAAGTCTTCATTCCGGGACTACTTGGAGGATCGGGCAAAATGGCATGATTCTGCTATCACATTCGTTGAGATAATGTGTTCACAAACCAATCAATTCACCCTCAGCTTCCCTGAGTTGATTATGTAAAACCTTGACTTCGGCACGGATTCATGGAAGACCCTCGAGGATGGAATGGATAGGCAACCCCAGCCATTGGCTCGCCTCATCGGGCTGGAGGACACCACCTTTGGCGCTCGTGTGCAGGAAGTAGTGGAGGTTGATGGAAAGGTCCGGATCCGCGCAGACACCGCCGGCGGCTCGGTTGAGGGACATTACGATAAGGTCATTCTTGCTATCCATCCTAGTGCTCTGAGAATGATACCTAAGCGTCCGCGCTGGTCCCCAAGAAAGGAGGAAGCTATCCGCTCTATATACTTTGAAGCTCTTTACAAACTCGGCCTGCGCTTTAAGATCCGGTTCTGGGAGCGCTTTAATATCCCGTCACTTGGAGGACAATCTACAACAGACCTACCGATCCGTTGGATTGTGTACCCCTCCTACGGTATTGGGAATGAGGGACTTGGGGTCATTCTGCTATATTCGTGGATGACGGACGCATCAGTGTGGTCTTCTGTCCCCTTCAGTGATCGTGTAAGGTGTGGTGTGCCTTACAGCACCTCAAGGAGGTCTACCAGGACGAAGGTGTCGACGTGCATGACGAGTCCATGGAAGCGCACGATATGCCCTGGGCTGAACATAACCCTACAGGTGATTGTATATTCCTCCCGAAACAATTTACAAAGTCTTTCCACATTGCCCAGAAACCTGAGGGTAATATTTATTTCGCGGGCGAGCACCTGAGCCGTCACCACACCTGGATTACTGGTGCCCTTGATTCTGGAAGGCTCGCTGCGACTGCTGTTGTCAAAGATTTTCTACCTCTTAAGTCAGACACCCTTAATTACAGTGGGTGGATTCTAGCAGAAGGTGGAGCGCCCGAAGAAGACTATGACCCTGAGAGTCAAAGGAGGGCGTTCATCGAAAGCGCGATAGAGCTCCATACTAAGGATCTCGAGATCTGCAAGAATGCCATCTTCTTTCGTGGCTGTCCCGAGATCTGCAAGAATGCCATCTTGTTGCGTGACTGTCCCAAGATCTAGAGATTCTCGTTAGTCTGTAAGTTGGCTTCTTTCTTGTTACTTCCGAGCTGTCGAGGAAGCTCTAATTAAGGATGGAGTCATGGAAGATCTGGGAAAGCTGTGGGAGGAGATTACTTGACAGTAAGTGAGGAAGGATGGAAACTGGGTACACCTGTTATAAGAATATTGGGTGGCAGGTAGTTGTTGGTAGCTTGAGGAAGATATGATTCTAGCTATTTGAGCCAAATCCACAGATGTAAAATTGGTTTGGTTGGGCCGTCCTTCTGGGAGCCTTTTTTTGCGCTGGTGGATCTGAGGGGGTGAATGTACCAACAATTCTAGTAAAACATCTACATATCAGGGTCTCCAATGGGCCGGCCCAGGGCTTAGGCTGAAAATGTCGATTTCTTGAGGGCCCAAAGTGACCCAAAGAGCCCAGTCTATGATTCTGATAAGGCCCTGCCGAGATAGGCCGGAGCGAGCCTGGGCTTCACAGATTGGACCATGGCCGACTGGGGCCCCTACTACATATTGATCATCTTTCGATGTGATCTAGAGCGATATACATACGATATATATGTCGAGTTAGCTTAAATACTGAAGGGTGAAGGGAACTGCTTCCAGATCCTTTCTCCTTCCATAGCTAGGCCCTAGCTATCTCAATCCCCGATACACTCTGGTATACACGTAATAGAATAATATTGGCTGGTGGTATATTGAGTAAAGTATGTCATGATCTGCTTCAGGTAATAGTGGGTATGGTATGTCCTTGTTTGTTGCCGGTTTTTACAACACTTCAGCATAGATATTGAACGCGCTAGCTATTATTGAGGCTGTAACACTGCCGGAAGAGGAGAAATTTGCTTTAAGAAAGAAAAGATCCGCTAAATGAGTGGTGAGAAGCGTGGTGGAAGCCGGTATAGGCCTCAGTATTGCGAGGCAATAGGACACCGTTGGAAGGCGCAACTCAACGAACACCCAACAATGGAAAGCCAACCATCAACTAATAACTATGGGTGGGCTACATGTACGTAAAAGGAAATGATAACAGCGTTTGTTGGCGGTGGAGTCAGGTTGGATGTTATGGTGTATGTTGGGTCGTATCATCCCCATCAATTTTAACGACTCGCAATACTATTTCTTCGCTTGTCGCCGGTTTTGATAACATTTTAGCGCGGAGATACTGAACAGCCTAGGCATTATTGACAATAGGCTTTAGCGCTGTCAGGAGAGAACAAATTTGCCTTAAGAAAAGAAAGATCTGATAAAAGACGGATTACAATTTTGTGGGGCAGAAGCAGGTTTACGCCCTACTTGAGGTAATTTGCAAGGTCCTAAAAACGCACGAAGACATAGTATGTTGAACATCCTGCAACTAGTCCGGTATCGCACGAAGAGGTTTTCCAGTCCAGCAGCGACAAATACAGGTCGGCCCTGATAGTAGTATATGGCTTGCCCCAATTCTGCGCTTTTTGTTGTTTGGCTATAGTTTTATGATACAAATCTTGCTAGGGAACGGTTAATCTAAGTTCCGGACATGGAAATATTTATCAAAGCGAAATACTTTCAGCTATACTATTGTATAAGGCCTGGTTCGGATTGGAGGAACTTTGGCCAGTTTATTCTAATATATTCGTATCCAAATATGTTTAAATTGTAGTTGTTGTTGAGATACTAAATTAAGCTAAATGTGGAGAGGAATCAGTTCATTTTGCGCTGTTTAAATATGCTGATACATTTATTACTATCAACATAGAAGGATTTAAGCATTCATTACAACGAGCATGCTTACATAGGATTTCAGAGCACTTTCCTTTCACAATCCGATATTAATCCTTCGAGGATAGGAGATAAAGCGAACAGGGTTTTTATCCTGACAGTATTGTTGTGTCATATATATAACAATAAGCTCTACATAGTTACTAAGAATAGCAGCAGAGAATAAATGCATTATGGCGAAAAGGCGAGTAGGACTTTTAACAGGACCCCACTTATCCTATTCAATTGCCTTCTCAAAGCCGCCAAAGCTTAGTGAAGTGCGGAGTCACTACACAATTAAAGAATTTTCTTTACCTTGATTTTGCCAGGGCTGGACACCTCTACCCCTTCCCGATCTATTGACCAGTATACATGAATAGGTATTAGTGTGTGGGAACTGGTGATCTTGGGTTTGAAATTGAAAGTTACCCTGGTAGTCTGGAACCGATTGTTCGCGGGTGAGAATACTGTTCATGGATTTGAACAGTGGGCACTTGGTTTGGGTCTAGTGTACTCTCCCTTGAGCGTTGGCATCTCTGTTTCTGTTGAGTATTGTTACAATCTCCACCGGATTGAATCCGGTTAAGCTATCGACCCTCTACGTGATGAACAGACGTCGGCCACATCACTGTCAAACCCCTATGAGTATTCCGGATGAACCTTCAAGCTAATGATTGCGTACCCGGTTCTATTGGTGATAAACGTGTAGGCATCTCGCTATCTGTCCTGACTTTTGATCTTTCTGTGCACGCATACAATGAATCAATACATTGATCAGAAAGAGAGTAGATAGATAGTGTTTTAAACGTATAAAATCCTTTTAACACTCTTACTTAATCTCACAGTACTAAATACATTTTCAAGTAAGTAAGTCTACATTTACCCGTAATTCGACCCCTCACTTGATAACTATATAGCTCGTAGTATGGGTTCTTGATGGAGTCAGGGATA
Source organism: Morchella rufobrunnea (assembly GCA_024713595.1). Lineage (NCBI taxonomy): Eukaryota > Fungi > Ascomycota > Pezizomycetes > Pezizales > Morchellaceae > Morchella > Morchella rufobrunnea. The sequence goes on from JAMGYT010000025.1 coordinate 975,544, forward strand.
TATGTACTTGCAAGTGGCATTCTATATAGAACTCATAAGTGTTGTACTGTTCCAGGCGTACCACACCGGTCCAATTACTGACACAAAAACAAACTATCGGCGTAACAAACAATTTCCTAAATATTCATGTGTTCAACATGTGCCACGCCTCTCTTTATGGTGATATGAAGCATTTCAAGACATAATCTATTGTCAACTAAACTATCATATTAAGATAGTGGGAAAGACCACAATAAAGGTGCGGGGAGTTAGGGATTGTGGTCTTAAGGTAATCATCAATGAAGTTTGTAGTTGTTAGTAGTGCTAATGAAAGGGTATAGCTGGTACATGAGCTAGCTTGAATCGAGCTAGCGCGAGGACGGGCACATAAGGCTGACCGAGCCTTTATGGAAGGCTCGTCAAATGGCTGTAGCATTTAGTAGGATCTATGGTTGGGAATCCAGAAATTAATATAAAAATCAAGTCAGAATCGGTTATTGAGATAAGCTTGTTCCTTTGATGATCATGTCAATATCAATTCACTGCGAGGAGAGAATTAAAAATCATATAGCTACCGTACCAGATGAACTCAAGACAAGGAGAATCGTGTCAGTTAGAGATAGTCAAGTGGAGACTTCGCTCAAGGGGACCATATGAAAAGCGAGGTCACTAGGTTAGTTAGTGGCTTACTATGTTTCATTAAGTTGTAAGGGGTATGTAGATGAGTGAGAGGTAGTCAATCTTCACATTATTTATTAGGCAGATAGTTGAGGATAGTGTTATCTTTCCATTAGTATCTGTAGAGTTTAGGACGAGATTCAACCGTTTCTGCTGTGTTTTCTATTTCTGGAGCTATTGATAATTTCCGGTCCTCAAGTTCTGATCCTTCAATGAACTCTTCATTGGTAGCAACGAACTGCAAGACTCCTCTAAGACATTATTGCGATTCTTAGTGATCATGACCACCGTCAGGAGAAGATCTATTCACAAACAAAATTATTCACTGGTTTGAAAGATAATCTCTTGCCGCTTTTTGGGTAACGGGGGGGGGGGTCCGTGCTTATTCAGAGGCTGCTACTGTCGAAGAAATATCTATCAATATCATATCTTCACTACTTTACGAGCATATTAACAGAAATGCGATAGTAATCCCACTCTCCTGTTTGATTTTATAGATAACTCCTGTCATAAGGTGGCATTAAAACAGATGAGAATAGTGCCTTAACCGTGAGATTCCATGCACTTGAATAAAAACAAAAACAGAAAGAATACAGAAGAAAGCTGACCACAGCGAGTGATATTTGATGATTAAAACTTTTACTTGCATTGAAATTTACTATTGTCTCGCATGAGAGCAACCATCAACCTCCCCATTTCCTTAAACACATTATCCCTAGCATAGAAATGGGTAAACTAGAGAGTATTTCCTTTGGCATAAAAGCTCTAGTTATGAGTTTCATTCACTTTCTTTTATCCACTGGTGCTGGTTTAAAGGTTTTCATGGTCTGTGGGGTTGAATGGTTATAGTGGGCGCCGCCTATATATAGCTATAATCAACATCAGTACTCGTATCTCACTCCGACTCTCACTCAAGTATAGGGAGAACGGTTCATAGATAGATGCGAAAAGAGAGGGGCAACAGCTCTATGAACAGATTTTGAAATCAAAATTGATTCTCTGTGAGTTATTTAACGATTTCCGGTATTCTTGGCGGGTCTCAGCACCAAAGTTTGTTTCATTCTGGTGTCGTTGCAACACGGAGTTCACCATACCAGCGCAAGTATGTGGTAACGAATTATTTATCGACTTCTGTTGGAGTGCTGGTGCTAGCGCTTATAGATATGTACCATACTTTGGAGCGCGCAATTTTGTCTACGTGCTATTCATCGATACATATACATCTGGGCATTATTTGTGCCGCGGGGGCCCTTGAACGCCTTACACAAGCCACTACTTTATTGGCAACCAACCACCATGCCAACCAACAGCAATTAAAGAAACCTATATAAATCGGGTTCAATCATAAACAGCTGAACATGATTGTATTAAAACAGCTAGCTATCGGTTTTGGGTTCTGAGTTTGGAAATGGTTGTAATGCCTACTTGGGAAATTTTTAAGTTTAGGACGAGATATAACCGAAGGTTGGGTGGCAACTATCCCGAAGTTGAAAGTTTGTCAAGTAGGGAAGTCATTGCGTCACTGTAAGGATCTCCGGGTACATGTATGTAGCTTAATGCCTAAATCTACTCGCATTTTCCTGACGCTTTTGAGCTGGGCCACTACACTCGCTTTTGGGGGTATGCCGATTTCGGGGGAATGCCGAACAAGGATTATTTGGGTGAGAGAACAGGTATTGTAGTCGGGTTGCAACGTCGAGTCCCAGTGCAATTTGGCATTCCCCAACTTCGGCATACCCCCAAATGCGAGTGTACTCCTAAATCAAAAATCATGCACTTGGTGTATTTTTTGGATAATATGCGATATTAGTCGCAAGCGTTAAAGTCAGGGTACTACGAGTATTAGGACAGCCACACCTTAATTCACGCGAGCTGGGACGATCGATATCACGAATTGAGCTCGGCTATGATTAACTGTGTGCGCCTGACCACACCATCTAACTCATCTTGTTACGTGTTAGCGGAGGGTACATCTCAATTCACCTTAGATGGTGAGAGTCAACTTGAATTCTCATTGGGAGAAACTCACCTTTAGCTTGAAAAAGGGATGTTTAACAGGTCTCTCCCTCCAAAATCTATTGCCACTCAAGTTGGCACACCCACCCTTTAAGGTGAATTGAACCATATGTCTTGTCTGCAACGGCGATCGGGACAGACCCTACGCTTCTGAACTGGCCTGGGTCTGCTGCATACCACCAAAATTTGGTTGCAAGAGCGACATCAGCCCATATGCAGATCCAGTCCAGTTCGCAAACGTTAGAAGGTGGATTTTTTCTTTATTTTTCTTCTTTTTCCTTTTTTGGAGGAGAACCCTTGTGTACCCCGTACGTCTCATAGGGCGAGCGCCAAGACCGCGTGGTGTATTACGAAGATAACAAATCGTATATGTATATTTATACACATTATCTTATCTACACATGTGATGTATACGTAATTTAGCACTTGATATACTACTATTCCGCGCGCCCCGCCATGGAAAATGCCGCGTTTTATGAACCTCAAAACATGAGTGGATCGAATAGGGCGAGGCGATGATGTGATATATTAATGCATATGATGGGCAATGACTACGAGCCGATCGATATTGAGCTCATTGAATCCTCTGGGCGACAATACGCCTTGTGATGATATGCCCACTCTTTCCATGGGTGAGTTGACCAAGATCGGCGGCCGCCCATTGCCTCATAGTCTTTTTAAGGTTTCCGGATTGGACTGGGCCTGCATGTGGACGTAAATCGTGTGTCGCAACCATATTCGGTGATATTAATCGCCAAAACACTACGATTCGTAGAGTAGGTAAATAGAGTGTTTTAGTTCACTTTTCTGCCATATATGCACTGCTGAAAAATGACAACCTTGTATAGCGAATCATGGACGATAGGGATCAACTAAAATACTCTAATACCGGAAGTGTTGAGCATCGAATTATTGTTACATGCAAACGTGTACGTACGCACAGAGTGCATAAAACCTAGTAGCGCCGGTAATATCGCGTAATTGAGTGAGTGACCTTTTGGGTATATAGCACGGCGGCGGAGCTTCCAAGATATCAAATATGACTCGCTCCTCTTAGCTTTTACACCTTTTCTTCCTTTTTCATTCATTATGTTTTAGTCCTCACACTCATGTGCGCAGTGCATTTTCCTTTCCTTTTGTTCTTTGTATTCATTATGTGCATGCAACGTCGGGCTTCATGTATTACAGTACCGATTGCAAATGAAGTGATGGATGAGCTGATTCCTTTGTGGGAGGTCTCTGCACCGTGCAGCAAGTTGATAATGGTCTGATCTATATGCATATGGAGAGCTTCAGCTAGACTCCGCGGGCGGGATGTTGTTCCTGGAGAGAAGGAGGCTCTGAATATTCAATTCTTGATCTTGGCCTACATATAGTAAACCATCTTAGACTTAGGCCATAAAGAATGATGAGGCTTTTGTGGCATGGCATATGTCAACTACGTACAATATTCAATCGTGTTCATGATGATCCAGAGATCTGTGGAGGAAATGGTTAGGGGTACGGGGTAAGGCATTGATATTTGGTCCAGGTCGCGGGTGTAGATTGGTGACTATGTAAAACAGAAAGAGGAAATTAGAGGCTTTCACGTATGTACATATTGGTTCTAGTTTCGGCAGATATATCTATTTGCTATATATATATATATTTGTTCCGCTGGTTTAGTTAATCATGATTCTTTGGTATATATATCAGAGTTCCACACACCACCTCATCCCGTGGCCCGGGGTAAGTGAGTAGGTAGAGCGTGGCGGTGTGGCTTGAGCAGTTATTTCCAAGATTTGATCGCTGATATCAATCGCCACGTTCTACTCGCTCACCTCGAACCCGTATATCCTTGGGCAGTAAATTCGTCCAGTTACTTGGGTGTTGCCAGATGATCATCGGGAGGTACCTGTGATTTCACCCTACCTTATGCCGCCCTTGCACTCAAGTAGCCAGTCAGTATACGTATATACATATTAAGGCTAGCGAGATTTGATAACCATGCTTACAATCACATGCGGCCAACCTGATTCGATATTAATCTTGACGTGAGACTTCGGGGGTGTTGGGTTGCTCGTTTTGTCTACATACCTAATGCCGGATGAGAGCTATCTCTAAGATTTTGTGTGAACCCAGCGAAATTACCCCAAGTAGACTGGTATTGGCAGGTTAGGCTTCACTTCAACCTTCTAATTACGGAGTCATAGGGCTGACCATCGTAATACCGGAACTCCTTGGACTTGCCTATCAAGTACTAAATCGCTTCCACGTGATGGAAGGTTACAGAACTCAACGCCGAGCTGAAAAAAAGTCAAATCCCTTGAGTATCAGATATTCATAGCGAGAGCTACAAGTCGACCCTCCGTCTTGGTAACAAGCTGTCGCCACAACCCTAGGTTAGCCACCGGCTGTGAAGGTGGTTGGGATTTCTTTTCAGGTTTAGAGAAACATTCGTACAAGTATAAGATTATGATCCCCCATTTGATGCCTGCCCGCCTCCCAGCTCCCCCCGGCTCCTTCCCAGGACTCGAGAATTCACATTATATATAGACAATCGGTATCCCGTCCATAAGGGCTCTTCCTTATCCGCTCATTAGATTCTATACGCTCAAAATGCCTCAACCACCGATGTTTCCAACTCCTGAATTCACGGAGTCAACCATACAGAGTGGACGGACAGACGGATATTGGGTTGAAACATTCTTGGCCGACCCGGCGGACAGGTATCCGGGGATCATTGCGTATTTTCATGCACTCCAAACCAACGATCCATGAGGTTAATCTAGAAATTGCAGATACGGATCCAAGACTGGTGATGTGTGCGTGTTTGACAACCCAAACAACCATAATAGCCCGCAGGAGTATTGCGCAAGTAAAACTACTCCATGTCCCTTTTCACGGCTGCGACCTCTTGCTGATTCCGAGGTGGTGTCACTTTAGAGGAGCCGCCTGAGCCCTCAGTTGAATGGACGCGCTATCTTGTCGCCAAGTTCAATACTCCCGTTGCCGTTGCAGTCGGGGATTGCGCAGGGAATGGTCTCATGGATATTATCATCTGCCACGACTACGGCGCCCCAAAGTTTCTGGAAGCTAGCCCGGCTGGTGGTCACCTATCATGGATGAGGAACCCGGGGCGAAACAAAGATGGGACCTTGCAGGAAAATTGGGGCCAGCAGTTTATCGGGCGATGGCCATCAATGCATCGGTTGAAAGCAGGGCACTTTACACAGAGGTGAGTACTGCTGCGTCTATCTTTATGAATAAATGAATTAGAATACCCCTAGCCTGTAAGTACTAGTCGGGCTGGCAACTTTGTACTGAATGATTCGAATAGATCCATGCTTGAAATTGTTGCACTACCCAGTAAGTCCTGTATCCCTTCCAGTGAGTCTTCGAGTGCATTCAGGTACCTTAACATTCATATGAAATATCATACAAATAACCGAGAGGAACTTTTAGTTATCCGCGGTCCCCAGGACAAGGTATTAAGCACCATTTATGGCAGCAACATAACTACAAATACGCATGCACACGCGCTGACACCAGCTGTAGGATACCCCAGTGCCAATCTTTCTGTTCCAAAGAAATGAGACGGCGACCAAGACGTGCGTCACCTGGATACCCACTCGGCACGTTTATTCTAATATCTGTACAGGGTTGAATGGAAACGGTCAATTATTGATGATGAGAGATACACGATTATTCATGATTGCGCCACTAAACGGTATGAGATCTGCATATCCAAAAGGCTGAAAATGAATATAACGATTTCAATTTAGTTTTGAGGCGCATACTGGACTGGACTCGTTATTCATTGCGTCCCGAGAGGGAGTTAACTGGCTATGTGAGTACAACGAAATTCACCCGCTATCACGAGGATAGGAAGCACAGACTGAGCGTACGCGTAATTATAGATTACGAGGATGGTCAATGGAGGAAACATCTAATCCATGAAGGAATGGCAAAGGAGCCTGGGAAAGATTTTTATGGATCAGGTTGTGTCGATGTTGGAAGAGTCGGTAACGATCCAGCGGCATATATGATGACCATCGATCCCTTTCACGGTTAGTCTCTTCGTACCGGGATTCTATATATTCATCATGGTTCAGCGCAACAAAGGTTAATCGATGTTTTGTAACATACAGGTGGGGTTGTATCCGCTCTCACAAAGCGCAAGACTGGCCTAAAGACCCATCATTGGGTCCGCCGCGTCCTAGATATGTACGGAAACCCAGAGCAACTACAGAACAAAGGAGATGGTATATACATAGGCTACCCCCGCCCCGTCATATTATAATTTGGAAAGATAATGATTGAATTAACCGACGATTGGTAAAAAAGGTCCTGGTCATTATGTCGTAACAGGTGACTTCGATGGTGGGTTCTGTTGAATAGCAAGATATCTAGTATTGCGAGAGCATTGCTGATTACATGTATGCTTCATATAGGTGACGGAGACGACGAATGTCTTGTTGCCCTATTCGGACCATTACTGCCGCACAAGGTGAAACATCCATTCGATATTTGCCTTGGGAAACTAACACGAAATGTTTCCCTGTAAATAGGGGGTGTACTACTATAAGGCAATTGATGTGGAAAGAGGCCTATTCGCAAAATGGAGGGTCTCAAGAAAATCAGCCGCCAGAATCGCTATTGGGTGAGCAACAAAGGCGGTCATTTCTGAAAGGCTCATTACTAATGTGCTTGCATATCACAGTAACTTCAGTCCCGGCAAAGGGCTTGACTTTGCCACAATTGAATATACGGATCAAGAGGAACACCCTAAAATCCACCTTTACACACACAACTTTAGCATCGCAGATGTGGATGCAGAATCGAGTGTGATCTCAACCCTATGGGACAACAGACCGCTGTACTACGTCCCAAGGCCAACCGCCATTACGGCTCCTCAAACGGCTCCTCTCATGGAGGTTGCGGAATACCGGATTCACCTGGAGATCTACCCCCCAAATTATATAAGCGTTGAGCCAGTATGGCCATGTGGAGATGCCATTCAGGTGCTTTGGGGGCAAATTAATGATGGCGACATCCCTCGTAGAGGACTAGGGATCCCTCAATACAAGAAGGGCACTTCAAAAATTCAGAATCGCACACTTTACACAGGGAACGAGGGTGCAATATTCTTGCGGTTCACTCCTATCGGCGGTGCCGTAGAAGGAACAACAAAAGGCTTTCCAGACGCTGAAACGATCCCGGTGAAGAGCCTATTCAAATTTACACACGCTCGAGTACAGCTAGCGGAGGGTCTTAAATTCATCAAAGTTGAATGCCTTGATTGGGCTAACGGTGATTTCGATGGCCTCCTTTTCTACAACATGACCGGAATCCATTTCCGCTTTTTGGACGATACGCCGCTTTGTCATGTACAATTCTGGACAGCAGGTAAGGACTTCATCGTTGAATAGGAACCTGGCCGCATACATATCATGCGGGCCGGTCAGGCAATGCCCTTGCTAATGATACTACACAGCCAAGACGGTGAGTGCTGGGGCGCACAACCATGAGCAGGATTTCTTTCTTGAGGTTCATCTTTCTCTCTGGACAGGTACGAAGGAAGGTGGTATGTGGTATGTCAAGCCTGGAGTTCCGATTCCGAAACCTCCAGAGAAACCAGAGAGTCTTCCACCCGAGGCATATAACAAGATTCCCCTCGATTCACTCGAGCATCACGGCGCGCTTTGGGATATGAAACAAGATGGAAGGCCAGTTATGAGATCCAATGGCTCTGTTCAGTATCCATACCACAAGTGGCAGGCAGGAAATAAGGGAGAAAACATCGACATTTGGGTTGCAGTCGAGTTTAATCCATACTTAGCCTTGGACCTTCAGCGAGCTACTAGTTAGATTCCGAGCGTTAATTTGGATCCTTCCATCATTCCTTTGAGTCTCTAGTTTCCAGCAATTTCTTTTTTTTCCTTTATTCATAATGTGCATGCAATCTCGCGGTTATGTCACTTAGTTTTCTAGCAATCAATTAGGATGATCTTAAATTTTTAACCTGTACTCGATTTACATAGCCATTCCTCGAAGTGTAACAAAGATATCACTCTCTACATGCATTACTTACAGTGAAAATAAAGAATGTCTTCCATAAGAAAGGTGATGAATATCTATTTCATATTGGAGTTACCCCATGACTGAACGAGACATCGGGTCCACTAAAAATTGAATATCTTGGCATCGATGTTCATTTCTCTACAGAATATTGTAATTGAATATCATCTTAATCCTGACTCTATGTAGTAGTTCGGAGGTCTGAACCTGGTCCACTGGGAGAGACGGGGGGGAATGCACATAATGAATAAAAGAAAAAGCAAAAAAAAAAGACGGGGGAGAGGGTACTAATGTCATAAGTGAAACCTAACCCTACGCCAAGACACTATACCTGCCCCTCGGTTTAAGGCTTCTGGAGCCGCATGATATGCAGCGCGCCAGGTTCTAAGCATGTGTTGCCGCGTAAGCGGGAGTGATTTACACATGGGCTCAACATTCAGCCGGGTATTCTTTTCTTTTCTTTTTCTTTTCTTTTTTCTTTTCGCTTTTCTGATAGTCTATCGCATTCATAGACGTCATCTTCAAATTCGCTGCCTAGACCGTGAACGCACTGAGGTGGGTATATCCGTTGCTCTTAATGGTTGATAATGTCTTCGTCTGTTTTCGAGGCCATGTAAAATTACTTGAAGTAGACCTAAAACCTGATTCCGTCACGCTCGTCACCCCTCCTTCAGCAGATCTTTTCTTGCTTGGAGAAGATTTATTCACTTTTGGCAGTATGACAGGCCCAATAACAGCTAGCCTGTTGAATATCTCCACGCTAAAAGGTCGTGAAAACCGGCAACAGACGAAGACATAGCCATAGAGCCAGCAGAGCCAGCTCTACTTTCCCGTAACATGATTAGTGCTGATGTCACACCCTGCCAATCGGATAACCCGAATATAGAGCTGACTCCATTTGTTTATACTATAGTCCACACCGTCCCGGACCATTCTCAAAATACGCGCCAAGACATCCTTGAGACTCCCGAACGTCTTGAGAAGTCTCAGGCTCACCGCCAGCTCCAGTCCGCATATCCGGAAGAATACTAAGTCTACCACGCTAGGTAAGTCTATAGGCAGTGATCATGGCTGCAACTGTACCGCTCAATCTTGAACAATCCACAATCCCCATAATTGTGTGTGGTAAGTCCGAACCAAGGCGAACCGCCAATTCAAGCGTCACGCATTAGTGTAGGTACACACACTTTCTCACCCGTAATTAAGGTTCGATGAATCGGAGATAGTGGATCTGTCGAGTTTCGGCCGTCTAGACTTGTAGTTGCATGACGTTTCCGAACACAACTGCTATTGCATGCTATATAAATTTACCCTAAATCCTATTTTTGGATGGCGTGCAATAGAGGTTATGTCTAGAAACGTCACACAACTACGAGTAAACCTCCTCTGCATCCGCAGTACTCGTAAATAAGGTCAGTTTGTGATAACCATTTAGAGGCCTGAGCACACTAGGCTATCACATCAGAGGCCGGTTATAGCAATGCACCTCCATGTGAGTGCGCCTGAGGAGCGGGAGTTGATCCTTACCTAACATCTGAAGATATTTCTACATAGAGGTAGTATATGCATGCAATGCATCAAACTACTATTGGAATGGAATCCATCTCGCCTCATTCACGTTAGCATGTTTTTAAGCATGTAGGAATATGAAGAGCGTCTTCCATAAGTCTTTCATGGTCCTTTGGCACTTCTGGAATTCGATAGGCCTGATACCGCCAAAATCTAGCTTTCAGGCATGATTTACCCCCATATCCATCTTTGGCCCAGTCCGGATATGCAATAAATGGTATTGAGGGTTAAATATATACGTGCTCCAAGCTGCTGTACCTTGCTAGATATTAGTGGCTCCCCCCAAACAATTCCAGAGATACTTCCCGGTAACCTGCTTGTTGCCAATCCTCCCATCCGCCAGTCATACAAGCGAAAGACGACTGGGGTCTTTCGCGCGAAGCCCCTACTAGGTCTTCCGCGCGGTGTGCGAGTCCAATCTGGCAAACCAGCCGGGGGTGTACACCTGCATGTGGTGATGTAGATCCCGGACTTCATCAAGATATGTGGGGAAGACCTATGATATCCAGTGTAACTTTCGAAGCACTTACGATCTGTCGATCCCTATAAGGATATATCGCACATCGGAGGGTAGATTTCAGCTGCAGCTCCTAGGCCTGTGTAATCAAATCAACAAATGCCTCATATCAAATACTCTGAGTATGATTATTCACATGTGTTTCTTGAAGCTACCTCTAGGTTAAGATCGTCGACCAATAAGTATATCGGTATGCTTCGTGTTGATATATCTTATGTATCTGAGCTGTTTGATACGTCATTTTCTTTGGCAGGTAGCCGCGATCGCAAACTGAGATACCACAGGAGCTCGACATTAGTGTCCAATTCCTAGATCAAATTATTTGCATTGAAACACCCTTTAACGATCTTCTCTCACACTCACTCTCCAAAGGCAGCTTTGACGTGTGTGTCGGTGTAACGTCCATTGGCTGCACGACTTCGGGTGCGTGGTGCAGGACGTGGAACGCGGGGTGGTTGAATTTAAAATATGCGGCATACGTGAAGTACCCCACATTGTAACGCATGGTGCACGGGAGTCAGGGGTGGCCTCAACTATCTGCAAGACTGCATTCAAAATGCGTCACCAGTCCCATTTCCAATCAAAATCGGCCCAAGATATTCGCTTCCTGAATTTGATTTGTAGGGAAAAGCATCCTTTAACCGGATTTTATTGTTAGATTCGCTGCCTGGACCGAGCGCGCACTGAGTTCGGGATGTCCAGTCCTCTCAATAGTTGATAATAGCAAAGAGCAAATCAAAACTCAGGGTTTGCTACTCGCTAAGGGTAGTATTAGCTCCGAATGGCAAGCTGCGAATTTGGTGATCCAATCCGCCCATGGGATGGATACCGGGCTCTGTTTGAGGACCAAGTGCCATCTCTCCAGGAGGGTAGTAAAATAAGTTGCACTTTGTGCTGCAGCCTTTGCGGGCAGGCAACCTAAGTACCGTAGACACTTGAAAGGTTTGCTAACGCGGTTTGCACCAAAAAGTACTCAGAGTGCTGTTTTTTGGGTGCGATAAAGAGCAATAACGCTAGCGAATCTTTCGAGTATCTACGGTACTTGCTTAATTGGAGACTTTGCGTAAATGGAGCCAACTTCATTTTCCGGTAACAGGATTGGTGCCGATAGCACCATCTACCAATCAGATAATGAGAATATAGAGCTAGATCCATTTGCGCAAAGTCTGTATTGACTGCCGAGCGGTACTGTGTAGGAAGGAAAGCTATTCTAAGCTGTGCAAACCCTGGCCTCACCTTCCGTATATGTCGCGCAGCAGTGACCTTCGTTACTATCCCTTTGGCGATGCACCTCCATTTTTACACTTGGCTCCACCCTGTCACAAGGCCGCGGATCAACTAATCACTGCAGCAAACCAAAGCAAAGCCATAAGGCAGATCGTCCTGTTATTTGAGATATACGGAGAAAGAATGTAGTCATCTCTCCCATAGCCTATGTAGACGAACCAGCATGAGTGAGTATGGGTTGTAGTCTCTTTCATGGTTATCTCATTAACAATCCGATCTTCGACTATAATTCTCGGAAGTGGGAGCTCCTGTCGCACGAATATGTCCCCAGGTAATGATTGATGGAGTCCTCTAGCCCCATAGGGGACTTCCCATAAAATCTCTATATAAGGGTAACACGAAGGAGTTCTCGTCATAATCTACCTTCTCACCTCCAGAGCCTTCGATCACACTTTATCTCATCACACCTTAACACTTCTATATACCCTTAATCATGAAAGAACCCTTGAAATCCTACGACCTCTATGAGGTGTACATGCGGCCCCCAATTGACGGAGATGTAACGGCCATCAATATCACCAACATCAGACTTACCCAGGGACAGCTCGTTTATGAAGGCGAAACCAATGGTAAACGTGCCTATTACCTGCCATTGTGTGATAATTACAAGGCCAAAGCTCTTACTATTCAGCCGGGCGGATTCGGGGCTATACGTGCCCTTCCTTCTCCCGAAAACCCAGATCAGGGACCAAGAGGGGAGCTGACCCTGCAAATAAAAAAGGCAGTAGGGGACCCGGATAAAGTGGAATCTTTTACCTACAGCTTTCCCTGGGAAAAGGATCATTTCACGGAACTCGACGATATCATTACATGCAAGAGACAGGGTGTCTACTTTCCGGATGTCATGATCGTTGGATCGGGTCCGCTGGGGGCGACGTTTGCGAGGAGGATTCTCGATCAAAAGCCGTCCGCGCGTGTGATGATGGTTGAAACTGGCGCTCAGTAAGTCTCTCTTACCACAGCGAGAAGGTTCGGCGTTGGATACTGACATATCGCGGAATTCGTTAGGGAGAGTGTGGTTGTGGGTGAGCATAAGAAGAATAACGTTGGATACCAAAAAGATATTGACAGCTTTGTACAGTACGTAACAATTATTTGACTTGCACTTGCAGGCCAATATATAGACTAACCACATATACTACCGCGATAGTGTTATCAAGGTAGCCTATAGATTCTGATTGGTATCCCACCCAGTAAGCGATTTGTCTAACGCGAAAAGGGCGCCTTGAACACACTCTCAGTCCCTGTCAAAAATCAGTCGGCGGCCGATGCCGGCACGTGGGCGCGGTAACTCTCCAATTCTTCTACCTAAGCTCGATAGCGTTTTCGTTCTTTTCATGTAGGGTACAGAGCTGAGATATATACCCATCATATAGTAACGGGTTTGGTGGTTTTATCCATCTCGGCCAAAACCCACAGCAAGATCCTAGCGAGAATCTGAGTGCCGCTGCAGCAACTCGCGTTGTTGGTGGAATGGCCACGCACTGGACCTGTGCGACGCCAGAACAGCTTCCAGGCCTTGAACGGAGCGAAATCTTCACAGAAGCCGAGTGGAAGAACCTTTATGCTGAAGCCCGAGGATATCTTGGAACCCGTAAGGATGTGTTTGAACACTCTATCCGTCACCTACTTGTGAAGAATACTCTCAAGGATTGCTTTGCAAAAGTGTGGCCCGATCGTAAGCTTGACTCTCTTCCCTTGGCCGCCAAACGCAGCGAAGACAACGACCGATTCGTAGTTTGGGCGGCCTCCGATACGATCCTGGGCGAAACAGTGAAAAAACTTCATTTGTATTCTAACCACCACTGCACGAAGCTCGTCAACTGGGATGGAGAAATCAAATACGCAGTGGTGAAAAACCTGAGGCTCAAAGGAAGCCGCGTCTGCGTTGTGGCAAAGAAATATATCCTTTGCGGCGGCGCTATACTGAACCCGCAGATTCTTTGGAATTCGGGATTTCGCACCGAGAAGGACGGATTGCACGAACACTTTCCATCTCCATTACTTCCGGCACTGGTATATATATATCATGCTTTCCTGTTGTCTAGTCGGTAAACGTGTTCATCTTGAACATTAAGCTAACCAAGGCGCTTTCTATACTCCAGGGAAAAAATCTGACAGAACAGCCTCTAGCGTTCTGCCAGATCATTCTAGACGAACATCTGGTCGACGCCCTAAGGCCACCGAGGATGAGACTGTACGGGGAGTCGGGCGAGGAGGCGAACTATCCCGCTTGGGTTACCCCTGAGATCAGAAAGAGGCTTGAGGAGCACGCCCGGAGGCACCCCAACGATCCGGTACCTTTTCCGCTTCGTGATCAAGAGCCCCAGGTGTGTACAGATCTTTATATTCATACCTCTCACCATGTATATGTAGATTTGTATAGCAATGTTTCACTTGATGAGCATTACTTACGCGCAGAAATCACGGCCAAAAACAGATTACAACACCGGTACAAGAGAAGTGGCCATGGCACACGCAGGTGCGTATCCCAGTGAATATATGATTGGCGCCTATTTCGGCCCTCGATGCTGGACACTAACACCGATTTCCACCCCAATAGATTCACAGAGATGCCTTTTCTTACGGTGATGTCGTGCCGACTATTGACTCTAGACTTGTGGTTGATCTTCGATGGTTTGCCAGGGGCGGGGTTCAGCGGCCGCGGTTGGATATCGATTGCAAAGAACTTTTGAACAAGAATGAGGTTACTTTTTCCACCATGAACCGGGACCAATACAATATGCCGCAGGTAAGTAGGACAAGCCTTCTTCTCAGCACCTCTCAATTCTAACTATGTATACTGAAACCTACCGCAGCCAACCTTCAAATATGCACTTGATGATGACGCAAGAAGCGACTGTCATCGAATGATGGAAGAGTATACCCTTAAAGCCCACTCCGAGTATCGATCCATCTTAATGCTAATCAATATATAGCATGGTACGTGTGTCGTTGATGCTAGGCCGCTACGTTCCGGGCTCTGAGCCAAAGTTTATGGATCCTGGGCTCACACTTCACATTTGTGTAAGTTGGACCACATCTTTTCTATATTTGGCCAAGCCGACACGACACGCCTTGAGAACGAAACATCTAACAGAAATGTTAAAAGGGTACCACTGCCGCCGGTTTTCACCCTGAAAATTCTGTTGTTAACAAGAACTCTGAGGTCTGGGGGGTTAAAAAGCTCTGGTTGGGCGGGAATGGGGTTGTACCCGGATATAACGCGTGCAATCCGACGTTGACGAGCATGTGCTTCGCAATCAGAGCGGTTGACGAGACTATCGTCACTGATCTTTAAACTTTCCTTCCGGGGAACCTCTATCCTCTGGGGGATTGATATTTCCTTGTAACTCTGTATTTTTGTACCTGCTGTTTGTGTGTATTGCTGTTATTCTCAAATTCGGTTGCAATCTCAAGCAGTTATCGCTCTCAGCCAAGTCCTCTTATAGTTAGTCATTCCCAGAAATGTGAGAGAGCGTAGCTAGTAGATGATGGCTATGCAATTGAGTATCAACCCATCTGGTGATATGACGATATGGATGCCGGTTAGTTTACAATATATTGCGTTACGGGTAAACCGATAATATATATTAGGCAAGGTTCAAAGTGGCGATACGTAACTCACCGTAATGGCCCGATTGAACTACCCCGCAGCCTAGAGGCGTGCTAAGTGTAAACATGGGGTTGCGAGTGGCGCTCATCTTTTATTCATTAGTGTGGAGGCTTGGATGCATGGATATAGGTAGTGAGCCTATAAAGGCATATGTAGACGACATAGCCGAGACGGGGTGTTGTGCGGGATGGTTCCAATATATAGATGTGGGGAGTATAGGGACAGCTCACCTGGCCACCGAGCAGGGCTGTATCCGGAGGTGATACGGGTTGGCAGGGATTGGGGGGGGGGGGGGGCTCTCGGAGGTGGTTGATTTGCGAAGTCATGAGGGAGAGGTGGGGGCAAGGGTCCACAGTTACACTTGGAGGCGAGGGTTGAGGTTGGTATGGTCTTGAGGTAAATCTGGTAGTAGAGGCTCCTCACCTCCGAGGAATGGAACGGTTACTGATATTTGTGGTATCTAGGAGGTTAGCTTAAGTACCTAGGAGAGATATTCAGGCGATTTGCCATCAAAGAAAGGTACACATTATACTCCATGGTTCTATATATATGGCAAGCAAAAGCTCATGTTGTCAGTCCACCAGGCACCTATACATTTTACTTTTCATATGAAGCAAAATTGGTGGGAATCGAGTGATGCACCATGGTGCACTCGCTCTCCTTTCTTGTGAGGTGTTCCTGTGAGGTTGAAGTGGAGGCGGCAGTGATGCCTGGAGGTCAGCGCAAGGAGGTGATAGAGATGAATCCCAAGTCACGGTGGATCCGGAGCGACCGTAGGAGCATTGTGCAAACATCATCTTGTGATACCGTGGCTTACCCGGTTAGCCCTCTTTCTAGTCGTTCTGAGGGGGAGGATGTGTGGGATGGTTGTTGAAGCGAGTTCGGTGGATATAGGTGGTGTGGGTGGGGTGAGCTGACTGCTTTTATATCGGGACGGGGAAACTCCCCCCCCTTTTTGAATAGTGGTAACTGATCCGGAGACCCACATAGTGCCTCTAGCAGCAAAACGGTGGTACAACGCGAACCGATGGCATACGGAACCGGCTTAGCCCGCTGTGTATACAACCTAAGCTCAATCCGGCGCTATATGTGTGACGCACCTAGACGGCGCAACCAAATGCAAGCCAACCCACCCCCGACTGCAACCCAAGACAACACGATGACAGCCACCTACGTCAGGTGCAGGGCTCCTTCCTCCCAGAACGATCGAAACCGGCATCTAGGTCAAACCAATATTAAAGGCCTTAGCATAATCATCACTCCCGATCCTCCCACCTCCGCAATTCCCATCAAGGCTTGCACTCTAACTTCTATACGCTACAAACACCCTACACATATCCACGAACTAGACGTATTGGGAGCTTGGACAAGAACTAACGTTGTAGACCAGCTGCATATGGCTCGAGGAAAGTGGGAGTGTCCCTTATCAGTCGTACGCTAGTCCCGCGGTGCGGGCTACGCGCCAAGACACATCCTCGAATTCAACAGACACACTGCTAGCTAATTCATGATCATCTGTGCCGAGATTGTAGCGGCTGGGAGTGCGTTCCTTCTCTGTGCAGAAGGCCTGACTGACACGACCCGACAAAGAGAGAGAACAAAAAGAAAAGGAATCGAACACGGCACAAATATCCCCTCCGATACTACGGTACTCCATGATGTATCCTCTCCTGCAAGTTGCTAAAGGAGTTGATGACGGTTGAAGAGGTTGTGTTGGAAATATCCAGGTCTTGCAGAGGGTTGCAATTCTGTCATGCCTACTACATTATACAGGAGGGAACCTAGGAGCCCTTTTATAATACCATTTTCCTTGGGAAGTGGCAATAATGACAACACAATAGTAGTCTAGACTTTTGCCACATGTAGCAGTAATAGCCGGGATATACCTCCCTTTTGCCACAATTATGACGGACAGGATAAATTTTCCCAGGCTCGGACATGATTCCAACAGGTTGGAAAGAAACTAGAGTGAGTTATATGTCATGATCGTCCATTAATTTCCCGCAATGTCTTCTAATATTCTCAGCTGTAACGTATACCATTTGCCACCGTGAAATAGGTGTGTGTTGGAGAGTGTAGAAACCACTTGGTATCTCAAGCCTTGCGGTCTTGTTGGAGGCGACCTCATATAAATTTATAGTTCATGCTGCCGTATCCTACTTTTGCGTTTATATTCACAAATTTCCATAAATGACTCGGATAATTCAACTAGTGAGAACCACTAGAATGAATCTACTCATCAAGTTAGTTCAGTTCGTCCCCCTTCCACATGCAGAGGCTCCAGTGGTTTACCGGTTATGTGGTTCAAACTGATTTAACTGAATCTCTTCACTGAACAGCTGGTGCAGCTTTTTATCGCCATCAATACATGGCGGCAAAGGTTTAGGAATCCGCAAAACAGGATATATCGACAGTTCAAACGGTTTATAAAACTCAATATCCAAAGATCAAATGCCCTGGCTCCTGAGCTTTGAGATATTAGTTCCAAGCCATGAACACACTATTCGGGGGCATGGGCGGTTGTTTTTGGGGTTGTTCTATGGTTGGGCCGCCGAGGCCTGGCGATCGGTTCAAGATATCAAGATAAACGATTGGTGCAGTTTCAGCCTCAAGTAAAACCGGTTTCTCCCGTTCGAAAACCTGTCCCCATGTACTTCGGTCCGGTTATGTTCCATATACAAACCGCTTATAACCGTTAAACTCGTTAGTGTGGTAGGAACTGGGGGGTTAGAGTTCAGGCTAGAGCCTTTGGCTGCTACTAATGTATGTACTAACGAAAAGCGGTCCGCAGTTCATGCCTCTCCTCGGCTCCTTTTCCTAGTGATGATGAAATGTATAACAATCATATTTCATTACCTATATTAATTAGTTCTACCGAATACTACAGCAACAACGTCGAACATTCATCTCCATCAAGCATCCTCAAATGAACCCCATTATCGATACTCTACATTGACATAGATTACCAATACCTATCTTGTTCCCTATCCCTGCAATAATGCTCGATGGAAATGGTTTCCGGTATGATTGGAAAGGAGACGCAGGCGAACATCAACCCAGTGATGACTATGTAGCGCCATTTTCATCACCGCAATTAACCCCCACTGAAATACTTATTGAGACAACTATCCCAATACCCTCCCACCTCCTCACAAGCGACGAAGCCTATCTCCAAGTTTCCACCTGGTTCGATGCAGGCCGCACCGTCCCACTGGGCATCCATTGTCGCTTCGCCACCTTCACCTCGACACTCGCACGCCTCTCAGCCACCAACAAGCTCCCCCGTCTCGCCCGCTACTATGATTCCATGATACAGGTTTGGCACCTTCGCTCCCGCTCCCTCACCCTACATGAAATCGGTAACCAGGTCCTCCACTCTCTCCACGCCCTCCTTGCCCCACGCCATGCAAACGGCATCTTTGTGCGACTCGCTCCGAAAGTCTTCTGGTTCTGAGGATCTCAGGCTACGGAGCTAACGAACGGAGGAATTAAGGAGCCGAATGCCGCCATGGAGATGGATGGAAGGAGGAGTCCAACAATCGTTATCGAAGTGGGGTACTCGGAAACGCTGGAAAAACTGCGATTCGATGCGAGGCGATGGTTGACCGTGGATGCTGAGGCCACGGCGGAGAAATGCAAGCGGAACGGCAGGAAGCAGCAGAGGCCGGTGATGTTGGTTATTCTCATGAGCTTTGAGGGGAAACGACCAAGCGAGGTGTCTTCGGCGGCGCTTGACGAATCTGTGGAGGAGGAGGAGGTGCAGAAGTCTGAGACTGGCAGGGGGCGGAAGAAATTGTCAATCTTCGTGAAGCTCTGGCGTAACCGCTCAGAACCTGTGTTATGCGAGACCAGCAGTAGCATAAGGACCACCGCTCAGCTCAAGCCCGTGCGCTGCGAGCGTAAACGGTCCTATCGGTCCCCTGAAGATGGCGAAGCGAATGACTATATCACGTTGTTTGCAACTGACCTGTTTGGAGAAAAGGTGGTTGACCCTGGTGGGCTGCAGAGGTGGAACATACCCCTTAGTGTCTTTGGTGATGCCTATATGCTGGCGTTAAGAACATGGGGAGGAGCGGCGGAGAAGGACGGGAATGATGATGATGATGTGGTTTTTGTTACCGACTCGCCGTGCGAGGAGCGGGAGGAGCATGGGGAGTACCAGCAGGAGTATGGAGCAGAGAGAAAGAAGAGAGTCAGGCTTTGAAATCCCTTTGCTTTCAAGGGTATTCCTCACGGATAAGGCAAAAAGCCGAGTACTTACCATCTTGTCAAGACGTAGAGAGAACCTGTGGTAGAAGTACTCCAAGAACCCTGAGATGAGGATAGCAATCAAGTGTATTAATACTCGTCCTCATTCTGCCACACGGTGTCTGTCTCTTTGTAACCCCTTTCACGGCCTATGTGTTTAGGGATATCAAAGATATGGCTAATCCTAAGAGATAGTTCTGTAGCTTTTAAACGAAGTAATATTGTTAAACCAGATTCCGCTCGCTTGAAGGACTGATGATGTCTCCTCAACTTCGCGAGAATCTAGCCCTCTATTTATACAAGAATTATGACCCGACCGTGCAACCATCTCGATGATAGCCTTTCCCTGCTAATCCTTCCACTCTCCAATCCTCCCGAGTCCCGTAAGTTGGTCCTGCCATTCTAAGCCCTCCTTATGACGTCTTATACTCTTACCCCACTTTCCCATGCACCTAAGCTGAAGTAGATGGGGCGTAGTCGCATCACGGTAGATACTTACTTGGCAGGCCCGTTCCATCAGTTACCCGGAGGTTGCATTGTCGTCCGTTGCTTAGTGCCCGGGTATCCTATAACACTATGGCAACCAGTTCTTGCCATGTCTTTCACTGGCCGTGACAGTGGTTTTTAAAATAGTGAAACACAGATACCTGAGAGGGCCTACAGGTCCGGAGCATGGCTGACTACCGACCGTGGGGGTGGGATTACACAGCATCGTGGAAGACTACAAACCCCCGGCAACGACTACACACGACTGCAGATATGTAACTATCGAATCACAGGATATAGGTTCGAAATCAATATTTCCAACGTCCCGATGGCACAAGAACTGGCATGAGAGGGATCAGGTGTTGTCAGGGCGCAGGTTGACATCGGCCCCTGGGGAAGTCTCGGTGTTGGGCGATTCTCTGTGCGTCTATGCCGCTAGGTTAGATACAGTGCCTAGAGTGCGTTTCCGAAGCGGTATTGGTGTCCAATATCTTCTCATCTTGCGGCCCAAGTACCGTACCCTCCTTGCCGCGCTGTAGTAAGAGTGCAAGAAAGTGGCCGTAACCTGGGCCAGATCCTGTGCCGGTGTGTGGTTATGATCTTTGAGCTATACCTCGAGCTTTAGGGGCGCCACATGTATAACTAACGAGATCAACACCGTGTCGATAATAACGGCGTCATTAAGTGTAGGACTTCGTAGTGCAGGCAGCCATGATTTTCAGCCCAAGATGGAACCGTGTTTCAGTTGATTCCTCATGGATGGGTAGGTGGGGCCTGGGAGACTCTGGAGCCATGAATCTTAGCCATAGATGTATTGCTAAGAGTTGAAATAACTCAATAGAGCTTGTAGGTAGCTTAAGGACAGCAAACAGTCGGAATATCCGAGATAGAATAGAATAGGATGTTTCCTTAGAGTGTGGTAGTATTCTTGGCTAGGGTGTTATTAGGAAGATGGTGTAAAGAGAAATAGGAACTGAGAGTGGCTTCCAGTTCGAAATTGTCGTATGCGGAGTCCAGCATGGTGTTTTCTAAGCTACCTATACTAGATCTGGGTATGTTTTATATTTCTTCCCTTGGTGTTTGCATGCTATTTGTGGCGGTAGGTGGAAAGGATATAGGTGTCGGGGTGTGGCTTAGTGATGGAACACTTAATTTCTGGTGTTATATTCAGACTAGACGTATAAGAGCAGAGGACGTACTCTATGCAGCATCATCGATTCTGAAAGAGGCTGATAATGAAACTCATCAGTAATAAATAGGTAAATACTACTACTAAGTGGGATATAGAAAGCCTTTGTGCTATATCTCTGTTAATAGAAACTGGAGATTTGAATCAAGCTAACGTACTAATATCTATCTTAGTAGGCTTCCTCTCTTCATTGGTAGGATACTGTAGTAAGAACGGGTATAGAGGTCGAACTGGAACTGTCGTGCGTGTTATTGGGAAGATGACGCACAGCTTGCAGCTATACATTCGAGGGGTTGTGTAGATTTCAGACTATAGAATGGCAGTGGCTTTGGGTTATATATGTTATCAATGATGCACGTGCAAGTACGTTTGTGATGTTCTGCGGTTATTCTGTGGAGGAGTACTGTTTCTCGGAATTATTACATTATACGGAGTATGTGTGAATATATACTAGTTCCTACAAAGTAAGGAGCAAAATTCACTTACAATATATAGTAAGAGAAAAGCTGAGTGAGAAATAAATGATATTCAGAAGGGTGATTTCAACCGGTTTTATGTGCTTTATGACAAATCAAGTAACAACCGCAATTTGCACAGTCCAAACATCCTCCCGCACCCATCTAAACCGTACAGCTTCTGTCTACCTTTCAGTCTACACCGTCCGGTCCACACCTTCTGGTCCGCACCCTCTAGCCTACGCCTCCTAGTCTATACCTTGCTCTTTACATGATATGCTATGAATTGCCATTCAACCTCAATTCAAACTATGAACTAAGTGCAGGAAGTGGCTCCAGCCAACCCAGCAAATTTAGGCCCGAGTAAACCTATGAATCGACTACTGAAAGTACCGAATCCCGGCCACGCCGGGCGCCTGGGAGTATCGTCAGCCCAATTATAGATCCAGACACGCTGGGGTCAGGCACTCACCTACAAAGCGAGTCTATCGCTTTAAGTTATAGAAATGGTAGATGTCACTAGTTAAAGCGAGCCGATTACATATGCGAATAGAGGAAGAAGAATTACAGAAAGACAGCATCATAATTACATGAGATAGATCATGGAGGGAAACCTGTTGGCTCAACATTATTAGTGTGCTCTTGGCAAGAGGAAACGTGTAGCTTTAGGGAGGTAAGCGGATTGAGGAGAAGGAATGGGAAAGACCAGGACTCTGCACTCAGATTGAATCCTGTTAGAAGAAACAGAACAAATAGCAGACCCATCAAAAGGATCTTTCTATTAGTGGGTACGTGAACCGAGCCTCGGTCCTTATTAGATGGCGGCACCAGTCGTCCTTTCAATATATATTAACCGCGCTAGAGGTGGTTTGCGGGTGTCAGAAGCAGACTGCAAGGTGCCGAACGTATATACCTACAAGATTCCGTATTTGTTTCCTTGTAGCGGACACGCGGTCTTGTATATAGTTCAATGTGCTTGAGTAACGGCAGTAAATTAGGTACTTCATACTGGTGCATAAGGAGCTCTATCTGAAACTCCTCGGACAGCAGATGATATCCACTCAACATTTGATGCCGTCGCCGCCCAGCAAGCCATAACTTAAAGGGGTAACCTTCGGTTAGCATACGTAGATGCCAGCAGGTATAGGCGCCAGCCCTGTAGAGTCTGGCCTGTTCTCTTTACGAAAGGCGTGGCCCATGTGGTCCCTTGGAAGTTGGTTATTGGGGAGGAGATGTTACAGCGAGGGATAAGTGGTCAGGGTAGGGAGGAAGGAAGCGGAAACCTCTTCCTTTCGCAGCTTGCGAATTATCGGAAAGACGTCCTTCCTATCCCTTCTCCGAATGGTTCCATCCCCTTTGGAGAGACCACTATCACTGACGAAGAACTGTACCCGGTGCACAGTGACTACTTATAGAAGGTCGTGAAAATTGGTGTTGCACCATGCAATCACAGACATCTCTGTCCCGGCCTTCTACTGATTGTCTGCGTACCTTCCGTCTAAGGATGCAAGCTGGAGTCCACCAGCGGACTGCTACGCATATTCTCATCGGATCCCTTGGATGCCAGCTCATTCAAAGTAGGGTGAATAGCCTGGATAGCGAGCCCGGAGTTGAGAGGACTTCAGTGGAATCTTCCTGTTCAGTAGGTTATTCATAATTGTCAACGACTCAAACTAACTATAGTGGCAGTCGAGTTATGTTTCCACACTAGAGGATCGTGTAGGGAATATCACCGCCAATCAGCATAGTACATTCTCCTAGTCATGCACGATTCAATTTGGGCAATTCCTCCCTCTTTTTGAGTAAGTTCTAGTGGAGACCAACTTGTCATCCTTACTTACAATAGATTTCAATTTGTGTGGTATAAAGTTATAACGGTTGCGGATGCAAACATTCCGCAGGGGATCGCCACACCTGGTCTCTACACCGCTGTGGTAAGAAGCACCTAGAGATTTTCGGTGGCATACTAGTGATACAGTACTTGCAGGAGTGGTAAGGATTCTAATAGTAAATAAAAAATCCCACGAAGTTTCGGAGATGCATAGAGGAAGGCATTAGCATAGATATTCTAATTGGCTCACAAATGAAAGCTAAACCTAAGCTTTATGTGAGCCCCACCCCTTCGACTAGAATATCCTGATGGATGAAACCGGTATATACTTTTCTTTTGGTAGCCTGGGAGTGTGTTGGCCGTCTGCTCTATGTATCTTTAGTCTGGCGTACAGTGGGCGTGTTACGGGCTTTAGACAGGGTGACTGAGTTTCGTACATCAATTCGAACTTGAATTTTGTTCCTGGAAAGCTTTGCCTTTTTTATTCTTTTAATTTCATGGGATTCTCACATAACCATCTCATGGAGCACTTTGCCTTTTGTAATTTTTTGTTTCACGGGATTCTCACCTATCTCTCTCTCGGGGTATTACTATACACGTAGTTAAGCTGGTTTGGTGACGAAGCCCACGAATGAGAGTGGTGTGCCAGCGGAGCGGATAGCACCATAGGGGCCCTCCTCACTTGCCTGAATCCTAGGGTTGACATCCTGCCTGTACAGATCATCGACCGTAAGTACCCGGTATCGCTTGACGTGATAAGTAACTTGCTGCCCGACGTTCCCGCAAATGGACATATAGGGGCGGTGTCTCCGAGGATGGAGACATTTCTCAATCCGTCGTCTCATAGCTCAAAATATTAACAGATGACCGCTATGATCGGTGGACGTACCCTCAGTAATGGATCATAAGCCCTTACCCTCGATGAGGCTTATTGGAGACCTTGCGCAAACGATTTTAGAGCCTTTTTCTAGCAACCTCACTGGTACCGAACTTCCCATCAGCCTTGAAAATGGTATGTGATCACCCGGGGCAGCCACCAGGTCCCACCCAACTCTCAGAGCCAACGGCGCGCGCTGGCTGCGCCGTACGTTTTCCACTAGTGGCATTCGTGCTGTCCGTGGGTGGGGAACACGGTGTGTCATAACTGCGCGCAAGGTAGTTAGTGGTCGAGGTGTATAAAGTGACCTTCGAGGCTTTACACATGTTTCCAGTATCATAGGAAACCCACCGTATTCAATTCGACTATGGCCCTTGGACCACAATCTACTTGTAGAGCAGGATCCATCAACCTCATTCAGAATGCTCTCGATCTGCTGCTCTGCTCTCATAGTCACGCGCGTTTGGTAGCTGTGACGTGTTGATAGATCTTGACGCACTGTCATGTCATGAATGTTCCCCAGGATTAGCGAGTGACAATATGTTTGGCTAGAATAAATACAGGGCTGTTTGGTTTAGCGCTGGTGGCTGGAAAAGGTGGTCTCAACGTTGCAGTGGGGATAGATAATGCGTTCCACGACAGATTAATACTGGAGGATGTTCAGAATATTGAGGCAGCTATCTCCGCCCGCCTCGAGCAGCCTATTATCCCACACTTGGGATCGAGCACTAGCTCGTCTGTTTCATCTGGCCGAGCCTGACGGAGTCATCTGAACTGGGGGAAATGGCCATTGGAATACATTAAACTAAGTGAGACTATTGAAAGGCCAGGATATCGCGGCGAGGCCATATATGGTAGATCTAGTGACCGGAGACAAGGGAGAGAACGCTGCGTCAGATAGAACATGGTGGGTATTGGTGCAAAATTTATAGTTTCCGCGTAGCAGATACATTGGGGGATTATTGATTTCTTAGCAGGATCTTTACAGATTTCGGCAGAGGTTCTATAGGGTTTAGAGGTATGAGTTTCAAGTAATGCCGAGATATTACTCTTATATATTACTATTGAACTATAGACTCGACTGTTGATCAATCTTTTACATGTGTAATAACCTGACTAGGTACTTGGATTGCTTGATATTTAAGCCATTGACCATGGTTGTAGGCTTTATATATAGATTCTCGTTTATACTAGTGCTATGCGAGTGTTGCAAATCTTTCAAGTGAATATCGGAGAACCCCCAACGATTGTATATTGGTATTTTTCTTTCCATAATTATTATACATCTGCCTAGAGTGTTGGATAGTTGGGGAGTTAAATCAAAATTTAAGAAGTTCCTCAATTTCTTGTGAATGAATCAAAGAACGGGCAGATGGACTTGAAATCTGAGATCAGATCTTCAAACAATTAATTTTTATATAAACATTATATTAACACTGTAATACATAATTCTTTTCCTTTGATTCATTACATGCATTCAACTTCATGGTTGTGGCTCTACTGTAATAGATGTACTAGTAGGGCAAAATGAATATATTATCTAAAGAGCCTTTTTTTACTAATTATAATGTATAAGTCTTAGCGCCTCGTCTTCCTATAAATTAGAAATTAACAATGTACTGACGTATTGATGAAGTTTTGTGATATTGTCGTTATTAATTATTCTCCTCAAAAAATCCATAAGATTTATTGATACTCATATCAGCACTATTTATAACATCATCAAAAATGTATGACACACAAAGCCGTATTCAAGACATACTCAACCTTACATAGCAATTGAAATTTTTTGATGAAATGAAAAGGATACTGTAGGGAATTGAACCTATATTGATGGAAGAGAATTGTTTGGACGGATGAAGCCATGGTTGAACATAATGCAAATCTAACAGAGATGGAAATACAATTGAAATAAGTTCTGAGTTGGATTATAAAACCCTTGTACCCACCTTCTAATATAAGTGACTGATTATCTAGTTTTGATGTATATATCAATATGAATCACGATATTTTATAGTTTTAAAGTATTAATAAGAACATATGGGGTAGGATAGGTGAGCTCTTAGGAGATTAGGTGTCAATGGAATACAACAAGTAACAAATGTCATCACCGAATAACTACTCTCTTACTGACTAGGTTTAAAGGATCCTAATGATTATTTTTTCATGTAGGATAATTTTAGAGACGACAAATATACTTTAGGAATGGAGTACAAAAACAGAGAAAGGCTGTCATACTTGATTTCGCCTCCTGATTCACCAGATCTTAATCTATTGGAAATGAATGAAATCTATTGAAGTATTGATTAAGTAAAGGAAAACATAAGAAAAAGCCAAGACCCTATAATGTAGATGAGGTAGAAACAGCTGCTGTAAAAGAGTGGAATAGTGTCCTCTAAGAGACTTCTGATGCCTGAATTGATAGTATGTCTCAAAGGGTGAATTATTGTTATGCTGCAGATGGCGGTCATCCAAAATGGTACTTCAATATATACTTTGTCTGTCTCTTTGAGTTCTCCAAATTGGCATCTGTGGTTATTGAGATATCCAACCTTGTTGTTTCGTTCGTGATACTTGCCATGCCCGCGACACCCGCGAATTTATGCGACACGGCTGTAGTAAGGCATTACTTGATATAAAGTTCTTAAAACAAAGCCCAGGAGTACTATTAACCCACTTGGCAGTAATACATTGATTGATTGGCCCATTCTCTCTTTCCGCCTCTTTAACTTTGTGTTGCTGCTTTACGACTGATAAATCTAGAGTCGCATTTCTGCACTATTTCAACGATGTATATAGATTCTGCATGTTCGACATACCGTTTCTGATTTGCTAGCGTTCCATTCAACTAAAGATCGGTAAGTTGGCGCAGCTTTGAGGAAGTCAATGAAGTCTGAGGTTACGGAGGTTAAATCTGCTCATGTGACTAACTGACTGGATCGCTGATGTAATGATGCAAGAAAAGAGCGCAGCCTAGGCCCAAACAAAGACTCTAGCTGACGTTGCGCATTGTCTCAATTGTACTTTGGGGTAGGGGTAAGTCTATCAACAGTTTGGGTATTGCCGCTACCACCCTCTGTTGACAGGCTTTCTCTACCCCCGCAGTACTTTGCTGTCAAGATAAGCGCCCATTTGTCATCACGCATAGATAGTAAGGGGGCGGGCCGTGCCGCCACGTTCTACTGACTTACCTTGACATTAGAGTTCTGGAATGTTGGTATCAGCTGTCCCACCAAAGTCAAGCTTCATGCGAACCAATCAATTGGAATGGGCGCTTGATGGGGAGGGGAGAGCCCCTACATTGAAAGTCTTCCACCCTTGATGTATGCCCTTTATCTACCAGGCACAATGCACGGTTGCGAGTTGGCTTACCCTGGTATATTATACAAGGCTCTCGGATCAAGTCGGTGATCAACATGGGTTGTTGACAGGTTGGATCCGTTTACTCATTAAATTCCAGAGCCTTGTACCATGTATGCCCAGGCTACAAGGCAAATGATCGAGAATGATCGACCGATACGTCGAGGTGGTGCCCGGGAGCAAAGATCGGGAAAGTTCCGCAGGGGCCGGCGTGGCGCTGCGCACGGCCGAAGATCGGCAACAGGCCATACCCATATCTAGAGCTTAGACAAGCAGAACGCACAATTCCTTGGGTCATACCCTGCAGCACCCCGGCAAGTTCCTTGTGCTGCAACAGGGATACTCCACACCAAAACCTGCATATTCTCGGCCTAGTTGACTTGTCCCTCTGAGGCGCAGGGGATTTCTCAATCAATATGGCATGGTTGTATATTTGGCGCCTGCAGCCCTGACAAAGGGAAGGCGCATAGGTCGCTATTGCGGGACTCGGAACGTCTGAGGCTAGGGGTCAGCAACACCAACAGAAGAAGCGCTCCTGAGAAGGTATGCAGGAAGGATGTCTGCAGTGCAGCCACTTCGAGCTGCCCTGACCCCCAGAGCTTTCATCTATTCGAGGTTCCGCATTCCAACACTTTTTGCTTCTGATCGGCACTTCTACTGTTCGAGGACTCGAGCAAGCCGCCATACCTGCATCGAATTGTCACCTGAGCCACAAAGCTTACAAGCTTTACCGGAGATATAATGCAGTTCATTTGTCTTTGTACTATAAGGGGTTCAAAGATCCTCATGCTATGCAAATACAGCAGTAGGTAAAAAGTCATGGGACGCAGTTGGAGATCTTACATACTGCTGTACAGTGTGAGGGGTGAGGCTCTGTAAATCAACAGATTAGGCATGGGTGGCTCCCAGGTGGGATATGTAATCTGCTCTTGAGTCAGTAGTGCTCGGAGAAGCAAGATCACACTGCACAGGTAGTTGGTTCTTGCCCGAAGTTGTTCTAGACCGTCAGAGATAGCGAGCAGGTTTAGGAGTTATGATATGAGAGTGCGGAAATGTCGGATACTCTGCGCTCTCCTTCGGGTGAATCCAGGATGTGCGCAATCGGCAAGCTTCTTAATGACGATAAGCGCTCGGGCTTTCTCTTCTCAGGAGTGCATATCTTGATAGGATTTACTGTCGCATCTACTTGTTCACCGGGAACTTATGCAGGGTGTAACGGCTGTAATGACATTAGCCCGAGGCAACCGATTTGCTAGATTCTGGCCTACCGAGAGATTAGCCGATATGATCCCCTGTTGTAGTACGCACCCATGCATCAGCCGCTTCTTACACTGGACCAATTCCTCTTGACCCTAGTGCTCTCAACCTTAGGAGGTAGATAGAAGGTGGGGTAACCCCGAGATACCATGGAGCGAGTTATCGTAATAAATAATCGAGGGTAACAGTCTCCAAGGGTTTCTTTTAATATCAGTCGGAATTAGTAAGTTTATTCTGTTAGGCCTGACGTTAACTCTATGACTGATCTCACCCGTACAGGATTTATCTCAACAGAATCCACTCTATCTTCTTGGGCTAAACCTGTAGTACCATAAATATAACATTTGACATACAATCAGAAAGTAATAATTTAATATGCCAGTTGCTGGAGTCCGTTAAGGCTAACTCGAATGAGAACTTACCTCTAGAACACATCATCAACACAGGAAGTCTGGAAATTGTCGCCATTGGGGACTTTGCTTTCCAACGAACAGCATAGGTGGCTCCTTCTGTGATTTGCAGGAAGTACCATTCAGAGATCTAACGTTTGCTTCATTAGGGTTATACGCGTTTCCATCAACCATATTGATACTACTTCCTCATAGACCACAAATGGATATACCTCGTATTTGCGCATTACTTATGCTAGAGGTAGCCTCCACAGCCGCTGCTCCAACCCAGAACACCACTCTCACGAGCACGCCTACTCCGTACCAGACTGCATTCGGAGAAGTTGCCCCAGAGCCACGAGGACGCGGCACATTTGGAATAATATTAAGCTGCACTGCTACATATATCTTTTGTGTCTGGACTGCAGTACATCCGAATGTTATACCCTATTCATCATCTTTGCACCGGACCTTATATAAGTTAACCTTTGCGGGTCTGGCTGCTCTAATTCCTGAGTCAGTTATTATATGCGCCCTTGGCCAGTGGATGGACGCGCGTAAGCTCCGCGCTCACTGGACTGCCACACGGAATGTTTGGATCGAGAAGGGGATTATCTCGAAGGACTCTATAGATGCCTTCAGCATGGAGGTTGCATTTTTCATTGTCATGGGAGGATTTGTTGTCGATGGGTGTCCCCAAAACGAGCCTAAGGAGAGGAGTAGCCCCTCAGAGGGTCTTAGTAGAACGTCCACTGTGGATACATTCCAAAGAGCACCCGGTAGTGGCCCCTCGGGGCTTGCGACCTCAGAACCGCTTATAAAATCCACTATTATCCAATCACGATGCAAGAGTTGTAAAGCACTCCACACAAAAAACGCAGGGCCCTACACAGCCACCTTAACGCCGACTGGTTTCTTGCACTATTTGAAGGAGGGCTACATCCACGAGGAAAGCATTGATGCAAGGGCTATAACCGACAAGGGTAAAGCCAGCGTAATCGCAAAATTGTTAGCAGGTGGTCAAGCACTCTGGCTGTTTGTGGGATGTATTTTACGATGGGTGTCGAACTTGCCTCTTACACTACTCGAAGTCCACGTGTGAATTCAAGTTGTATGCGCATTGATTATGTATTTGTTCTGGTGGAACAAGCCCTTAGACGTCAACGAGCCCCTTACAATCATTCTACAGAAGCGCAATCCATCCCCTGGGGATACGGAAAAGCTAAAGGAAGAAATGCAAGTTTCTAAGAACGATCGGTCTCACTATTTCATCACTAGAAGGCCTCCACCTAATCTTATTGCAACAATGGCAAAGGTATTTTATGATATTATGCTGTATATCGATCACACTCGGGCAATCGCGAGAGGTAGCATGGAACTTATGGGGCTTATAACGGAAGCGGTCTCGGCCGCTGGCGTTGCTGCTTGTCATATAGTTGCCTGGTGGATCCATTTCCCGACTGATGTGGAGCGTTTACTATGGCTGATATCCTCCATATATATGGTTGCATATCCTCTGGGAATGTTGTGCTCCGCATTCCTTACTGGATATCAAATCAGCGCTATCGGTATGCTTTGGAGGCAGCACCTTGAAGCAAGATGTATCGTGTGTTACGTCATGGACAGCTTTTGGTCAGGTGTTCAGATGGCTGTACATCACGCAAAGAAGAGTGCGGGAAAGAAGGCAGCACGCCCGATAATCATGATAGTATGGTACATTATACATTTCTGTTGGGTCTTTAGTATCTTCTTTCTATTCTGGGGCTACCTTTCTTCTGTCTTGTATATAACTGTGGAGTCGTTTATAAGTCTACGTAGCCCTCCTGAAGGGACGTTTCAGACGCCACTGTGGAGTGATTATTGGCCGCATATCTAGGTGGGAGATTGTCATTTTTCGAAGGGAGACTAGATTTCTATTCACTACTGTGTTTTGTTGGTGTATTTTGTGTATTTTCTCATATTCTACGCTGTGGTTCATAAGCGCAATTCAAGACAGAAAAGACTCGACTATACCATGCAGTCTATGGATATCAAAGGTGACATTTCGTTTTGTATAGTGGAACAGACTAGGCACGCGGCATGGTAACATCGAACTACACCAGTTGTTCAACTAAGAATGTACAAGTCTCATCCGGTCACAATCCCAGCCATTCTCAAGATATAAAATCATACTCTTGGTATGTGATAGTGGAGCAGTAACTGGTTATGTTAAAATTAAATGGTAATTTATTCATGATCATGCAGGGTTTCCAGTGGTTCTTCGGTTTACCTGTTCAAGCCGGTTTCCTAGAACCGTTTAATGAAACAGTTCAGTTTAGTTTTGTCTTTTCTGTATTCGGTTTAGCTTAGTTTTGAGCTAAGGTAAAATCGGTTTTGTATGCAGCTGGAACACCTTACACAAAGTACGAACAGCCTATTTAGATGATAGGCTAACCCTAACTACTTTTGGTGTACAGTCCTTGTTAGGTCAGTGCCAAGGACTCGGAATGGTTCAGTAGTTCAAACCCATTCTTATTTAGTTCCCGGCCATTTTTGTTCAGTTTAGTTTAGTTTAGTTTAGTTTTGCTAAAAATACAAACGAATTCCATCCGTTGGAGACACTGTGATCATGGTAGGGGGAGGTCGTCCTGTGAAATATTCAAAGCTGCACTGGCCATGAGATAATGAAGTTCGAGAGTATTTCCAAGGCGCCATTGATTAGATCTATAATTTGAGTTTGATATTCCTAAGCTACAGGTCTATCACAATTGTTTATTTGCGATAGAGGAAGTATTCTTATGGGGGTGGTTTCTGGGGAAGTGGAAATGATTGGGCGAATGATTTTTGGCTCACGTTTTGCATCATAACTTTATGAGTCTTTGGGCTATTGACAAGCTTTTGTCAGAGGGAGTAGGTGCCTTGTGTTGGTGGTTTCTGGCTGTGTCAGCGGTTGTGCGGCTATAGTGGTTGTTGAAAACTGGATTTGATAAAATTGAGACTTACTATTTCTCACCCTCAACTATCCTACCCTACCTTGGGATTAATAGTGGCACGAGTTTGAAGGTATTCACAATGCCTTGCCAGAGTAGGTGGATGAACGGTATCAAGGCTTTGTTGATGGTGTTTCAGGTCTTTTAAAGTCTCTATTTCTGGTGAGGTATCGTATGACTTTTACATACCCAATATTCAGGGTATTCCACTATTACTATCCCACTTCCAAACCACTTGTCATTGAAAGTGAGTAGCAAATAGTACATAGTCGGTGATTTCGTAAATGTCATTTCTTTGGCGGCGTCATTTAATCAAAGCTCATCTGACGTGCTCAATAAAGGCTGGGGTCATTCAATGTTGTCCCGTAGAGTCCTCCGACTCATAATCCACCTACAGTGGAAGGTAAAGAGTGATAGAACACAGTTGGAAAGATTCACGGTTAGATGTCTCAGTTACGTTCCATGACTTTATTCATCGGTGTACTCTAGCCGCTTACTTCAAGGTTGAGTCGTCTACGACCCTACTGCATTTAAGTTGACTCGGCTTTTATATTCAATAAAAAGGCGAAGAAAATATGTGCAGCCAAGAGGCAGATGCTAACGAAACTACACTTGGAAAGGGGGCGCCGAACACAGATTATGTTTCTCCTGCGCCTGAAGGACACCCAGCGACCCCCACATATCTACTACTCATGTGGCGCTGTTGGCACTTCTTCCCTTGGCGTCTTGGGTTTAAGCGCTCTACAGTGGTCAGGCATTGTCTCAATCAATCGGACTATGTATTTCTCCATGTCTCTCGTCATATTAAACGAATATTATACTATCCTAGCCTAGATTTGTATTCTTTGAGAATTATGCGCGTGGAATACAATTCTGGTGTTGCGGAGAAGTACGAACACTTGATACTTTCCAATGGTCAACTACATGTACTCCTCGTTCGTAAATCACAGCTGTAGAACACCGACCCTCCATCAAACGTGTTTTCTCGCCTATCGAACTCCCTAAGCCATCTTCTTAAAAGTCCATCTGGCCCTGGGAGAATTCCCACATTCACCGCAATTGACATTGATAATGTACTAGTTGTTGCTATTAACGATCGTCATGTAATGGGTGGGGCGCTGTTGACTCCGGATCGAGAAGGTGCTAAACAATTGACGATTAGTGTTAGCAAAGGCCTTCACCGGTGAAACTGAGAGAAAACATAGCTACATACGTCTGGTTCAATATCTCAATCATCCATAGCTAGTTAGGACCTTCGTGGGCTGGATACGTGATAATATTTGTTCCGGGTGCGCCGCCGACTTGCTCCAGATCGAGATGTAATCCAGAGTTGAGATGTATCACTACGTAGGCGCCGTGATTATGGGAAAATTCCAGCCTCCAACCAGAGGAGGCCTCCTCCATAACCATAACGTTATTATCAATCGAGACTCGTGCATGATCAGGTTGACTGTCGTTCATGATGAAGTAGTTACCGTCCTCCAGCGGTCGGGAGAACATCTTTTGAGATTGGCTGTCAAGGGTGGTCTGACTGATGGTGAGAGATGGAAACGTGAGGTTGAGGCTTCCTTATATAACATTCTGTTCTTTGTAAGGGTTTATACCGGTATACTGGCGCGCAACGTGCACCAGGGCGCATCTGCTTCTGTGCTTCCGCTCCACAACATGGCACCACCACCACGTCATACCTCCGGGTGATAGGCCCGTTTGGGAGCCACACACATTGGGAATGCAACCCCATAAACGATAAGCCTGGTACCAATTTTAATTTCGGCAGTCTAGTAGCCGCCCAGACATACCACCCTAAGGGTTTGGGAATCCTGGTTCCTGCAATAGTGAAAAAGTACCGCATTATTGAAGTTATATTATGTGGGAGAGAAGAAGAGCGAAGTGATTTAGGTGTGGTTTGAACACGTGACCTTTGGTTGAGGTAGTGATGTTACTAGAAAGTGAAGAGTTTTCCAATTGTGCCGCTGAATAGTTCAGGGTGAGAGGGGATTTTAGTCGCCCTATATATACAGATATTTTACTAGCACGTGAGCCCTGATTACATAATCATATCCTTGTTCCATCTATGACTCATTCCGCATTACATGATTATTATTCCACATAACCGATGTCGCAATGCCAAACCCTAATTTTAACACTTCCCCTCACTTGCCACATCGTATACTTTCTGAATGTCTATGGTATGCGGGTTTCGGAAGGCCTTTAGTCATGACGTCTGCTACATTGTCTTCGGTAGGAACGTAGAGGAGTTCGAAGGTTCCAGCTTCAAGTTGCTCTCGCGTGTAGTGATAGTGTACGTCGATGTGTTTCGATCGATCGTGCATCCTGGGGTTTCGACTCAGGTCTATTGATCCTGTATTGTCGGCATGTAGGAAGTATTGGTAGGTTTGTTGAAGTTCCGTTAGAGCATTCTTTAACCATACTAGTTGACGAGCTGTGAGTGACAGGGCCATGTATTCGGCTTCTGTTGTTGAGACTGCGACTGATTTCTGCTTCCGACTTCTCCAACTTATTGCTGATTTCCCTAGTCTGAAGACGTATCCAGAGAAGGATATCCGATCATCAAGGTTTGAAGCGTAGGAACTGTCTGAGAATCCGTCGAGTGTTCTAGAGTTCCCTTTCGGGTAGCACAGTGTCCAGTCCTTGATTCCGTTGAGGTATCGGAAGACTCGCTTTGCTGCTCGCATATGTTCCTCAGTTGGACATGAGGAGAACTGGGAGAGGGCGGTAACGGTATGGGTGATATCTGGTCTTGTAGCTATGCTGGCATACATGAGTGATCCTATTATCGATTGGTATTGGGTTTGGTTCTCGATGATGTCCTCAGGTTCTCCTTTACGAAGGGTGAGGTTAGGTTCGAGTGGGGTGCCGACTGATTTAGAATCTGCCATCCCAAACTTCTCTAGGATTTTGTTGATGTATGCATGTTGTGATAGCTCAATACCAACCTTTATTACCTTTATTCCAATTCCCAGTATGAATTTCGAGTTACCGAGGTCCGTACATTTGAAGTCTGCCTTAAGCAGTTGTTGTACTTCTTTTCTGAATAGGGAGTCGGGTCCGAATATCATGATGTCGTCTACATACACCGATATGTATAGTCGTTGTTTAGTATGTATGAACACGCATGGGTCGGATTTGGCTGGGACAAATTCTTTCCGTTGAAGGGAGTCTGCTAGGCAAGCGTACCATTCACGGGGTAATTGTTTTAGTCCGTATATGCATTTCCGAAGTTTACACACCTTGTTGTCCTGCCTGTAGCCATCAGGTAGTTCCATATAAATCTCCTCTTTGAGTATCCCGTATAGGAAGGCTGACTTGACGTTCATTTGTTGTGGTATCCAACCATTGTGAGCAGCTAGTGCTAAGAGTAGTCTGAGTGAATCATATCGGGTGACTGGGGCGAAGGTTTCATCGTAGTCTTGGTACTGTACTTGAGTGAAGCCTTTGACAACGTACCGAGCTTTATACCGTTCGATGATTCCGTCCGAGTTGTGTTTGATTTTGAATACCCACTTTCCTTTCACTACTGCACGATTTGTTGGTCTGTCGACAATGTCCCAGGTATGGGCCTTGTCTAGAGCGTCTTTTTCAGTCTGGATAGCCTTTTTCCATAGGGAACGATCTTCGCTTTTCATAGCTTGATTGTAGGTTGAAGGTTCGCTGACTAGGTATACCCGTTTACTTCGTGTGTTGAGGGAGTCGTATTCTGTTTGTAATGCACTTCTGGCCCTTTTATGGTCATCCATTAGTGCTTCCATTTCGAGTCGTTTCTCATCCTCTTCCAATGTGTCGTCGGTAATTAGCCTTTGACATTTTTGGTCATATTCTTTGCCGAGTTCCTTCATCTTTTTTTGTATTTCTACTTTCCTATTCTCATTTTCTAGCTCTGATTATTTTTCCGTTCTTTGGCGGATGCGGGTTGATCTTCGTTGAGGAGCTGGAGGTGGTGCTATCTCAGGTTGCTTCCCCTTATTAGGTGTTACCGGTGGAGATTGTTTAGGTCTCTCAGGTGTTTTTGGGGGGGATCTGGATAGTTCCTCATTGTGTGGTTTTTCGGTGGTAGATTCTGGTTCGTCTTCAGAACTATCTTCTGATTCGTAACCGTCATCTGTTGGTGCAATCGTATTAGGTGTTAGGATAGGGATGGATCTGGTTTCCACTGTTACTTCCCCTGATTCAGGAGGGGGGAACGTGACGTCTCGTGATTCAATTACTCTATGTTTTGATCCGACCCATATACAATATATTTTGTTACTGTCTGTGTACCCAACTATCATTCTTTCTACCGCCCGGGGTGCTAGTTTGCTTCCTGCAGGCCTAGTGTATTCCGGGATGTGGACATAGCATTTCTTACCGAATGGTTGTAGGTGTTGAATACATGCTCGCACTCCTTTCAGGGCTTCGTAAGGTGTTATCCCTTTTAGCGTACTGTGTTGGAGTCGATTTTTAAGGTAGACAGCTGTTGCATAAGCTTCTCCCCATAACGCTTTTGGATAGTCCATGATCATGCACCTGACCATGGTTGTTATCGTACGATTAAAGCGCTCTGCAATTCCATTTGATTCATGGTTGTAGGGGGTGTTAGCTCGTGTACTTTTCCTTGTTGTTGGAAGTACTTGGTTATGTCTTTGTTGACATACTCGCCGCCGTTGTCAGTCCGGAATCTTAGTATAGTGGTGTCATACTATTTTTCCATTCTGGTGACGAATTCTCGTATGGCTATCTTCGCATCATCCTTTCGTTTGAGGAAGTATATCCAGGAGAACCGAGTGTAGTCATCAATGAACAACATATCCTAACTAGATTTACCTAGCGATTCAATTCCGAATTGTCCAGACAGATCTGAATGGATTAACTCGAATGGTCGTTGGGATCTTGTACTTGTTGGTGCTGGTTTCTGATGTGTACTCTTAGAGAGGGCATAGTCCTTGCAGTGGAAGTTGTCTGGCTTGGGAGGCAGTTTCTGGATGTCGTTGTATACGTTTTCGAGTGTGGTTAGATGTCCTAATGCTTGATGCCAATCATAGTAGGAAACCAATCGAATTGTATTACTAGCTAACTGTACATTCCAGAGACCCTTTTCCAATTTTGCCCACATTATCTTTTTACCCGCTTTTGGGATGAATTTATTTCCTCCTCCTGACTCAGTTCTAAACCCCTTTTTATCGAGGGTAGGTTCTGAGACCAATCCCACGTTTCCAAGTGTGGGGACCAATTGTACGTCGGTGAGAATGATGGAGGATCTAGTTCCATCGGGAAGGTAGCAGTCGAAACTAGCGCTTCCCAGTCCAGTGATCCTATGCCTGGTTCCATCAACTGTGTGGACAGTTCCAGAGTAGGGTCTGACTTCGTGTAATTGGTCTTCAAAGGGCGTAACATGAGAGGTTGCTCCAGAGTCAAATATTCAGGAAGGGGAAGGAGTGGGGTCATGGCGTACCATGCAGATTGTGGTGGCTGAGTCATTTACGACCGCCGATGCTGATTCCTTATTTTTTCCCTTTTTTGTGTCCTTTCTCTTTTTGTTTTGTTTTTGGAGCATCCGACAGTTGGTATAGTCGTGGCCTTTGTAGGAGAGGTTTCGCTTTTTACACCATGTGCATTCCTTCTCATTCGACGGTGGTGGTAGAGGAGGTGTCTTTGTGTAGAACGCTTTCCCATTTGTGGGTTCGGGTTCATCCTCGTGTAGGGCAAGGAGTCTCCGGCGCACATCTTCGGAGGTGAGGTCCTTATTTGTCTGAAGGTTGTCTACGACTTTGTCCATCGATTTTGGTAGTGAGGATAGGAGCATTACTGCCATGGTTTCATCGGAGTTGGTAAGCGATTGGAAGGTTTTTGCTACCTCGTTATCGGCAGCCTGGCACCTTTGGGCCAGTTGTTTGCGGTATTCATCGAAGGTGTTCAGGAAAGAGGACAGGTTGTCTCCTTCCTCCATCTGAATCTTCGTGAAGCGCTTGACCAAGTTCACTAATGTGGAGGGGCTAACTCGGTCGAATTTGGTCTTCAGTACCGTCCATGCTTCATGAGCATTTTTGGCGTGAGCTACCAGATCTTGGAGGTCTTCGGTTACGGCGGTGGTGAGGAGGGTTACGACGGTATCATCGATCCTCTACCATTCGCTGTAGTCTTCGTCTTCGTCTTGGTTTGGGATTTTGCCGTCTATAGCTTCCCACCAACCACTGACTCTTAATGCTCTTCTCCAGGATCTGGCCCAGGTTTGATAATTTGTTTGACCCCGTAGTTTGGGCAAACCATCAAATTTGACTGGGTTTACAAATATACTGGTGACCTTCTTTTCTGAGGTTTCAATCTCAGCTGGCAGTTTGCCAGAGGTCTTATAAGATTCTGCAATCGGAGAGGTGGACATGATGTTGTATGAAGTGTATAGAGTGAAGCGATAGAGTGTAGAGGTAATGCAGATTTATTGTGCAGAACCCGGACTCATAACCTGAAGTTATATTATGTGGGAGAGAAGAAGAGCGAAGTGATTTAGGTGTGGTTTGAACACGTGACCTTTGGTTGAGGTAGTGATGTTACTAGAAAGTGAAGAGTTTTCAAATTGTGCCGCTGAATAGTTCAGGGTGAGAGGGGATTTTAGTCGCCCTATATATACAGATATTTTACTAGCACATGATCCCTGATTACATAACCATATCCTAGTTCCATCTATGACTCATTCCACATTACATGATTATTATTCCACATAACCGATGTCGCAATGCCAAGCCCTAATTTTAACAATTATCTGGTCAAGGCCACCAAGGCCTTGGCAACGGAACCCCTTCTCCATAGCCACCAAGAAGCACTAAGATTATACCAGATCGACGGCAAATATCAAACCAGTTTCTTTCATCTATCCTCTCATTCTAAATTGTCGTTGGCGATATCTATTATAGGACATACACGGAGGAGTGATGGGGCATGATCCTATCAGCAGGAACCAAGAAGAAAGGTGCCCGCCAAGCAAGGGACTACCAGGATGTGACTGCACGCTCGTACTTTTGGTGGAGAAGAGTGGGGTAAATGGTGTAAGACTGTCGCTTACGGCTGCTCATGCCTACAAAAGTGCAATCACTGGGTTTGGCGATTTAGCGATATGGCAACACATCAAAAACTGATGTAGGGAGTTGGAGATTTGGCAACGCCGCAACCCTCAAAAATGTAATAATACTACGCTCCGAATGAAACCAGTAACTGTAAATAATTATGATTAAATAGAGGCTTTGGGCAAATGCTGCCGGCTATTCTGGTTATCTTATTGGCAGTTGATGTGATCGGCACCTATCATGTTACCGCAAAATGGAGCTGGCTCCATTTACGCAAAGTCTCAAATATTAAATTTTAATTACAGGTCAAACTTACCTGTGAGCTGCAAGGACAATTCAATATGCCCTGCGCGGGGACAATAGTGGTTCACTCTGTCTCGCAAAAAATTCAGTCTTCCAGAAAAGGTCCAAACACATCAATGTGCACTATGATTATATTCCGGAGAAGTTCGAAGATGGGGAGTTCGAGCGCAGTCAGGTTGAGACATCGGAGAACATGGCAGATCTATTCACCAAAGGGATTGAGAGAACAAAGTACGAGTTCTTCTGCCAGATGGTGGGCTGTGAATAAATGTAACCAGCGAGGGGAGGTGTTAGGAAAGATCGCCTGTCACCTATCAGGAATGTTAGTAGAGGAAGCGGATACATGTAGTTAGTGGTAGAGCGTAGAGCGGGTAACTCCTAGCATACTATGTATATCCTTAGCTGTGCCGTGTCCGACACTCCTGATTGAATCATCGCCCCCCCACAACCAAAAACACTGAACATAATTGCAACAACTCTTGCGGTCCACAGACATGGCCTGGTATATCTCGTACATGCTAGTCTAACCATTCCTACCTGCTGCCCGCCTCACCCTCCATACATGCCCCATACATGCAACGCGCTACATGCATACCTACCTACCTGTAGCCAATAACTTAATTAGGTGCTGATCTGGAACGCGATTCGGAATTTGATAGGTAAGCTGAGCTGGAATCAGATTAATAGTCGATTTGCAGCCTGATTGGTCGATAAATTATGTACGAATTTGGAGTCATATTAGGGGTGGATTTAGATCTTGAATCAGTGCTGAATGAGTGCTCACTTGGCGCCTCACCTTGTACCAAATTAGGCTTGAATTTGGAGTCGGATTAGGTATTCATTTGGAGTTGATTTGGTGCCTGGCTCTGTGCCTGATTAGATATTGATTTGGCGCCTGATTAAGCATGGAACGGTCATCACACAGAAATACTGGACCAAATACAAAGAAGTTCTAAAGTGTTATGGCGAGGGTAATTACATCCTAGCCCAGCAGGAGCTCGGAGGAATCACGAGTCTACTCATGCAAGTAATGGAGATATCACTGCTTTTCCCACTCCAGGATCCGTCCAAGAAGTTCTTACCTTATCCTTTTTGGATATTCTAAGTCTCTGGATGCCCATTCTCCGCCACATCCACCTTAAATACCTTAATGAAAAAGAAATCAATAGTCAACATGATAGCTGGCTCAAAAACCTTGAAAGTTCATCCTACGAGATTTGTGTAAGGTTTGCGCCTGGACAACTGTATACCATTTCCGAACTTAATACTCGATAAACTTTCGCACAAGTAATTTGAAGTGTACCAGCTGCGCACTAACAACACTTGATTGCCGGGAGATTATCATCCTGGGTGCTTGGTCGAATCACACAAATGTTTGTAACACCTTTGCCGATATCTGGCTGAGGGATAATAACGCCAATCACCGCGAGATTCCGTCTGGGATTCCAGTGATGAGAAGCTACAGGTAGAGGCCTAGATTATGAAGATATAGGTTCCTTCTTGCTGGTGGTGCCTGAATTTCCAAAGATTGCTGGCTCAAACTGTCACTTGATTCTCTTCAACATATCGAAACCACCCACAGGGTTAATGTAGAGGATATTGCCAATATGACGAAAGTACTCCTCGCGGGAAATGAAATAAGGAAGGAGTCTGAGTTCAATTATAGGTCTCATAGTTCTAGTTGTCCCATTCCCAATTGTAATATAGGATATCTAACTGGCTCCTATTGATACATATAGTCTATCCGGGAAATGAAGCAGAACAGTCTCAGATTTCCGAAGAGTATATCACTCAGGAATCGAGCCTTATAGGACAGAGGTCCAACTCAGCACAATCAATTTAGCTTGTCAAGAAACTCGGGCAAGAGAAATCGAACCTAGTTTTGATTGCGACTATGAGTACGTGGAGGATCAGATATCTGGATAAAAACACTGCAGAGCTCACACGAGAGATAACAGAGTTTCAACATTTCGCTGACGAACTCCAGGTTACATGAGAGCTATTTCATGCAAAGGTCAAAGAAAAGGGGGAGAGGTCAAAACTACTGACCAAAATTAAACTGGCCACCTGTAACGTTCAATTCGAATATCGTAATGATTGCCTAATCCAAATGGTTAATCTCACCCCAAAATGAGCTGGCAAAGACAGGTTCAGATTCACAGGACATGGATGGGAGCTTTACCGCCAATTGGAAACATCCAACTATCATTTCTCTCTTCAGAAAATAAAAAGCAGCAAGCACACTTGGATCAGGAAGCGGTGCCCCCAGAATCAGCAACTAGAGTCTTCCGATAGCCAAAAGAGGACTCCGAAAACACCCACGGTACAATTGGCTCCCAATCCGAACCTTTAGAACAAACAGAATCCAAGTGATAATGAAAGTGACTCATTTGTACTCTTGTCGCTCTTGTCGCAGTAAAGTACTTTGGCTACTTAAAGTGTTTCCTTTTTGGATGGCAACTTTATCGGAGTTTAGGTGGTAACAATTCTCTGTATTAATATCGTTTAAACTATCGATGCTAAAAGCCTTTTTCTTTTCTTTGCTTTTCCTTTTATTCATTATGTATCGATGTTGACCTACCACAGTACATCAAAACTTTAAGGAGATCAATTATGAAAATATGTGGAATTGCTAGCAAACGTCAGCAGATGTTTGTTTTTTCTTCAGGTCATCTGCTGACATTTTATAGGATATTGATATGTTAATTAAATGTTCGGATTTCCTTGCCACTGACTTCTGTTTTATAGTATTTCATACTATTTCACAATCAACAAAGTATTATGTAGGATTAATCAAGAATTAATTATATATAGCCTCTCTATTTGTTTATAGAGCTCTGTGATGTCATCAAAGGAAGATATTTAATAGCATAAGCCATACAGTGAAAAGAAACAGTAGGAAAGGAGTAAAGATC
Organism: Morchella rufobrunnea; assembly: GCA_024713595.1. Lineage (NCBI taxonomy): Eukaryota > Fungi > Ascomycota > Pezizomycetes > Pezizales > Morchellaceae > Morchella > Morchella rufobrunnea. The sequence continues at coordinate 1,018,600 of JAMGYT010000025.1, forward strand.
ATATACTATCATAATCTATCGAGCTAATTTTATTGGTGGGAAGAGTCATTGTTCGATCTTGCCATTTGAGACTTGTCAAACACAAAAATAGCTACCACATTGCAAGCTGGAAGGTTGGATTTTGTATACCACTTCTTTAGTAATCGGAAATACGTAGCCTACTAGATTAGTAATTCAACGCTTCTTTACTATATCTCTATCAACACAGATTACCAATCATGTAAGTCGATCTAATTTTCCAGAACATCACTCCAGAACAGTAGGAAAAACTAATATGAGGTATACTCTAAAGCATGGATATAATATAAATTGTGGAGGAACTTTAGTATTGTGTACATGATATGAGAAAGAGGTTGAAAGAATTCCGTACTCTTCATATCCCAACAGTAGTTATCAATAACCAGTACTAAACATAAGCATTTCCGAACCACCAAGTCTATATAGCTAGTCGAGTGATAAATACCGTCTTCTGAAACAGGCTCAAGAGTGATAAATTACGGAGGGGTTCTGTCCATCGAAATTTAAGGTAATCCAAGCTATTGGAAGAAGATCGAGTCTGCTATTTCTCATGTCTACTACCAGGAGACTGTCTGTTGCTATGCATATTATAGATAGTTTGTTCCTATATATCTCTCTAGAGCTAATTACAAAGAGTAACTTTGGTAACAAAACCTTCTGCTCAGTTCAAAGCGCTCGAAGTCAATGTGGCAAGAGATAGCAGAAAACTTCAGTTTTGTTGTAGGTAAATCAAGGCTGCTCGAGCAAAGGCAATGGCCCATCACGGATTAACATCAAGAGACTCGATCTAGACCTGTCCCATTACCAATGAGGCAGTTGCGGAATGAGGTAGTTGAATAATGATGGTATTAATTAGTCATTGGGTTTCCTATTCCGATATTGGTTGCGTAAGGCAATTGCAGTGACACAGTTCCTTCCTTGTATATTTTCTCACTTCCTTGTAATTTCTGATCGGTGTGGTGTAATGATAAATGAGTGAGATTCTATAGAGCTCTGTAAGGTTCGGTTGCGTGAAGGAGTTCTCGAGGTTCTTCTGTATATATAGTCGTTGGAAGTCTTCCCTTTCTTTCTTTCCTTGCTTCTTCCAGCAGGGGTCAGGTAATAAATATCACAAACATGACAGGTAAGTGATATCCAATTCCTCTCTGGTACCATTAAATATTTTTATAGCTAATACCTCTCAGTCCATCTCATCTGATATACGGTAGGCAAGTGTTGTAGAGCCTCCGGATAGAGTTTGTAAAAATACTTGATAGTGTTTTGAAGGTTTTCACAACATAACTTTTGAGTTCCCTGCTGTTAATGTAATTGAAACAGGGCACTGCAGAGTTTACACGGAGGCGTTTCCATAATGCAGGTAGCTTTTACGATACGCAGAGTTTCCATAACAGGGAAAGTTCTACAAGATTGGCGGTTTCCAGAACACCTGGAACTTCACTGGAATTTTTTCTCCTGCCCACCGAAGTATGAGTAGACAGTGCACCTTGAATTAAATTTGTTACGCTGTTTACTATCTCATTAAATTACCCGAGCCAGATTGCACTTCGGTTATTGGATTTGGAATACATAGTATCAAGCTTTGGCTCGAAAGTGAAGGTGAAATATTTGTCTGGATGTTCGTTTATAAATACGCTGCTAGGAGCGTATTATGGTACTATACGGTTTGATCCAATCCATTGCAACCTAATTAAGCTTCTTCTTACCGATTTCTGTTATCTTGACCTGGATCACTTAGCAACCCTTTCCAGTCGCAATGAGATAAACTCGCATTTGTGGTATATGAAGGTTGAACAAGAATTATTTGGGTACATGCCCACACGAGGGTGTAGGAATCAGAGGGTATGAGGATTTGTTTGATATCCACTACGTTGGAGTTGAAAAACCCCCATACTTACGTGATCACCATATCATCGCGAGTGCGACTATTGCGGCTTGTTGGAGCTTCCAATTTCAGTCGATCTCAGCATTTCCCCATCTGCACCATTACCCCTATGGTGGGTCTACTCCAATGTAAAGCTAGAAGTCTGCGTATCTTTGACGAATGTACCGCCATAATTCAGAGCAGATCTATATTTTTAACCAATTATTAAAGAAATAATCACTAGCCGGAAATAGGCAATTTTTGGAGTTGACCCTGCCTGGAAATGGATATCACACACTTGTATGGTATTTCACTCAAGGTTCTAGAAGACCTTTCCCTATTATACAGCATATATTTTATAGCACTATAAGATGCTCGCATTTATGGCAGATGTTTTGTTTTGAAACATATCATTTACCTCCAAATACCTAAGATGTTAAGGGGCGAGGATAAGATAATCAGGCTGCATCTCCTCATCATACTCATCCACTTCGCTGGGAACATCCCATGTATGAGATTTGACATGACAACCCTTCAATTGACAACTAGAGCTGTTCTGATATCCTTGGTGACCTTGGTACCTCTTCACTTTGGCAGGCGCCTAACATTCCTTGACAGCTTTTGTGGGCTGGCATACGAGAATCACAGCCGTATACATAGATGGCTTGGCAGAATAGTGGTGATCAAGAGTTTCTTCCATATGGTAACTACTAGTATCAGGACTGTAGAAGAGTTCGAATTTATACTTAGAAAACTACCCGAATGTGAATTGTTGGTAGAACCGCTCAGATCTCAATAATAATAAAAACTCTCTCTTACTTCCTATTTTAGGCTGTCGTGCGGATGTCACTACTATTTTTCATATCGCTTTACTTTATCCGCAATTCCTTTTACGAGTTGTTCCTCAAGCTTCACCTACTCTTTGCTGTCCTAACCATCATAATACTCTGTTATGATGTAACCCGTAAATCAATCAATATCTACCTTATCGTAACGGTTGACGTTTTCTGTGCAGCTACTATCCTCAGAGCTCTTCCTTTATTGCTTTGGAATTCTCATCACTAGCGATACGCGTCTGAAACAATGGTGAGAGAATCCAGACCGGCAGTGATGTTTGGACTCTAGTTGACAATTCTATAAAAATAACCCTAAAAGTTCGGAGACTATGGAAATTACAAGCTAGCCAATATCTATACCTAACCGTACCTCGGGCCAGTCTTTTCGCCTTCCTCCAATCACATCTTTTTATGACTGCATAGTGGAACAAAGATATAGCGGATAATACAACCGCCTTTCCTTTAGTCCGTCCTCGTACTAGAACTAGATTGGTTTAGGCAAAACACTATAAGAGGTGAAGAATAATGCTTCTGCACATTGCAATAAATTTACTAAATCTGAGTCTAGATGGTATAAGATTCCATCTGTTGATTGTCCTGCTGCTTCTCGTGATCTTGACACGGTTGGAAATGTATGTGGACTGCTTAAAGATAGTCCTGGCCGAAGGCAACCTTAACTTTATGGAGTGAAAGAGATAGGGAAAACTGTGTTGGATAAATAGGTTATACCTAAAGAAGTTCTTAGATTCGTTAATACAATGAATAAAGAGTTGCGGAAGTCATTGCCAATAACGGAGCTACACACATTAGTAAATACAATTGAACCTGCTCCATTTTCTTTACTTGCTAATTCCATAACGCAAGTAGTATTTTTGAATTCCTATGTCTGTATTTGAACTGTCTGTTCATTATTGTCGTAGTGGAAGCCCAATACTTGGTGCTCGATAGCAGCATATTTTTCGCCAATTCTAGTGAAATTGGCACAAGCAAGTTACTCCGAATACAAGTATATTCGCGATAGTGTCATAGGAACTTCCGTTCCGAACGAAATGCCGTTATCGGGATTTCACTGTACCTGTTTCCTACCTGCTATCACGATATATCCTCTTAGCATGTATTCTAGTGAATCGATTGAACATGAACTCTGGTAATATCTCTGTCACTGATATATACGCCCAAAATTGATCTTCACGTATTTTCTGGTTCTTTTCCTGTAGGTGAGTATCATACCCTCCCTTCATAATGAGTCTTAATATAGTACTCTACCTATTGTATCATGACATATATTTATCAATAGGTATTGTCTTATCACGTTATCATTGAGAAGCCTGGACACACCCTATGCGGTCTCCTCCACTTTGCCACGCTGTATACACTTGTTGTCTTCGCGCTCTCTGCTATCTAAAGCATGCTAGCATCCTACATGAAAGGAGTTACGGTCCTAAATTGCTGGTGAATGGGGAGAGGATTATAAGTCAGAGATGGGGTGGAGGTGAACTCTTGAGTACGGTATTATGCGACGACGTATCAATAGAGTATTAATGCAGTAGTGATGCACTAGGGTTTGGGCTGGAGCGGTGTTCGACACCAAAGGGAGTCAGAGTACTGGGACGTATGATACGGGATAGGTATAGGAGCATCAAGAACGAGCCTTACACCACTCAGGACAAGGACAGATTCAGAGAACGGACTTGCTTAATAATAGTTTTCTGGTAGGAATCTACTGTGATACAAGACAGAACCACACCGACCACCAAACCAGGAGTTCGACCTGCACCAACTGTACGAACTGTTCACTTAAATGGTACAATTGAACCTGGTTGAACCATATAAGCGCTCAACCACTGAGAATCTTGTAGCGCCAACCCGTGGCCATGAGCGGTGCCCTGGAGATCAGGGGTATCAATCAATTACTCAGCAAGTGGGGAAGGTCTTCGATAATGTGTCTCCGGCCCCCCTTTTCTTCCCCCTTCCCTCTTCGAGCTCCTAGTACCATAATATTACTAATGTCATAAACTAGAGCCAAGGGGGACGTGAAAGGACCGGAGGAACAAGAAGATTGTGCGACGAGGAAATGAAAAGAAGAAAAAGAGAAGCCAATATATTACTTTCCCTAATCAGGCAGCTAATCCATATGACAGAAGCCGACAGAGAAGCTAAGGACAAGGAGCAGAGAAAGGTCCAGGAATGATATGTCATCATATCAACTTCTGCAGCACAATCACAAGAAAGAACCCATGTGCGAATCCGAAATAACGGATCCATAAAGAAAGTGAGAATGAACTAAGTCACTAAACCTTTCTTCCCGCGGCAGCTGGAAAGTCGACTTGAACACGAAATCTCCCCGAAAGCCATAGCTCGCCACAGGCTGCTCGATTGACTGAGTGCTCCTACCTGCTAAATGTTACATTGATCGACAGACCCCCCCCCCCCCCCCAAGCACTCCCCGCATCTGAGTTTGCAATGAGGTTAGTATGTATCCTCTGCTGTTGAGGGATATCAAAGATATGGCTAATGCTAAGAGAAAGTTCTGTAGCTTTTAAATGAAGTAATATTGTTAAACCGGATTCCGCTTGCTTGAAGGACTGATGATGTCTCCTCAACTTCGCGGGAATCTAGCCTTCTATTTATACAAAAACTATGACCTGACCATGCAACCCTCTCGATAATAGTTTTCTCAACTAAGCTTTCCAACTTTCCAATCCTCCCGAACCTCGTGAGTTGGTCCTGCCATTCTAAACGCTCCTTATGACGCCTTACACTCTTACCTCGCTTTCCCATGCACCTAAGCTAAAGTAGATGCGGCTCAGTCGCATCCCGGTAGTTACTTATTTGGCACTCCCATTCCATCAGTTACCCGGAAGTTGCGTTGTCGTTTGTTGCTTAGTGCCCGAGTGTCCTATAACACTACTCCCCTCTCCTAGACATCGTCCTCGACCGTTGAAAACCTCTCATGGTAAAAACCCTGTGAGAAAAACCAATAAGTAGGGAAAGGTATCGAGACTAGCCCCTCTGCATCCTTGGACGTTCCGCAGAGGGTTCTCTGCTGTGGTGTGGCCCTGGCTTCGGGTGTGGAGACGTGTATAAGGTATTGGCTGCCGGTTCTCGTTCTTTAAGGCTTCCTGAGGCCCCAGTGTCGCTATCCGTTTCCTGGTGCCTTGGTGTCTTGTTGGATCAGGGTCTTCCCTGTAGGGTCGAAGTAACATCTCATGGAAGATGTTATGGACCTTCCAATCCGTTGGTAGGTGTTACGGAGGTCTTGGCGTTACTTGGCGAAGAGCTGGGAAGCTCCCTATAGTTCGGGAACGAGGAGATAGATGATCTCGCGTACGAAGTAGTGGACTCGAAGATACCAGTAGAGCACTCGCTCTGCGGTCATGGACTATGATCTATGGACGAAGGGAACCAAGGAGCACAACCGAGGTTCGGGATCTGTGTAACGTAAGGAACTACGAGTATAAGTTCCGAACGACTATGGATTCAAGGGACGTAGGAAGGAACTATAGTAACACAAACGATATATATTCCAAACTAGTAATATAACTATGATGACCGTAGAGAACTAAAGACAAACAATAGAACACCCTAAAGAACAGGAAGGTTGCGTAGAGAAGAAAGGAAAGAGAGAGACAAGGAGAGGACAGGCCCATATATATATCCATCGCCGAGAACCAATTACTAACCCGTGTGACGGAAACCCTTAGAACCCAAAGGAAACCTGATTACAAATGAGAACCCGAGAATGCTTAACCGAGTCGCTGACACCTTCCCGTGCAGCGGTAAACCTAGTAACGTAACGCGAAGTCTTGGCACGCCATTATAGTAGGTCTAGTCGATATGTCCTATTCCCAATCTTGGCTGAGACCGTGAAGGGTCCGGTGAACCTGTCCGACCACTTGTTGTAACCCCCGAGGTTGAGTGTATCGAGGAGCACTTTCTGTCCTATGGCGAATTGCTATGGCTTAGGTCCTGGCCTTGATGCCATTCGATCGTAGGTTTTCTGAATGGTCTCCTTGGCCGTTTCGTCAGCGGTTAGGATCGCGTCGAGGTAGTGGATCCCACCCGCATCCAATTTCTCCAGCTCAACATATGTGAACCATTCCGTTCGGAGGTGGAGTGCGTAATTGCAGTAGAGGGGTGACATCCCCGTTGACGAGTGCTTAGCATTATTATATGTGTACTCGCAAATGTATAGAAGGTCTTTCCACTTCTTACCTGTCCCAGCTGTAAAGGCCCGCAGGTAGGACTCGAGGTGTTGCTTGGTTCGCTCTGTCTGGCCGTCCGTTTGAGGGTGAAAGGAGGTTGACATTCGTCTCCTGATTCCCAATCTTTCGATAATGGCGGTCCAGAAGGCAGAGACAAAGTGAGTTCCCCTGTCAGAGACAATGCTTCTCGGAAGTCCGTGGAAGCGCCAGATGTCTCTAACAAAACTATTGGCGGTTTGTTCCGCGTTGATTCCCGTTATTGGTATGAAGTGTGCCATTTTACTGAAACGGTCCACTACTACCAGGACGTTCCGGAATCCTGACTTCTCTAATGACAATTCTATTATGAAATCCATTGAGATATCGGTCCAGGGTACGGCTGCTAATTCGAGGGGCTGTGGAAGAGATAAATGCCTTCTTCGCCGCTTCGGTCTCTGGCAGACGTCGCAGATTCCAACATATTTTGCTACATCAGCGGCCATCCCTGGCCACCAGTAGTTTCTATCACTCAATTCCAGAGTTTTATCCCGCCTCAAGCGCCACACTGCTGGTATATCATGGTGATCAGAGATCACTTGCTTGACCGCATACTCAGGAACAGCCCATCTACCCTGATGGGTGGCCGTATTCTTGTCCGGGTTCCACTCCGGCAAAGGTTCCGCGTTAGCCGGCAACACTTTGCGATTCCATCTGTCATCTGGGTCTGATTCAGGCTGGATGACCTCCTTAGTGATCCTATGTACCCATTGCCCCTCCAACTCATACCAGTTGGATAGCTCTCGAGGTAGCTCGATGCTTGGTATGTCGTACCATTGCTCCAAAGGTGTCCCTTGATCCTGACATTCGCCTATTGGTCTTGGTCCAGTTTTTACACGTTACCTTGTGACCCAGGCGAAATGATCTTGTGTGAGCAGCTGTTTTACGGGCTGTTCTCGGAATACTCCCCCCTTCATAGTGAACTCCGGGCGTCTAGTTAGGGCATCAAGTTTCCCATTCGTTTCACCGGGTCGGTAATGGATCTTGAATCGAAAAGATGCTATTGTTACGCGCTGAACCGGAGAGCGCCAGGGGGACAGGGTAACCCTTCAGAGTTCGGGAGCGATAAGGTAGATTATCTCGCGTACGAAGTAATGAACACGAAGGTACCAATACAGGACTCGTGCCGCTGTCATAAACTAGACCAAGAGGCACAACACGACGGAATGGATTCAGGAGGGTCGGACTATAACCGTCGGGAAGGTTCTGGAAGGATCGGGCTTGATACCGATCGGGGAGATTTCGGGAACTCGGACACGTTACGCGAGGCGAACGATGTTTGAAAGATTTAACGCAATATATTTTAATACCCAAGACACGAAGAAATAACCCGTAGAGAAATAGAAACCTAAACGAAGAGAACCCCAATACAACAGGAAGATTGCGTGAGGAAGAAAGGAAAGGAAGACAAAAGGAAGGTAGAGCCATATATATATACAAGTGGCGCCGAGACGCCGAGATACGATTAATAATCCACGCGACGGAAACTCACGGAAGCACAGTAGGAAAATTACAGGGAAGAGAAATGATCGTCACACGAGAACCCGAAAGGAAACCCCAACAAGAAGTGGTAATCCGAAAGACAACGCGCCGAGAATCCAAAACGATATCCTTCCTCCGCAATCCAAACCAAGGCACGAAACGCCGTTAGAGCTATCTTCTCGGCCCATTGAGCTTGTCTTCGGGAGAGTTTTTTGGTCGTGCTAAAGTATTGGAGGTTCGAATGATGAGAGTATATCTGGATAGGCTCGTCCGTCCCTTCCAGCCAATGTCTCCAAGTTAAGAGCGCAGAAACTATTGTGAGCATCTCCTTATCGTAGATCTCATAGTTTACTTCTACCCTATTAAACTTGCGACTATGGTAGGCTACTGGGTGTAGCTTCCCACCTTCGAACACCTGGGAGAGCACTGCGGCTTCAGCCCAGTCGCTGGCATCTGTTTCCAGTATCGCCTGGCGATGTTCGTCATAATGATGGAGTATGGGAGCCGAGGTATATCTCTTCTTGAACTCCTCGAAGGCTTGGTGTTGCTCGTCCTTCCATCTCCATGTGGATCCCGTTTTGAGGAGGTCGGCCATAGGTTTGCATATTTCTGAAAATCGTGCGATGAATCTGCATAGGAAATTCGCAAATCCGAGGAAACATTGCAGTTCGTTGACCTTGGTAGGGGATTGCCATTCCATGATGGTCTGGACCTTCTTGCGAGACACTTGACTCCCCTTACCCGACAGTTGAAAACCGAGGAATTCTACCTCCTCAGCCATCTATACTGTCTTCTCCGGGTTTCCATAGAGGTGGTCCTTCCGCAACCGCTCCAAAACTGTCATCACTAGACCCTCATGCTCTTCCTTTTCCTTCGAGTATACGAGGATATCATCAAGATATACCACAAGGCCTTGAGCTAAGAGGTCCTTGAAGATGCTATTGACCATGGCTTGGAACGACGCCGGCGCATTGGTCAACCCAAAAGGCTTAACTCTATACTCGAAGTGACCATACTTCGTTCTGAAGGCGGTCGTCCATTCTTCTCTCTCAGCAATCCTTACAAGGTTGTAACCATTCTTCAAGTCTATCTTAGTGAAGAAAGCTTATCACGGATGGATCTAAGGCCTTGCTCGATATCCTACGTAGCAATCAAGGAGGCAGAGAACTAAAGTACATGACCGAGGTAGGGACCGTTCACGTATAACGAACCAAGGGATGGGTTCGATACCTTTAGTATTTGGGGGCTATGGGGCCCCTCGGGTTCGGAGGGGTGGGAAGTAGTTCAAGGTTCGTGGATGTACCTGAGTACCGCAACAATAATATTTCTTAAAGACAAAGAAGGTTGCGTGAAGAGCAAAGGAAAGGAAGCGAAACTAATACAGGTGGGAGGCGGGGCCTCTATATATATATCCCGGTGATCCCTACGCTTACTCATCCGTAGAATCCAATAGAAAGACATAGGGAATGTATTACAAAGCGAGCAACTCATTAATCACTGTAATCCCAGAACCGAACGGAAACCCTTAGAACTCTCAATGACAAATGGAAACCCGACTAAAGTCCTTTCCTTCAAGCCTGCATACCATGTCGTGCTACGACGTGATAAAGCTGCACCTTTAGTTGCGTCCGCCAAGTAGTTCATCAGGGGCAAAGGGTAGCGATTTTTGATTGTCCTGGTGTTTAAGCCTGTGTAATCTGTACGTAATGAATAAAAGAAGAAAGAAAAAAAAGCTTCTGAAATCAACGCATAAGCGTAGTTGCCCGTTGGCCTTTGGTACGAACAGGATTGGGGCTGTTGCAGGGTTGGTGGAAGGAATGATTTTGCCCCATGCGAGCATTTCTGTCAGGTAGTCCCTTAGGGCTGTCTCCTCCAGTTTGGAGAGAGAATGTATCGGTCCCCATGGAGGCTGCTTGCCTTCCATTAGTGGGATGTGATGATGTCATTCTGAGTGTTCTGGAAGAACCGCGGCTCCTTCCGTCGAGAACACATCTTCAAAGGGTTGGAACATCATAGGTAGTGCTGGGGCATTCCCCCCAGTGGATCGAGACCAGAAAGGGTGTGACTCGATGCCGGGTTCTGCTTCGCGGTCATATGTAAGTAATCGAAGTATAATTTGCTCTTGCTTGTTCTCTAGGAGGTCCAATTCCGTGTGGAATCAGTTGTTACGGTAGCAGTAGGCGCTGGGGAAGATAGCACTGTTGTACCTTCAATGTATGGTGGGTTGATGTTCCTGGAGCCATCAATGTGGGATGACTAGGTCTTCTCCTGCGAAGGCTCCAACCTCGCAAGTTATTCCCTTGTCTTGATGTGCTCCGATTCTGAAGTCGAGTGGTAAGGTGGTCTGAGACCCAGAGTTGGGCATAAGTGTACCATCAGCCTGCCTGATAATTAATCGGGTATGGCGGGCCATGGTGGGGATAAGGTTTCGCTTGACGCAGTTCCAGGACATAATCCAGTCCTGTGTTCCGCTATCGAGGAAGGCCTGTACTAGGCATGTTTTTGTTGGCTTTGTTTCTGGGCATCTCCAAGAGATTTCTATCTCGAGGCGGGCTTCTCGTCTTTGTGTAGTCATTGTAGTTGTGGTGGTTTCTTCTTCTCCGACGGTAGGATGATTGATTTCTCCTTTTCTGAGGGTGAGAAGGCGAGATATATATAGCTGGAGGTGCGTGGTGATTGTTGACTTTGGTAAAGATAACCCTAACCCATTTGCCTGCGATCTTTCCGTAGCTCTTACTAGGTTTCAGGCTTTCCCCAGCAAGTCATGGCCAGTGATGCGTCTTACGCCTTTCAGTAGCTGTTCTGCTGTGGTCCCTTACTCCTCCTCATAGAAGCTTCTGGTCTGATCGTGGATCAGGTTTCGTATTTCTTGTACCAAGTAATGAGATGACCTTTTATTGCTAATCCTTAAAAACCGAGTGTGAATTTTGAATGAAATATTTATAAACGAGAGAAAAATGACGCCGACAAATAAAAAATGAAACAAACAGACCGAAAAATCATTTAATCCTCCAATGATGTGATCCTTGCCCTGAAGGCTTCTCCCTGAGCACCCAATTTCCTTCTTTTCTCACTCCCCTCTTCCTGATCCTTCTCCCCGGAAGGACCTCTTCTTCTCTTCTGTCCCGGCCGACTGGGCTGTGTAAGCCGTACTTTGCTTGTTGCGAAGCAGTCCTTGGCTTGGTGATTGTCTCTGCCGCAGCGAAAACACCTTTTTTCTCTCTCTCATTTTTGCTTCTCCACTTGTGTGGCCCCGAAATCTTGCATGGGCTTCTGCCTGATAGCTGTTTCGGATTTCTTCTCGGTGTTTTTGTGGGACGTTGTTGCTCGTGGAGGGTGTGTTTTTCCTGCTGCTGGGGCTGGTGCATCATTTGATCTGGGGGTCTCTCTCCCTCTCAGAATCTCGCGCCTGGCTTTTGCCTCCGCATCCTTCCTGCCGACCTTTCTTACCCAAACCAACCAATCCGACAAATCATAGGGCTCTTCTATGGCCGCCGATATCCGTCGTTCTACTGAGGAGTTTACTCCTGTGAGAATCATGGATTTCATGACGACCGGTCCTACCCTGGCATCCCATTCGAGGTTTTGCATCTCATTGATATAATTGTTGATGGGGCCGGATTGTCTGAGGCGATCCATTTTCTGTTTGGCTTGCTCCTGACTGGTGCGATTGTCGTACTAGATCTTCAGTTCCCTCTTGAAGTTCTTACAAGTACCAAGCTCGGGTTCTACACCGAGACTTTCCTTGAAGTTTCGCCAGAAGCTAGCCGCGGCGCTGCCTTGGAGTTCTAGCGATGCCTACAAGATTTTCGTGTTGTCATCCAAATTTGACCTTGGGCTGGAGTTCCATCAGAATTTCCATCTGATCAATCCAGTGGCGTACGTTTTGTTCTGGATTGCCGGAAAAGGGGATCTTGGACTGTTTGGGTGTCTCTCGCTTGGTTGACGCTGTGGCTGGTTGTGGGGCTAGACTTCGTCGGGCTCATCTTCTCTCCTTCCTTCTCCTTCTTCTCTCCTTACCTGAACTCACGGAGTCAGAAGAGTCTGGTTTGCTACCTCCAGGTCTTCTTCGTCCTCCCCTTCCTCCGTTTCCCCCATTTCCGCCAAGTCCTTGACCTCCCTGTCCACCCGTCGCCTCTGGTCCGGCGTGGCGACTCCTTGAACGGCTTGCCTCTGGTTGTCCCTCCTCATGGTTAGAGGACTCCTCCTCTATTTCCACCGCGGATTGTTTCCCATTGTCCTTCAGCCCTGCTGCTGTCTTGAGGGTCTCCGTGATCTCTGGTGGGATCTCAAGAGAAGGAGTAGCGGTCTGCATTTGCTGAACATAGGTGGCCAGGGCGTTGATTTGCTCCCCTTGTTGGGCTTGCTGGGTAGCAGCGGTGGTAGTGAGGTGGGTGAACAACTCGTTGAACTGTTTGGCCTGGGTGCCGGCTTGCTCCTGGAACCGGGTGTCTATTTGTCCCAGAGCTTCCATGAGGCGGGCCTGGGTGGCGCCTTTCTGCCCAAACTTGTCCTGTAGGTCTTTGACCAGGATGCTATTGTTCAGTGTGATTTCGGGGATGCGTGCCTCGTGGCAGGAAATGATGCCCTTGATGAAGGGCATGTATTGGGTGCGGGTGGTAAGCTCGCTAATTCCCCGGCTGAGGTCTTGGACTACCTCGGCGCCTTGCCTCCTGGCCTCTCGGCGGACTGTAGTGACGACCTCGTCGTCGTTGGATTCCGGCCCATCCCCGATTCTGCAGAGCCTCTGAGTAAATGAGGACACTCTGGTAGGGGTGGTGTAGGAGGATCTCTCCGTCTAACGGACGACGTCGTGACTAGACAGGAGGAGCGACTCGGAGTACGCTTCGTGGGACTTGGTGGACAAGGGGACGGGCTTGGTACCGTCGGAGGTTCGAGATACTAGGGACTAGAGGGTCGGGCTGACTACCGACCAGGGAGAAAAACCAAAGCGTCAAGTATATTCAAACTTCTAACTAACTAGCGAAAAGAAGACGTTGCGTGAAGAAGAAAGGAAATAGGAAAACAGGAAATAGCGACGACTATATATACTGAAGGCCCTTCACGCAACCGAGCCCCGAAGAAACCCATAGAAACCCTACGGGTTTGTCACCACACCACATCGAAGAGAATTTACAAGGAAGAGAGAAAAATATACAAGGAAGAAACTGTGCCGCGATAACGACTAGTGCAACCGAAACCCAACTAGGAAATCCCGAGAATACATTTACTCATACAACCCTGCTTCGCAACCACCTGCTTGGTAATGGAGAGGGCCTAGGCCTTTGCCGGCGATGGTCCGTGATACTCCCTGTAGTCTCGGTGTGGCCTCCGGGTAGGTAAGGCAGCCTGCACTATCAACCCCCAGCGCGCAGTTACTGGCGTATCCCTCGCTCTCTCTTGCCTCCTGGACTGAATTTGGGCCAGGAAGGTGTTGCGGTCCCTTCAGGTGATCGCATCCTCCATGTTGAAGACTTCCTCCGATGGTTGCTGCTGCTGGCGAGACATCTTTGATTTGCTCGACAGTGAGGCGGGGACTGGTCTTACACCAAGGTTGGGGGGTGAACCAAGGTGCAGGGTGTGCGAATTGGTAGGAGTTTTGACTAAGGGTTACCTTAATCGGTGGAAGTTCGGTGGGGTTGAGGATCGCTGGATCGAATTCCTCGAAGGTGCAAGCGATATGGGCTTCTCTGAAGAATCCTCTGTAGTCTAGGTAGCCGCGAAAGAGATGCTCGACGCTACCGCGACGTAGGATGAAGGAAGTGGTGCAGTTGTAGGCTTCGAAGGCTGCAGAGGCTTGCTTTGGGTGCATCTAGCGACCAGTATTCTTTCCTAGACAAACTGTTTCTTATTCTTTCACTAAGAGCACGATGACTCTTGGTCACAAGCAAAATACTCGAAGTGTTGGTTTAAGCGAACAGTTTGTTTTGATCAGAAAGTGGTGGTAGGTGCCGAAATAAGCGAAGCGAATAAGGAGCTTTATAGTGTTTAGGGATATCAAAGATATGGCTAATGCTAAAGGATAGTTCTGTAGCTTTTAAACGAAGTAATATTGTTAAACCGGATTCTGCTCGCTTAAAGGACTGATGATGTCTCCTCAACTTCGCGGAAATCTAGCCTTCTATTTATACAAGAATTATGACCTGACCATGCAACCCTCTCGATAATAGACTTCTCAACTAAGCCTTCCAACTTTCCAATTCTCCCGAGCCTCGTGGGTTGGTCCTGCCATTCTAAGGGCTCCTTATGACGCCTTACACTCTTACCCCGCTTTCCCATGCACCTAAGCTAAAGTAGACGGGGCGCAGTCGTATCCCGGTAGTTACTTACTTGGCAGTCCCATTCCATCAGTTACCCGCAGGTTGCATTGTCGTTTGTTGCTTAGTGCCCAGGTGTCCTATAACATCTGCTGCTTCTTGAGTTTCCTTACGCCCTGTCGAACCCTAGGCGTCACCCCATCCCACATTAATGCCTTACTGATATGATCCGTCATTAGCAATACTGGGATTCTTAAAATTACCTAATGGCCCTTGCGAAGGGATACATGCGTGTCTTGGTGGCGATCGTGTCAGCGAAGTCCCTAGACCTTCGATAAGTTCTTGAATGTACATGTCTGGAGGTTTTGAACGTATTGAGAGCCTATAGAGGGTTCTGAAACCCTCTAAGGGTTTGATGGATGCGAGTCCTTTTCTTTTAATTCACATTGCGCATGCAGCTTCGCGGCTATGGGACTAATTCAACGACCTACACTCTCCTCACCTCCCCTCTTCCCCTCATCCTTAAATATAAAAATAAAATAACCTACCTTAAACAGAAATAAATAAAATAAGCATCTAACTGAACAGTCTTCGCAGCCCAACATGTCCTTTGCCGGCCCTGGTAGTTATCCCCCTCTAACACGAATTATTCTTTCTCTCTATCTTCGCGGTTACATTGCCGCGACTTCCTTTCCTAAATTGTCTCCACCAGATGCTTCTCGTTTTTTGTGTGCCTTTCTATGGATCCGAGGTCGCTTGGGTAACAAGGTTTTCTGGTGAAGGAGTCCTAATTTAAGGCCCAAGCCAGTTCATATGAGCAGAACCTCAAATTCTACCGAACAGAACTGCTGCGGACACATTCACCCTCTATCGAGAATTGGTCCATCCAGCGTTGGCTGCCTAGTCTGACCAGCCTTTTCTTCGTCGCACAATATAAAGGAGTGAAGAAAGAAAAAGTAAGCTAGGGTTAATCCCAATTAGGGACCTGCACACATATGCATGGCAACGGAGAGAGATATGTTTTCATTAGGGCTTAGATCAGCGACAATTCCGAAGGTCACGTGCAAGGACTAGGACATGGTTCGGCTTGAAGCCTCCCCGCGCGGTAAAATACGGCTCGAGGACACAAAATTGGGAGCAGGCCTGGTAGCACCGAGGTTTTTAGGAAGCACAACGCATCAAGGGACAAAACATATCCCGCTGTCCATGACCCATCTCTCCTCCAATTCCCAGCCCCCCCCCCCCCCCTCTCAGCTCTGAATTTCCGGTTGGTTCCTCAGTAGCCCTCCGTGGGTACATCCCTATGATATACTCTATGCCCCACCCCTACTGGTTGTACCTGCGCCCGTAAAGGATCAACTTTATTCGCCATGGTGAGCCCAACCGAGTGATAGATCATGTTTCTACCGTAACCCACGAGTTTCAACAGTCGCCTATCCGTAATGGGTGCCGGGCTAGGGGCGGTCAATCCGCACATCTGACGGGTTGTTGAATAGAAAGGTTAGTTGACGCACCGCGATCTTTCTTTTTTTGATTGTTGGTTTCATGTTTCCTTGTTTAGAGTATAGAATATTACCTTAGCCGCAAAATAATCGCATTGTGCCCTCCCACTCAAATTCTCATATTTCGCGTATGTTACAACCTTCGGCTATTCGGCTATTCTCTCTCTGTTACAAAAGCACTACAAAAAGGAGTAAATTTATATACATAATGATATCCGCCCTTCCTGGCCTATCATTTCGTGAACGAAATACAGCCTTCACACCCTCCAATATACTTTCTAGATTGAGATGAACTGCCTCTTTTTTTTCCTTTCTTTTATTCATAATGTGCATGCAACCTCACGGTTATAGGACTAGACAACTACTACCTAAGACTACCTATCGCACCCTGCCCAAAAGGAAAAGAGAAGAAATACAAAAACAACAGCTTCATCTCGTCATCCAATAAACCTGAACCTTGTCTCCGTCCTGCCCTTGCCATAGATGAACTACCTCTACAGGGACCTATTCTGGAGAGGGATCCACCCGCACTATACTTTTCCTGCTACATGATTCTTGTGTAGAGAACTTTGCAACTACAAGTGGTAATAGTGGTAAACTACCAGCCTAACAAGCCCTGGTCACTACCTATGAAATTGGATTAGAGAAGACTCAAGTAAGGTTGGCAATGCAGGTGTACTTCAGGAGGAGTTAAAACAAATTATCAAGATAGGGAAGCTGATAGTCGTCGCTGAAAGATCAATTCCAGTAAGCATCTGTGGTTGAGAGAGACGCTGATACTTCTTGGCCCTTTGAAGCGCAAGTGAGAGAAGGCCAACGCGAGGAAACTATCGTCTGAAAAAAAAAGAAACCAACTTTGTTAGTCGAAGCATTGCGTATGAAGTTAAGAAAAAAGCAATTACTTCCCTTTGACCCTTTGATCTATATCTTTGGTTTCCTATTGCAGCGATTTGGTCAAGTTCTGTTTTTCAAACTTGGGGCTCAAATTTTGAGCTCTTGGCGGAACTTTCGAGGCGATGGCTGTTGCCAAGAACTAATTTTTTAGATTCAGAAGTCATTGCCAAACGAACACTCTGTGATCAGCTCTGGGGAAAAAAAAGCCTAATGAGCAGGACGAGCAAGGCGATTCAAGCATGATGTGTCATACCCCCACGGGGGGAAATCAAAAAGGTAAAGTTGAGTTCGGTACCCAGGATTCCCACGTGGTCACCCACCGCAGTACTAACTAGGCGATACGATGCTTGGGTATGGCAGAGCGGACGGGATGCCCCACTTTCATCGTTCTATGACCGAACACGTTATTAGCTGTATTGGCAACCCTCTTATGTGGGTTTACTTGGCATTCCTCAACAGTCACATTCCTCTAGCTTTCCTAGCAGTTGCATCTTGAGTGTTTGCATGAGCAAAATATAACGTGTCATAAAATCCGACTCCTCCATGTGTTTTTGTGGTAGCCTTGCAGGGATTAGTCAGGCTTACTCCAGTACATTTTCTACACGTTACCAGCAGAGAATGCAGTTGCTCAATACAAGGATAATGTGTATAAGCTGGCTAGGCATATCCTCTCATACAAACCATCCCCGTGTCCGTCACTTGCATTTTCTGCTTCTTATCGCGGTAAATAATTTCGTAGTACAGCAGTAGGTAAGATGACTGCAGAAACTGGGGTGTAAAAACAAGATTACATGGCCGGTTGAGCCAATAGGACTCCTGTGTTTCTACGAAGCTTCCTTATCGATAAACGCTTCCAGTGCTAGAGATCAGTACGCACAGCACAGTGGCCACGCCGTACCTGCACTTCCGAGAACCTTCACGATTACAACTAGCTACTCGGCAAAACGCGCAAGGCAGGGCGGCTATATTAAAACGACATCTCAAGGGCACCGTCCACCCCCCCCCCCCAACTATATCTATGAGCTTATAGGAGCAGGTTTACCACCTATAGGTGCTCAGGCCGTTAATCAACCCTCACCTCAGCCTTGTGGGTCCGGTTTTGCCTATCGTAGTGATTAGGTATCAGACGATCTATGTGGATCTTGGACGGACGTATTGATCGGGCTGATCCCTATGTCTAGAGTACAGCGAGAAGCCGGATGTAAAAACAGGGTTTATATTACTAGTTAAGCCAATAGGAGTACTCCCGTCATTTCGCTCATACTATCCCTTAGTTTAGCAATGCAGACCCACGTATAACAGAGGAATTAAACTTGGATGGAGATCTATTATTTCATATAAGAGAGATAGAAGGATCTGTTACTAAAGGCCCACAAATGCTTTCTTTTTTGTGCTGGGGAGGGGGGGTAGGGGGTGGTCAGAACTTTTTGCCAGTCAAAGGGATAGCTTTCTAACGTTTCCAAACCGGACTGGATCTGCGTATGGGTGTAAATCGTACTTGTCAACTATCTTTTAATGGTATGCAGACCCAGTTCGGTTCGGAAACGCTAGAAAAGTACAACTCACTGCACGTCAACACCTGCACCATCTACAAGGGGCCCCGCCACTACAGTTAGAACATGATAAATTGGCTATCTGCGGCCAGGGATTACCGCCTCAACAATTGGTTGAAGGGTGTAGATCATGTCTGCTAACAGTAATTTGGGTCTCATATGCACAGCCAACCCGTCAGGTCTTAACGTAGTTTTCTTGAGCCACTGCTTACTGGGGGCTTGGAATTTACACAACCATTGGAGTACAGAAATCAGTCCCCTTGATTGCAATATGATCTCTAGTGGTCATCGCCTCCTATATACCGCCCAGTAGTAAGCATAATGCACACAAAACAAGGCTTGGTTGGACTCTCATTGGGCACTGCTGAATAGGGTAACCGCTTAAGTGGGCAATGACATAAATCACAACGACACACACTCCTGATATCCTTACACATTGGATGGTGAGCATGTGGCGAAGTAGTAAAAGGTTTCAGCGATTGAAACCTTGGTCCAAGGATAGGTTTTACGATATCATATTTCCACGGCATGAGGTGGGTACGGGGCTTGGAGTACCAGCCCCCGTCGGTATTGCGGGTCTGGTGCTTACATAGATGGCTGGGGTTCTGTCGTGTTGGACAAGGCCACCGCGCTATCTTCATCTTCGATTGCTCTGTCCCGCGCTTTGATAAAGCCTAGCCTCTGACCTCGTTATGATACTGCATATTACAACGGGTCTTCATAAGCCTCTCGAATCACTAAGGCTCTTTTCGTCTCCCTACGCTTACACTAATTTTAATACACATTACCTCGACTATGAGTATCCCTGGTCTTTTACTTGCGTGCCTTGGACATGATGTATTATTCCCACGTAAATCTACGATTCCTCAGATTTCAACGGGCTAATGCTTTTGATATGCAAACAGACAGAGCCAGAGTTGGGACTCAAAACTATAAACCCGGAGGTGGATCTCAGTCTGGCGTCGAAGCGCGGTATCGATGTTGAGTATTTGCTCCCTCAATTATAAATATATGGGTTTGAAGCCGTTGGGATTGGGTTAGACTGATACGTAGGACAGCATTGTGGCAGTTCACGGGCTAGGTGGACATCGCAGGAAATCATGGCAGCACAAGAAGACAAAGTTTTGTTGCCTAGAAGAGTTTGCGAGGGAGCTTAAGGGGGCCGCAAGGGTTTTCACATTTGGCTACGACGCATCTGTGGTGTTTACCCGGTCTACGGCCAGGATTACTACCATTGCGGATCGTTTACTAGAGGCAATAAGAAGAACACGACAAGGCGATCAGGTAAGGCCTATCCATGGTTGCGGCAACATGTTGAACGGAGCACGAGACTTCGGAGTCCGTGTGTTTACTGCCTATCTTGACTCAAGCTCGCGGAAAAGCGGCCCATAATCTTTATTTGTCATAGTTTAGGCGGTATCATTGTCAAAAAGGTTCGCCAGTACATATCTATAACCCATGCTAAATCTAGTTAACGCCCCCTTGTATTTTAGGCCATGCTGAACGCTGTTCACAATCCCACACATGCGACTTTGCTTCAATCAGTCTTTGGTATAATGTTTCTCGGCACACCACACCAAGGCAGTTCCCACGCAAATATAGCTAGTACAGTGATAAATATTTCTAAGCTCTCGAAATGGTCAAGAGCTTCCGGTCTTCTCAAAGCACTCAGAATCGAGTCAGAAACCCTCGAGGCAATCTCGAATGACTTCCGGCATCATTGTTCTGGAGGAAATCAAAGTTTTGAAAAGATAGTTTCCATTTTTGAGACTAGAATGACGCCAGGATTGGGCAAGGTGGTTAGTTTCCCGGTCCACTCCTACTGAATACCCCGGTAATCCCCCACCACTTTTTAGATCAAAAGACTAATATAGATATCTATGTATTGTTAGGTTGTGCCTAGGAGCTCAGCTGTCTTGGGACTTGCTGGCGAGATCGAAAATCAGATCGGGATGGAAACAGATCACAGAGGATTGTGCAAATTCCAGTCGGCGGACTCGGCTCTTTTTCAAATGCTATTTGACTATGTTCGTACTTTGGCGGAAGGGGCGGTGCAGAGACAGCAAGATAGTTAGTATCCATCAATAAGAATTCTTGATCTTCAGTTCGTGTATTAAACTGGACTTTCTGTAGTCATTTCACCAGAAGACGTGGAGCTCAGCCGGGCGCTGCACAGGGTAAACTATGAGGCCCACTTCGAAGACATATTGGCAAAGAGGTCACAAAAGACTGCCAGATGGATCTTCGAAAATGAGGCGTTTCTGAGTTGGAAATACTCCCCGGGATCTCGGGTTCTTTGGCTCACTGGGATAGTTGGAAGCGGTAAAACAGTGACAGCTGGGTCTGTCATTGACGAACTGACCAAGGAGGCTAATTCGATGATTGCGCACCGTCTTCGGCCTTTAGTTCTATATTTCTTTTCCGACAGCAAAGAAACAGCCAAGGCAGATCCTCTGAACCTTCTCTCATGTCTTCTGCGTCAGATCTTGAACTACCGAGTACCTCACCGAAGTAAGATTAGACATGCGACAAGCAGTGCAACTGATTCATTTTTGATCGCTCTTGGAAAAACGATGGATATCATGCGAGAGCTCTTTACTCACGTACGGAGGGTCTATATCATCCTTGACGCGCTGGATGAATGTGCAGGCGCCAAAGGGGAGCTCCTTACAAAGATCCTTGAAGCAGCCCACAGCTCTACCTGTGTGAAGGTTTTCGTGACCACCAGAATCCACCCCGGACAAGAGATCGACCAGGCATTTCAGAACCCCTCTTTTGGGAAGCTTATTGTCAAGATGTCGCTAGCAGAGAAAGAGGTCAAACAAGACATCGACAGGTTTCTTTTGCAGAACATTGATTCCACCCCAGGTCTACAAGCTATGGGCATTGAGTTGAAACAGAAAGTAAGGAATACAATAGCTGAGCAGGCGTCTGGAGTGTTTCTATGGGCGTCAATGGCGTGGGAGATGTTTCGTAGTCAGGCAGGCAGTGGATGGACACCCGAGATCGTTGACAAGGGCCTTGCGATGCTTGGAGATCTCAGCAGACAGGCCACTCCCATATCGCGACCCGCGCCTGTAGATTTATATGGATTCTACACTGCCATCCTGGATCGGCTGCCCGGGAATCATCGGGAAGATACGAGGCGGCTATTTAAATTTATAGTATTTGCCCACACGCCCCTCACCCTGCGCCAGCTTGATGATGCTTATGCCATTCGGAGCGGCGATATGGATCTCAAATCAATAGAAGGGCGAAGATGTTTCGCTCTTGCAGACGAGGTCAAGTCAAGGTGCTACCCCTTTGTAAAGATTGTGGGCGCCGACCAGACTATCAAGATAGTGCATTCGTCCATCAAAGAGTATTTTCTGGACGGTGGCTCTGGTAGCTACTTTTTCGGCGTTGATCATGACCGCGCTCACCTTGATATCTCCCTGACATGTCTCGCCTATCTAACCTTCACCGACTTTGCAGAAGATGACTTGACAAATCCGGAACAAACGAAAGTGGAGGAGACAGACCTAGAAACTATCCAAAAACATCCCTTCATCAAGTATTCTGCTACCCACTGGTCAGACCATGCAAAACTCGCCCAAGACCACACACGGATATGGGACACATTTCTTCGATGGATTGAAATTCCAAATAGCAGTATCCAGAGAGCTTTCCGGATATATTGGCGTACCAAAGGGAAAGGAGAATTCCCGCGTCAAGCAACAGCAATGCATATCCTGTGCTATCTAGGGATGGATAGACTCATTGAACATGCACTCTCAACCCAACAATCAATCTCGGGGGGTGGGCACGAGGCAGAGGCTGTAGGCGTCAGCTGGATCTCAACGGCTTGCCCTGATAGTGTGGGTAGATCACCATTACACTGGGCTGCAGCAAACGGGCATGAGAGAGTTGTGGCCATTCTGCTAGAAAAGAGCCCCAATGTGCAGCAACTTTTCCTTACCGCCCAAGACTCAAAGAGCACACCGCTGGCCCTGGCCGTTGATTACGGGCACATGAGGATCGTGGAGATGTTGTTGAATCACTCCAAAGGGCAGACCGAACATATCCAATTACTCGAGCTGGCATCTTCAGGCGGTCATTTAGAGCTTGTCAAGTTAATTTTTAGTTTTGGTGTTGATATCAATATCCCTGTGGGTGAATTTGGCTCTGTCCTCCACGCCGCTGCGTTTGCAGGTCACATCGCGATCGTCCGTTGGCTAGTGGAACACGGGGCCAATGTGAATTTAGATCATGATCATCATGGTACACCCCTACAGACGGCTTCATTCGAGGGGAATCTCGCTGTTGTTGAGTTCCTCTTGCAAAATCGTGCGGTTGTTAACTCTACTGGGGGATGTCATGGAAGTCCTCTTCAGGCGGCAGCATATCGGGGCCTGATCGAGATTGCGAATACCCTTATTAGCCATGGTGCAGATGTTAATGTCATTGGAGGGGCCCATGGAAGCCCCTTGGCCGCCGCCATATACGCTGGCCATCCCGATATGATTAAGCTTCTCAAGGCTAAGGGTGCTCGCTCAACCGCTGCGACCGTGCTGCGCAAGCCATCGCTATTAGATGAGGCTACAATTACTGCAATTAATCAAGTGGGCATGGAGTTCCAGAAGGGAAAGATGGAGGTTGTTGAGAAGATAGCGGAAAAGGTCGCAGGGGGATTCGTTACAGCTGTCGCCTCCAAAAATGAACCAGCACTCCGTTTACTTCTCCAGATTGGTCTCAGATCATTCAAGCTTGCGCTCAAGTTACAGGGCGCTGATGCCTTCCTCCTCTTAATCGTGAGAACGGCACTCATAGTATTAGAAGATGCAGTTGCAAAGGGTTTCGCCACCGGGATCGATATCATCACACGGCTATATACGGATGCCTTGTCCTATGCCCTTGACGAAGGCAGGACACGTCTGGTTGAGGACTTGTTATTTGATTGCATAAATGGCTTCAGGGCTTACCTTGATACCGGGGAGGATGAAAGAGCCAGGAATCTTATGATCGGTGGCATAGAGCTCCTATTCATGATTGTTAGGGTAGGGAAGAGTGGCTTAATTGAGATTGTTGCTAGGAAATGGATTGGAGTTGTGGAAGACCTCATGGGGGGGCAGCACGAGGTGAAGATTATTGGGATTGTCAGAGAATACACCGAGAAATGGGTCAACGCTGCTAGCGTACGGAATAAAGATATAGTCCTGACATATGGTAGAGCTGGCACATATGCACTCTCCATAGCAATTTTAACAGGCACAAAACGTATCGCCAATCGTCTTTCCAATATTTACACCGAAACAGTGCAAAAGGTCTTTGACTCTGAGAAGAAAGACATTATTTCATGGGCTATCAATCTTTTCAAAAAGCAGATCTCCGAGCTTAAGATCTCACGTTGTGATACTCAGGAGCTGAAAGAGATTTCCGCCTTCTGTCTTGAGTTTCTGCTCGCTACCGAGAGAGTGAGTCGAAATGGACGTCACTGCCGTGCCGCACAGAAGGTCTGCCTGGAAATAACCGTTCCAATTCTCAAAGACCTTGAACACTGCGGTCAGCTGGATACCCTTGAGTATACTACTCGAACGGCTCTCCAAGATAAACTATCCGATTGCGTTGACACGACCCAGGCGAAGAATCTGCAAAGGGATATCAACCGGGTTTTGTCAGGGATCATGAAAGTAAATAGTTCAGCAATCACGTTTTACTTGTCTCGCGTTATCCAGCATTTAAATGAGTACACAGGAGATATTATTAGGACGAGATGGGGTGAATAGTTATGTTCTCACATAGTGTGAGCCCTACCAAATCTCCAGCTTCTGTGCAAAGCTAACTATATTTCCCAGGGAGGGAGGTGTGATATCCGTAGCTGGGATCGACGGGACTATCAAAGTATGGCATCGAAAGATGCTGATGCTAGTTTCGGACACAACCTGAGTATTAAAGAAATCCCTGAAGCCCTTGCTCCGGGAATATACATTCTCTAAGACAAATCCTTTGTTATTGTCATACTACACTTTCACCTTTTATCTCAATCTTCAATGTTGTCATACCGATACGCTGCCCTTCATGGAGGGTTACGTACTACCTATATTAAAATAACGAATGTTCTTTTAGTGGAGGATTTTGACCAAGCTATATAGGCAGATATTCAATTACTTATTCTTAAACGTCAGTTCGGGGTCGAATACCGGCCCCAGCAATCTTCGGGGTGTTTATTAGAGTCTTTTATAGTGCCTGTTTGCGCCTGCGAGCAAGAACAAAATAAATAAATAAGGATCCATTAATTCGCGGCGTGTTAGGTAACCCTAACCCTGTTGCCTTTAATGACGAACCAGTAAACGACCCCAGCCCTGGATATCATATCAACAGGTCAAGTGATTTCCCAAGGTGGGCCGTGCTTTGGTCTCTTAGTTCCTTTGTTTTTTGTTTTTTATTAGGCCATAGCTTGATTTCTCGGTGAAGAGCGGGAAGAAACAGCGTACTCTATACTCCTCCCGGCAATGATGAAGGATTCCTTGTATTCCCCGCTTAATGCTAGCGAGGCTTGGTATTTCTTTTTCCGTTTCTTTTATTCATTTCGCGCGGCTTGCTATCGAGGGAGTGGGGACTACCCTTAGAGAAAGAAAAGCTATAGCGGCTTCATGAAGAGTATTGGTATCTCTATGATCAAATCGAAGTGCTCTATACTCCTTAGTTTCTTAATACTAACACCTCATAATAGGGATTGGGTTTGTAACCGAGATCTAATATAGAGACATGGCAAGATTTGTTAGTAAAGCAATATCAAGTTTACATTTTTTTTTTCTGGGGGGTCAGCAATTCACTTACAGACTAAGGTATAAGGTGGTAATCCGCAACGATGTATCTGGCGTCAGCTTACGGACCTTATGGCCTCACGACATAGTCTAGCACAATTACATTTGCCGCAGGTGTCTTTAAAGTGATACAACGGCCTCATCAGTGCTCTACCGCCACAACCATTTAGATACTCAGAAAACAAATCCGATATCTAGTTTTTTGTATATCCTGATTCAGGTTTTGCTTATCGGATCCGATGAGTATAGGTTATCATTCGTTCCAGTTTTCTGGCGTAATGACCGGTGATTACAATGTAGCGGTCCGGAGTAGGCGTAGCATCCACATAAGGATACCTAGTGTGCAACGGGGGTGTGGATAAGTCTGGCAGCACGTGCTGGTGATGTTGAGGCTTAAGTACCGCCAGACTTACCCTCACCCTGCGGGGCATACTAATTGGTGGCAATCACCAGTTAACCAATCAATGTGCAGGCCTCACACTCTCAAATCATTATGACAATATAACTATTAATATGTCCTGGGTGGATGGATGGGGCGGGGGGCGAAATCTCTCTCATGCGTAAATCCCGAACACTTGCTGCAAGGGTGTTCAGCTAAGCAGCTCTAGTCTCCACCACTTGGATGTATGAGACATTGTAAAATCTGTCCGATGCATTAGCGTGCCCTATCAAGGCATTGATTCCCAGGAATGGAGCAGCAGCTTGTCACTTTTATAGGACCTCTGAGGATTCCAAAGTTGATCAACATAGCGAACTGCTTACCCTCACCCAGAATCGGGATCACATGATATATAGGCATGGGAGCTTCTCCAATGTCTCAGAAGTCCAAGTGATAAAACCTAGATATATTATAAATTCACAGACTTACGCATGAGAGATATTCCGTCCTCTTTTCCGTCCATCCAGGACATAGGGTTCCAGGCAAGACTAGGCGTGGCCCCACTGGGAGTCAAGGCGCAGCAATTTCGAAAGCGTCATGAGATCCCTGGCAGTCTTTCGGCTTAGATAGGCCCTCCTCCCACCTTCCTGGGTCGATCCCGGGGGGCCTGCGGCTGACCCTCTGGCTGATTACCTGCGGTTTGGGGTGGGGTGCAAGGGTGCAGGGATATACTGTAGATTCCATAGATACATCTTTTATACTGAAGGGGCCAAAGGTATCGGCGCTTGGGTCAAAGACCAATATTGACGCAGGATAGCCCCGGGGTGTGTAGCGCGGTCCGGTCCCGCAGTTTCACAATCCACGGTGTCCCCATCTCCTTGCCCTTGTACGAAGATTCTTTGAATCAGAGTTAGGGCGCAGCAGCTGACCCAGATTCTCTGCTGTAGAGGTCAGCGCGATGACCCCCATAATTATCAAAGATATCGAGAAGTGTGTAGAAAGTGTTGATTGATGTGATTGTATTGAAGTGATTGATACATGAGACGGGGGATCGCCCCACATTTATACTTACGGAATGTAACACAGAACCGAATAGAAAACAATGGTGAAATGGCTACCTCTATGATCAACAAAAGCTTCCGCCACAATAAGGTATGACTGACGGGAGAGCGTCCTATTACAAGAAATCTTGACGGTTATAATCATAACTCAAGAGTACCACTCACACTTTCACAACGTTTTGGAACATCGATCTTCAAGCTAGAAGTAAGCGGCCTCGATAATAATGTTCAACGAAAATAGATTTTTGAGGCTCAAGCTGGAGCCACAAACCCAGTTGCCAAGGACTTCCTGCAACCCACAATTCCAGCTGCAGTCATTACAACCGTTGGCAATAGAGAGGGACATTCGGTACCCACCTCTCGCTCAATATCTGGCAGTGGCTGTGCCAGTGCTGTAAGGCTGTCATCCAGGAGTTCCAGTTCCCGATCAGCGCTTCCAAAGGTTAAACCACAATTTGTAGAGCAGTGGGGTGTTGGAAGTGTGTAATTTATCCATTCATTTTCAACCTAATCCTCGGCATTAGTCGAGTCCCTACTATGGTCGAGAATACTAATCCCAACCTTCTTGCAGTCATGATGAATCTTAGATTTACCCCCTCATAATAGCGAATTATTGTTTTCGCTTCCTAGAATTGAATACCAAGCTATCTTTAAGCAAAAGACCTTTAACACCCTGACTCGTAGCTCTAGGCCCATTCGCACCAGATTGCCCCCAACATTCTAAGCTAGCTCATCATACAGGTTACTCCCTGTTGAATTGTTTCCAGTTCTGCAGGCCTCAGGGATACTTTGGGTGCTAGTTGAGTGCTACGGGTTGAAATTATTCCCAATCTGGCGAGGAAAGAAGAAAGAATTCACAGTGTAGTTGGTTATAGAGGAGAGGGTACCACTGCTGTGGCTGATGGTGATGTAGCGGCGGATAGGGCATGATTGATGAGTTAATTATACAACCGAGATATTAAGGAGAGAATCCGTGTACAGGACCAGTACTGATTGGCCACAGCGAAGTGGGTATTGTTAGTTTGGTGAACTATTTTGGGTAGGATAGGTCCCGCCGATGGGTTTGAAAAACCGACCTGGATTGGATAGGTAAAGTCATTTTGGGGGCAACAACGATACTGGTTGAACGACGAATAGGGATATTTGGCAGTCAGAGCACAGGCTCTCAGGCTATTATCAATTCGCTTCATTGACTAAGGTCTGTGTTTTCGTCGCTGCCCCAGGCTCGCCGTTGCCCCCAAATTGGCTTTATTGCTATCAGAAGGGTGTTGAGTGGGCCGGCAACTAGTTGTGGGATCGTCAGAAGGGTTTAAATTCATTAGCTTATCACATTATTTCACTCTCCCCGGATTGCTAACGCAGATTTCAGCTAATGGCTTTTTTAACTTTTATCTCCAGGGCCCCTAATTCTTTCCTTTATTGTTATGTTTGGGAACAAAACAGCCCACTATGTGAAATCTACAAGTAGTAATTCTAGCGAGACTGTTCATTGTTATCTCCTGTTCCTTCAAATAGTACGCTCTCCCGTAAGTCAGAATACTATTGTGGCGAATGTTTCATTGGTATTTGTCCTGGATTTTTTATTAGTCACCTTACTATGTTTTTCTATTGGGTTCTGTGTCACATCTCTCAGGTATAAATAAGGGGCGGTTTCCCTTCTCATGTATCCATAGGTTCAATCGATATCACTATCTATTCTCTATATCTTTACTGTTTGCCTGACTAGGCGGCCGGCTGCATAATAAAAAGCGTGCCGCAAACACACCTTCACCTTGCTCATTTCTTTAAACCAAACCGCGACACAAACTCCGTAATAGCCGTAATATCCCAATGAAACAGGGAGTAAACGATACCTTGAAAAGAAATAACGCAATTGCAAACAGACCTGATGCCTTTCCTCCATGCCCTCGAAATAACCATGCACAGCTTCCGCAATCAGGGTTTTCATCTTAGCCTAATTCTCCGTCGCTTTCCTATCCGACCCCCAAAGAGTTTCTTTATATTTGACCTTGGTTCTCCACTCACTGAGATGTTCTTTCAGCAAGAAGATAATCACCTGGAAAATGTTGAGTTAGTTATGAAAATGTCAAGAATCACCCGAGCACTCACTGCGCCGGCACCGCAAAGTATGACTACTATCTGCCAGTTGATTATCCCGATATCCCCTTGATCGGAGCGACATCCTACCACGCGACTTCAGCAAGTGTAGGAGGTTGAGCCTCATTACCACAATTCCCTTCATAAGGGCAGTACCTTGGTAAATTGAATGAAGTTGTTTTCGAGACGCAAGACACGGCTTTTAATATCGGTCTATAAAAAAGTGATTTGGGTTTTGATATTGCACATAGATACATACAGCAATATGGTTGGTTTGTGGCGCCTCTGTCTCTTCCAACTCAGGAGTCTTATCATGACGGACACCTCTGCGTTGAACAAATCTATGTGGTGTGATCGTTGCACGGCGAAGGATTCTTACACAATTGTGCGGACCATGATGTTCGTTTAAAGAGAATAATTTATTCCCGTTATGGATAGAGAATAAAACTTCGCAGTGTAGAAATGTTCTGGTTGCGAAAACTATGTAAAGGTTTAGAGGTCATGTTAGAAGCTAGGGTCTTATCATAGCAAGCCCGGGTAACTGAAATGCGATGGCGCCTCAGCAAGCGCTTACGCCACTCGCGGCTCGCTTCACTCACTTACCCTCTACCTCCATTGGTTCATGCTGTTGGCGACTACGTGTTTACGGATATCAAAGATATGGCTAATGCTAAGAGATAATTCTTTAGCTTTTAAACGAAGTAATATTGTTAAACCGGATTCCGCTCGCTTGAAGGACTGATGTCTCCTCAACTTCCCGGGAATCTGGCCCTCTATTTATACAAGAATCTAACGGAAGACATCATAACTAGGCAAAAGGAGCGACCCGGGGTAGTCTTCTTGAAAGTTCAAGAACATGGGGACAGGTTTGATACCGTCGAAGGTTCGAACTACTAGGAACTGGAATGTCGGGCTGATTAACGATGAAGGTAAAAACTAAATATTTAAATATATTTAAACTAATGCTAACCAACGGAAGGAAGACGTTGTGTGAAGAGGAACGGAAAGGAAGAAAGAGAAGACACTATTCTAACGGCGTTTCGTGTCTTTGTCTAGATTGCGGAGGAAGGATATCGGTTTGGGTTCTTGACGCGTTGTCTTTGGGGTATTCACTTCTCCTTCGGATGTTCTTTCAGGTTCTCGAGTAACAATCATTTTTCTTCACTGTAATTTTCCTAAATGTGCTCCCGT
Source organism: Morchella rufobrunnea (assembly GCA_024713595.1). NCBI lineage: Eukaryota > Fungi > Ascomycota > Pezizomycetes > Pezizales > Morchellaceae > Morchella > Morchella rufobrunnea. Next base: position 1,048,778 of record JAMGYT010000025.1, read on the forward strand.
GAGTTTCAGTCGCACGGATTATTAATCATGTCTCGGCGCCGTGGCGTCACTTGTACATATATGGCTCTACTTCCCCTTTGTCTCCTTTCCTTTCTGCCTGACGCAATCTTCCTGTTGTTTTGAGGTTTTTTTCGTTTGCGTTTTATTTCTCTACGGGTTATTCCTTTTGGTCTTCGGGTATTCAAATATATTACATTAAATCTTCTAAACATTGTTCGCTTCGCATAACGTGTCCAAGTCTCCGAAATGCTATCGATCGGTATCAAGTCCAATCCTCCCAGAATCTCTCCGTCAGTTATAGTCCGACCTTCTTGAATACGTTCCGTCGTGTTGTGTCTCTCGGTACTTGGTCGCTAGAGTCGATACCTAACCCTGGCCCCGCTCCCGTAACCCCGCTATTTCCAGCATTCCTCTGTCCCTCCTGTTCAGCTGGTAACAACTATCGACTATATATACAAAAGATTCTTCAGGCAACCGAACTCCGAAGAAACTCATAGAAGCTCCACTGATTTAGCTTCACATCAATGCGAATAGAAAAATACGGCGAGAAGAGAAAATATACAAGGAAGAAATTGTGCCGCAGCAACGCCTCACGCAACTGAGAACCTGATAGGAAATTCCAACAACTCATTACTGATGCAACCCTGCTTCGCATTTGGCTTCTGGGTAACGGCACAGGATTAGACCTAGCCTGTCGGCGTCGGTCCGTCATAGTAGCTCCCTGTCTAGGCTCGATCTTCGCCAGAGTTCTCGTAGTACTTAGCTTGGTGGGGTAGAGGCGGTGAAAGCGTATCAGGAGGGTTGGAGAATTGGAGATGCATCAGCAAAAAATCAGGTCTCGTCCTGTGGCGTCCCGGCGCCCTATATGCCCAGGGTGAGCTGGGCGCCCAATTGGTTTGCTTATGCTAAAGCCCACGCCCTGGCGCCATAAGATCGCCCCTGGCGTCTGGGATGAGGATATCACGCCCTGGGCTCGTCTGGAGCTTGTCTGCGGCTTGTCTGCGGCTCATTTGGGGCGTCCTGGGCTCGTCCATTTCTCATCTGGGCTCGCCTTGCCTCGCCTGAAGTACCTTTTGCCCGGCAGACGTCCTTTTAGCACCCTGTAGTCTGGCAAAATGAGGTCAAACCGGGAAAAGCTACTTTATTCTGGACATAGTCTGCCCCGATATATAATACTATTTACATGGTAATCCCCACCCACACCCTCCACTTGCCCACCGCCCGCCTCACGGCTGCCATATGCTTACCTACTACCCTGCAACCGGTTATCGTCGCTGATTGAAAGCCCGATTTGGAGCCAGATTTGGAATCAGATTTGGAGCCAGATTCAGCGCCTGATTCGGTGCCTGATTCGATGCCTAGAGAGGCGTCGATTCGGTGCATACAGAAGTGTCGATTCGGTGCCTGGAAAGGTGTCGATTCGGTGCCTGAAGAGGTGCCCGATTCCGTGCCTGGAGAGGTCTAATGGTGTTTCGTGTCTTGGTTTGGACTACGGAGGAAGAATATCGCTTTGGGTTCTCGGCACATTGCCTTTCGAATTATCAATTCTTGTTTGGGTTTCGTTTCGGGTTCTCGTCTGACGGTCATTTCTCTTCCCTGTAATTTTCCTTACTATGCTTCCGTGAGTTTCCGTCGCGCGGATCATTAATCATGTCTCGGCGTCTCGGCGTCACTTGTATATATATGGCTCTACTTTCCCTCTGTTTTTCTTTCCTTTCTTCCTCACGCAATCATCCTGTTGTATTGGGGTTCTTTTCGTTTGGGTTTTTATCTCTCTACGGGTTATTCCTTCTGGTCCTTGGGTACTTAAATATATTACGTTAAATCCTCTAAATATCGTTCGCTTCGCGTAAACTTGTCCGAGTCCCCAAAGTCTCCCCGATCGGTATCAAGCCCGATCCCTCCTGAATCTTCCCGTTGGTTATAGTCCGGCCCTCCTGAATACATTCCGTCGTGTTGTGTCTCTCGGTTTAGTTTATGACAGCCAAACGAGTCCTCTATTGGTACCTTCGTGTTCACTACTTCGTACGCGAGATAATCTACATCATCGCCCCCGAGCTTTGAAGGGTTACCCTTCTTTCCCCCACATTCTTCTCTCGTCCGGTTCAGCGCGTAACATCAAGATTGCGTCTCAACCGACCGACACATTCAACATGTCCTTCCCTGCCGTCGCCGCCCTCCTGGATCGGTTGTCGGCCTTCATCCAGACAATTCTCATCCCAGTTCCAGAGGATGGCGAGGAATGGAATGAGGTCGACGACCTCATCGAGGATGCAAAAGTTCATTCTCGATCTATTTTCTCTGTTCCTGCCCTGCTTGCTCAAGCCCCTGCCCCCCGTATTTCTGCCCCCACTATTGCTACCCAATTCATTACCGATCCTTCTCACACCCCGAGGAGAGTGGCCCTCATGGATTTGTCTAACCTCCGCCCCTGGACCCGTGGTCCCTTGTCCCCAGTTGAGCGCTCCCACCGCATCTCCCAAGTGTTCTGCATGTATTGTGAAAGCTCTGATCATTTTGATACGGAGTACCCAGCTTCTCACTGAACCCCTACCCCTGCCCATCCCCTCCGCGCTGCTGCCACTATGCATAGTGCCCTGCATTCTGGTGCTTTTAACATTTCTTCTGGTGTTTCGGGTTCTTCTTCTTCTTCCATTTCTGCTTCTGGTTCTGGTCCTTCTGGGTGGTCTTTTCCTTCGGGTTCTCTTAGTGGTTCTGCTTCTGCTTCTTCGGGTTATGATTCCTTTTGTGTCCCTAGTATTTCCAATAGTCGTTTTCACTTTGCCCTGGGCCAGCCGCCGGGAAATGAGGACAGCTTGTCCTAAGTGGCTTCCGTCAAACTCGCCCGATCTTTCATGCTTTGTCTGTACTTTCGGTTTCTAGTTTCTCTGTCATTTCTGCTGTTGGTTCATCCGATAATGATCACCTTGTTGCTTCGTGTTCCCTGTCCAATAAGAATAAATCTGTTAAATCATATGCATTAGTAGACACTAGAGCATTCGGAATTGCTTTCATAGATGAGAGAATCGCATACCACCACAATCTTGTAATAAACCTCTTGCCTCATCTCCGTAAACTCCAAGTCATCGACGGGAGAAAAATCTCCTCCATTGAAAGTACCAACTCTGCACAATTCTCCATCTGTGTCTCTCACCACTTTGAAAATGTCACCGCTTTCGTCATCAGATTGGGACATTACCTGTTGGCCCTTGGAATTCCTTGGCTCCGTTGTCACAATGCTAAATTAGACTTCGCCAGCAATTTTATCACCTTCGACTCCCAAAGTTGTCTCCAGCTCTGTAAGGATGACCCTTCCCACACCACAATCCAAGGTATCTCGCCCTCACTCCCCCGCACATATGATATAGAAATAGAAATTGTAAATGCTGCTACATTCGCAAAAGAATCCGTAGGGCTCACCGTCTATTCATTGATCCTCCCTATGGATTCTGTGAAAACCTCCAACAACTCTTTACCCCTAATGGAGCGCGAATACCTGGACTGTTTAACCTTCATATGAGAAGAAGAAGCCAATCGCCTCCCCCTTCATCGACCATATGATAACAAGATGCCCCTACAACTCGGCACAACTCCCTCTTTTGGCTCAATGTATAGCATGGCCAGCGAAGAACTGAAGGTTCTCATGGAATATATCGACAAACATTTGGCTAATGGGTTCATCCACCATAGTTCGTCCCCCGCTGGCTCCCCCATCCTATTCGTAAAGAAAGCGGCTGGTGGGCTTCCTCTCTGTGTAGATTACCGGGGCCTGAATGCAATAAGTATCTAGAACCAATACCTCCTACCGCTATCCAAAGAAACCTTCAACATGCTAAGTCAGGCCAAGTGGTTTACCAAATTGGATCTCATGGGAGCTTACAATCTAGATCGCATCGCCGCAGGAGACGAATGGAAAACTGATTTCAGAACCTGCCTTAGTCATTTTGAATATAAAATAATGCCCTTTGGTTAACTAACGCTCCCGGAACCTCCAGCATTTCATCAAGGATACATTACGGTTGTATTTGGAGCATTTTTCCATGGTCTACCTAGACGACGTCTTAATTTTCAGTAATGATCTGGAAACCCACCGAGAACACGTTCGGAAAGTGTTGAAGGCCTTGATCGCAACTTGCCTGTATGGTACCCCTGAGAAATGCGAATTCCACGTCTAAGAAACTAAGTACCTAGGATTGATTATCACAACTGAAGGCCTGAGACTGGATCCCCATAAAGTGGAAAAAATGCGCAACTGGGAAAGTCCAAAGTCGTTAAAGGAAATCAAGGAATTCCAAGGGTTCACCCATTTCTACCGGCACTTCATTAAGGATTATGCTCGGATAAGTCGTTCCATGACACTGCTAATGCATAATAATACCCCCTTCATTTGGTCTCCTGCTTGTGAAGAAATGTTTAATGAATTAAAGATCACTTTCATCTCCTATCCAATCCTCCATCACTTTGACCCCGAAAGACAAGACATTGTGAAAACTGATGCCTCTGACTATGTTTCAGCTGCCGTGCTCTCCCAGTATGCTGACGATGGCCTCTTGCACCTAGACGCCTATTTTAACAAGCAACATACACGGGTCGAAATCAACTACCAAATCTATGTCAAAGAACTCCTCGGGGTAGTCCGATGCTTCGAAGAATAGAGATCAGAGTTACAGTCAGTGGCAGAACCAATAGAGGTTCTTAGCGATCACCGAAACCTGGAATATTTCATCATGAAAAGGAATCTGAGTCACCGACAAGCCTGATGGTCTAAATTCCTATCCCGATTGAACTATAAAATCACATATCGGCCTGGGAACCAGGGAGGAAGACCATACGCACTGGCTAGGAGATCAGGCGATCTCTCTAAGGAGGACGATGAACACCTGTTCAACCAGGATCAAGTGGTTTTGAAGAGTCAAAACGTTTATCACAAGCTAAGTTTGTTCGTGACTTCTTCGTCAAATGAGGTAGCCGAAGATGCGGCCCCCCTGGAAAACTCCTTGACTTAATATATATTAAGGACCAATGCTGAACAAGATAATAGAAGCCGTGCAACGCGGCGACACCCAGTCCTGAGAAATAACGTTGGCCGAATTATCACAGATGGATCTTGGGTCTTCCGTGGTGTCTTACGAAGTGTTCCGGGAGGCGAGGAGCCAAGGTACACGACCGAGGCCAGGGTAGTTCGCGTATATGAACCGGAGGATAGGTTCAATACCTTTAGTATTCGGGGACTGTGGGAACCCCTCGAGTTCACAGGGGTGCAAGTAGTTCGGAGTTCGTAGATGTACCTAAGTACCGAAACAATAGTATTTCCTAATGACAAAGAAGGTTGCGTGAAGAGAAAAGGAAAGGAAGAGAAACTAATACAGGTGGGAGGCGAGGCCTCTAGATATATCCCAGCACTTCCTTCGCTTACTCATCTATAGAACCTGATAGAAGAACATAAGAGATGCGTTACAAAGCGAGTGACTCATTAATCCCTGTATTCCAGAACCGGACGGAAACTCATAGAACTTTACAAACAAATGGAAACCCACTAAACCCTTTTCCTTCACGCTTGCATGTGTCCTCGTGCTACGCCGTGATACGAATGCTCAACTCGACGAGGCCTGTTCACATACAGAAGTAAGCTCTATGTTCTAGATGATCAAGAACTCCAGTTATACCTCCTCCGAAAACATCAAGATGCATCAGCAGCTGGACATATGGGCAAGGCTAAAACCATCTAACTCATCTCTCGCGCCTATTACAGACCCATGATGCGAACCGCAGTGGACCGATATGTTTGTAATTGCTATACGTGTAGTCGAAGCAAGACTGCTCACCATGCCCCCTTCGGAGTACCACGTCCTCTCTCGGCTCCACAAGGACCTTGAGTCCATATATCAATAGATTTCGTCACAGGTTTGCCCCTAAAACGTGGTAAGGATATCATCTGAGTAGTTGTGGGCCGTCTCTCTAAAATCAACCATTACATCGCCTGTAACACCACCACGGGATCAGAACACTTGGTCCGACTATGCATCAAGCACGTATGGAAACTATATGGCCTCCCGTCAATATAGTCTCGGACCGTGGCACCCGATTCACCTCGCATTTCTGGAAGTCCCTCTGCAAACAACTTAAAATCACTCCAGCCATGTCATCAGCCTTGCAACCAGTAACGGATGGACAAACTGAACGAGCGAACGCGGTTATGGAACAATACCTCCGTAGTTATATATCCTATCAGCAGGATAATTGGGCGGACTGGTTACCTATTGCGGAATTTAGTGCCAATAATGCTATTTCAGAAACTACTCAAGTATTTCCCTTCGCGGCTAATTATGGGTATAACCCTCGATTCACTCACACATTGGCCCTGCCACCATACTTGGGACAACCACAGGATATTAATGCTTTGGCCAACCGCCTCGCGCAAATTCATGACGCCCTTGAGGTTGAAATTGGGTACACACAGGTCCGACAAGAGGAAAATGCCAACCGGCATAGCCTCCCGGCACCTGCCTATAATATTGGTGATGAGGTATGGCTTATTGCTAAAAACATCCAGACCACGCCGCCGTTAAAGAAACTCAACTGGAAACGCCTCAGCCGATTCAAGATAAAAAACCATATCAGCCACTACGCGTATGAACTTCACCTTCCTGCGTCCATGAAAAACCACCCAGTCTTTCACGTATGCAAACACGAATCCTGCGCTATCGACTCCCTTCCTGGCCACATACCTCCACCGGCACCCCCGATTATCATTGAAGGCGAAGTTGAATGGGAGGTCGACGAAATTCTTAATTCACGGTTACGTCATGGGGGTCTTCAATAGCTGTTGAAGTGTAAAAGGTACGACGCCCCGACGTGAGAACCTTTCGAGAATATTTTCAACCCTCCGGTCCTCCTTACATGCTTCCACTGCCTCTACCCCACCAAGCCAGGTCCTACAAGAGCTCACTCGGAGTTCGAACCTAGAGAGGGAGCTACTATCACAGACCGACACTGACAGGATGGATCTAGGCCTGTCCCATTACCAAGCAGGCAACTGCGAAGCAGGGTTGTATGAGTATTGGGTTGTTAGGATTTCCTGTTTGGTTCCCACTCTTGTCAGGTGTTGCTGCGGTACGGTTCTTCCTTGTATATTTTCCTTCTTCCCTGTAATTCTCTATTCGGAGTGGTGTAATGGTAAATTAGTGGGACTTCTATAGGTTTCTTTGGGGTTCGGTTGCGTGGAGAGTCTTTTGTATATATAGTCGATGATGTCTTCTCCTTCTTTCTTTTCTTGACGGTATTAAGCCCGCTTCTGCATTATCGAATTTTCATGAAGCGTAGCCCGAATCATTCCTCCTACCTAATTACGACGTCGTCCGTTAGAACCGCGTAGTTTGGAAGTTCTTAGCATTAAGCAATACCTCATCACTGACCTTGTAGGTAGGAGCTAGAAGATGATGCCGGTTCGTGTTTTCCTCTTGACGGGCCTAAGCATATTCTATTTCAGCTTTATCACGGACCGACAGCGAAAGGGTAAGTCTAGGCCTGTGCCATTACCAAGAAGGCAATTGCGAAGCAGTATTGTATTAGTTATAGGTTGTTATGATTTCCTATTCGGTTTTTGCTTGTGTAAGGCGTTGTTGCGGCATAGTTTCTTCCTTGTATATTTTCTCTCTTCTATTACAGACCGACACCGATAGGCCAAGTCTAGGCCCGCCTCACTGCCATGAAGGCAACTGCAGAACAGGGTTGTATGAGGAATGGATTGCTGGGATCTCCTATTTAGGTTTTGATTGCGTTAGGCATTACTGCGGCATGGTTTCTTCCTTATACATTTTCTCTCTTCCCTGTATTTTCTCTTCGGTGTGGTGTGATGATAAATCAGAGTGTGGTTTCCATGGGATTCTTCGGGGTTCGGTTGCGTGGAGGTTTCTCTGTATATATAATCGCTGCTGTCTTTCCTATCTTTTTTCTTTCTCCTTCTCGCAACGTCTTCTTTTTGTTAGTTAGGTTTTAGTTTGAATATATCTTGGTCGGTGAATCAACCGACCCTCCAGTTCCTAGTTCCCTAAGTCTCCGACAGTATCAAGCCCATCCCCGTATCTCTGCCTCTACGAAGCGTACTCCAAGCCGCTCCTCCCATCTAGTCACGCCGTCGTCCATTAGATCTTCCCTGTAATTTTCTATTCGAATAGTATGATGTTAAATCAGTGGCGTCTCTGTAGGTTTCTTCAGGGTTCGGTTGCATGAAGAGTCTTTTGTATATATAGTCGATGGTGTCTTCTCTTTCTTCCTTTCTTTTCCACTTCATGCAACGCCTCCTTTTGGCTGGTTAGTTTTTAGTTTGAAGATATTTGGTATTTGGCTTTCCACCCTCGTCGGTAATCAGCCCGACCCTTCAGTTCCTAGTAGTTCAAATCTTCGACGGTATGAAGCCCGTCTCGTGCCCTTTGAACCTTCGCGAAGTGTACCCCGGGTTGCCCTTCCTGCCTAGCTACGACATCGTCCGTTAGATCCTATGTGGAATTTCGGTACCTGATCGAGCAATTTTTAGGACGTATTTCCATCCTTTGCTTCATTCAGCCTTAGCCGCATTCATGCTTTTCCTATAACATTACCAATTATTAATAAAAAATCAATAACAATCCGTCCTAATATAGGTTTTAATAGTGGTTCCTAAATAATGGAACAATACAAAAGAGCCAAATATTTAAATCCTAACCCCTTAGTGTTTTTCCTGTCAAATAACTGTTTTCAATGCAATTTCTAGAAGTTAGCGATTGGATTGTTCAGACAGCAAGTCAAATCTTTAGTAGTAGACCCTCGATGTTACTTGCCGTCAAGTAACTGTTTTCGATGCAATTTGTAGATGGTAGCAATTGGAAAGTATTTGAATTGCCTTAGAATTCTATTAACTGGAAATTTCATATATACGTCGAACAATGCTACAACTCTCATATTGCTACAGCCGCTTGCCTTCCTAGTCCTCTGCCGCCTGCCACGTGCGCCTACCTCTCTACTTGCCAAACGTTTATCAATTGGACGAGTTGGTTCCCAGCCCTACCCTACCACCTTGTCTAGGTTTACCCCCGTGCCATCGATGTGCGATACGAGCCGAAATGTACCCAGTTTGAGGGCAACAGGTGCATCTTGCAGTGAAAGCACGATACGTGATGTGTGTTCTCGTTCTAGGCCCGATATCGAGCCTCGCATCTAATTGAATGTATTTAAAATGGCGAATTTCAGAGGTCCCAGACGCCAGAGCCCTGTGGCATCAAGTTTATCGACTCTATATAAGAACTCAGGGCTAGGGTTACTAGCTAGTAGTACCCACTACTACAGCCTACTATGATAGCGATTTGATCAATAACTTCCGTGTCTAAATATTCAGTCCTGGCGGTGGAAAGCCCGCAAAGAGCTCAGAATTTGAGGATTTAGGTCTGGCCAACTCGCTCTATTGTGCGACCACAAATATGTTTATTTGCAGCAAGTTACGAATGGGTATTTACGTGAAGAAGGTACTATTGCTAGATTTTTACATAACTAGTACTGTACTAACTCTCATTCTCATGATGCATTCGTTGAATGACACGTGTTATACTAGCTTGTGCTACATCATACGCAGATCCGGTACCATGGGCCTCTTAAAGCTGCTGTGGTGTGTGCGATCTCCCTAGTAACCTCCAGTAGCAAACTATGAGTGACTTTGTCGTTTAGTGTATAATCCATATCGTCAGTTAGTGATCAATGACTATCTAATTTGCGATTAAATAAGTGATCATTTAAAATTGTCATTTATGTGGCTACAATTAATAAATGACCCAATCATTTATTACATTTTAGGTATATATATATCATTTCATCATTTTATGCCACTTGTATTAATTATTTTCGGTACTGCTTCTACTATCACCGCTGCTACTATCATTAGCTGTGGAAATGATTGCAATAAGTAGGAGATAAAGGGCTTGACTATTATAATGGCATTGATGGCGATGGGGTGTGGGAGAAAATGGCTGCGAAGTTCAGGAGAGGAGGGGCGGGGAGGTGCCATTATATAGCTGGTGGTTGAATAAGGTTTCATTAGTGCAAAGTTTAAAATGTTGCACCTAGAGGGTGAAGGGAAGACTGGTCGTTTAGATAAATGACCTCTAAACGACGAAGTCATTCAATGTTGTCCTCTAGAGAACAGATCGCTCCTTTCTTTTTTTTTGATGCATTGAGTAACTCATTGCTGTATTTTTAGCCCTCAAACTAACATCGGGGTGGTCAAATTTGATACTAGATAAGGGCCACATGCAATATAGAATCGTCGGCATCACTAGTAGTTGCCAAGTGCCGTTGACTAAGCACTCCCGATCAATATTCTTGTCAATAATTTACCTCCTTCAGTAGAAACCTAATAGTGGATGTGGTGAATTTTACTAATATTGGATATGCTTCGGTTATTTATTATACCTTCTAGCCTCACACATTGTGCACTCATGGCAACGAGAAATTTCCCATTCTGCCCCAACAAACCTATTCTGTCGATTAAATACTCTTGAATGTGATTACCTCCTATAGGTTTATACGGGAATGGGAATAAAATAAACTTGAGGAATCAATGATGCGTTTGCAGAACCCTGAAGAGAAAATGGATTGACTTTTAGCAAAATGAGGCCGGGAAACAAAGTAGGATATAATATACAAGATATTGTTTTTCATATGCGCAAAGAAAGCTTCCCGTAACCTATCATCCCTGATACTATACAAACTCCTGATGTCTCTATCAACCATAGATTGTTAGTTCATAACAGTTTTGATCTCTTCTTTAATAATCTTTGATTTTTCATCCTCAATATCTAATAAGTACTTATGTAAGATATATGCTACTTTGAACCATTGAATCACTGCTCGATGAGAAATAATGTCCTTTATTCGTATACCAACTAATTTAAATACTGGTGACCATGTCTTCGATGTTGCAGGAGCATTTGCAATCATGATACGACAAGAGCCCAGAACTACAGTAACTTTTTGTATTCCGGTGGTAGAGGGGCATTTTGAAGGAAGTGATCATCCTTTGTGTACAAGTGTAAGCTGACTGCCCGATAAGAAATTCGTTATTCCTGAAAAAGCTTTCTTGATGCAGTGCAATCTGGGAGTTATTGAACACTCTTCACTCGGGTAGTTCAGAGGTATCACCCACATGTGTGTATGTGATCCATCCCTTGTCATCGCATATCACTATCGAGTTCAAAGCGTATATATGATCCTGCTCAGTTGAAGTAAAGATACCGCTTATTTAATGGTGCGGGCTTCGAAATAATAGATCTACCGTCTACAAATCAAGCGCAGCCACTAGGAATCACCCCCAAACTATCTATACAAATTCGTTCCTTTGTTTGACTCCTTTCTTGAGCATTTAGCCAGTATATATATTTCTGTCCTGAAGCAATTAATTCTTTTCTTATACAAGATACAGATAAACGGATTGTTTCTTCTGATAAAGTAAGAATTGTACTAGACAATAAGTTGGTATCCCCTACTGCTCAGCCACTAAATTCGCAAAGAAAAACCGCTACTTGGTATTTAACTGCCTTTTGTTGGTTTTCGACGAGTTTCGAAAGGCTGAATCATTCACAATTAATCCTAACATTTGATAAAATGCTTGGTTAGACATACGAAAGAAAGCCCTAAAAGCCCGCTCTTTCTGAAGAAATAGCTGGTCAAAGGATTCATCAATATTTCTATGCTTCAACATATAGGACCAGTCTTGCCAGTATCTGAAGGACTCAATAGTGAAATTTATAGCTGAATAAAGTTACACAGGATCGTTGTTGTGCCAGCGATTGTTTATGGGATTTAGTCCCTCTGTCATCTCTCTCTCAAACTCATCAAAGTTTTCTTCATCAAACCCTTCCCTACTAACCTCCTTCAGCTCTTCTATGTCTATATTTTATTGGTTAAACTATTAGGGTGATATTGCTGACAGGTAGGGCATCATATTCATCTACAAGCTCAACACTCGGCATAGTCTACAAAGCGCTCAACCATTTTCTTTCATCCAATTTTTCGACATGTCAATTTGATGGTCAGAATTGATGACAGCTGTATCCCAATCCTTTCGGTCGAGTTTCAGTGATTTTCAACGAATTCTCTCTTAACTATATGGGGCGTAACGACAGGGAGAAAAATCCTTTCCCACAAGCCCACCTCACAAAAAGGCTTTGGAAGATTATTGACAGGCTAACCTCACTCTATCTACAACGTAAGGTTAAGAAGCACAACTCGGGGACACCAACTCAGCTTTGATTACACTTTTTATTACCTTCAGCGGCTTGAGCGCAGTCTGCTCTGCCCAATCGCGCCATGGCAAACGGAGGACCTTGGCCTGCGTATAACTACTTTTGGATAAGAGCAGGAGTTTCTATATTGTACTTCGAGCCCTAGAGTTAGTTATAGAAAACTAATTGGAGGTACAGCCGCTCCACAGAAGTGTTTCTAGTTTAATTTTAGCCTCAGTGCGTAGTGTGTTGATATTGATGTTGGGGTTCAAGGCGACGAAAGATATATAAGAATATTCGTGGCTGTAGACAAGAGCAGGTATACTGTTGTTCATATACTTCATTGCATGATCCTAGGCGCCATTGGTCACTCACAATCCTTTCTCTTCAGGTTCTTTGATTGCCCGTCATGTTTACATATAGAGTAATATCCCACTCCGAAATCGGAACTCTGAACTGTTTTATATATAGATTGGCTGTATGTCGGCTATTGATACGGAAAGTGAAGATTGTTAATTTTATGCTACATTGTCATACCAGACCTCGGCTATGTTTTAACCAACAAACCTGTAATAACTGACAAGTGACTGAGATGTAGTCACTTGCCAATTAGAGTACAACACATAAGAGATGACACCTTATGTGTCATCTACCACACACTTGTATATCTAGACTTTAGCTCTGCTTTGTATTGTTAATCCCTGAACTAATTAACGTATAACAATCCTCACACATTCTTTTCACGACACTGTTTATTGCTTCATACTTCGCCCCAATCAACAAAGATGACTCTGGACTAAGATTTATTGCCTCCTTACAGACTGGCTCCTGTGATGTATCAAGTCCTAAATGGGGTCATGATGTATTGGCCGAACATACCCCATCTCATTTATGCCTTCACACAATAGTCGTAGAAGACATAGTATCACCTCCCACCATCATTTAGTACAAGTGTCCTGCAAGAGCTGATATGTGTCAAACTCTCGAAACACACGCGACTTCTGGCTGTGAATCGTAGTATCTATATCGTTTGGCTTTAGCAGCTTTAGGTCCGCGTTGCGCGTCTTACACAGTGAACCAAACAAACCACCCACGTACACCGTGGTATATGTGAGGAATGAGAATCAACAATAACAACAGATGGTAGAGACGGCAAGCTTGAATGCAGCTGTTCAAGCAGGTGATTGGGCATGGTGTTCTTGGTGCTAAATCCAAGATCATAAGGCAATTGCAAGGCTCTGGCATCTAGCGAGTGGACTACATGAGTCTTGATAGGTGAGGATCTGTTTACTCATTAAATGCCGGAGCCTTAACTGGTACACGCAGTTCGGCTCTTTAGACATCATCCCAGATCTCTGATATTTCCTAGAGGAGTCGGGGTAGTAAATTAGCGTTCTTAATGATCCTGGGGGTATGGACATGAGTGGTATATTCTAAAGCTAATCCTACCTAAACCTTGGGACCACCTAAATCTAACCTGGATCACCTTTTTTGGTCAGTAACCCGGCTGACGTCCGTCTCAACATAATCAGATCCACGATAATCTCGTGACATGCAGACGGCCGGAAAGAACATGTAAGAGACATCATGGGCAGCGGACAACTAGACAGCAGACTTCAGGTATTGTCAGTTATCAGAAGTAAGCGAACATTCACACTGCGACCAAAACTTGAATGGGAACACAGCTTCTAATAATTATTACTCCAGAACCAGAAAGTTGAGGATGAAAACTTGATAGATACTCTCCCTAGTAGTGATAATATATTTAGCCCGAGTGTCACATCAACAGCGCTACTTTGTAATTTCGACATACTAGGTGGTTTTGGTGGTTGCTCTCCCAATATTCGCTTACTGGTGATACCTGACAATACATAGTAGGGCAATTGGGGACGAGCTCATGAACATAATCATTGTCGCCCTTTCATCATACATCATCGTTTCCTTTATCTCCGTTTTGAAATGAGGAGCTGCTGTACTATTACGCAGGCCTTAGTAACGATTCCGGTCCTCTGGACCGGTTTTGAGTACGCTCTAAAAGATCAATTCTACAACCCCAACAAACAACAAAAACCTGAGAAAGGTAGGGAGGATACTATAATACATGAAATTCATACAAACAATTTCGTCGCTCTGTTTGGCATAATTGTTTATTGCAAATAGAGAATTTCCATCTGGTTTCAGGTGTATCTTTCCACTTAGGACTGTCTTCCTGTCTTATTATCACAGCGTAGTATGACCTAGCATCAGAGGGTAAAGGAAAAGGCTTAACTACGGTTTCATTTGTCATGAAGGTTCTATAGGTTTTTATAGTTGTAGGGTTTAATGAGTCACTCATTTAGATTTCAATATGTTCACTCCTATGCTTTTCTTCTATCGGGTTCTATGAATGAGTAAGCGAAAGGAACATTAGAATATGTATAAGGATCTCGTCCCTTACTTATACCTCCTTCCGTTCTCATATCTGCTCATGTTCCCTCTCCTCGTATCATATATTTGAGAATTAGAAATTCAATCCTGACCCCGCTCCCTAATTCCGCTATATCTACCATTTCTCTCTTCTCTCAACATGGTGTGTAATACCTTGTATTGCTAATACAGTGCGTGGCAGAGAAACTATTTTGTGATAAGAGCTAGTTGTTGGTATTCCCGTAATGATTTAGTGATCGCCCCAAGCAACCTATATAAATTGTAATTTCCAACTATATAGAGAACTCAACAGCAGTTATAGGTATCCAGCTTCTTTCCGTCTTTTCCTTTTCTTCCTCAAGTTTGTTTTTGGCAAAGAAATTGGGGTTCATCATTATGATATTCATGATGTCGTTATGAACCAACAGACTGAAGCAATCAATACCTATAATATCCAGACATTGTATAGAAACTAGAAACGTGTTATAAATTTAATGAAGAATTACTGAATGTTCCAAATGCCCAAGATCTGGCAATTCTGACAGGGAATACTGCAAATTGTACGTCGACGCGATTGAGTGGTGTTTTGTGATCGGGATTGCTGCGTTATTATTTCCGTTCCTACTCCCAACTGATACATTCTTTTGGGTCGACTGATAACAGGTGTGCTTCAGTCCTAATATTTGGTCCTCATACTTGAATTATAGATATAGGTTGTGAAGTTGAAGGGGTATTATCGCCTAAAATAGTGATACATTGGATTTGGTAGACCTATTGAGCAAGTGCTGAGTTGGTAGGGTATTATTATTGTCTATGGAATAGTATCTTTTGAATTCTAAGGCTTTAAAAATTCAATATACATTGTGATTGAAGGATATTGACAGATATGAATTTAAAATTAGACATTCTGAATGAGTCTTTTTATATTAATTTATAGAACTTCAACTCTATTTATAGAAATCAAATCTTTTTCAAATTGTTTTTGGAACACTCCAGAACATTCTGAATAACTTCTAGATACCCCCTATTATTAATTTGATAAGTGGCTATGCTTTGGTGGTTGAGCAACAATTAGTGGGTAACGGGGAGGGTGGGTTGGATCGGGTCCCGTCGGGACTGGTCACGGTGCGGGGGATGGATACCACCCCTGAGCAGTCCCTTCACTACATATTTGTATCACTTCACACACGCTTCCAGTCACACGAATACGCCTTCACACTATAGAAAAATGCCCATACCCCACCCCCTCGTCATGGCTACTAGGGCCATCGAGTCGCCGGTTGTTAGGCTCCGGGCTGAGATGGAGGCAGTGATTAGCGGGCTCCGCGCGGAGATTGGCCAGCTGCGTGAGGAGTTTCGTGAAAGTTTCTACATTACCCCCAAAGCCCTTTCATCGGCCCCCCACCCCCCAGTCTCCCTTACATCGCTGACAAAACAAAACAGCCAAATCCTGCCACCGATGCGGCTTCACAATGACACGGTGACGGTGATCGCAGACGGTATGCCCATCACGTGCTAGCCACCTTGGCTGAGGGAAGACTCGGCGCTGACCGAGTAATCTAAGAAATCAGAGACACTGCCACCACCGCCTCCGCCAGCCTCCTCGCCACCATCATCGCCTCTCTCCCGGAAGGGGAAAAGCCAGACCCAGGTGGAACCCCACCCACCACCGCCACCCACATTGCCGACTGGATCACCACCAGTACAGGTAATGTTAGCCGACTTCTCGTCACCGCCTCGGCGGCCACCGCAGAGGAGGCCTTGGCATTTATTGACTCCGCCAACTCGGCATTTGACGAGTTGGCATTCCATGTACCGAACGCGACGGATTTCTCGGAAACCACCCAGGGGATCGCTAACCTGGTCACACAACTTCGGGCCGAACTTGCCGCTGCCGTCACTGCCAGGGACACCACCACTGCCGAGCTCCAAGATGCCCGCACCACAATTGCCCGGATGCAGGTGGAGCTTACGCAACCTGTGGTCAACCAAGGACGAGGGGGACTAACGGTCAACCAATTCCCAAACCCCACCGCCGTTTCCGATGCCCTCGTAGCCCTCCGCCGCCTCCGCCAAAATTGAACTCCGTTTGCCCAGTTCATCGTCGACTTCCAGAGCCAGGCCCACATTGCTGGATGGAACCCCGCCACAAATGGCTCAGAAATGGCCGGAGAACTAGTGGCATTATTCAGAACGGACCTTCGGGATGCGATCAATGCCGATCTTGCTGTGCTGGGCCGAGCCGGAGATATCAATTCCTTGACTTGGGGCGAACTCCGCCGCCGCTGCCTCCGTCGAGATCCCTCGCTACGAATGCGTGCCGCCCTTGCCCCACCTAGTGTTGCCGCCCCTGCTCCTCCTGCCCCCCCTGCGCCCCAAGAAAGCAGGGGTAACAATGATGTTCGTCGACGCGGGTGTGGTATCACCTGCTCCTACGTTTTCCTGGCCTCCGTAGTCCCTCCGGCTCTGCGTGGCCGTATTTATTTTGGGAATGGGACCCTCCGGGACGGAGCTCAAGCCCTCACCGAGCACGTTACAGGTTGGCAAGCCAGGAACGGGTGCTGCCAAGCTGCAAACGTATGTGCCGACTATGGTCGGCCTCGAGATAGTCACCAACGAGAACAGGTGTTCATACCTGTCGGACCTTTCAGGAGTCGTGTTGCTGCCGCTGCTATCGGAGGACATTTGTGGGATTAGGGGTGCCGCGCTGTTTCTTCGGGGGGGGGGGTGGTGTCGGTTTTTCGTTTGGTAAGTTTTCTTTGGCCTCTCCCTCCTGGCTTCACGAACCCATATGCTTTGTTTCTACCTCTTCCCCTTCCACTGGCATTGCCGTGTAGGAGGAGGAGGAACCTTTCCGTGTCGTCTTGTCCTCGTTGATCTCGGGATTTGACTTATTCGAATTCAAAGGTTCTTTGGAATTTGTGGAGGAGGATTTGTCGGTTGTTTCTTTTCGGGTCTTCGGGATACCTGTGCGGATATGGATTTGGTTTCTTGTTTCTTCTTCCTTTGTAGCTAGTCTAGCAAATGAAGTTTCTCCTTCGCCGGTTCGTTTGGACTCCGTGGAAGGAAAAGGGAAGAATTACGTCACCCATAGCGTAAGTCTTCCGCCCGAATTAATGAACACTTTGCGGAGCATAAATTCGGAGTTTTTCCCTTTGGTGTCCAACAGGATATTGATTTTGTCCTCCCCTAGCTCCGGAAATACTATCCGGAGGCTATTCTGGTGTTAGTTACGCGGTATTGTCGGCTCTTTCTCTGTCCCCTTCTTTTAACGTGTCTCCAAACCCGCGACACGAAGCAAATAGAACCTGAGCCCATGAAAGTAGTGATCGGAAGTGAAGTTATAATGTGTGGGAGAGAAGAAGAGCGAAGTGATTTAGGTATGGTTTGAACACGTGACCTTTTGGTGGAGGTAGTGATGTTACTGAGAAGTGAAGACTTTTTCCAATTATGCCTCTTGATATTTCAGAGTGAGAGAGGATTTTGGTCGCTCTATATATACAGATATTTTACCAACACGTGATCCCTGATTCCATAACCATATCCTTGTTCCATCTATAACTCATTCCATATTACATGATTATTATTCCACATAACCGATGTCGCAATGCCAAGCCGTAATTTTAACAGGAAGCTCACTGCCATCAGTAAAGTCAATTTGGGGGCAACGACGAACCTGGAGCAGCGACGAAAACACAGACCCAGCCAACCAAGCGAATAGATACTAGCCTGAGCGCCTGTACTTTGACTGCCAAATATCCCTGTTCGCCGTTCAACCAGTTTTGTCGTTGTCCCCAAAATGACTTTACTTTCCGCGCGGGTAAGGTTTAAGAAACTTGCACTAATCACCACCTCTCCGCCAAGAACCGCCTTTTCGGCCCGGGGGAGGGTAGTTGCCGCCATGTCTTCGTCTGTTTTCAAAATTACTTGAAGTAGACATAAAACCTGATTCCGTCACGCTTGTCACCCCTCCTTCAGCAGATCTTTTCTTGCTTGGAGAAGATTTATTCACTCTTGGCAGTGTGACATGCCCAATAACAGCTAGCCTGTTGAATATCTCCATGCTAAACGGTCGTGAAAACCGGCAACAGACGAAGACATAGACGCCGAGATTTTCCGCCGCCAAGACACCACCGAAAAAGCCGTCACGATCCTTGCACTCCGAGTCACCGGTGATTCCCTGATTGAAGAACGCCAACAACACGCGCGTTTGTTTTGCTCTTCGGTCAACGGACTGACCAAGAATACGTAGAACTGGCTGGATATAATTATTGCTGCCTTCCGATGATTCGCCGATACCGTGTTTTCTGATTCCTCCGCCGCTGAGCTGCCTCCCTCCCGTCCTGAATGACTGCGCCATCAAACTCCGAGAAGGCGAAAAGCCTCGAACCAATAAGCTTTACGAGATGTCCAAAGAACAGCTGGAAACCCTAAAGGCAATCCTCCACAGATAGTTGGCAAAGGGTTTCATCCGCCCTTCCGTCTCTCCGTCCTTCGCCCCCGTGTTCCGAGGGGCCAATGCCATTTGCCTATTTGGAGACCAGCTCTAAGGGCTATAGGTAATCAGACATGATAAGACTAGAGGCCCCCATCTGATACGGATTCCTAGCATTTGCCCCCCAACAATCATGTGTGTTTCATCTCCAATTCCGGCCCTAATTCAATATGCAGATGCAATCAATTCTTTGCAATACAATTCCAAGTTCTACAAGTTGGAGTGCACCTCCTCCCATGTTTCCCCGCAGCCCTCGGCAGCCCTCGGCAGCCGATATAGTATGAAAAGCTTCCAATAGTGAGAGGTTTACTTGCTTAATGAATCTAGTGTCATAATCAGACAATATGTTAACGAGAGGAGACCACATCAAGTGCGGGAGGAACAATTTTGACACCAGGCCCAAACGGTAGATGCGAGCGGAAATTTCGCGGCCATATATATGCCGTCGTTTAGCAGGGAGAAAAGGGAACAAAGCTATTGTTAGCATGTTCACGAAGTATATTGCACTCATTGCCCACCGGTTCTCAAACCCTCGATTACTTCTACAATGAGCTCCACTTCCAGCTTGTTTTGACGCAATTCAGCTACAAGCATCCGTATTTGGCACTATGCGAGGGTCAATAGTACTCCTTTCATGACAACATGGTTTAGGAAAATGTGGTCATGAGTTTTAGGATAAGATGTACACGGGCATGCCGGAAAGTAATGCAACGCTTGACCTAGCAATGTTGAAATGTACTCAGAATTTCCACAATATAATGCTTGAGCAGGATAGATATCTTAGTGATATGTATGATAAATGAGTCTCTAGAATAGAGTCTGCAGTTTTTTAGGTCATTGATTTGGGGTTTTTAGCTTGTGAAGGACAACTTGTGACAAGAGAGAGCAATAACAGGAGAAGCGACAGTCAACCACGTCAACTCTTACCATTACTACGATCTCCAGCTTGTAAAGTACTATTGATTCGCCCCGCGTTCTGTTCGCTAGTTTGGTTGTTGAGAAGGGTGGACTATTTGATCGTTGCATCACTTTCCGGCACCCCCGGGTACTTGATGATACGCAAACCCGGAAGATTAGGCACGCGGAAGATCCATTGGATAAAAATAGTTTCAATCAATTATTACATTTTACCATTTCCCCTAGTAGTTTGCCACGAACTTTGTTGAGAATACTGAATTCGGGTAAGGTAAAACTTTCTTTCTCCCCCAAAACCCCACAAGCACGCACACAACATAGAGTTGATTCTGTATTGTGACCCACTTCATCAATGATGTCAAGAGGCACCTCACCAGATGAAATGTCAAGTTCTTTAATGAACGGGAAAGGATTATGCGTCAATGTTCGGAGTTCACATCGATAATGGTCGGAGAGTGAGTCTCACACTCGATTATTGGTCCTTCCTTACAGAGACTTTGCAAAAAGGCTAGGCTACTATTTTTATTAGTTTCCTTATTCCCCCGGAGTGCATTAGTGTAAGTAGCAACCATCAACTCCGATACAAAATAGAGAATAGATAAAACTGCCACTACTAACGCTGAACTTTCCAGCGACAACAACCATTGACCATTTGTTCCATGAACGTATTGAATTAAGTTTATCTCTAGTATCCTGTCAACATATCCCATCCGGCTGGAATGACTTTGAGTTTTTATCGCTGTTGTTGCGTCACTCTAGGAAAATGATTTTCCAGCTCTGGTTATCCACACTAGCCGTGTCTGGTCGAAACTTGGACAAAGGGCCGTGCTCGGGCTCTACTGAATCTCCCTAATACAGATTCACAATATCCTTCAGCACCTGCCAACACATTGAGCGTTCACCAACCCGTTGGAATCATCAATCGGTTCTATTAGCATTCATAGACTCCCCCCGGCCCATATCAGCTGAAAATATTGCCAAGGCTTCACATCGTGCGCTTGTATTCCGGCATATCAGTGGGCCCTCGGGAATAGTATGTAGACGACCTTCTTAGCCACTCGGACACCCCCCTCAATCGGACAGTCAATCATGATTGGTGGAGAAAAGGTCCTGAAGCCACACACGTTGACCCTTTCCTGTCTACGTTAGCAGTCGGAGTGAGTGGGGTGTCCGAATGGCCCGGGAGGGCGTCTATAGGGTAAAGAAGTGTTTCATATTACTAGTGTTTGGTAATATGCCAAGTACTGTGGTAGTATCACAGACCGACCCCGTCAACCTCGGCCTGGATCTGTGCCATTACCAAGGAGGCAGTTGCGAAGCAGGGTGGTTTGAGTAATATTATGTTCGGGTTGCTTATCTTGGGTTCAGTTTCATAGGATGTTGCTGCGGCACAGTTTCTGCCTTGAATATTCTCTCTCTTTCCTTTCTTCTTCAAGCAATGTCTTCTTTGCACTTGTTAGTATTTGGTTTGAATATATTTGAGTCTTGGATCCTCTACTCCCGTCGGTATCAAGTCCGACCCCCTAGTTCCAAGTGTTCTTGCTTTTGATGGTATCAAGCACTTCATTTGTATCCTGGTTTCCCTCGAAATGTGATTCGAGTCGCTTGCCTGCATAGTTTTGACCTTGTCCATTAGACATACTTACAAGTACAATTTAAATATTATCACTAGAAGTAAAGAAAATAGACTTGAGAAGATAATGAGATATAATATAGTTAAACAAAACTCCAGTCTACTGTCCAGTGTCTAAAGATGTTAGTGATGATAGATCTTAACTGAAGGCCCCCTCATGCTTATTTATACCTAGAAAAAGTCTCACCAAAATATAATAAAATCCAATAGTAATCCTATACGATAATATAATGACCCTGTTCAATCTCTTATCTAGAAAATATCACATTGAACCAACAATCGCTGATAGAATATTACAATACCTCCAATACTATCCTAGTATTCCAATAACTCTACATACAAAAGTCATCTACAAAACTGCACCTGTCACACATCTCAATATAATTTTCTACCCCGAACATTGCTCCTTCCAGGATGACTACCCCACTGATGGCGTGATAGTCGGACAAGTATGTATCGATGATTGGCTGAGCTCCTACTATACAATCACCTATGGCATATTCCCTGCTGATCGAGCCTTGGCAACAACTATTCTAGTCAAGTTATCAGCCATCACTCATAATTGTTGAGTTCTCTTATATCCTATAACAATTAGTCGACGGTGCTATCATTGGTTGTAAGTATTCTCTTTTGGTTCTTCGTGTTTCCTTATCGGGTTAATCCTACCCTTTGGCTGCATGGCTTCGTATTCTCTTCCTTGTATTTTTTCTCTTGCTGCTATTCGTTTTCTTTGCATGGGTTTTAGGTCTATTCCGGATTAGTATCAACGCGGCTATATAAGGGACATGAATCCTTGATTCTTGTTCCTTCTCCCTCCCTTTCCTCCCTCAGGCAACGCCGTTTCCCCACATCTAGTGTACTTCTTTCTGTTCCTTGAACAACACCATTATATTCGCTGTTACGGAACCCCATCTCGCTGGCCCTGTTCAACAATATCATTGGACTGGACAATTACCTGAATTAACCCGTTTCTGTCCTCATTCACCCGACCCTCGTCCTTGCTCGTGAACCTGTCCTCATGTTTCGATCTCACTAACTCGTCTTTGCATCTGTCTCCGATGCATTTCCTGAGTCGACCGCGACCTCGACATTATTCACTAAGGCGAACCTGAGCCTGATCATTTATCCTCCCGTTGGAGCTTGCCGAGTATGGCCTCAATTCAGACATAAGATGTTTACCACCGATAATGCCAGTATCAATTGGGCCATGTTTGAGTCCCTTGTACATGACAGATATTTTCTGGTTTACAAGGATTGAACTATCAGGTGCACCGTGCATGCTATGAATCTCAATACAGAGCAAATCCTGAGGACACTAATGGTAACCAGACTGAGCCAGAGACAGAGCAGGGTAAGCGCCAAGTTCCGTTTTCGCCAATAAGGCTTGTTCTGGCCGACCACATCTTTACAACCGCAATTTTCGCTTGATGAACAGTTGAGATGCGGCTACTCACGCTTTTACGGCCAACCGATGAAGTCCTCCTAACTCTGGCTACGGCTCGCTTCTAGCTCAGTCTGACTACCGTTAATTAAGGCGAACTTGATGAATATAAATTCAACAATGAAGAGGACCTAACCTTTTGATGATGAGAACGGGGAATATAACCGCCTGCAAGCTGAAGGGCATGTAGCTGCTATTTCTAGGGAGCTCCGATATTGTATTAAAGAAATGACGACCCCGCAATCAGCGCTATGGCGTATGTGCTACCTTAGGATTGGGTAGGGTTCGTGGAGGAATCCTTGGGGCGCTGGCAGGCAGGTGCGAAGGCTGTAAACTTGGCATCAGCTTGTGGTGTTTGCCGTTTTGCACCTGACGTAACTGTGTAGAATAGCACAGTATGCCAACGCACGACGTATTGGCGTGCAGCATTTGTTTAAGGTGGACCCGTGATCCTTTGTGATGGCGCGAGAAGCTTTTTTTTCATGATTCATTAGGCACAACAACCTTGGGGCATGATGAGTCTTGAAACGGCTGTGGTCATCTCTGAGGCAATAATGTGGGTTGATAGTGCAAGCCTCGAACGTGAAATTATGTGTATAGCAGGACATATCATGATTTCACCCTCTTGAAATTCTGTCCATACCACACTGTCAACTGTTGGAGGGAATAATTAACAATGCCTGTAGATTGCTATGCCCACACTCGCTGTAGTATGAATTTGACCGAACAGCTAGCTAGGGAGCTTGTACCCAAATACAGTCGTACTTCGCTATCTCGTATCTCCATATCTCAGATCCCCTGGTGTCTCTTACGGATTTGAGGGATAGGTACTGCGCTTCTCGGCCAAAAACTATTTGCTATCTCGTATATTTGCTACCTGGTAGGGGCTTGGCCCCTAACACACACCAAGGACATAACAAAGTGCGACTGTATTAGAGTACAGTCTTCGACCATCGCTCGACAAATACTGTAACTTGACGAACCAGGGTTCCAATTATGGCGAGTAACAGAAGCAACAGCCAACGCTGCGAGACCTGCAGGTTTTTTTTATTTATATTGGCCCAAAGTCCCTAGTTGGTCAAGTGGCAGTATTCGTCAAGCGACGGTGGAATACTGTACTAGCCTACGAGGGGTGAAGTTGGAACGGTGGTCATTAGGGAACACAGAATTGGAGACAGAAGTCATGAACTCGCGGTGTTTGGTGATGTCTTGGCAGTGATATAAAACAACCAGATGCAACAGTTCTTGATTCAAAGTTCGCTTGAATCCAAGCGTAGAAGAACTTAAATCCTGGATTTCAAGAGCATAAATAGCAGGCTACAATTGAGTGAAGCTATTCTCATCATACTCAAGACATTCATATCTAGCAGGCTCTAGAAAACAATCACCTTTATGTCCTCACTTATTTACCTTCGCAATTAATTTCATTTCGTTTCTATTTATAATGGCAATCTAATGTGACAGCATTCTTCAAGTTGACAGTAAGGATCCGCATACTGCCCAGCCTAGATCCGATACTGGCATTAGCGAAACAGAAATTGACATCAATGCCGAAAACCCTCAATACTCTGCTATAGAACCAATTCTTTTCACAGGTTCAAATTGTCAATTATATGCAAATGCGCCGCTGCTGCTTCCAGGCCAGCGGCTCAGGATGATACAAGCAATTCATAATTTAATTTACCAAACCAGGAGACTATAGTGCTGCAATCCAGTTAAGCAAATACCACTTCTAACAATTAACAGTTAATAAGGTACTAGTAGTGTCTTCCAACCTGAATTCAATTACAGTCTTCGATCAAAAATTCGATCTTTTGTTACTTAGCCAATTGGCCTTATAGAAAGATTGTAGCAGCTACCAATGTTGCTCTTGATACTGTCACATCTTTATTTGATACAAATAAGCATAATCGGTTAATTATACTTACAAGTACTTCAGCCAAAATCGATGAAAGTCCCTCTCAGAAATCACAAAAGTTCCTGGAGTAGAATCAAGTGAAAAGATATTAAAGTAAGCCATGGTATCAAGAGGATATCATCGACGCATTGCCCGTACAGAACAATATCTGTCTACTACCGTCAAGCAAAAATGACTTGACTGAGCAATGCAGTTTCTAGATTGGCAATGTAAGGGTTGAAGCAATGTAATTCACAACAATGAGTGTACGTTCAACATCAGTGACTATTCTGAGGACATATGGGTTACGAGAACTACTCATGAAGAGTTAGACATATTCATGGTTAGTGAGTATCTAGAATCCAGTCTAGATCTTCTCAGGTAATATAGGTTGAGGATTTACTCCGCAAAAAGGAAAGGTCCTAACGAGCTACAGCTAGAGGCTGTAATAAATCCAAAGGAAAAGTAATACTTATTCATTTTAACTATTATCACGGATATACCCCCCCCTCAATAGCCACAGGCCCACTGCACATTATATGGTGCTGATGCCATAACCGTGACGTGTGGTTACATGCACATAATGAATAATAATAATAAAAAAAGAGTTCCATATTCCGCTAGAGAGTTCTGTCTCTCATGAATATGACCGTTCCATCACTTCCCCGTACCCCTATGTACAGATAGAGCGGCGCACGCATAAACCAACGATTTCAAACATTTTGATCACACAATATCACTCGGACACAGGTACCAGTCACCGGAGATCGACACATGTCAAGAGAGAGCTTCATGATCTTCGCCCCACACTCTGCCACTTCATCTCATCGCGGAACAAGAGAAGGACTATGGGGCAGCATACAGTACCGGCGCTAAGTTGTACTTGGAGGGTTCGATCCTTAGGGGATCTCATCGAAGCTCTCAATCTAGAATAACGCCAACTGAGCCACACTCCATCTCCGAGCCCTCTGCCTCATTTTATTTGCTTTATTCATTTGTCTTATTTCTCATCCCGGCGCGTTGACTGGGATGAGCCTCTCCACAGAGCAGAAATTTACCCACATCAGCCAAGGATTCCTATCATATTACAACCACTTGTACAAGAGATAGACACGCAGACTGATAGCTTGGATCCGGGTGAAGGGGATGACATATTTTCCGATGGTATAGGCCTAGTCACCGGATGCACTAGGGCCAAGAAACTTTGGGCTTGTGATGGAATTTGATATATATTCTATTGAAAAATGAAAGGCTATAGACTGGACACTGCCGTACATAATGAAAAGAAATACCAAATAACAGATCTGCACTTCGGAGAAATGCAACTGAGTAAGAAAAACTATATGTGGGGTAAATATGCCGACCAAGGGACTTTGTGATAAACCTCCTCCCTAGCGCTGCGTAGACTTAGAAACGACTCGACCAATAGCGCGCTAGAAGCTAAGAGATAAATAATCCACAAGATATATCCCAAGTATATCTGGCTATCCTCTAGTGCCTTCGGGTCATGCTTTGTCCTCTCAATGATCATTGCCAGAATGTATGAAAGGAGGAGTAGAGCTGGTGAAGTCCCGACAACTAGGCACGACCCCCGCCATACCCATCTCTCAATTGCTGAAGGGAAATATGGGTTCCAGGCGGTGGCATGAAGGCCGGAATACAGGAAGTAGAGAAGGCAGCCGAAAATATTCCTCATCTTGAGGTTCCTTGTGGCACGGTTCTGTACTTCCTTGCGTTCATGTTCCTCTTCCTTGTATCCCTTTTCCCCCACAATCACCAGCTCTTCATCGATTTCACCCTTCTACCCATCATCCCCTCTCCCCAGCCCATCTCCCAGATCTTCCTTGATACTCTCCTGCTTGGTGGGCCCCTTTGTGCCATTGTCATCCTTTGTGACAGGCTTTTCCCCCGTATCACCACCCAGCATTGTATCCCTCACGATGGCCAGCGTGGTGATTTGGGGCTTATGATTACCATTACCCCCAACCTCATCGAGGGATTCATCCCCGTCCCCCTTCTCATCCGTCCCTGATATGGTGGCCCTTGGGGACGCTGTACTCCCACTTGTTGATTGTGATTTTATCTCGCCCGACCCTTGCTTGTTACCGCGACCTCTCGTGCTGCCGGATTGAGCCCCACCCTCTGCCTTGTGTATCTGTTGGCAGTGTTGTAATGCTGAATATCCCATGGTCTCGTAGTGCTAATCCACAAATGCTACACTTAGCGGACACTTTTTCGGACTGATTCTCGGTATCGGTGTCTCTGAGTGTGGCGTTGGTGTTTAGGGAAACTAGCTCTTCCTTACAGTCGTCATTCAAAACCCGGTCCACCAGCTTCACAATCTCTTGCTCTTTCGATTCCCAGATCTGGTCGTTGGGGGTTTCGAGGATGCTTTCCATGATCTCTGCTTTGGCTACTCTAACTATCTGTTACTTACTATTGGTGATTTCAAACTAGGAGCGTACCACATTCAAACATTCCTTGTGCAACTCCATTGACATATACCTGTCCTGGTTGACTGATTCTCTCTAAAATTTCAGCTACCCGGACACGACGGGTAGTGATATCACGGATAGATTTTATCTCACTAACCACATTCCTCCAACTCCAATAATTATGTGAATACTCGGGGGGGAATACCCATACACCGGTGAGATGCCTCTTGAGTTTATGCTTGGGTTGTACTGCCAGCACTGGAAGCACCCCCCCATGGCCAGGCCCACTTCCTATCGTATAGCCGTTTCAGGTCAGGTGCGTAAGCGAGATCATCTCCTAGCACGATGGGTTCGTTCACATCCAGCTGTTTGTTCCACCACATTATATATATTGATGCGGCGATAAGGATGTGAATCGCGACGTGAAGTTCGAGAAGTGCGATAGGTGCATTTGCGGCGCGGCGGCCAATAAGCTGTAGTAGAAACCAGGCGCCTTGGGAACACACAATGAGCTTTGCCAGCATACTCGCATTGCCCTTGTCAACAATGTCCTTGTAGTTGACCTTTTGCCTCATCCCTTCGGGATCGCTTACAAAGGCTCGATAGAACTCATCGCATGTGACTATACTACGATCCTTTTTAACGAAACCTCCCATCACAACAAAGTAGGCCACCTGCATAGAAAGGATGTCCTCCAAATCAACAAACCCCCAATAGTCTAGGAGTTTCCGTATATCACTGATATTCTGATGAAAGTTATTGATGATATCTTTTTTGGATCCATTCTTGAACTACTCCGGGGAACTTAGACATCATCGGGCCCCCTCCGTTCCCCCCCGGTTGTCCGTGTGCTGTCCCTACTCGGGTACGTTTTCGATGGGATTATTCCCTCTTCTTCCATGATATACGAAACGGCCATCAGAGCCCGCCGTAGCTGTCTTGCGTGGTCCCACTGAAGTCGCGCGGCGGTCAAGATGTCTTCCGGCATCACAAGCGCTTTAAACGATAGCTGAAGCTTTTCCCACAACCGTTTTTGGCCAGTTGCGTCAGGTAGGATATCGGGATGGATGGCAGTCCAAATACACAGGCCTATTGTAATGCAGCATGTGCAGATTATACTGAAAGTTCTACGTATGCGAGGCTCTGCCTGCCATGCAACATATCAGATCTCTGGGATAGGAGCGCAAATGCGCATACGGCAAGCAGGAATATCCAAAGATAGAGGATCATGAATGTAGAATGAGCGTTTTAGACCGAGGTGACAAGCTGAAGAAGACCTATGGTGCTTCCGATGGGTTTGTCGGTGATTGTGGTTGCTATTTAACACGGAGAAAACGTATTAGTTAGACTTGATGATAGATGGAAAAAACTTGGGCTCATGTGCTTACTCCGGACAAGAGGATACTCAGCCCTTAATGCTCAAATCTCACAGGCTACGTCGTGAGGAGAAGGTTCCGCCTTGGTTCGAATGTATGAGCAGCCCCAGGTAAGCAATAGTGAGCTCAGCGCGGGTGAATAACTTTATGGAAGCCGAGGAGAAAGGAATTCATTCAGAACTTATAAGAGAATTGTGGAGTGTTCCTCGCTGAAGTTCAATAGAGGATATTCAACCAAGGACTCTGCAAAATACCCAGTGAAAGGTTTCTTACCGGGGCTCCCACCTTCGACAGCCCCCACCACAAGCATCCCCGACCAATGGAGTACAGTTGGACATTATTAAGCCTTACCGGGCTTAAGCTTGCCAGCTGGGGGAGCTGAACTCTTGAACGGCCCCCGAGCCCCAACCACCAAATCTGGAGCATATAGTATTCTGATCCCATCCAGTTCGTTGCCGCTACGTGTTGGATGAACAAGCCGTTCTCGCAGTCGAGGGTCCGTATGGTAACGCTAGAGGCGTTTATCGATCAGCAGTAGTACTGTTGAAAGTCAAAGGTCACGGTGGGATACAAGGCAGGGGTACGTGATTGGTATATACATAATTAGTATTCATTTTAGTGCTGTGGTTATGGCATTGTACGTTCCTGGTGCCTCGCGGCCTTTGACTTGTAGCAATATGCCTCCCCAGAGATCTGAGAACCTTACGCATTGGTCGGCTCGTGAGTATCCACTGGGGTCTTGCTAAGATGCGGGTGTTATAATACCTTGCCAGCATGCATGACGAGCTCAAGGATGTCAAAGCGCAGCTACACCTTGTTATGCATATTCTCAAGATTGTTACAATTTCACATGCCATAGGGTCCAACCTATGGACTTTTGCCTGCAGGTACTTGGTTGAAACTTAAGCGGGGCGGGTTCAAACGTATGGTAAGTTTTTACCAGGGTGCTGTCCAGTCGCCAGTACCTATGAGCCAAATGTCTCAGAGTGCGAAGTGGGGGTTTACTCATCAAAGTTTTAAGGTTGTCCGGTTTGGTTCTCGGGTGGTACACGTAATGCTTGTAGTAACCGAGTACCAAACCGGATTGACTTAAACTTTTGAGGAGCAGATAAAGCTACGTAAAAAGAAGACTTCTACCAAGTCTTAGGTTTCCCCCCAATATATTTTACGAGTGCAATCCAGCCTTGAGTTAGGTAAAACACATAATATTTATATACGCAATAAAGTATAGTACTAGGATATAGGTTTTGGCGATTACGCCATTTACAGCCAAAATAGCGATCTTTGACGACCCAAATTAATCAGTAGTACCAGTAAAGCCGCTTGGAAATTGAGAAAAGGTCCAGAGGGTATCTCAAAATTGTCATATTTAGATATCAGTATTCTAATCTCACTTTTCAAGTGTTGACAATATGTTTTGGGGAATAGAAGCAATGGCAATGTGGAAATTCGCATGGGAGCCGTACAAACTTTGGGAAATTCTTTGTCAACATACCAATATTCAATTTAAGTTCTAAATCTCAAGTATGGCGATTTTGAAGTAACCTCTGGACTTCTCTACAAAGGCTAAACTATGTTGAGTGCCTCATTGAGCTCGCTGAACATGGCTATTTGGGCCGTAAATAGTGTCACTTGCCAAAACCTTTATCACCCGATTGTCCAGCGACGGGATAAAAGCCACGGAACGCGGTTGGAAGGATTTGCGGTTGGTTGTCTCAGTTACGTTCCGTGACCTTTTACCCACCGCTGTACTCATATTCTACATTAACTCTTCCGAGTAGTTATTGCGACAAGGCCACATGCACCACAACCACCCCAACCCAGCAGGGAGTAATCCAGGATATTTGAATGTACTTGTTGGCGAATTCTTGCTGACGAAACTCTCGAGAATAGGAGTTGTTCAGAGGATTGAACGTAAATTAGGAAAACGGTTACCGCTGAGTCTCTTCAATTTCTCACCAGTCATCGATCCACATTGCAACTTCGCTGCCCGGTTCAAAATTTCCATGATAAGGCGATACCGATACCTAGGGAAGGCTAACACGTTCGTTGAGATAACTAATCCGGATGCTGCAGGAGATTTAATATATGGGATAAGAAGTCTGGCGGGGTTTATGGTTAGATTGCCAATCCCACTACCAATAGTATTGGGTGATTAACCAGGAGTGGTGATGGCACTAGCACCGGCCCGAAGCGCACGTGCACGTGCGGCTGACCCCGAAACAGGATATTGGTAGTGGTTCTATTCGGGAGATTCGTGTCTTGGAAGCTCTACCCAAAACTGACTGATTCGACCGTCATGAGCAGTGAAGTCCATGTGATATCTTGTGACATATCTGATATTCTAAGTTACACCCCACACTTTCCCCTCACAACCGACTCAGTCCAGGCCGTTAGAGAAAGACACCGGAGACTGTAGTGTATGACCTTGAGGTGGATTTATTATAGCCAGATCTCACTTGATACGATTACTGTCCGCAGCTGTTATTGTCAACCTAATAAACCTTCGTTCTATACCCTGGTTTCAGGTGGAACTGATCTCCCAGTAACTATGAGATCGTTAACTGCCGCCAGAAATTCCATGTGCGACCAGGATCGAATAAATAAGCTTAGAGTCGACACGTAATCTAGGTAGAGTACCGGAATTAATTATCGATTTCGCTCACGTGATCGCCACGACACACCCTCATTGCTTGCATGAAAGTACGTACATGATCTGCTACTTGGGTGGAGTTGAACATCTTGTCGTACCGGAAAACTAGCTATGCATACATATGAGATCAAAATTACTATTAGTAGACATGATCTACATCCTTCAATCAATCGAGGAGGAGGTAATCCCTGGCCAGAAATTGCCATGTAGTTTGGTTGGTATGGCTAATTCTGTACGCGATCTCATATTCTACACTCTACTCCGCACTCCGAACCGCAGATTTAAAACTCACCTAGCGAGAATCACTTGGCGAAATAATTCGGGAGAGATGAAAATCGACTGCCCAGAGGCTCACTCAGTAAAGCTAGGAGAAAACTCAGTCCTTATACTCCCCACAGCACCCGCGTAGCCTTCTAGCTAGTATGTATGCGCAGCATGGCCCATGCCACGCAAAGGATACTCGGGGTAGCCGATGCAAGGGTACACCACCAAGCATGTTTCCGCACAACATACCCCCCCGTCTTTCCCAAAAATATTTACAGTGAGCGATCTAGAACACTGTTCGCTCATCATATGATCATATTAACAGAGTAACCGATAAGATGAGCAACTGCAGAACCTTTCAGCAGGAGTCAGGTCTACTCGCGACAGGTAACAAGTACATGAAAATGCAAGTCTTATGCATGTCTTGGACATGGGGGTGGCGTTCAGGGTCATGATTGGAGGGAGAGGCATGATCCAATGATAGTACAAGACTGAATATAAAAAAATGAAGTGTTTATTACAAGTACATTTTTGACATAATCCGAAAGGAAAGAAAAATAGCATGAGTACATGTCCAAATCCATCCTACTTTACCATCGAGTATACCCTCCGTGTGCTGCAATGATGGCAGAAATACACGCTGATAAAGTATGTACAAATTCTAGTATTTCCTCCTCTATAATCTGTCTCATTTATGAGGGATTGCTACCTTAATCTATTCAATTCCATTGGGAGATGATGTTTTAGTATTGAATCTACTTTTCAATAGATTCCAAAGATTTTCGATAAGGATAAGGTCAGAAGAAGAAGGTGGCTATTGGAGGAAGTCAGCTGGTAGGAATATCAGTATTGTTGAATTAGTATTGCTCTATGAGCAGATTCAACATGTTCTATCATGTACGCACTGGCATCACCCCCTTGCTGCTTGGTTTTCCCAGTAACAAAATGGCCAAAGATTAGGTTGAAGGATGTTATTGACATCTGTTCAGGCTGTAATAGGACCAGAATTCTTGTGTGACTGGTTTGTAATGGATACTCTCTGTGGCGACACTACAGATTTCAGCAATTTTAGACTAAGGTCTACTTCAATTCTTAGTATTAAGAGTACCAATAAAGACAAATTGTTGTCTGGTAGGGGTATTGATACTAACAGGTCTGTTAATTCTTTTCTGTGGAGTAGTTGAGCAATGATAGATATCAAAAATAGGAGGGATAGAGAGGTTTTGGTTTTCTGAAAGTTTTTTATATATCTATTGACATTCAAATATAGGCATTTAACATATCATTGTTGTTTGTTGGTGGTTTCAACAGTTTTGATAGCAACTATGATAAGTCATGAAAGAAGAAAGAAGGTATAGAATGTTTCAAAATTTTCTTTACTTTTATCACCAAAGGCAGCTCACAGTTGTGATAGTTGTATCATTTCGTTATACCCTAAACCGGAGGGAGATATACTGGAAATAGGCAAGTTACAGGAACGGGGTCAGGATTAAGTATTGCAACTCTAGGAACAAAGTACCGATAGATACAACACGACTAGGCAAAATAATTCGAAGCGAAGAGCGTCGGACTATAACCGACCGGCAGGTTTTCGAAAGAATCAGTCTTGATACTGATCGGGGAAGGGATTCGAAACTAGAATAGATTGCACGAAGCGAACAATAATTGAAGTATAACAAATATATTCTAAGACCTAACCTGTAATCAATAAACAAGAATAACAAAACCCAACAGAAAAAAACTACAATACGACAGAGAGATTGGCAGAGGGAGAAAGGAAAGGAGGACAAAAGGAAGGTAGAGCCATATATATAGAGAAGTGATGCCGACATCCGGAAATATGATTACAAACCTATAAGATGGAAACTCACAGTAGTACAGTGAGAAAAACTACGGGGAAAGGAAATTATAATCAAATGACAACCCCAAGCGAAATCCGAATAGGAAATGATAGTTAAACGTCATGCAGGCAGTACCAAACAAGGAAACAGGAACCTGAAAGTACTGCACTTAAGAAACCAAAATGATATTCTTCTTCTGCCTTCTAAATCAGGACATGAAAGACCGTTATACACGGATTACCCTTCGTCTGGAACTAGGAAATAAAAAAGCACTTGATATCATCAAATATCGGAATACTAGTAACAAGAATGTCGAGCCTCATCAGCAAAAAATCAGGTCTCGTCCTGTGGTGCCCCGGCGCCCTATACGCCCTGGGCGAACTGGGCGTCCAATTGGTTTGCTTACGCTAAGACCCACGCCCCAGCGCCATAAAATCGCCTCTGACGTCTGGGACGAGAATATCACGTCTTGGGCTCATCTGAAGCTCGTATGGGGCTCGTCTGGAGCTCATTTGGGGCATCCTGGGCTCGTCCATTTCTTATCTGGGCTCGTCTTGCCTCGCCTGAAGTACCTTTTGCCCGGCAGACGCCCTTTTAGCACCCTATAGTCTGGCAAAATGAGGCCAAATCGGCAAAAGCTACTTTATTCTAGGCATAGTGTGCCCCGCTATATAATACTATTTACATGGTAATCCCCACCCGCACCCTCCACTTGCCTACCGCCCGCCCCACACCTGCCACATACTTACCTACCACCCTGCAGCCGGTAATCGTCGCTGATTTGGAGTCAGATTTGGAGCCAGATTTGGAGCCAGATTTGGAGTCAGATTCAGTGCCTGATTCAATGCCTGATTCGGTGCCTGATTCGGTGCTTGATTTGGTGCCTGGAGAGGTGTCTTTTCGGCGCCTGGAGAGGTATCGATTCGGTGCCTGAAGAGGTGCCTGATTCCGTGCCTGGAGAGGTGTCGATTCGGTGCCTGAAGGGGTGTTTGGGGATGTGTCTGAAAAGGTGTTGATTCGGTGCTTGATTTGGGCGTCGAGTTGAAAGTCTATATAGATGTCAATATAAAAGTCAGAATTTCGAGGTAGGGAGGTACGCCAATTGGAGGAGGTAGAGGCAGAGGTGGAGGTAGAAGCAGAGGTCGTGATGGGGGTGAAGGTAGATGTAGATGTAGATGTAGAGGTGGAGATGGAGGTGGAGGTGGAGGTGGAGGTGGAGGTGGAGGGGACTCCGGGGGGCCGTTAAGACCTGGAAATCATGCCAAGGCTGACGTCAGGTAGGTCAGTGTCGCCACTCTAGTACACTTTGGGACGTCAAAGACGAGCCAAATATGACCTATCGCCTTTTGGACGTCCTAAACGAGCCAAAATATGATCCATCACCTCTGGGACGTCCTAAACGAGCTCTAATATAACCTATCATATTTCGGACGTCCCAAAATATCCCCAAGACGTCCCTAAACGAGCCAAAACGAACCAGTCACTTTCCGGACGCCCCAAATGCTCCAAATGCAGCGAGACAAACAAATCTCGTTGAACGAGACCCGGCTCGTCTGGGCGCCAACCCATTTTTGCTGATGCTGATACCGATAGGACAGAGGGTTTTAACTGTTGAATATATTCAAAACTATATTAACAAACAGAAAAAATACCTTGCGTGAAGCAAAAAGGAGAGAAAGTGAAAGGAAAGACAGCAATGGTTGAATGTACAAAAGAATACTAATGACTCCTTCACACAACTGAACTGCGAAGAATCCCATAGTATCGTAGTATCGTAGTGATCTATCATCATATCATACTGAAGTGGAATGTACAGGGAAGAGAGAAAACATACTGGGAAATAACAGTCCTGCAGCAACACTCAATGCAATCAAAACCGAAATAGGAAACCCAATAACCGATTAGCACACTCATACCTCAATCACTTGGTTCCACAACAACCTACTTGGTAATGAAATATGCATACACTCAAACTGACAGTGTTAGTCCGTGATAATACTTTATAATTTATTTTGAAAGTTAAAGGTATCATAATTAGCATTTAATCTATACATTGGGCTTATTTTTATAAATCAAAGTATTTGAATTTAAAGTTCAGATAAATTTACTAACCATATTGGTGGCAAAATTGACCCTGTTACCACGGAGCGACACTGACAGCCTAGGCGTAGACTTGTGCGAAGCAGGATTGTATGAGTAAAGTATTGTTAATGGTTTTTTATTTGGGTTTCGGTTGTTTAAAATGTTATTACGGCACGGTTTCTTCCCTGTATATTTTCCTCTTCGCAGTATTTACTTTTCAGTGGGGTTTGCTGATAAATAGGTTAGAGTTTCTATGGGATTCTTCAGGGTTCGCTTCCGTGAAGGGGGTATCGAGTTTCTTGTGTATATATAGTCATTGTGATCTTCTCTTTCTCTCTTTCCTTTCTTTTTCACACAATGTGTTCTTTTCATTAGTTAGTTTTTAGTTTGAATACGATTGTATTTTCAACGGTATAAGACTGTAACTCCAGCCACTAGAAATCCAGAACCTCCGACAGTATAAAGCTCATTCCTCCAAATTCTAGAAATCCAGAACCTCAGATGGGATCTAGCCTGTACTCGTGTCCTTAAACTCTACAAAACGTAGCCCGAATCGTTCTTCCTACTTAGTTCCAAAGTCATCTGTTAGACTTGTTCAACCAAGTGATCTGACATAAATTGTCGCTGAATTTGCCTAATAGGAATTAGTTTGGTTCTATCCTTACTAGTACGCGTACTTATCAAGTAATTATTGAAAAAAATAATTCTCAACAGGAGAAATCAACATAAACCGCCACTTCAAAATCTAATAAAGAAGAAACCATTGCTACCACGAAATAATGTGTTATATTTTTTTTAGGAAGTGTTATACCTAACCGATTGTATTAAAGAAAACCATATTGAATTATAAGTATCGAAGGAAATCATTAAAATATATTGAAATTGAGCAACGCTAAACATTATATGGTTTGAGAAATATTATAATATTTTCAGACAAATTTACTGCGGTCCTCGGAAATGCATTTGGAATAATAATAGTTACTGGGGGCATTGATAGAATAAAGATGTTTATTTACCACTATATCAAATCCAAGCTTTAGAAGTCAAATTCTTTTATGATATACGAAACTATTGTACGTAGTAGTGAGTAGAATTTCACACTTTGGAACCATTGTAATTGGGAAACAATCGTTTTTAAAGTGATATTAATACAATCTTTCAAACAATTTCACGTTTGTTTTTGTATTATAATTTTTTATTTTTAATAATGAACTTCTAGTTGTGAAAGAGGATACATCTAATCTTAAGCAAAAACATCTGAAGTTGAAAAATATTGATATAAGAAATTAATTCTAGATTGGTTTACAGGTTAGCTTGATTTAAATCAGATTGAAAATATTTAACGTTTCTGGGTTTTGAATTTCGGTTAGGAACTTTGGATTGAGTGAAACTAATAGGATAAAAGTCGTAATTCAGCAAGAATTGATTTAATTAATTTTACAACAACTCTCAAAATATGTTGATATTATGCTTTAGAAAATTACTACAGTTACAACTAATGAAGTAGATTATATTTGATTGTAATATACTTAAACAACAAGTTGATATTTGTAAAATTAATTGATATTTATAAATGACAACAACTTTATATTTCATAATATTTTCAAATATGACCGAATATATATGAAATTTAATATATCAATCAATAAATTAGGAAAAGATATACAAGTTCAATCAATTATATAATATATTTGCACTTTGGCTTGAAGCCATTCAAACAAAAGCCCCTTACACTAGTTCATTGAACGTTTTCAAAGCAGTAGTATAAGAGTATATTAATGTATTAGCGACTAATATAACCTAGAATAAATTATCCGAAGTAGTGTCAAGTACACTCATTTCAAATTTTATATGACAGATTCAAAAGTTTGTTTGTTTCTCAATATATTGATAGATATGTATTCTATTATTTAATTGATTGTTATGTCTAAAGAATGACCACTTGTAATTTTTACATCAATATCAACCTTCTAGGCTCAATACCAGTTAAATTGTATCTGTTAATACATCAAAATCAACTTCCTTTCCTAATTTCCTGCTGTAATATATTATTTCTTCTCAGCTACATTTAAGTATCATACTATGATCCCAGTTAACACTGTCTATCTGTAGACATATATGATTAGAATAATAATTATTCTGGTTGAAATGATGTGGTTTTCAGCATTAGTTATCAATAGTTTGTGGTAGTACTTTAGATTTTTGAAATATTCTTGTTTGAGAATGTCCTTCTTCAAAAAAAGAAGATACTTTCACTCTCGTAGGTGCTGTCTGCCCCCGTTAGAGCAGTTGTATTAGGAGTGGAAGTCATAGTTAGTACATTACCGCCAGAACAGATATTCTTTTCAGTCCACTTTCAGCTGCAAACATGCTTAGTCAAATCATAGTCTAATGAAGGCCTGAAAGAAATAAAAATGTTCAATTGGGACTTTTTTTCCCTTTATATAGACCTCAAATCATAATTAAATTCTACTGAAAAGCATTTATAAGGCCTCCATTACACTATGATTTGACTAAGGCTGAGACTGATCTCAAAAAAATATCCGCCCGGGCGGTAAAGTATGTGTTCCTGTTGCGACGCACGCTACCGGATCTTTTTGGCCGTGAGCTCGTACTGGCCACCACTTCTGACGTCATTCTTGACATGATTTCCATGCCTTAACGGTCTATCTCCGTCCCCACCTTCACCTCCACCTCTATCCCCAGCTCGACAATCTCCCTACCTCTTCCCTGCCTCCATATTTTGACCCCTATACTAACGGCTACATAGTCGCCTAGACGCTGCCCAAAACCATAGCTGATTCAATACATAATTCAGCGCCTAATCGACGCCTAATCACGCTCCAAATCGACGCCTAATTAATCTGGCACTGAATTAGGAACCAAGCCTGGCACGGAGTCAGGCAGCGGACCTGGCACCAAATCAGGCTCCAAGTCAGCACAGCAAATAGATAAGCATGGAATTCGTACGGGGCAGATGGCGGGCACGTGGAGGCTCCGGATGGTAATTAACATGTACCTCCGGTAGTATTAATAACAGGAGGTATCATTTGTTAAATCATTTGTCCAAATGCTATTCTCATATTATTTTACCAACTCAAAAGTTATTCGAGGTACTATTCTAACCGGTATTCTACCACAAATTACATATCCCCTCGCGGAGGAAAAACCAAATAGGATCAATCCGCAGAGGCAACCCCCTACCCTGGGGGGCCCCCTGGATTCCCTCACCTCCATGTAGATGAGGGAGTAAAATGACCGTCCTCCAACTATACTCACCCGCGTCCCGGTACGTTTTAGACTATTCTTTTCTCCTTGTTTACATTTAACATTTTAGTCCATCTTGATCCATAGGTATAGGTAGACCAGAACCTAAATAATCAAGAATTCATACTCTTCTATATCAGTCAATACCTATACGATATAAAATCACCTTCATCCCTCTCCCGATCAAACCTTGTAATTATTGTTTTTCTTTTTCTTTTTTCTTTCATTTTCCAAATTTTCTTTTTACTTGAAACCCCACACTACCGCTACCTAACGCACAAAGCTGCCCTCTTTTGTACTCAATTCACAAGTTCACCCTAACGGATAATCATTCTATCAAAATAATTACTAATCTTTAGTCGGTATACCCGTCTATTCAACTCCCAACATCAAATCAGAAATCCACTCGATAGCACCTATCCCCCAAACCCGGCACTAATGGGCAATATTATACATCATGGCTATGTCTATAATTGATATCCTATACCAATTCTCTTTCTATTCTCTCCACCTCGCCGCATTATATATTACTTTACTTTCATACTCATTTTTCATACTTAGCCGTAATGGGTACTCTTCTCGACCATACCATTTCTATCTCCTCCAGCTTGTTTTAATTAGTTGTCGATTGTTGATATATCATTTGTATATATTTCCTAATTCAGTTCATACCTTTTTCCTTATTTATACTTGATCCTGACTAATAATATTATCAATAAAGACTTACTCACCATGGTTACATCGTTACTATACACGGTTTTTCATTTACCTTTTCAGTAAGTGTGGTCCTGATTGATAATACTGTCCGCCAAGTCCCCCACTCTTAGCTGCTTTTCTTTGGCGGAAAGTGTAAAAATTATGTTAACTGACTAATTATTCCATTACAGATTATACTCAACTCCAAACTACCTTTTATAATAGGGTTCCTGGTTTCAATTCGAAGGTCTCGTTGTGGAACCTCCCAGCAGGCTACCAGTTACCCCTGCCCAATAATTGTCTCGGCAGGCCGGCCATAGAACATCAACCTCATCATTTATCACATTCACAGCAAAACCTCTAGC
The DNA here is from genome assembly GCA_024713595.1 of Morchella rufobrunnea. Taxonomy (NCBI): domain Eukaryota; kingdom Fungi; phylum Ascomycota; class Pezizomycetes; order Pezizales; family Morchellaceae; genus Morchella; species Morchella rufobrunnea. The sequence continues at coordinate 1,088,795 of JAMGYT010000025.1, forward strand.
AAAGCGCCCGGGTCCGTCTGATGACACAGCTCTCATGCTCCCCTCCCCTCCCCTCCACCATCCCCACCCACCCCCTCCAACCTCCCCCGACGACCCCCAGCGACCCGCACTTCGCAAACTTCCTCCCCAAACGGCCACTCTCCAGCCAGCACACAGGTCCTCTACGTCGCCGAGCTGACAAAACTAGCACCGGTATTACCCCAGACCTCATACTTGACATGCGCACGTTACTCAAGGCCGCTGTGAGGCGTTTCATGGTGCATCTTCCGGCGGCTCTAGCGACGGCAGCGGTGGAGGGGCTCGAAGATGTTTGCTGTTTTTGGGGTGAGTTTTATCTTTTTAAATTAATCGTGATGGTCGTGGTATTGGACAGCTTTCTTTCTTGATTTTGTTTGCTTTTGTAAAAAGTTTCTCTCTTCGCCGGGGGGCGGGTTGGTATAGGTTTCCACCTCCAAGACCGTAGCTGACTGGAGTTGGAACATGCATGTATGAGTTATCAATCTATAAACTCATATGCGTGGTTATGTAAACAGGAACTGACATCCCAGCAACGCATCACAACTCTAACCCCTACAAACGAAATACTCCGCGCCAATCTTCCCCCAGCAGCTCCCTTCCCACTAAGAGCTTATCCCTTTTTCATCCTACTATTACGGTACATAAAACAGAAACAGAAAAATGCCTAATCCGCCAATACTAAAAGGCGCAGGCCAAATTGAGGCAGAGATACCCGTGGAATCCATTCAGGCAACCAATGACAACCCTGTCACTCATGAGAACCTCTCAACAGTAACCTCATACAACCTCCTTGAAAAGCGCAAGCGCACGATAATTGTTCCTGGTATCTTACCTTCCTGTTATTTAGTTTGAGAAACCGCACACTGATTGTAACGACTTTTGATTTTCTAGGTTCTCCCGCTGCACTGACGCCTCAACCTCTACCAGTCCAGATCCTGGCTGATTCTGGACGATCAATTTCAGACCCCGCCCGCCATGTCTTTCCAAAAGCCCCTCTGGAACCACTCTTCCGTGCACTCTTTGCCACACGCCCTGATTTCAATGTGAAGGGAATAGACCTAGTTACTGATCGACGGAATCTGCGGGTGCTCCTGGATTTTGTTGGCGGTCAAAGCAAAGAATTCCGTATCGATGTCGAGGTTGTCCGCAACACTGTCCTCTTTTCGCGCTGGTCAAAGAGTCCGGTATCCTATATGAGTTCCCCTGGAGGCTACGGTCAGGAGTTTGAAAAGGCATTCACAAGGTTCCCGAACAGTTGCAGAGGGAGCATCTCCCACAACCGTGCAATTACGTATACTCTCGGCGGTGTTAAAATCCTCATGCGGTTTGAGGTGGACGCCTACAAAGAGGGTGCACTCCCGACATTTACTAGACCTCAAGAGGGGTTGTACACCGCCCCGTCCAACCCGATGATGGCAAGTGCTAATGCCGCTCCTACTCCAACCGGGTTCGTCGTTGCGGCTCGCGGACAGCTTGTGGCCCCGGCTAGAATCATCGAGATCAAGACCGGAGGTGTGGGGAAGAATGTGAGTTCGAAGGCTAAGGTGCAGATGTGGTTTTCTCAGACACCGATCCTTTACGCGGGACGTTATAGGGAGTCTGGAGTATTCGACTCGGTTTCAGAAGTCAATATGTTTGAAAATGGAATGTTGGCAGAGTGGGAGAGCAATAATGCGGACAGGTTGAGGAGGTTGGTAAGGGTTCTTGAGATGATATGTGCAGCAGTGAAGATTGTACCGGGAGGCAAATGCGCCATTATCCATAGAGGCGGGAGCAGGGTTTTGAAGGTGCACAACGCCACAAACAGAGACAATGGATTGCCTCCAGATATTTTGGCAAAGTGGGATGCTTAATCAGGGTCTGTGCTGGTATCAGCCTTTCAATTGTCATGTAGGCGAAATCGCTACTATAGCTTTCATGAATGCAAATTTCTTTAGCAAAGGTACTTGGAGCTCTTCTGCCGGTGATGTTCCTCTTCCTAATTTGGTCACACACTATTCCACGGCTCATCTCATTTTTCACCCCCGAAAAGGCTTCTACACCAACTGCTGCAATTTGTGGGAGCCTATTTGGGAGTCTGCATGATACCGGCAGGGAGTTCAATACTTCACCCTGAACTGTCAATGTTTCACTATCAGCTACGGAAAACCGCATTCTTTCAAAGAGATCACTATTGAAACCACTTTGTGAATGTGAATACGGTTGTGTAGTAATCAATTTAAACCGGGAGTGCTACGACAAATCCCGAGAAGTATAGGCCCTGCATAGGCTTCCGGTGAAATTAAGTATTTTCCTAAACGCAATTAAATTGCATTGGCAACCATTCAGCCGCGTCAGGTTTGAGACCCTACAAGGGCTGCGGCTGGTAGCTGAAACTAAGTGTAGTGAAGTCGTGGTTATTTCTGTGCTTAAACGTGGTTCTTTCTGGGTTTTCTCGGAGGTTATGGTGGTGGGTGGTGGGCTTGAGGTTGAGGGAATGGTGGGTGGGGTTAGGGTTGGTGTTGCGAGATGATATGGCTCGGCGCATCGTAAAGGTGGAAACGGATTTTGAATAACTTTTCAATCACATAAGATATCAGAGATCTGTCTAGATAAAGTCTGCTTCTATGTATTATCTGGAAGTTGTCTTGATGGACTTTCTTTATCTATTTTTTTGGTGGAGTTTTTAGGCCTTGGAAATGGCCAAGATTTGGTGGAGTGCAACAGTATGATACCCATTTATACCCCCACCTGACCAAAAAGCGGTTTCCAGCCACTGTAGGGCCGAAAGTCAATCAATAATTTCAATTTATTCCATTGGTTAAAAACCATCTTGAGTGGCTAAACCTGTTCCAACTGCGATAGCGACATGTCACCTTTACTCGTCATTTCACAGCGTTTGTGAACACGACTGGCTTCGCCCATTCGGGTTGGCGATCTCATGCGGGTGGGACTAGTTATAGAATAGGTACTTAAAAATTATACCCGTTTCCTCCTTCCTTTGCAATACATGCTTCAATCCTACGAGGCATAGACGTAATATGCCTATTAATTTTCTCTACAGGATAGTTCTTCCACTCATCCTCTATCAAAGCCCTAATTCTCCTAGCTGTAAAATCCCATTCTAGTTTTCCTTTAATACTATCTTTCATATCATTGCAAATTGACTCTATTGGGTTCAAATCAGGTGAGTTAGCGGGCCACCCTAATTTATTCAGGCCAATTCTTCTCCTGAACTCCGCCTGGTGGTGGTGCATATGACTAGGGGCGTTGTCCTCCATAACTACTACATTTGGGCGGGTTTCCTTAATACTTAATGCCAGAGGAATAGGAGGGGCTTCAATATCCGTTCTCGATAGATTTACCAATCAATTCCTCCTATTCTTTTAGAGTCTCTAGTCTTTAGCTCTGGTATGTAGACTGTTCCCTGCCTCATCTCTACTCACCACCTGTACTCTCTCATCTCTGCCTCGTACTCATTTCGCAGAGCAATCAATGCATCCGCTCGCTCTTGTGCCGTTTCGTATGGAGCTTTATAAACATGATATGGTAGAGCTATTAAACAGACAAGAGATTAGTATACTAGTAAATAAATTAAAGTAGCAGTGTACCAGTACCTGTTTGTCCGTAGATTATTGCGCCTCAAATCATTACTGTTGCCCCACCATGAAATTTTCGGTCCAAGTTTCGGTCAATGAATGCTTCTCCAGGACGACGTAGAACACCCCTTGACCGCCGTGTACGTAGGGCACTGGTTTCAAAATAAGACTCGTCGGTAAAGATAATGTCATGCCAATTCTGTGATTGATATTTGAGGCAAAATGCTAGCCTGTCTGCTTTATGTTTCGAACTCATTAAAGGCTTCTTGGTCAGCTTCCTGCTGTGGATATTATCAGACGCGAGTGTCTTTCTAATTGTATTAACACATATATCCAACCCAGTCTCTGCTACCAGTTCAGCAAAAGGCATTCGGCAATGTGTAGTATCTTGTAGAGCGAGCTCAATCAACCACTTCTCCTCCTCAAGTGTCAACTTCTTATTACTCCCCTTTAGTGTGTTTGGTTCTGGCTGGATATTCTCGAGTGCGCACAGGCCAGGGTTCCAGTAATCTTTACTCTGTCATTTGCTTTTCTAATAATGTTTGAACAGGCGCCTAGCGAGACCTTCACATCTCAAACCGGGTCAGCAATCTTCACCTTTCAACCTACCCATATGTGAAATCAATCAAACCTTTGTCAGATCAGATATTGTCTTATTAAATATTCCAGGAACTATACCACCTCGAAACCTGGATCTGGGCGGACCTTGCCAAGACACGATGTAAATTTGAGGTCTTGGCATATCTTTCAAAGTAAGATGCTTTACCGTCAATGTTTGAATGAGTATTTTTGGATTGCAAGGTGCCTGGATGAATTTTGGTGTAGTTGGTTTGTGTGTTGCCGGGTCTTGGGGGTTGTGTCTTGGGGTTGTGGGTCATGGAGGAGGTGCGAAATGCGATTTTTTGGTGTGATTTATGTCCAGGCGCTGTATACCCGGGGATCCTTATAGTGATGCAACGACCACTAGTTTATGACCACCAACCACCGTGCAGCCAAACCGTAATTCAAAGAAAACCTGTATGGCCCGGATTCGGTTAGATGCTGCTGAAGCAGGGTATATAAATAACTAGATATCGGTTTTGGGGTTCGGAGTTTGAAATGGTTGTGATGTTACTACTGAGCCGTTGCATCAATTTAAGGACCCTGGGTCCATGGATGCCAAGACTGCTACCACTATCGCCAAGGAGCGCTCATACCACTCCCATGGTCTCCCGTATAGTAAGACGCTGATACTGCTGTTATTAGCGTAGTTAGTAGGTATGCTACACCCGGTGTTAAAGGTGACAGACAGCTAGCGCCGACTCAAAAAGCTATTTAATCAAGCAAGATATCGGGGGTCTGTCTGGGCAGTCTACTCATATATAATATCTAAAAGTCACAGATGTCTTTTTTGGCGGAGTCGCTAGACCTTGGAAACGCGGGTTTTGGTATGCAGAAAGAGCGTCAAGCTGACGGTGAAGTGGGACCCTGCACCGCAGAAGGGCAGTCCCTGGACATGGTAGGGGTGAGAGTGGATTTCGAGCTGTCTCGTCGGGTCGGGGGTGTTTCGGCGTTGCTACGAACGGAATAGCGACGCGCTATAAGTTGGTTAGTCTGGTGATGACCAATGGCGAACAAAAACCACAGATATCTACTACAGGGGCGGAATTATAGTAGCTTTATCACGCGGATCACATGGTGATTCGGGCTTTCACAGAGTTATATGGTGGTAGGTCCCGGAGTAGTCCTGTGGTGCTGGTGCTGGGAGATGGGGTGTCGTTAAGGAGTTGTAAAGGGTGTAGGGAGATAGATCCCCATCCGTGGGGTAAGGAATGGTGCTATCTGCGGGTGACAAAGGGTGTATTTTTGCGGCCCAGGCCGGGTAGTAGACGGCAGTCGGACCTAGGTGGGGCGGGGGTGCCAAGCCGCCTCTGAGATGATGGGTAACGCAACACCTCCTGGGAAGGAACAAGTGGGGCAGCAGGTTCTTGTCCCAGATGTATAAAAATTAAGAGGAAGAGTTTCTTTGAACGGGTGGGGTAGGTGGGGTGGGGTGTACTTCCAGCCGGTCCGGTTGGCGTGTTTGTTGGTATTCGTAGTAGCTACTAACTTTGTGGGAAATGCACTGACCTTTCTAGATATTGGAGTAAGAAATGTAGATATATAGACATTTTAACTCTTCATTCATTCTATATCAATTGATACGTTCTTGATCCTATGCGCTACCGCCATTGCAGTCGGTTATCATCCAGTAGAGGTAGTTGCACACGGAACACCCGCCAGGGGTTATTAGGTACGCCTTTTCCAAGATTGTATAGCGTCGCTCTCATCGAGGTGAAGAGGTAGACTCTCTCACGGGGGTGTGGGGATCGCATGGTGTGGGGATTTCTGTTTTGTTCCCTCCCACGAGACAGATAATTCTATTGACAACAGGTAAATCCGGAATAGCGCATGAGATTTGACCAGTGCATGGTCTTGAATCCCGAGTTTTTGCAAATTGGTCTTGGTACTCACTACATTGAGATAGAAAGTTCCCCATACCCCCCCCCCCCCGTGGTCGCCACACCCCCGTGAGCGCGTCTAAACCGTGGTTCCGCATTCAGGCTTCATGGTGTATCACTCGGATCATACGTAATCACTCGCTTCTTGCGGTTTCGAGATTGTTAATTGGGAATATCGGGCGGGGTCTTGTAGCGGGATATGTTTCTGCCATACCTCCTACATAGTATAGGAGGGAACTTGGTAGCTCTTGTATAATAACAATTCCCTTGTGGCAAGAGGCAGTAACGATATGACGCAACAGTGGTCTAGACCTTTGCCGCGAGTAATAATTCCTTTCCCGCAGGTATGGCGGGCAGGGTGTATTTTTCACAGGCTCGGACATTCTTTTATTTTCATTTTATACATGATGTGCATGCGACCAGGCTCGGACATGGTGCCAACGGATATTAACTTTTTTTGTTTGCGTTTATAGTACATCATGTATGCGATCCTGACAACAGCCCGGCCACTACCTCCAAACAACTCAAGGGGCGCGACATAGCTACCGAACCCACAATAACTCCTCTATACGGAGAATAATCCTTATCATGTCCCAATCGTTGCCACGGAAGTGTAGCTCCCTTTACCGGGGGGAATTCGCTTCACTGTACGCTATACTTGACTGAGCAATATACTCTTGGTCAGGATATCTCTTGCTATATTCTTCTCTGGCTCTATGCTTGGCGCTGGGAACTATGTAGATGGCTTACAGGGAGGTTCCTTCGGTGAAGTGGTGGGGATATATAGTTGAAAGTGGGTCTTGGTTATCCTACGGTCTGATCTCGCTACAAGGGTACGAAAACGTCGGAAAATTAGGCCGCAGCGTACCCTTATAGAGAGGATACCCTTATAGGAATTAGGGTTAGGTTTATCTCGGGTCCAACAATTGGGGCTATGAAGTAATGGAGACTTGTGAGATTTGAACCTAGCCCCACGCTTTCTATAAGGGTGCGCACAAAAGAGAAACTGTCTGAGAATGTTATTATTCTATAAAGTATTTGGTCGGTTACCCTTATTCTTTTACATACAATCTATTTTGCATTATAGAGCCGGACCCTTGTGGGGGTGATGGCCCTTATAGATGTTATCCTTATAGCGAGAGCCGACTGTGTAATTGGGCGTAGCGGGCGTTGCGTTGAGATGGTCGGGCTTGCAGGTAGTTGGTGGTTTAGGCTTGGCTCTATTAAAGCTCGATGACGTGAGTGTTTGGTGTATTGATTCTCGCTGCGGGGGTCGTCGGAAGGTGCGGGAGTGGGGTCGTGAAGGGGTGGGGTGGGGGGGGTTATTGGGTGTACGTGTTGTGGTGTTGATAGCGTGACGAGTGGGGAGAGAGCGTTACTAAGTTTAAGTGGAGATACTGATAATAAGACGAACGAACGATGTCGACTCGCGGATATGATGGTTGGCGCTGTGTGTGGCTGTGCTGTGGCTGTGGCATGATTTTGGAGCAAATAACAAGAGTAAATCGAGGAAGAGGACTTCCATATCAGTGATACATTCAGTATCGGACGTTCTCCCACATCCCATAGGTCTCCCCTCCTGTCATGTTAGCAGTACAGCCACTCTGCAAAAGTGCTCATGATGCAGATTTAGTGTGGCATGTCCGGCTCAAATTGAGAACCAAGGCGAGCACTGAAATGGTCAAAATACAAACCATGTAGTAGTCATCGGTTCCCGAAATTAATGTTAGACTTCCATGGTATTAATCGTTTTGCACACCGACTTTATAGAATTGTCTGGGTGCATTTTCAGTTCCCGAAAGCCACCTTGCACGTGAACAAAGTTGGGTGTGAATCACGAATACTTCTGGAGGGAGACTGTACTGGCGCTAGATATCGCCTGAACCTCGGACTATCATCATGTTTATTATCGCATCCACAAAAATTACATTCTCCCATTTTGGCTCATCTCGGACCCTGCCGCGTGATTCGGGGCTTTGCCAATGTCTTCGTTTCTGTTTTTTTTTTTTTTTTTTTTAATTCATTTCAATTCTGATTACGGGATACGAAGGTTGCATGCAGGATAACCTATAGCGTAAGGACTCACAACTGTCCACAACTTATAGTGGTAATAGTGTACCACCAACAAGCACTCCTCTTACAAGGTTCACTAGTCATGAGCATAAACAAATATCTTCTGACCCCGAAAAGAAAAACAATGGAGAAGTAAAACAAAAGCGAAAACTAAACCCTAACAGCAATACGAAGTCTGTGCCACAAATGTTCCTTAAGGATGTATATGGCTCACAACTGTAGACACTGTAAAACTGATTTAGCGATGGGCCTGATTGGGCAGCGGGACTGTCAGTAGTGTTTAGGGTGCAGGGTAAGGGGCCTCCAGGGAGGATATCCAAAATGGAGAGCAAAGAGGGCTGAATTTACTGTTTTCAGTAATCTTATTGGCATCACTATCCGTGGTTGAAGAGAAGAATGATAGGTTTTGAAGCCGTATCACAGGAGCTATCCCCCCAAGAAAGATGAGAAAAATAGGAAGGAAGAATAATAACCAACTAAAGAGGTATGAAAGTCCCTGTAGAAGGAGGTGGGTGAAGTGGTGATCAATGTTTAGCAATGAAGCCAAAGTAACGTCTGTAAAGTAAAGTGATCACCACTATCCTCAAGCGTTGGTGGTGTTGAGAACAAGGTTGTGAGGAGTAAATGGCGTGCTCTTCGTTTCCGTTGCCGCGGGGTTTTTATATCTCCATCCTTTTCCTTTTTTTTTTTTTTTTTACATTGTCCCGTTTAAAGCCTATCGCTTAATCCAGCGCCTTTCCAATGCCAAGATGTACTTATCCTTTCACGAGAGCCTTCCCCCAAGAGCTACATATCACGACCCCGAGTGACAATTTGTGACCCATTTTGTATTTCGAGTGATACACTATGATCCCCGCCTCACGCCGTGTACGCGTTGATTGAAAACCATCCGCCTTCGAGACGTCTTATCCCGAAACCGCCCGTGCGGTGACTAATGACTGGTTAGAGACCACTTGGCTTACCTTACTACTCGGAAATGAGCCCTGCGCCGCACCGCCGGCAGTGCAGCTGGCTAGCTCTGAGAGTTCGTGGTTCGGCGCGAGTACGTACTAAATACCCCTTTAAGCGCGGGTTGTGCTGAGAACCACCAGTCAGGGGGGTCGAGAGCTTCAGTCTGGGTGAGCAGACATACAGAGGGGGTTCTTCCAGGGCACGGGTGGTTCTGTGGATAGTTTGGATTGATGCCAGGGGCTTGGGACGGGTCTAGCCGGGTAATACGCCTGAACCCGTATGTACTGGCGCGGTGAGGCTCTTGGCCGGGCGTTCGGGGGGGGGGGGGGGGCGAACTAGGCACGGCGGTGGCGGCGGAGGAGGAGGATGAGTGAAGTGGTCGTGGGTACATGTACTTACTCCTGCGTCGGACAAGGAGGACTACTTACTACTACACATAAGCGAACACATGAGCGGGGGCGCAACCAGCAACACCACCTACCAAGTCAAGTCCGGAAGAAAGCTACCAGTCCAAAAAAAAAGCAATCAACACGGGGAATCACGAAAACGCCGCTCAAGACGGGCGTAGAGGACGGAGCTTAATGGGCACACGAGCTCCGACCTGTAAAGAGTAAGATGACTTCATATACTATGTGGTGCAGGGTCTGGTTCTGGCAGGTGTTTGCTGCGCACGAAGAGGTTTTGTGGGGGACGTTTCCGACCTACTAGTCCTTTACGGTAGGGTCCAGACGGGAGGATGTATTCCGGAGGGATATACGGGGTGGTGTTGGGTCGCGCGTAGTCGAGGTTGGTGGATTGGTCTGTATGGCTTCGTCTATTGGTCTGTTCTTTATGGGAAAGCTTGGTGTTTTAAATGTCGAGTGATAGATCTCCTTAACTTCGGTATTAAAAGGAATCGTACTGGAATATTGGGGCAAAACCGGTCGGGGAGTTACTGCTAGGTATATTTGAAATAAAAGACTTCCAGACAGGCATAGCCCATTTAGTGCCATAACTGTAAGGTTGCATGCACATAATGAATAAAAGAAAGAAAGAAAAAGGCATAGCCCATTGCCGGCAACATAGATAAATAGATATTGTCCTCGCGAGAGGGATATTATGTCTTTGGATGCAGCCGGGAGGCAGCGTTTAGCAGGATGCCTCTAGTTACCTATAATTGCTGGATCACTGCGCTGTGAGATTCCAGTAGCCTCAGTGGCGGCTACTACCCTTCGGGCTGCACGCATAAATAAAAATAGCGATCAGTTACGGCTTGGCTCGAGTGATATTCTATGATTAGAGTACAGTGATCGCCGCCCCACTAGGTGGTTATTCACTAAGCGAGATATTTGGGGCGACTAGACGCGTGTATAGAGCGATAGCTATGAGAGCCTTTCCCACACGGCGTTATAATGGAAGAATAATGTGTGGAAGATGTGGCCTTGAGGATGGCTGTATCGGTGATGCTCTGGGCTGTGCGTGTGTAATTGTGAATGTACTTGTATAGACTCAGAGAGAATGTGGAAGGGGGCGTATATTTATGCCTAGATGATCAAGAAGAAGGTTTTATTGGCATAAAGTAACGTCGGTTGGTGGAATATGAAGAAGTGGGTCCTCTCTCCATTTGTTGTCTGTCTCTGCCTGGTGGGGTAGAAATCGACTATATTCCATGTCTAGAGTCTAAGATTTAATGTATTTATTGCTGTATTATTGCTTGTAGTAGGGTGTGCTAAGATTTCAACCTCCGCCGCCTAGGGTAGCCTAGACATTGCGGGCGAGAAGGAGGAGGAGTAAAGTTACTTTTATCTTTTCTTTTGTCACTTTCTTTTGTTGATGAGGAAGAGTGGAGTGAGGGGCGAAGCTGCTGTGATGTAGGGAAATGTACTAGTGCTATAACCATGAGGTAGCATGTACATAATGAATAAAAAAAGAAAAAAACCCTCCGCCGCAGGGAGCAGGTTTGGCTTGGCGCGAATGATAGTCTGTGATTAACTTTGCTCTATAAGGAAGGCATGGAGGTGGCCCTACCTGTCTGCGATCATAATGTTGATATTCTTACTTGAGAGTGCGGATAGTAAGATTTCTGGTAGTAGATGAAGAGGTTTCTCGTATTTATCCGGAGTATAGAGATAGTTCCCTTTATCACTTTCAGAGGGGTAAGCGGTATTTTGCCGAGGGGGGTAGTCTCTGATGTACAGATAAGTATATTACAAACGGGGATCAGTAGGGTGATTCTCAGATATTTCTAGGATAGTCGCAGAGTTACTCATATCGTATCCGTGATAACCCGAAATAGACAATGGGCCTATACGGGACGACCTACCAGCCCACACCAAATGCGAACATTCCCAGGGTGGTGGAGATACTAACCAACCGCCTTGATCAAGTAGGTGGTAATATGAAGGCTAGCTTTGAAAATTCATTGTTAATTACACCCAAGTCCTATGTTTTGTTGTTTGATATGATCCCCTGTCCCGTGGGTATAGGTAAAGCAAAGGTATAGTCGCGGATAAGGATTGTCTGGACTTTCGTCTGTAGGATTGCTTTTCGTGTGTACTTGCGTCCTTTGTACCCTCGCTATCCATGGAAATCAATCCTGTTGCTAGTTGTGTGCGATGCGTGTCGTCTGATATCTCAGGGTGTCCCTGCGATGTGCTTCTATACCTGCGCCTACTCGCATGTCCAATATGTATTGGCGCAACTAGCAAAACAGACCAAAGGGCACAGATTTTTAAAGGCTTTCCGATTACTCCACATGTTCCATCTAGATCCCAGGAGGAGTCTACATGCCAGTTATAGGCCATATCCATAGGTCCTCGGGCAAATACCGTTCAAAGCTGACTTTTTACTGCTTTACAACTTTACCAACATTCCGATTACGCGAGAGATTTTATATATCCTTAATGATCTTGCATTGCACTTGTATTATACTTGATCAGTCAAGCTTTGGAGTATGGAAATTTTTATGTCCTGTTGAAAACCTCAATTTTTCGGGGAAACTCTTTCCTTGTCAATCAAAATGCAGGGCGAAGGGATCAATCTGAAACTGCCACGGGGTGTCCTTAATACCATCAGGTTACCCCTCTTTTAGGTTTTCCACCAATTAGAAAGCTTTCACTCTTTATCTCTTTGGCTTCAACCATGAAATATCATCAAGAACACGCATAGATGTCAGCATACTGGAGCGAGAAGAAAGCCATAAATACTCTAAAACTCATGGCTATGAGTATCAGCTTACAGTTAAAGCAAGCTAAAGAGGTTACGAAGTTGAAACAGAACATCAGCAGTTTAGTGAAGCAGAACCATGGGCTACTAAACCAGATCCACCACCTACAGAAGGCATTAAGGCTTTACCCACCACCACCAATTACATACGAGACAAGACTAGACAATACAATACACCAGGATGAAGATGCTGGGGCATATAGTACAGTAGATATGAAGATGAGAAGCAATTATAGCAATTATAGCGACAATAAAGATAGGAACAGCGTTATACATTAAGATAATGAGTATTATTGCAAGGACTTTGAGTCTCCACTATTTGCAGAAATAGGCATTGACACACTCCACCATACCCATCAGCAGCAACTGAAATATCATCACCATCACCGCCACTGCCACTATCAACGCCACTGCTACTATTGCAATCAATACCAACACCACCGTAACAACCATCAGCGATATCAACAACACCACCGACCTATAAAATACCAACACCCGATCCTGCACTATCATTAAGAGATGATACAATTGACATTGATGAGGACTACATAATAGTCTCCCCGAATTGTTCTCCCTCGTAGAGCAACGGCATCCTAGTGTTTTCTCCTGCGACTCTCTCTCAAACTTCCGTATATGGAAAAGCTAATATGGTTATAATACCATGCGACAACTACTGGGTACAGAAAATGACAAAGAGGATAATGGGATGGAATGAAAAGAATGAGAAGGAAGTATAATGGCGTACCAAGACTTCACATTACGTTACTAGATTTACCGCTGCATGGGAATATGTCAGCGACTCGGTTAAGCAGTTGCAGGTTTTCATTTGTAATCAGGTTTCCTTTGAGTTCTATGGGTTTCCATCACATGGATTGGCAATTGGTTCTCGGCAATGGATAAATATATTGGCTTGTTCTTTCCTTTTCTCTCTTTCCATTCTTCTCTATACAATCTTCCTGTTCTTTAAAGTGTTATATTGTTTGTCTTTAGTTTTCTACAGTTATTATAGTTATTGTTAGTTTGGAATATAGTTATCGTTCGCATTATCATAGTTTTTCTTCTTGTCCCTCGAATCCATAACTGTTTGGAACTCTTATTGGTAGTTCCCTACGTTTCATAGATCGCAATCCTCGGTTGCGCTCCTTGGTTCCCTTCGTTCATAGTTCATAGTCCATGACCGCAGAACGAGTGTTCTATTGGTATCTTCTAGTTCACTACTTCGTGTGCAAAGTTATTTACGCTATAGTCTCCGAACTCTAGGGTGCGTCCCCGCTCTTCGCCAAGTAACGCCAAGACTCGCGTAACAGGAAGATGAAGAATATATGTTTAAAGAATGGGTCTGCTTCAACCACAATGGTTTGCAAAAGTTACTAGACTGGATGAAATTGAAAAGAGAGATAGGGATTACGAAATAGACAGAAGATGCTTTGATTTCAGACGGCTGAAATATCAAGTTAGAAAGTTTGAGGACAGAGCCCTAGAAGGCAAAGATGGACTAGAAGCAAGGTTCAGGATTACAGGTTGATGAAATTTAGTATTTTTATTTTTATTTTGGAAAAGGGGTGATAGGTAGTATAAATAGTTGGTTGTAGTACCATAATTATAAGGTTGCATTCAAGTAATGAATAAAAAAAAAACTCCCTCAATTTTATGTGTATTATGTGGGTTTTACCTAAACATATTGAATGTGTGAGAGTTTCACTTATATTTCAGATCCATTTCATAAAGATTTTGTATACGTTAAACATGATACCCCATTAGGATATAACTATAAATACATCCACAAACAGGTTTAGAGCCAACTCCGCAACGTCCAAAAGGTTTTTTTTTTTTTTTTTTCATTCTGTACATGCAATCTTACGGCTATGGCAATATCTTAACTACGTACACTACCTATTACCCCTTCCCCAAAAACAAAAACTATACTAAGTACACAATTTAGATTTCGTCCTTAATTAAACCTGAAGTTAGCCTTTATCTCATCTTTACTATACAGTGTCTGTTCTTCTGTGTCATCGCTAGTAGTGGTGGTAGTAGTGGTGGTGACGGTGTCTATGTTAATTGTGACGATGGGGGTAGTGGTAGTGGTAATGGTGGTGATGGTGTCTCAGTTGTCACTGGTGGGTCTGACGGACGAGGGTGAGGAAGGGCGTCGATGTCTATTCCTGAAGATGGTAGGGATTCAAAGTCCTTGCGATAATACTTGTTGTCTTCTGATATACCGCTGGCCCCTTCTTTGTCATTACGGTGGTTGTTGTGGTCGCTTGCCATATCTGTATTGGTATTATCTATACTTTCTGACCTAGTGTCTTCGTCCTTGTCCGCTTTATTGTCTAGTCTTGTTTCGTATAGAATTCGCAATGGTAAGCAAAGCTTTAACATCTTCTCTAGGTGGTGGATTCCGCTTAACAACGCTTGGTTATTCTTCGTTAAACTACTAATGTTCTATCTCAATCTCCTGATCTTTTCAACTTGCTCTGACATCAAGCCGATACTTATAACTACGAGTTTCGGGGTATTTATAACTCATTTCTCTCTCCAGTTTGCTGACATTTATACCTATTCTTGATGATATCTCATGGTTGAAGTCAAAGAGGTAAATGGGGAGAGTTTTCTGATTGGTGGAAAACTTAAAAGAGGTGTAACCTAATGGTGTTGAGGAAAACCCATCGCGACTTCCGATTGGTCGCTTCATCCTGCAGGTTCATTGTCAAGGAAAGAGTTTTGCAACGTCCAGAATAAAACAGTTGGGCGAAACTCTATTGCAAAAATACATGTACACAATATTAATAGATCATTCCTATCACTGTACGTACACTCCGACAACAAAAGCTTTGGCGAATTATACTAATTACAGCCAGAATAGCCATGTTAAGCGGTCTCAATGAACCATTCAGCATTGTTCAAAAGATTCAACCTTTAGACAGAGGTCCAGAAGTTACTTCAAAATTGCCATATTTGAGTTATACAATTTCAATTCGAGCATTGGTATGTTGGCAATAGCTTTTCCCAAAATCAAAATTGAAACATGCCAAAAATCTGTATACACTCCTATACAAATTTGCACATGGCAACGGGTTCTGTTTCTGTCAGCATTTGAGTAGTGGAATTAAAATTCTGATGACAATCTTGAAATAACTTCTGCACTTTTCTCCAATTTTTAGGTGTTTGTGCTAGTGCTGGGGGGTGAGTCCCTTTGCATAGTTAAACATCGCTATTTTGGCTGTAAAAGGTAATTTATGTCCTAGTACTATACACAGAATCCTCCAGGGGGGCTTGGGACTCGACACCTTTTTTTTTCTTCTTTCACTCATCAGAGCTACCCCCCCCCCCCCCCCCAAGCGCGCTGAAAAAAAACCCCCACAAAACCTTCTCAAGACTCACTCATGCCCTGCACTCGCGCCCTGTTCCAAAGTGGACATGATCACAACCTCTTGGCGCGTGGGTTAGGGTTTCTATTACCCCGGATGCATCCAACTAGACGACGGAGATGCAGCAGGTGTGTTAATTCATGTACTTTCACACCGATAGGTAACAAGTACCCAAAAGTGCAGACCAATATAAAACGCATCTTAACACTGCTCAATTGAATGAATAAAAGAAGGAAAAAAAAAAAAAAAATTCTCAACACTGCTTCCTACCACTTTCCCGCCGCGAGGATAGTACATGTATAATAGTTCACGCAGCAGGCGTGATCAATGCACATGAGACCATTCCAAATGCGGGTGGGTCTATCCTAGAAATGGGGTTCGAGAAGCTTTTAATTAGCGTACAGTCTGGCCTCGCTACAGCTGATCCCACGAATATTTCCCCACCGACAGGACACGCCTATACCGCCCCTGCTCTAACAGCATTCACCCTGCATGTGACATATCTCTCATCACACCACTAGACCACATCCGGATATCCAACTAATTGCTGACTCATGGTTGTCGGGTATCTACATGTATATCTTATTCCACTCTAGGTTTGGTCTGTATGTATGTATATGCCAAGTCTTGAGAGAACCAACGGAACTACTGCCTATATCTACGGGCCCTAATCCAGGAAATACATCACGCTCTGTTACCTGTTGGCTTACTTGCTTAACCCTCGGACCATACAACCTCTCCGAGTCTTTAGATGATTATGTTGGCGGTGATGACAGGTGAAGAAGAGATTGTAGCCCGCTGGACATGCCAACAACTACTACTTCACCCCCGTAGAGTTGATCCCAGGTACTGAACGTAAGGATATAGAGATTAATTTCGACCGCAACAGCACGTGCAGGGTATGTCATTCCCCAATCTCCATTCTTGGAAACTCGACCCGTTTGCGTTACTCATCCTCTTGGCCCTGATCCGGAGTAAGGTTTATCAACATAACCCGCGTGGAATTTTATCTAAGATTTTAAATCATGATATAAATACGCTACGGCACTACCGAGAATTTTAAAAACCTAGTAATAATTTTCACATCTCCTAATTATAACTGGATCATGTACGTAATGAATAAAAAATCATAATTGAATCCCTTGCTCAAAGTACTACACATAGCTCCATACAACCCCAACCACAACGTGCGCTTACGCTACCCTAGGGGGAGCCTGCCCAGCCTCGATATCACCCAGCTTTATACCAAAGCCCCTGCTATTCTCCGCGCGGTCAACTCGTACACCACATTCCAATTCCGTCCTATCTTTGCCTCCCACAACGGCATACCCGAGTGTTCTCAGCTCCGCAGCGGTCCTCTCTCCCGCCAGAAGGTATTCCGGTACTGATCCCCAAGCTACAATAACTTTCCCTCCCCTGCAGAGCTGCCAAATCGAGCCGCAACATGCGGTAACCATGTACACCACCATGACGACCACGGCGAGGACTACCGTTGAGCTCATGAGCGAGTACCCATAAAGAAAGTGGTAGACCCAAACAGAGGAATACACATAATGACGATAGTCCTGGATAGGCTCGATAAGCGAGTTGGGATCGAAAATGCTTGCGGGCGGCGGAGAGGTCGAATAGTTGTCATGTTGCAGCATGTACTGGCTCGGGGAGCGGTCTAGCGCAGACATCATTGTAATCCAGGGTCCACCAACTACTAGCTCAACTGCTGATGCATCGATGATGTTTGTCAACCTCTGGAGGTCGTTTTCCATGAGCTCCTGGTTCACTCTCTCCAGCTCACTCTCATCATACCCGTAGTTCAGCGGCCGCCATACCGTCTCCCCCATGTGGTTCTTCGAATCCACCAGCTTATCTGCCCACGCTCGCAGTTCGACACTTTGTGTTTCTCCACGCTCTATACGTGTCTTGTTTAGAAGGGCCGAGCTATGTCTGCTGTGGATCGTGCCGCCATATGTCGAGGAGTTGGCGTAGGAAGCGGTTATCACTTCACCTAGTGCATGTTCATAGTCCAGCCACCCCTCGCGGAAGAGCAATGTCGCCGATTGTTGCGGATAATGTGTCTTGCCGTCGTAATAAGAGAGGCTGTGGTGATAGTGGGCTTGGTCGATGGAATAGAGTTTACCAGTAAGGGTTGCCGTTGCAGATGTCAACGACACCGTGTTGGCACAAACGACGAGGTCCTCGTCAAAGTCGAATACAAATACGATAGAATCGGTAAAGTGGTTGTTGGATTTTATACGGACGCCTTCGGTGATGTAGAACCTAGGGAGAAGGAAGGAGTCCTCTTTGACAGCGCTATAGGCTGTGTACAAGTACGATGATGCTGGGAGCACTTCGCGTGCATCACGACGATCCACAAGAAGCAGAAGATCCTGACTGTTGAATAGGTGATCGCTGGATGAGTTCTCCACGGTGACAGCTTCAAAGCACCAGTCACTGCCATTGTTACCCGGAATGATTGTGGAGCGATCGTTGCATGAAAGCTTGTGTCTGCGTCTGCAGACAGCTGTTGATCTCAAACCTGTCAGTTCCGTCACAAAACGTGTTGGCGACGGTTTGATCACACGCCCGGGCTTATAGGTGATATTGCCGCGCCCTGCGTAGGTAATATCGTCATACATGAGTGTAGTGAATGTTGTTCCCCCTGTCCATTCCTCATCGACGAGCAATGGCCGAGGCTTCAGGGCTGTTCTGCTGTTCACAGAGACCTGATGGGCAAAAAGGTCGAAACGATGAGTTTCGTTGGGGTTTCTCTGAGTATAGATGCTCTTCTCACCAGGCGTCGACCCCAGATCTGACCAATAAACCTCGGTCTGGTTCCAGTACATTGAGCTACTGTTATTCCAGGCACCGTCTATCTCCAACGGGCTTATGAATATGTAGGGATGACCCGGCCGAAGATCGTAGGAGGTGTAATGACCACCGGAGGTGATATTCCACGCCTCGATTATTTCATTCTTGGTCAACTCCTTCTGCAAGAACCAGTGTTGTTCCGGAATCATAAGTACGGCACTCGAAGGACCAACTGTGGTGCAGAGTATCCCCGCAATGAGAAGGAACCCCGATATCGTCAGAACGCCTAGCCTTCTGTCCCTTACATCCTGGCTATCTTTCCGACTCGAGGTCCTGAAATAGCGCAAGCCATACTTCAATGCCGATGCGTAGCCACTAGAAACAAGCACGCTAGGCGAGGACGTAACCTGCTCCCCCCCGACAAGCGCAAGGATTGTTCCTTTCTTACTAATGAGCGCGCTCTGAATCAATTGGCGCGCTAGATTTGCAAGACTCAGAACAATCAAAATTTCGTGGACCTTTCCGGCGAACAGAAGAACATTCAGCACGGCCGTTGTGTCCTCTTTTGTCTGACCGAGCTCTGGGCCGATTATGTACTCAGTGAAGTTGAGGTAGAGAAGGACTATCGCCGTGCCCACCGAAAGAAATGTCCAGAGATGCCACATGACATTGTGTTGGAGCGTTTTGAAGACAGGAAGACTTGACTGTGTTTCCCCGGGCGTCTGTGTAGTGGAGGTCATTGTGGGGGGGGTATCTGGTGAGGGCGTAGCAGTGGTTAAATTTTGTCTCTTGAATGTCCGGAGCATCGAACTGCGCCGCCAAAACTTAGCTCAGCATTTTCACCAACGATACGGGTTTGGGAGATTCGGGGAGCCTTACATCTCGTTTTACTCCAGACGCGAGCTTGATCAAACTGGCAGGACTACCGTGCTATGCTGGTGATATACGGCGAGGGATGGTATGAACGGAGAAGAAGGTTGGCTCAATGAGGGTGTTGAAGGGTCAAGAGAGGGTCCCCTTATCCTATAAACCGTCCAGACAATGCTGACACCCCTTCCCAAAATGCCAACAGATGGCTGGTGCTAATAAATTCCATGATACTTGTTGGTGTGGCTTTCGGTCTCACATGAGAGGTGTCAGCATCGACGGTTTATGGGATAGCTTGAGGAGTTGGAATTGAAAAGCTCTGGATAGAGACATGGGAGACTCTCCACAGCCAATCATAGTCAGCTTCGCCGGTGTGCACAGGCCTCATCCTTTTTTTTTTTTTTTTCTTTTCTTTTCTTTTATTCATACTCGCATGCAGGCCTCATCTTGAGTCTAGATCTAGTTATGGATTTCCCTGCATATGTATCTGCTCAGCTCCACCCAAACGGCTATTGCTTTTTATTTCCTCCGGAATACAAAAACAAATTAAAGCTGAGAGTGACTGAGACCCCAAGAAATCCAGGACCACCCACCCCAACTGAGCATTTATCGTGAGAAATCGACGCGTCAACTGCGAAGGCGGACACAACAAAGCTTATCCCTTCGTCTGTCAATTGCTGCCCCCTATAATAATGAAATTATATCTGTATGGATGGATAACGAGATCTAGTAAAGCCACAATCGACTTGTTTTTTCTTGGGTGAGGGGCAGCATTTTATTGACAGAGGAATGGATAGGAACTCCCCGAAAATTGGGTGTTCAATATAGGTAGAGTACCGCAAAATCGGAGAAAATTTGTTGCGCTGCAGCAAGGATTATTTACACCAAAACCTACAGATTGAGGTCTAACTATGAGCCCTAGTTAGCCGATACCCCTGCTATCTTGCAACGAATCTTTTTAGATAATACGGTAGAGTCGAGCAAGTTTTGGCCGGTATTCAATGATCTCAGATTACGAGATATCTCAATGGAAATGAAATCGCAACATCGTGAGGCCGGCCAAAGCCATGCCCCGCAGAGGCTGCTGCCCATCCAATTCCCTGCGCATCGAATTTTTGGGAAATGATCTTTCTCTCAATGGATACCCCTGTGCTTTTAATATTCAGACCAGCATGCCTCGCTTTAGCAATATCAAAAGAGCTTGTTTCAATAGCAGGCGCAACCTCGCTAAATTGAGGAGCCAAACCCTTCTTGTAATGTGCCTCAACTATATTTCCACCAATTGTAATACGGGGGGTGGGGGTAAGTCTGGCGATACCTGGTGGTGATCATGATGTTGGGGCTTAGGTATCGCCAGACTTACCTCACCTCGTAGTACACTGTATTAGGGGCTGTAGAGCGCTCTACTAATTTTAATATATATAATTATTCAAGGACCCCAGATATGGACCTACATCAGCAGAGTACCGTAAAAACTCAAAAAATTGGCTATGCATGAGATCAAAATTACTGTTAGTAGACATGATCTACACCCTTCAAAAGCAGGGTAAATATTAAGAAATGGCTTTTTATGGTGACGACTTTCAAACATGCGCATAACTAGGGTTAGGGTGATTGGTTGCCAAGACTCCCCTCCTGGTAAACAGCCGTTCAACGACACACAATCAATCACCAGCAAACCATCAGAAGCAACCCAGTGCCTTCACAACTACTAACAGCAATCGAACGCTCATCACTTGTCGAAGCGTTTACTGATATATGTGAGCACTAGACAAGATTGGCCTTCTAATCCCACACGATTAAACTGGCACAAACAAATGTTACCCCTGCGCTGCTACTTACCACAAACTGCAGCACTTCACATAAGACCAGACTCAAACTGCTATCCCACAAACATCACGCGCAACAGACGCTCTGAAAGCGTAATGACCTTATCTAGAGCCAGATATGCTCTCCCGCAGCAACTACTGATCCACCATACCACAGACACGGGAATTTGGGGTGTCGAACACATACTGCATCATCCGGAGGGAATATAGGTCTTCTTGGTCCCCTCCATTGACAGGTGAATCCGCAAGAAACTATTCATAAAGTTATTGACAGACTAGACCGGAGATGGAGCACCTTTTCCAGTTCTTGTTCCTCTTCTTCAGGTTTTCTCCTCCCTCTTGCTCACATGTGGCAGTATATAGATTACGTCCCCGTGCTCTTTCCAACATGCACAACCCCCACACCAAATCGCAAACAAGCACGTACCGACCCTACGTCATCATGAGTATCCTCAGATCAAACATCCCGGCCTAAACAGCGCCAGAATGTCCTCCCTTCGTTCGCCCTTCTGGTTTCCTCGCCAACCCCGAACTCTACAAGGCCCTCGATCCATCTTACCAGAAGCCATCATATACCACCCTCATCATGCTCCTGCACGTACTATCGCACCAGTCTGGGACTCAGATCGATCGCGCAACCTCCCCTATCCAATTACAACGGAAGCGGATGGATGAAAGTGAGCATATCGGCGGTCGATGTATCCCGAATACCGAGTTTGGTAGCGTAACGTATACGTAGGTGGGCTAGTGCCAGCGCGCGGTAGATCTGTGTACATTATATTACCTAGGATAATAGAACTACAATAGGAGCCTAGATATTCCTTGTCAAACATATCCTATAATCTTTTAGCTGCATATCTATAAATCCACTGATCAGAACGTACGTTCTATCCTATTACAGTAGTCGCATGCCTCTTTGCCCAGATAACCTCCACCCACAGAACCCCCAGGGGATATTGGGTATTCAGGCACATTTCCTCCAAACATTACCTTACTTCGCTACACCTATCCTGATCAAAATAACCCAACCAATTCCAAATATAAGCCTTACGATCCAAACAAAGGTCTTGGCACATTCTCTCTAGCACATAGGTGCTATCAATCTATTTATTTTACCCCCTTTCTCACTCATCCACTCTATATACATCAAAGCGTCTCTGACCGCTATTTTCATAATGACATATCAGCAATACAAGGATATATGACTGGAATACATCGCGCCATGTACTAAAACAAATCCGGGGGTAGGGGCATGTAGGACTATCAACCAACGGGTGAAGGATTATGTACTGGGGGAGCATGTTTAATTGATGGTGTCTTCGGGGAGGGCGTCTAGAACTCGAATAGACAACAGAAAATCGCAGTAGGGGAGAGTTGATCGGAAAGACATGTCCTGATAGGCAAAAGGTATCAGGGTTTTTATACTTGAGAAAGGCATCGGGAAAGTCACAATTAGGCTTCGTCGGATGTGTAGTGGCGTTGTGATATTATATATCGGGGAGTCATCAATGCAATGAATCGGGATTCTAAGGTGTCAAAGTCACTACCGCTAGAACGTTGCAAGCAATGTATCATATCTCATGCAATTTAATTGACATGTCCTTGAAATACATTCTGTAAACATAGTAATGACAAGACCGGCCTTTCGTGTTTCAGCTTGAAAAAATGCTTAGGACGTCCAGCATGTATCTCAAGCGGATATTGTTGTTCTCATCCTCGTCCTCCTCCCGCTCGGGGATGATAAACTGTCCCCCGAAACCGTCCTCGAGACAGGTGAGACAATTCACAACAAGCTCCGTCATTTTGTCTCCGGCTGCCGCAGGCAGCTCTGTCCGAGCGATATCGATCAATATCTTTTGCACATTGCGGGGAATCTTTGTCATCGCTTGAGTATTTCCGAAAAAGTCCGGTTGGACTAGTCTAAGGTGTAAGGCTCTCTCTTGATACAACTGACTGATATGGTAAACACCGTTTCTTTCGTCGACGAAGGTCTTCCATAAAAGGATTTCCAACATACAAACCCCGAGGCTGTAGATATCGTGACCCATGACATAATAAGCGTCTGCCTTTTGTCCCTGTCGTTGAGGGTGTTGGTAAATTCCTTGTTGCCAATCCTTCGAACCCAAGAGCTTCGTGGCATGCCCGGCATTCCGAGACGATTCCCAATTCGTTAGAAAGACTGTCCCGAGAGTGGTTGATCTTATTGTATTCTCGTCCGTTGAATCGAATGTGTCTTCCGGGCACAGGATAATCAGGTTTTGGGGGCGAATGTTCTTATGGACGAGTTCGAGGTCATAAGTGAATAGAACAGCTTTAGCTAATTGATAGCAGGCGTTTAATCTGGCAGTCAAGGATGGGACTCGAATTGCAGGGTTCCTACAGAGGAGCAGATCATGAAGGGTCCGTGGGGTCGCACGGTCAGAGGGGATCGAGAAAACAAGCTCGTGGCATTGGCGTGCAGGGACGTGGCGGTATCCGATAATCCTCGGGATTCCGTGCGAGATCTCGGCTTTATAAAGTTTTGCTGCGAGGAGGAGAGCCTCCTCCGATGCCTCCTCTTGCTCTCCCCAATGATATAACATAGGCTCAAGAATAAAAGTTCCACGTCCGCGAATATCTTTCGCATGCTCACAGTTCGTAAGGTATCCTTCCCGGAGGTATATTTCTGAATGTGGGAGCGGCGTTCCCGTTGTTTCGTCTTCGTTGCCGCCTATGATTTGGAATTGCGAGCTTGATAGAAAGAGTCGAGATGGAACCATCTTTTTATGGCGCCAGATGCCGTTTAGCGCCGCGTCCACATCCTGCCCCAGCTTCCGGAGGTCTCTAACAAGCTTGAGAAGTTCTTTCTTCCCACCGAGCCATGCATATACGATAGATCTTCTCTTGTATCTTTCCAGCAGGTTATCCGTCTTCACAAGGCGGTCCTTGATGTCGGACAAACGTGCTCCCAGATAGGCTTTCAAGCCATCACTGACATCTGGGTATTTGATCACGATTTTGGCGCTTTCAAGCTGAGCTGTCAGCTGGCTGCTGACAAGTTCAACCCCCATGGCTCTGATCTCCTCGAGTGATGCCGGCGCATCTTTGTAGTCGCTAACCTTTTGGGCGAGATCGTTGCATGCTGTGATGAGCACATCGATAAGTCCGGGGATCCCTATTGCCAAGCCAGCGACTCCAACAATAGCTTCCATTCTGTCTTTTTACGTTCCTTTCGTAGTCTTAGCAGTGAATACGCGAAGCGGAGCAAAAGGGGGGTTGGGGTGAAGTTACTTTTATACACTTTAGCTGTAGTTACTGGTATACTCTTGTATACTTAATTGGGCCCGTTCAGCAACAGGCCAAAACGGCGGTTCAGGGGTGAAACCTCCGTTTTGCCTTACTGCCGAACGAGCCCTTAGTAATCGAATGGTTCACGCGCCTATTTATAACTGGTGAGCTGCACCTCACAACCTGAATGAACGGAATAAGCAGGGTAAACTCACTGTCTTTTGGTTGATGTGAGGGGTAATTAATTATGCGGATAACTTGGTGGTGGACTAAGGCGGATTCTCTCTGAGCCGCGCGGGGTTACATACTGACATGTACCTACTCTATTTATTCTTTTACGCCTGACGCCGTGATGACCACAGGCGCCAATAGCTTCCTAAAAGGTAACTGGCCGCCACACAACTGGTCCAGACCAGCTGTGTGGCTTGAAGGCTGATCCAATAGGAACATGTTGTTGTTTAGAACCGAATAATAACCACTGGCAAGGATGTCAGTCATATCAATTGTGACACATTCAGGCATGGAAATATACCTACCCCGCTTCTTAGTTTTGCACCCTTTCTATCGCTCCTGGTGCGTTTCATGATAACGACCTTTATGATATAACCAGCACTGAGTTGTTCGCTCGGCAACAGGCTAAAACAGAGTTTTCACCCCTATAAACTCCGTTTCAACCATCTTTTTGTTAGGCCTTGATCATTGTAAACCCTGTTTTGTCTTGTTGCCAAACGGGCCTAAAGGATTTCGACCAAGCAATGTGGGAAGTGGACTCGGGAGTGGTGAATCTACCCCCACCCAGCGAGGTAGAGCAAGTAGGCAAATAGGCACATACACAAATAATCCTGGTATTAGAGGATTTTAGCTGCGCGGTTTGGACAAAAGCTCGAGCATTTGGACAGAAACTCATGCACGTTGCAACCAATAGGAAGTGCAGGAGTTTCTGTCCAAATGCTTGAGTTTCTGTTCAAATTGTGTAGCTAAAACCCTCTATTTATCAGTTGTATTTTGTAGTAGGTAGCTGTACATGGCAAAAAGCTGCCAAAAAACGAATTTTGCTGGCAATGGTCCGAGGTTATCACTTTTCAACGAGATGGTTGCTGATAACCACGGCTCACTTAGGTTTCTTTATTATATTGCCCAACTCATATATTGCCGGAGGAAGACTGTCTAACGACAGAAAAATGTATGCAGGGTTGACGATCCCTACTCCGAAAAAGTAACTAAGCGCGAACCCCACCCAACCAAAGCTAACTTCGAATAACACCGTTTCAACTCACCATCACACTGTCACCAAAATGACTAATTGCGGAGGCACTGCTGTTGGTCCCAGGGATCTAGGTGGAGGAGAATGTCAGATGGATGGAATTTTCAAAAGAACAACCAGGCGCAGGCTCAAAGATCATATCTAAGCCATATGATTGGTTGATCCACATTAAACGAGGCCTGACTATACCACGTGTTGCCGCGATGATTGCCCCCAGAGTATTATCAATTCCCGGATCAGGTGGTTAAGGGACGAAGTTGTGATTTTGACTTGGCTTCAGGCTAAATTACAACTGAGTGTGCGTAACATTTAAACTTTTAGACATTTGAAAATATTATGTCTTGGCGCAGAATCTCTCTTATGCTTATCTCGGCGAATATTAGAGCACACTCGCGGTATTCTAGGGGCTGATCTGGTTACCCGGGCGCCTTCGTAGTCGGGGCTTTAGCGCTAATGCATGTGATACGAAAGATTCTCTAGCGCCGTTTGCTACTCAAAGTGTTGGTGTGGTAAAGGGCAATGACGCTAGCGTTTTTTTTCGAGTATCTACGGTATTGTCCAGGACATAACTCCAAATCAAGAAAGGACAAAAATAATCTGACTCCACCTACGATCAGTTGTCTCGACCGCCAGAAGAACCAGTTTCTCTAGCTCTGTGCAAGGATACATATTGTTGGTATAGCGTGGCGCCGTTGTTAGCGTTAAAGTACTAATGATCTAGCTCGAGGGGTAGAGTTGTAAGGTCATTAGCGCCCGAAATTCTAGTCAAAGTTCCTCATATAATAAGCTCGATCGATCACAGAAAAGTATTCCTCGAATATTCTCATCACTTCGTGCATAATTTCCACTCCCCCGAATCCACCCTCATTGACTGGGCTAAACATTAGCACTCACAACTCACAAGGGTCAACAATCACTGAACAGAGGTCAAATAACATGGTGGAACCCCCCCCCCCCCCAAAGGTCTTGGTTTCTAAAATACTTATTTGGGCTGATTGGTCGCTACAGGGGTTGAATAATGTCGTTGTAGAGGGTAATACCTTTGAGTTGACTGGTTCGGCAGGGCATGGAAGATTTGGTACCGCGTTCGTGTATCGGCATGTGTCTGGGCGAAAGCTCATTTGCAAGTTGATCTCCCCAACCTCCGGGACCGAAGATATCACGCACTTGATAAAACGGGAGATTTCAATTCTCCAGACGCTTACACACCCAAATATCGTTCGGTATATTTCCTCTGACAGCGAGCCGCCAGATGGACAGGCACGCATCTTCATGGAGTATTGTGAGGGTGGTGATTTATCGAAGTTCGTAGCCTCTGGCCCTTGCTGTGCTAGCTATTCCAAAACATGCGCGTGTGGAGATTGACAAACGGAAAAGGGCGGATAAAGCTCTATTTACTCCCGAGTTTATGTGGAGAGTATTCTTCCAGCTAGCCCTCAGCCTTGCCTACTGCCATCACGGCTTGAAGGTCACCCAGCTCCCCAATGGCGCCCAAAGGTTCGAGGTGGAGTCCCGTTGGACGCCAATTCTTCATAGGGATATCAAACCCAGCAATGGTGCGATCTTTTCATAAAATCTCCGGTGGTACACTGGGCTGATGCTAATGTATAACCCTTTGAGCTTCAGTCCTCCTCTGGAGATCGGATTCTGATATTGTTAAGCTGTGCGACTTTGGCATTGGGAAGGTGATCAGATCAGAAATGTCAGGTACCTACACTGGTACCGCTGCCTTTAGACCACCGGTATGTTTCAGGAATCTCTGTATTACATTCCCTTTGGCCCAAGCAGGCACTAAGCCAGTGCAGGAAATCACGCGCGAGACCCCGCATTGGACTACAAAATCCGATATATACTCTCTCGGCTGTATGTACCATTGCAACGCATTCTCTATCATTTTACAATCCCACCCTCAGTGCTAAGCTGACATGAATCTGGCGCTCAAGGTACCATCCTCTATCTGATAGCTCGGACACTCCCAACCAACAATCAGCGACAACGCCTTACCGGGAACGCCTTGCTAGAGGATATTAGAGATAAAGCCCCCGGTTTCGAGGATATATTCACAATCATTGAGAAATGCCTCGATACCACTGCCGGTAGGGATGGCCGGGAGCGGCCTAGTAGCCTCGCCTTGCTAGAGATGACCGGGCACCGTGCTACGCAATCAGCACCAACAAAAAGCCTATGCAGCATTCAGCGATGGGAAACCTGCTTCGAAGACCTCATCGAGTATGTCGGAAAATACAACGGCAGAACGCTCGGCGCGGTGCATGAAGATGAGCTAATTGTAAGACTATGTTTCCTCATCAGAGATGGTGGAGACAGGAGGCTCGCAACTATGCGGGGACGGCTTTCGCACATACCGGAGGGATCGGTAATGGCAAGGCGACTCCGGACGGCGATCTCGGTCCTCGATGCAGAAAGGAAGTTCGACGAGATTGTCCGGATCGCCGAGAGATTGTCGTTATCACCAGATATGCCTTCAGCGCAGAGAGATGGGTTGGTCCATCAATTGCTGCAACTCATGAAGAATGGTGGAGATAAAGTGACAAAGGGAGAAACGCAAGAGACTCCTCTACATAGAAGCGTGCGAAGAGGTGAAGCGAGCCAAATATCGATATTGCTACGTGCTGGGGCGAACATCAACGCCCTTATGTCTAGGGGAAGAACGGCACTACAAATTGCTGCTGATTTGGGGTTTCAGCAAGTGGCATCAATCCTCTTGGTGAATGGAGCGGATATTAATGGCCAGGATGGAAAAGGTTACACAGCACTACATCTCGCAGCTCAAAATGGACATGACATGGTAATACGCAGTCTACTGAACAAAGGGGCATATGTCAACGGAAGAAATGTGGAGGGTGACACGGCGCTCCACCTTGCAGCGCAGAGTGGGCATTTGACGGCGATTGGGGCTTTGTTGGAGAACGGGGCTAAAATCAATGAAAAGGACGTAAAAGGACATACAGCTCTACATTTCGCGGCAGATGGTGGGCATTTAGATGCCGTGCGGTTGTTACTGAAGAACGGAGCAAATGCCAAAGTGAAGAATTCCGATGGGAATACCGCGCGAGATATAGCAGTCCAGCGAGGATATTCGAGGGTGGTGACACTTCTGGACAACTAGCCATTTCCCGTGGCCTACAACTATTAATCTCTTTTCCATTTTACTACATAATATGAACTCATGTAATTTTATAATCACGAACAATGGAAAGATACAAATGTGGTCCTTAGTTATTTCAAAACTTCTCAAAAGGACTCATCGCAAGGTGCAGACCTTAGCCCAAGACTCCTTTGATTTCGGTCCGTATTGCTATCTAATAATATAATATAATAATAGTTGTATATAATATTATATATAATTATGGTGAGGCGGCCCCAATGGCGATATGCCCGCATCTCAGTTGGAACAACATACTGGACCCTGTTGCTTATGAACCAACAAGAGCTTTAAATTCCAGCCATATTGTGGCTGTAAATTAAATCTTGGCGACCATTCTCGCGAGGCCAGTTCCACATGACCTATGTACTCGCCTCTAGGATATAGAACCAAAAAATGCGGACTGTTCGTTTGTATGGCAGAGCGGCGCCACTACATACAAATACTCCCTGTATTTATCACTTGCATTTTCTGGTTCTTTTTCCCTGACGCGAGTACTGGTTTACCACGAAAATGTAGTTGCTCAAGGCAAGGATTATTTGTATGGAGTGGCGATGATCTCTCATACAAACTATCCCTGTTTCTGTCACTTGGTTCTTTTGGTGGTAAACGGTATGAGCGGGAAAGATGTGGTAGGAACTGTAGGTTCAGGATCAGGGTCAGGGTCAGGGTCAGGGTTAGTTATCCTACACGCCCACAGTTCTACCATGCACGGCCTCTTTTCCTAGCCTCTACTCCAGAGTATAAACTATCTATTTTTGTATCTACAAATAATCTAGGGGGTTGTACTTACACGAACTTCACACAAAAATACCAATCAGCATCACGTGGTTTCGTTGAAACTCGGCTTCACGAGCAAGAGCAGGGGTAGAGTATGTTCGGTGCGGCTTTACTATGGTGGATGCGGACTGCAACTGACACCTGTTTCAATGGCTAATTCATGTCTAACCTCAAAACAATAAAAAAATCAGTGACCATAGTGAGGTAGAGCTTGAATCAGTGCACATTTCTATGGTCAGCTTTTGTAAGAAAAAAACGTTCCCTACAGAGTAATTAGCGAAATTCAGTATCTGAGTGTTTCACTATAGTGTCCGTTGTAGCCTACATCCACCACAACAGAATCCTCTTATCGATCTCCCATACAAATTTAATTCCCCTATCAGAGTGTTTTAGTTGACGCCAATTTTATTTTTCCACCATACATGCACTGCTGAAAAATGATAATTTTGTATGGCGAATCATGAACGACAGGGATAAACTAAAACACTGTATTACCCCTTCCTTCGTCTGGCGAAAATGCTCACCCCGCCAAAAAGCAAATGTTTGCGCGGCTTTACTAACAGGTCCTACTATCTCTCTTCTAAGAAATAATAGATCTCCATACAAATTTAATTCCTCCACTAGCAGGACCATGCAACTACCGTATTAATTCGTCTCGACGGCCGATCACACAAGACGTTGGAATTCCCCTATTTAGTTGTTTGTCTTGAATACACCCCATAATCTCCCCTCATACTCACCGAAAAAGGCTACTTCGACGTCTTGTGTGACCGGCTGTCGAGACGAATTAATACGGTACTCCAGCCCAACAACTGCAAGTCTTGGCGCTTTTTTACACACAAATTTAGCTAAATGGCAACGCTTATAACTTTTCAACCAGAAAAGATATCAAATCCAAAATCTTGATCATACCTAGCTATATCTACAATTTGAGCTGTTGCATTTTTGATATCTTGTCGTGTTCAAAAGTTATAAGCAATTCCATTAGTGTCACCTTTAAGGATCACGGTACCATAGTATACGTATTACAGCCCCCCCCCCCCCGAAACCAAGCCACTTGATCAGCTTACCCTCTATCATAAAGGTTTATACAAATATGGCACCAGATTACAGCCACCTTGGGGTTTTGGTAGGTACAAGCGGCAGCATAAAAAACGAGTTGATGTGCTCGCCAAAACCCTAAACCTGAGTCACCGCCGAGCACTGGGGTTACATTCTTATGCACTCTCCGAGTATAATTATCGAAAGGCCTCATGAACTCATAGCCCAGGAGTAATTATTTATATCTACTCTAATAGTAGAGTTGATAAAATTATAATAGATACCAAACCTCGCCCGACATGTGATAACCCTGTACAGCATTTTGGAATCACGAACTATGAAGGATCGACTATACAGCTCCACCGAGAAGGAGGCATTGGCTGTAGGCCTGTTACAGTAGACGATCTAATTCCATCTGAGAGATCACTAGTACGTTCCTGAGCGCCATTCTAATGTTGTACCACACATCCCCCTGTGATGGAGATGCACCGGGCGTTGAGGGTAAGTGATATAGAGAATCTGATAAGTGAGTGTTGCGGCGAATACAGTTGCAACTCGATATGCCGGATTGCCAAGATTCCGATGATTTCATACGGGATAGTAAATCATACGGGATGGCAAATTGATCTTACTGCCAGAAAAATAAAAGCCCCAGAGAATATTGTACGGGATAATAAGGGATCCGGAGACTGAGTTCCGGCATATTCGAATTGTGCCTGTACGTGTATATATTCCGACTTATCAGATTCTGATCAATTTTCGCTACCCTAGTACTTCCACGCGCCCTCTACAGTCGTTCACGGGCGAAGACGCACAAGAAGACTCCAACGAATAAGAACAACCACAGAGCGCCAGCTCTAGAGCTTGTCTCATAGTTAGAGCCCCTGTCCGTCAACACACAGTGTCCGTCTTCACCCCGTGAACGACTGTATGGCTGGAGAAGCTATGGAGGGTAGGTGTGTAAACTTCGGCGTTTGTAGCTAATCAGTCTATAGAATTTGGGAGATCTACTCTTATAATGGCACTAATGGCGGAATTTTCTCTAATTCCCATGCAAAAAACAGGTTCCTCTGACGTTTACACACCCACCCCCTATGCCTTCTCGCGCCATTGTACTGTTGACTGCTTGACCAAGCATTCGATACATGCATGTAGCCTTTTGGCTGTGATACCAGATCCCCACCTCAATCAACGTAAAATAAGAAACATGTAAACAAAACACAAGAAAAGATTACACACTCCAACCCGATTCCTTCCATCTTCTTTATCTCGTCTCTTTCCCTCGTCGGTTGGTTATTCCCAACTTTTATCATGAGAAAAGCGTCCGGAAATGTACACTTGAGAAAGACAACTAGGAAAGGAACAGGAAAAGCATATACAAAAGTAGAGGGAGTTTCACTCGAGCCAGAGAAGAAATATCTGAACTTAGCGGAGTCATGACGTGTTGGAATTTTAATCGTAGAGTATTTGCGCGCAATGTTTATCATATACATTGAACTTGACCGCTGCGCTGTGATATTCAGGTATTTGTTTCCTGGCTTGAGTGAAAATTCCTCTAGTTTTGTTCATGCTTTTACTGATGACTTCTCCGATGCCTTCCACAAGTATAGGTTTACGGACGCTTTCCTTGATAAACGTGTTCGTGCGCCCCCTAGGTAACTCCCTCTATACATCTTCTATCAGGTTAGTCTAAACGATCGTCACCCACAATGAGCGAGATAGGTGAGGTACCGAAACAACAATGGTTGTGGTTATCTGAGACGCTCGCCCACGTATTGACCCACCACCTGGCAAAATGGAATGACAGCTAGCCCATGAGTTGCTGCTGTCTCAAAACTTCTTTTTATATTTATCCCATGGTTTGTCGACGCTGACCCCCCTATATTAAATTTGTATGAGAGTTCTATTATTTGATAGTAAACCCACACCAAACTTTCCTTTCCTGGGGCCAGGGGGTAAGCATTTGACTAGTGGATGATAGATAAACCCCTATCCCTTGCACCTGCATAGGTTCAGGCGCCCACTCGAACTTTTCTTGGATGCCTGAATATTGCCACACGGCCCCGAACTTGTGGGTTGCCTGAATTTGCTGTACATCGCCACGTTCCCGATCCCGCATTAACTGGTGAGAGCGAGAATCACACATAGAGGTTCGTATAAAGTGTAGCAAAAATATATTACTGAGAATAGCAGTGAACAGCAGTTTCTGCCACTCGCTACATGATAAGCAGCTTTCTCTGCTCGTTTGAGAGTAAAATCTCATTGGACTCGCTGGGTTCTTCGCTACTTCGTATTTCGACCTCTAGGCTCGCTAGTTGATGGTTAATGCGGTATATATCTCCCGGATGTTTGAAAATCGACGCCTAAAATTTATTTATGAAACACCAGGGTAACAAGTGCAGCCCTTAGAGCACTTTAGTATCTAGGAAAACTCTCCGAAACTATATCCTGTTGCAGCCACGACCGCAGTCCAGGAGACTTTCCCCGACCCCCTGGAGTACTACGGATGTACTCGTAAATTCATGGCGTTTCCGAAAACGACTGCTATTGCATACCATACAAAAAAAGCGTCAAATCCACCTCTTTGTATGTCGTGCAATATTGGCCGTGTTCGGAAACGCTATGAGATTACGGGTACTAGCTGTAAAGTTTACAGGTTTATGCATGAGATCAGCTTTCCTACCGTTTTTAGCATCCGGGAGATAGTAATCTGCACTAGGTGGATCCTCGATCGTATTAGATTGAAAATACCTCTAGGGCCGTCGCTCAATTCCTAGCGTAGGAGTATCCCTTCGCCTGGAAAAAATGCTGACCCCCCTTAAAAAAGCAAACTTTTTTGTGTCTTTACTAGCATATCATGTTATCTATCTTATCAAATAATAAATCTCCATACAAAGCTGTTTTCTCAATTATAGGAGGGTCAGCATTGCCTGCAGACTAAGGGATAAGGGCCCGTTTGGCAACAAGACAAACGGAGTTTCCAAGAATCAAGTCCTAACAAAAGGATTATTAGAGTGTTTTAGTTTATCTCTGGCGTTCATAATTCGCCATACAAAATCATCATTTTTCAGCAGTGCATGTATGGCGGAAAAATGAAAATTGGCATCAACTAAAACACTCTATTGAAACAGAGTTTTCAGGGCTGAAGTCTCCGTTTTGACCTGTTGCCAAACGGGCCCTAAAAGTGCCAGAGAATCTTGCACGGGACCCGGAGTGCTGAGTTCCGGCATATCGAGTTGCGACTATCCCTTAGTCTGTCAGTAAAACGCTGACCCCAAGAAGAAGCAAATTCTGCTTTACTAACAGATCCTATTATCTCTTTTATCAAATAATAGATCTCCCATGCAAATTTAATTCCTCTATTATAGAGGGGCCAGCATTGACAGACGAAGGGATAGGCAATATTATACAATTATTAAAAACATTTAGCAATTTCCCATATACTGCTCTATTAGGCCCCTCCCGCTACATCATTCTCATGCTTGATAGTGAGTAATAAGTAGTTGTACGTTTGAATGGGACTAATGCTAGCATTATGGGTAATGTAGATATACCAGGGGTAGACAAAGAGAACCCGAAAAGGACTACCGCAAAATCTCGAGTCATTTGTTATGAAAAATATGGTACGCCTCCCTTAAAGGTGACATGTCGCTATTTCAGTTGGAATAACTGCAGCCGCCCAGAACGTCTTTGGGGATTGACTTTCAGCCATAAAGTGGCTAGAGGCCGCTTTTTCGAGGGTATAAACGGCTATAACACCGTTCCACTTCGCCAAATCTTGGCTCTAATAACTCAAAAAAAAATAGATAAAGAATCCGTCTAGGCAACTTCTAGAAATATATAGGAGACTTTGTATCCCATCATCCGTCAGTCAAAATGCTGACCCCCCCCCCCCCCAGAAAAAGTAAATCTAATGTGGCTTTACTCACAGATCCTGTCATCTCCCTTATCACATAATAGATCCCTCACACAAATTTAATCCTTCTATTATCGGGGGGTCAGCATCGACGGACATGGGATAGGCGGGTGTATCATAGAGTGCGATAGTGGTCACGTGAGTCATGCCTCTAATCAACACTAATATTAGCTGTGAGGATTTCCACTAACCACCATAGGCATGTGAATGCTTCTCCTACATAAGTATGAGAAGCTTGAAATGAGCTCAAGTAGGACCGGCTGGCACGAGTGCAGTGCAACCTAGGATCCTTAAAGTCCCATTAACTACACCACCGAAAGCGATCGACACGTATGGGGGGGGTGCCGAATTACCACCAAATTCGACGTTGCAACCAACTACCACAAGGTCCGAGAAATTCGTTGCGCTGCAGCAGTATTTACACCAAAACCTGCAGATTGACGTCTAAAGGTAGCCCTCGTTGGCCTATACCCCTACGGAGGCGTAACAGATAATATGGTATGCTCTCCCAAATAACGGCATTCCCACAGGTTCGGCATACCCGTAAGTAAGTCTACCTCACAATTATCGTCCGGGTAGGCTTTTAGATAATCTTGGATAGTTTTTGTGCTGATCAAAGAGTGCAAAGTACCGCAGAAGCTCGGGAATTTCATTATATCCTTGCAGAGATTTCTCGGTTGATGGTTGGTCGAAAGGCAGAGTTCAGCTCTAGATATTTCCTCTATAAGATAGTTACAGATTAGATCCGCTACTAAAGTTCGTGAGTTTTTGCGGTACTCATAACGATCATTGAGGGAATAACCGGCCTTA
This sequence comes from Morchella rufobrunnea, assembly GCA_024713595.1. Classification (NCBI taxonomy): domain Eukaryota; kingdom Fungi; phylum Ascomycota; class Pezizomycetes; order Pezizales; family Morchellaceae; genus Morchella; species Morchella rufobrunnea. The sequence continues at coordinate 1,124,212 of JAMGYT010000025.1, forward strand.
ATCGTGATCTAATGATACATGGTGCAAGAGGGATTAAGGGAGCGTCTTATCAACCCATATCCATTCTCTCGAATAAGTCTCTGCGCCAAGGTTAGATCTATCAGAGGCATCCTAGCCTAGGGTCTACTACAATCACTTGTCGAATTCTGCCGTTGAAGAAAGCTGAGGTTTGGTCTTATACAGATAGCGACAGAGTTCTGCCTAACAAAATAGACATGAATACATCACTAAGAAGGTATAATTAAAAATTCTTTGGTTCGGTGCTCCAAGGAAGACGTCGATCGAAGTCTGTATATGATCTAGTCAGGGCTTACCAGAGATAGCGAATAATTTAAGGTTTTATTCTCACTGTGCTATATTTGTACTAACTCGCTACAGCCCGTTACCTGTGATTTAGACCCCATGGATAGGAGGTGTATTTGCTGATGCTTATAACTTGGGCAGAATGTCGTTCTTTTTATGATATGGATTTTTGCGGTGTGGTGTGCCCCGGAGGTCCTTTTTTTTTTTTTTTTTTTCTTTTATTCATTACGTACATGCAACCTCACAGTTATGGTACTAAGCCACCAATCCTCCTTTACTGCACTCCTCGCCTCTCTCCCCTCCCCCTCATCCCAACGGAAAACAAAGGAAAATTTCTATAAATATCAAGTATGCAATCTGAGGCCCATTTGTCTTTCACTCCTCCATTCCTTCCTCTTCTCTGTCTAAATCGCCCCATCCACTATCTAGCTCCTTGTTCACTTCCCCTTCTTCGACTCCTCTTTCTTCTTTCCTTCTCTTGCAGAAACTCTTCCAAATCTTGACCGCTGTACTGAGGCCCTTTTTGTCCTATAGCAGCTTAAGTATGGAGTCATGTTCCTTCCCTTTCACCCTTTCACTGATGGTGAACCTGCATTCTGTCAAGACGTGCTTCACATTCTGCTCTCCTTCCCCGCATTCACACTCCCCCGATGGTCTCTTGTTGATTCTGTGTAGGTATGCGTTCGTATCGATATGGCCTGTTCTGAATCTGCCCAGGATAATCCTCGCTTCCCGGTCCTTCGTCGCTTCATCTCTAATCTTGTGCCTATTTCTTGGCATGAGGATTGCTTTCTCCGGGTTTCTCCTTTTGAGCCAATCCTCTTCCCATTCCCTGATGGTGCATTCTCGTGATTCCCTTTCTAAATATGCTATGGAGGTGAAGTCGTCTTTATCTGTTCTTCCCTTCGCGGCACTCTCCTTGGCTTCCTTGTCCGCTTCCTCGTTCCCTTTGACGCCACTGTGTCCTTTTACCCATTCCAGCCTGACTTCGATGCCTTGCTCCTTTCCTTCCGTGTATAGTCTTCTAATTTTGTGTGCCATCAGTTCCCCCGCCCTTGCTGCTCTATCTTTTACTCTATTCAGGGCGCTCTGACTGTCGACCGCTATCGTGATGGTTTTCCTTTTTTTTTTCCTGGCGTCTTTAATGCCAATCTCGATAGCTTTCTTGATTCCTACCATTTTGGCGTCCATGATTTCCATCTTGTCGTCCATTCTGTGTCCTAACCTTCTGATAATCTCACCCCTTGCCCCCGTTCTAAACACCCCAACCCCACATCCTTGTGTCGTTTTGCTGCCATCACTGTACAGCAATATTTCGTCGCCCCCTTCCCTCCTCTCCTTTTGTCTTATCTTTTCTTCCTCTGTGTACATTCTGATATCCACCTCTATGCTGCTCCTGACCTCTCTTTCCCATGTTTTCTCTTTCACAAATACCTCCTTCCACTTCTCTATCCTCTTCCATCCTTTTCCTACTATTTTCCCCAGTTCATTGACCGCCCCTCACATTCCTCGCCTCCTCGTCTCTCTTCTCGCTTCCGCCTTCCAGGGTACGGTATCCAGCCTTCTGATTTGTTCCCTGCAGGCAATGCTCGTCGAGTGGTTTGGGTTGCGCTTCATGCCGTTAATGGCTTGCATGCGGACTTTATGATTTAGCCTGTGTGCTGTTGGGATCATGTCGTTTTCTGCTTCTATGGCGGCCGTGGGCGCCGATCGGAAGTGTCCTCCTATCTTTCTCATGGCCTGTATGTTTGTTTTGTCGATCTCTAGGGCTAGCCCCTTCTGTCCTTTCCACAACACCTTGCTACCGTATTCTGCTACTCGTCGTGCGCAGGCGATGTACATTCTCCTAGCTGAGTCGACTCTGAATCTCTGGCTGCCTTTCGCCTGTTGGATGACTTTTTGTGCTGCTCTGGCGGCCCTCGCAGTCTTTTCTCTAACGTGTGCCCTGAATTTTAGTTTGTTGTCTATCCATACACCTAACCATTTGATGATTTCCGTTTCCTTCTTTGTCATTCCATTTGGCATTTCCATGGTTTCTGCCTCTTCATACTCTTTCTTCCAGAGTCTGACCCATTCCGTCTTCTCATCTTCGAACTTCACATCATTCTCATTGGCCCATAGGTGGACAACCCTGGCGAGTTGTTCTGCCCTATCTATTGCTGTTTCCCAGTCTTTCGCCGCAACTGCTATAGTTATGTCGTCTATGTATGCTGGCGTTATTGCCATCCCAGGGAAGTTGTCCTCTATGTTTTTATTCAGGGCCTTGATGAGAGGAGCGACATATAGGTTGAAGAGGATGGGCGATGCCGGGCTGCCCTGCGGGATGCCTGTCTCCATCACATGTTCCTACCCGGTTTCATTATCGAACCTCAGTTTGATACTTCTTTCGCTCATGAAGCTGTATACCCAGCTTGCTAGGTTGGGGTCCCCTCCTTCTTCGTGGATAATCCTTGCCATCCTTTCCTTTGACATATTTGGGAAAGCCTGGGCGATATCCATTGCCACCAACACCACCTTCAGTCCCTCCTCTTTCCTATCCTCTGCCCAATCCGGGGTGTGGTTGACGCATTCCTCTGCAGATCTTTCTTTTCTTCCTCTCCATTGATGTTTACTCAGTCCCCCTTCCTCTCCTAGCTTGCTTAGCCGATTCGTAATAATCTTCTCCAGTCGCTTGCCCAATGTGTTCAGCAGCGATACTGGCCTGTACGCCTTCACTTTGCAGTAATCTGTCTTGTTTGGCTTGGGAATGATCGCCCCGATCGCTCTTCTCCATCTCATCGGGTGGTAGCCCTGTGCGAACGCTACTTGATATGCCTCAGTGATCTTAGCACCCAACTCGCCCTTCCACATTTCTTTTAGCGCTTTGAAGGCGATCCCATCCTCCCCCGGGGCTTTGTATGAATTCTGGCTCATGATGGCCTCGGTCGCCTCCTCAAGTCTGATTGGGGGGTACTGTTTCTCTACTCCCTTTATGGTGGGTGGCTCTTCTTGTTCCGCTGGCGGGTCGGGGAAGAGTGTCTCTAGAAATAGTTGTTCTTTTTCCCGGAATGTAGATGCTGTCGTTTCCAGGTGGGTGAGTGAAGGGGTTTTCGGGTATTTCCTCGTGCCCATAACCCTCCAGATTTTCCACAGATTATCTTCCTCCGTTTCTCTTATGAACTTATCCCAGCATTCTTGCTCCCCGGAGGTCCTTAAAGTGATACAACGCCTGCCACGGATCACTAATTTATGATCACCAACCACTATGCCAATAAACCATAACAAAGAAAATGTAGATAGGCCGGATTCAATTAGAAAGAGCGGAATCAGAGCGAATAAAAACCTAGATATCGCTTTTGGGTTGTGGATTTGAGGTTGGATGTGACAACATACTGTGACCGTTGCATCACTTTAAGGACCCCCCGGGGTACAAGTTACGGGTAGGCGTCTTGGAAAAAAAAAGAGTGATGAGCTGTGATCCTAGGCTTGGCGCGCGCCTTTTTTTCTTTCTTTTCTTTTATTCATTACGTACATTTGGCGCGCGCCTTAACTCGCACGCGCGGGGGCTAGATCGATTTAACAGAAACAGCGCATTCACTAGAAGGGTCATACAGCGGTTGGGACGCGTAGGAGCTATGGTATTAAATCTGTCTTTTTGATTGGCATTAAGTTCAGGTTACAGGGCGACGACGGCAATGAAGGTTGAGTGAGTGAGATTCTGCGATTTGTTATACAGCGAGACTAGTGGCAGGGGTCTTTGTGGGTGTTCATGAAACAATCCGAGAAATGAATTGCGGAGGAAATTTGGTAGGATATACCTGATATAGAGGGATAACCAGATTAAAAAAAACATAAACCTTAAATCTACAAAGTATACATAAAAACAAAACACAAATACAGATATTATCACAATAGACCTCACCATCCGTACGGAAACTACATGGAATTACGATCAGATGTCACTATGGTGTATAGCAGTTATTGAAGACGTAGAGTAGCCAAGTTCCAATATTTTCGGAAAATACTGTTCAATGAGGTTCCATCTAAAGTCTCGGCGTTGAGCCCTGGCGCATATAAGAGATGCATGCGTATATAGATTCTTTTTCGGAAGAACGAGACGTACTTCGGGGGTAGGGGCAAGTCTGTCAACAGCTGGTGGTGGTGGCAACATACAAACTGCTGACAGACTTACCCCTACCCCCGAAGTACATACTAGCTGTCGCGCTAGCGAGTGCTCAACTACTCGAGAAAATCCGTTGTAACGGTTACTACACAAATAAACCTGATTTTCTTTCTTATTGATATGCTCAGTATCGAGTAGGCTACGGATTTGTGTCACAGTGTGTTGTCCTGTTTAGTCACCATACTACCGCAAAATTGGGGAGTTGCCAAGGGAAAAAACTGAGGATCTTCACCTTTAGAGGAAGCGATCTTCTAATCACCACCACACCACTCCTAGCCCTGGAAAAGGAAATCAGTGTCAGAGCATATCTACTTCTTCTTCCGCGCGATATGATAAAAGAGTATCATCACTCATATTTCAATCTATTATAACCTCTTTTGTAACAAAAAGCAAAATATTCCCCATTTAATTACGGCTCATTTCACACCACGGAATTATCTTTATGAGATATCAGTCGATCTGTCTCTGCCTTTTTTTTTTTTTCCTTTCTTTTATTCATTACGTGCATGCAACCTTCCGGTTATGGCACGATCTGTACGTCTCTGCCTGCAAAGCAAAATTTTTCTCAGATGCCAAGAGCTTTGTGGAAGTTTGGTCTTCTCTAGCCACTAGAAAGTGTCATTGATATTAAACTAGCTCAATTGTAATCCTTGGATTTCAATCATCATCCATCACTATCTTGTGCGTCGTTCAAACCCACACATCACGACACCTACATGGTCAATAAGAAGATGCATACGAAGAATATCCTGGACCTATAGACGCCCAACTATCAAACATCCACCGTCATCGCGTCCCCAAACACCCCCGAACCCCCGAACCCCCATTCCTTCGCTTGTTCCCGGTATTCACAACATTTAGCCTATGATAGACAATGCATTTTACTGGAATAAGAGTTGGAGGGTGAGCAAAAATGGCACTCGGACATGGGGTTAGGACTCAATCAAATTCATGATGCTGCTTTACGCAGCCCTTACACAAGAGCACTTTACAAAATGAATACTCAAACTAGTAAACCTAACTTTCCCTCTTGGTCCTCCAGCAGGATGATGAAAAAATGGTATCTCTCAGATCCTTCTTCACCTTTAGCAAGAAACCTACAGAAAATGCAAAGCCGCTTTGCTGTCCCTCCACCTACAGTTACAAGATAAGTTCTCATGTTTCCCTGATACTTTTCTACTGGCGGTTATCTGCTCTTTCCTTCCTATATATATATATATATATTTTTTAATTCTATTCGTGTTTCTAGATACAGAGAGTTCGCATGCAGTATAAACTATGACGTAAAGAGACCTATTCCCAACAAAAACTATCGCATGTCACCAAGAAGCAGAAGAAAATAAAACAAACAAATGGAAATGTACAGGAAACTAAAGCAAACAAAGGAGATAGTTGAAAGAGGACCGAAAGCACGATTGCCGTCAATGAGACTTTTCATCGGGTATGGTGAGAGTTGAGTGGAGCTACTGTTGGGCTGCCAATCGAGGTGGTGGAAACTGAGTTCAGGGAGGACGAGTCCGCTGAACCTGTTTGGAGGGAGAAGGGAACTTCTTTTATTGGGAAGTTGATTTTGGCGGAGGAGATGGTGATACTGAGGGTCTATGTGAGGGTATGGTGGTGTCAGATTTCGTCCAGTGACTTTATCTGGTTTAGGAGTGGGTGGCAGTGTTTGATAGTGGTTGAGCAGTTGAAAACTGCATGTTGAGGGGATTCGTCTTCCTCTCCGTATTTTTGGCAGAGGGAGGGGAGGTGTGCATTGATCCAGCTTTTTGGGGCGCGGAGATAATTCTTGTTGGCCCTCATTTGGTGAAATCAGATATCAATGAACTTATGGAGTGCTGTGAAGGGGAGGTGTTTGAGTGTGAGAGGGTGGGTGTAGTATTCTGGGTGAGGATATGTCGCTTGCCAGTTTATCAAAAGCTGTATTTTGGCCCGTGCTGCCATTTTTTATGGGGGACCCCTTCGTCAATGAGGGGGTGTATGAGGGAGTAAAGTAGTTCGACAGGGAGGTGGGACTCCCCTTTGGTTGCGTTGGAGTTGCACTTCTTGAGTAGGTTGGGTCTATCTTTCAAGAGGATGGTATGGGAGTAGAATCTCTCTGGGGAGATGGTCGGGAAGGAGGTGTTTGTCCTTCCTGGTATTGGGTTGGTGAAGGGGGAGGCTTGCAGGATGCATATCGCCTGCTTGCACTTCAGGAAGTGGTAGTAGAGGTCGAGAGGAGGGGCATTGGCTTCTGCCCAAAGGACTTGTTTATTTGTGGCTTTGAAGCAACCGGTGTCCCAGTGGAGGACTGAATTCCAGAAGGTGTTCATGCTTTTTAGTGAGGTTTTGGGTGTGAGGGTGAATGCCTCATATGTGAGCATTGGGCAGATGGCGAGGAGGGGTATTCTCATGCAGTTGGCCAAGGATTATTCTTTGCCAGCTAAGGAGAAGCGAAAGATGATGCCGAAAGTGGATCTAACGGCTGCAAGCCTTCTTTGCAAGTGCTTGTCGAGGTTAACGTTGGGTGAAAACCAGAAACCTATCTAATGTACCTTGTTGCTGGGCTTGAAGGTTTGGCCGTTGAGGGAGATAGGACTTGTGCAGTCGTCATTGGTGTCTCTGGGGGAGTGCCAATGCATGAGTTCGATTTTATCGATTGAGAATTCTATGTTGTGGGGAGCGGCGACGGCTGCAATTTCTGTTTTTCTAGGAGGGTGATGTTGTGGGAGTGAGGGTGACGCGACCGTGGCTGCGAAGTCTTCGACGTATGATATTGTGATGCTTGAGTGTGGGTCATGTTTGTGGAGGAAGTTCACATAGATGACGAAGAGGAGGGGAAAGATAGGAGACCCTGAGGAATACCCACTTGGGTGGCTGTCGGGTTTTTGGGAATCCTTTAAAGAGTAGTGTGATGAACCTATCTGATAGGAAGGAGCAGACCCAATTGGTTAGGTATTTTGGAACATACTTCTGAGCGAGTATTGGTGCGAGGGACTGTTTGAGGAGATGGTCGAAACATTTTTTGACGTCCAGGAACATGGTGAAGCATTTGAGTTTGCCGAATTACATCGTTTGGATTTCGTGGTGGAGGGTATTGGCGGCATCTGCGGTTGAGAGGGCTGCAACGGAGCTACATTGGAGGGGATTAATCAGGCTGGAGGCTTTGGTGACTTTTGCTAGGCGGAGCGTTATTATTTTCTCTAGGATTTTGCAGAATATCTGGAGCAGGACTATTATTTTGTATGCAGACGGAGAGGAATAGTCAGACTTTATCACGGATGGATCTAAGGCCTTCCTTAATGTCTTACGGAGTGTTCTGGGAGGCGAGGAGCCAAGGTACACGACCGAGGCCAGGGTCGTTTACGTGTACGAACCGAAGGATGGGTTCAATACCTTTAGTATTCGGGGACTGTGGGGACCCCTCGAGTTCATAGGGGTGCAAGTAGTTCGAAGTTCGTAGAAGTACCGAAGTACCGAAACAGTAGTAGTTACTAATGACAAAGAAGGTTGCGTGAAGAGAAAAGGAAAGGAAGAGAAACTAATACAGGTGAGAGGCGAGGCCTCTATATATATCCCAGTACTTCCTTCGCTTACTCATCCGTAGAATCAGATAGAAGAACATAAGAGATGCATTGTAAAGTGAGTGACTCCTTAATCCCTGTGATCCCAAAACCGAACAAAAACCCATAGAACCTTTACTGACAAATGGAAACCCAACTAAACCCTTTTCCTTCACGCTTGCATGTGTCTTCGTGCTATGCCGTGATATATACTAAGGTCCCCCTCTGAGGCCTAGCTCCTGATAGGCTTAGGCTTTCGTGGGTACCTGTCGTGGAAGTCTTTCACGAGTTCGGGGGAGTGCTCCAGGTCTTCTGGTGGCTGTTAGGATGGTTCGTCGTATCCGGTGTATCGTACCAAGTATTCCAGTTTTCCACGGCGTCTGCGGGAGTCCAAGACTGCATCTACTTCCCATTCCTGTTCTCCTTCGATCTCAACTGTGGGTGGAGGTGGTTGGCTTTGACCCGACACCGTGTTTTCAGCTGCTGGTGATAGTAGTGAGACATGAAAGACTGAGTGGACTTTCATTGAGGCGGGGAGGTTGAGTTCGTAGGCATAGGGGCTAACTACTCGCGATATGGCGTAGGCGCCGATTTGCTTCCAATCCAGCTTCTTGGACGGTTTCTTAGTTAATAGATTCCTTGTCGATAGCTATACCTTGTCTCCAGTTGTGTAGTGTGGTGCCAGAACTCTGTGGGCATTGGCCGATTCCTCCTGAATCCTCTGAGCTCGGAACATTTCCGCTTTTAAGAAGTCAAAAACTTGCGACATATCTCTGACGAGGGTGTTGGCTTGGTCTTCGTTGGTGGTGACTCCATGCCGTAGGAGGCCGAAATTCATTCGGGGGTTCAGTCCGTAGTTTGCTTGGAACGGTCACATGTTGGTTGATTCGGAGACGTGATTATTCGTTGCGAATTCAGCCAAGGCTAGGTAATCTGTCCAGTTGTCCTGTTGGTAGTCCAGATAGCCACGGAGGTATTGTTCCATGATGGCGTTGATCCTTTCCGTTTGACCATCTGTTTGAGGGTGAAAGGCTGTGGAGTATCGTAGGGATATTTCCAGTCGTTCGCATAATGCCTTCCAAAAGTCTGACGTGAACTGTGTCCTGCGGTCTGAAACTATTGTCGTAGGTAACCCGTGTAGCTTCCAGATGTTTTCAATGTACATCCGAGCGACATCCCTAGCATTGGCTTCTTCTGTAGTGGGAATGAAGTGTCTCATTTTTGTCAGATGGTCAACCACAATGAGGATTGCATTATACCCATTGCTCATTGGCAGGCCTGTGACAAAGTCCATTGAAATGTCCGTCCATGGTACCTTAGGGACTTGTAGTGGTCGGAGAACTCCGTGGGGTGAGCTTTGATTTTCCTTGCTTCTTCGGCAGACGTGGCAGTTCATGACGTAACGATCTGTGTACCTGCGCATGTTGGGCCAGTAATATTCGCGGCTGAGCAGTTCGAGGGTTTTCACTCTGCCAGGGTGTCCTGCCGATGGCTTGTCGTGGTGCTCCTGAAGTAGTTGTAGTTGGAGTTCTTCGTATTCGGGGACGTATATTTTCTGACGGTATAAAAGTAACCCTTCCTCGTTTTCAGCGCATTCGGCGAGTGAGATTAGCTTTGTCTGCTTCGTTCCATTTCTGAACATCTCGAGGATCTTGGGTGGCGTGCTATCAATTTGGTAAGCTTTGACCATTAACTCCTTCACAGTGGGCATTCCTTCAGCGGGTTCATTTGATAAAGAACCCACTAACAAACATAGTTTAAAATTTAAATTTTTCTTCTTCAAGATTGTTTGGCTTTGGTGTGCTAGGCGTTCATCCCCCTTCTTTGGTAGTGTTAAAATTAGGACTTGGCATTGCGACATCGGTTATGTGGAATAATAATCATGTAATGTGGAATGAGTCATAGATGGAACAAGGATATGGTTATGTAATCAGGGATCACGTGTTAGTAAAATATCTGTATATATAGGGCGACTAAAGTCCCCTCTCACCCTGAACTATTCAGTGGCACAATTGGAAAAACTCTTCACTTTCTACCACACCTCAAAATCACTTCGTTCTTCTTCTCTTCCACAAAATATAACTTCAGGTTATGAGCCCGGGTTCTGCACAATAAATCCGCATCACCTCTACACTCTATTGCTTAACTCTATACACTTCATACAACATCATGTCCACCTCTCCAATTGCAGAATCTTCTAAGACCTCTGGTAAACTGCCAGCTGAGATTGAAACCTCAGAAAAGAAGGTCACCAGTACATCTGTAAACCCAGTCAAATTTGATGGTTTGCCCAAACTATGAGGTCAAACAAACTATCAAAAGTGGACCAGATTCTGGAGAAGAGCATTAAGAGTCAGTGGCTGGTAGGAAGCTATAGACGGCAAAATCCCCAACCAAGACGAAGCAAGACTACAGCGAATGGCAGAGGATCGATGATACCGTGTCAGACCCTCCTAACCACCGCTGTAACCGAAGACCTCCAAGACCTGGTAGCTCATGCCGAAAATGCTCATGAAGCATGGACGGTACTGAAAACCAAATTTGACCGAGTTAGCCCCTCCACATTAGTGAACTTGGTCAAGCACTTCACGAAGATTCAGATGGAGGAAGGAGACAACCTGGCCTCTTTCCTGGACACCTTCGATGAATACCGCAAACAACTGGCCCAAAGGTGCCAGGCTGCCGATAACGAGGTAGCAAAAACCTTCCAATCGCTTACCAACTCTGATGAAACCATGGCAGTAATGCTCCTATCCTCGCTACCAAAATCGATGGACAACGTCGTAGACAACCTTCAGACAAAGAAGGACCTCACCTACGAAGACGTGCGCCGGAGACTCGCCTTACACGAGGATGAACCCGAACCCACAAATGGGAAAGCGTTCTACACCAAGACGCCCCCACCACCACCACCATCGAATGAGAAGGAATGCACATGGTGCAAAAAGCGAAACCTCTCCTACAAAGGCCACGACTACACCAACTGTCGGAGGCTCCAAGAGCAAAACAAAAAGAGAAAGGACACAAAAAAGGGAAAAATATGGAATCAGCATCGGCAGTCATAAACGACTCAGCCACTACAATCTGCATAGTGACGCCATGACCCCACTCCTTCCCCTTCCTGGATCTTTGACTCTGGAACAACCTCTCATGTTACGCCCTTTGAAGACCAATTACACAACGTCAGACCCTACTCTGGAACTGTCCACACAGCTGATGGAACCAGGCATAGGATCACTGGACTGGGAAGCGCTAGTTTCGACTGCTACCTTCCCGATGGAACTAGATCCTCCATCATCCTCACCGACATACAATTGGTCCCCACACTGGGAAACGTGGGATTGGTCTCAGAACCTACCCTCGATAAAAGGGGGTTTAGAACTGAATCAGGAGGAGGAAACAAGTTCATCACAAAAGCGGGTAAAAAGATAATCTGGGCAAAATTGGAAAAGGGTCTCTGGAATGTACAGTTAGCTAGTAATACAATTCGATTGGTTTCCTACTATGATTGGCATCAAGCATTAGGACATCCAGCCACACTCGAAAACCTATACGACGACATCCAGAAACTGCCTCCCAAACCAGACAACTTCCACTGCAAGGACTGTGCCCTCTCCAAGAGTACGCATCAGAAACCAGCACCAACAAGTACTAGATCTCAGCGACCATTCGAGTTAATCCACTCAGATCTGTCTGGACAATTCGGTATTGAATCGCTAGGTAAATCTAGGTACTATATGTCCTTCATTGATGACTACACTCGATTCTCCTGGATATACTTCCTCAAACGAAAGGATGATGCAAAGATAGCCATACGAGAATTCGTCACCAGAATGGAAAAACAGTATGACACCACCGTACTAAGATTCCGGACTGATAATGGCGGCGAGTATGTCAACAAAGACATAACCAAGTACTTCCAAAAACAAGGAATAGTACACGAGCTAACACCCCCCTACAACCATGAATCAAATGGAATTGCTGAGCGCTTTAATCGTACGATAACAACCATGGTCAGGTGCATGATCATGGACTATCCGAAGGCGTTATGGGGAGAAGCTTATGCAACAGCTGTCTACCTTAAAAATCGACTCCAACACAGTACGCTAAAAGGGATAACACCCTACGAAGCCCTAAAAGGAGTACGACCGAATATTCAACACCTACAACCATTCGGTAAGAAGTGCTATGTCCACATCCCGGAAGAAACTAGGCCTCCAGGAAGCAAACTAGCCCCCCGAGCGGTAGAAGGAATGATAGTTGGATACACAGACAGTAATAAAATATATCGTATATGGGTCGGATCAAAACATAGGGTAATTGAATCACGAGACGTCACGTTCCCCCCTCCTGAATCAGGGGAAGTAACTGTGGAAACCGGATCTATCCCTATCCTAACACCTAATACGATTGCACCAACAGATGACGGTTACGAATCAGAAGACAGGTCTGAAGACGAACCAGAATCTACCACCGAAAAACCACACAATGAGGAACTATCCAGATCCCCCCCAAAAACACCAGAGAGACCTAAACAATCTCCACCGGTAACACCTAACAAGGGGAAGCAACCTGAGATAGCACCACCTCCAACTTCTCAACGAAGATCAACTCAAGATCCGCCAAAGAACAGAAAAACAATCAGAGCTAGAAAATGAGAGTAGGAAAGTGGAAATACAGAAAAAGATGAAGGAACTCGGCAAAGAATATGACCAAGAATGTCAAAGGCTAATTACTGACAACACATTGGAAGAGGATGAGAAACGACTCGAAATGGAAGCACTAATGGATGACCATAAAAGGGCCAGAAGTGCATTACAAACAGAATACGACTCCCTCAACACACCAAGTGAACGGGTATACCTAGTCACCGAACCTTCAACCTACAATCAAGCTATGAAAAGCGAAGATCGTACCCTATGGAAAAAAGGCTATACAGACTGAAAGACGCCTAGACAAAGGCCCATACCTGGGACATTGTCAACAGACCAACAAATCGTGCGGTAGTAAAAGGAAAGTGGGTATTCAAAATCAAACACAATTCGGACGGAACCATCGAACGGTATAAAGCTCAGACGTTGCCAAAGGCTTCACCCAAGTACAATACCAAGACAACGATGAAACCTTCGCCCCAGTCACCCGATATGATTCACTCAGACTACTAGCACTAGCTGCTCACAATGGTTGGATACCACAACAAATGGACGTCAAGTCAGCCTTCCTATACGGGATACTCAAAGAGGAGATTTACATGGAACTACCTGATGGCTACAGGCAGGACAACAAGGTGTGTAAACTTCGGAAATGCATATACGGACTAAAGCAATCACTCCGTGAATGGTATGCTTGCCTAGCAGACTCCCTTCAACGGAAAGGATTTGTCCCAGCCAAATTCGACCCATGTGTGTTCATACATACTAGACAACGATTATACATATCGGTGTATGTAGACGACATCATGATATTCGGACCCGACTCCCCATTCAGAAAAGAAGTACAACAACTGCCTAGGGCAGACTTCGAATGTACGGATCTCGGTAACTCAAAATTCATACTGGGAATTGGAATAAAGGTAACAAAGGTTGGTATTGAGCTATCACAACATGCATACATCAACAAAATCCTAGAGAAGTTTGGGATGGCAGACTCTAAACCAGTCGGCACTCCACTCGAACCTAACCTCACCCTTCGTAAAGGAGAACCAGAGGACATCATCGAGAACCAAACCCAATACCAATCGATAATAGGATCACTCATGTATGCCAGCATAGCTACAAGACCAGATATCACCCATACCGCCCTCTCCCAGTTCTCCTCATGTCCAACTGAGGAACATATGCGAGCAGCAAAGCGAGTCCTCCGATACCTCAACGGAACCAAGGACTGGACACTGTTCTACCCGAAAGGGAACTCTAGAACACTCGACGGATTCTGAGACAGTTCCTACGCTTCAAACCTTGATGATCGGAAATCCTTCTCTGGATACGTCTTCAGACTAGGGAAATCAGCAATAAGTTGGAGAAGCCGGAAGCAGAAATCAGTCGCAGTCTCAACAACAGAAGCCGAATACATGGCTCTATCACTCGCAGCTCGTCAACTAGTATGGTTAAAGAATGCCCTAACGGCACTTCAACAAACCTACCAATACTTCCTACACGCCGACAATCCAGGATCAATAGACCTGAGTCGAAACCCCAGGATTCACGATCGATCGAAACACATCGACGTTACACTATCACTACAGGCGAAAACAACTTGAAGCCGGAACCTTCGAACTCCTCTACGTTCCTACCGAGGACAATGTAGCAGACGTCATGACTAAAGGCCTTCCGAAACCCGCACACCATAGACATTCAGAAAGGATACGATGTGGCAAGTGAGGGGAAGTGTTAAAATTAGGACTTGGCATTGCGACATCGGTTATGTGGAATAATAATCATGTAATGTGGAATGAGTCATAGATGGAACAAGGATATGGTTATGTAATCAGGGATCACGTGTTAGTAAAATATCTGTATATATAGGGCGACTAAAGTCCCCTCTCACCCTGAACTATTCAGCGGCACAATTGGAAAAACTCTTCACTTTCTACCACACCTCAAAATCACTTCGTTCTTCTTCTCTTCCACAAAATATAACTTCAGGTAGGTCACCTAACCTTCTGGTGAGTGCATCTGGTTTGCCTCCTTATTTTCCTGGTCGATATTGGATTACAAAGTCAAGTCGAGATAGGAATTCTGACCAGCGTGCTTGACGTCGGTTGAGCATCTTGGTTGTCATGAAGTATTCCAGGTTGCGGTGGTCCGTCAGTATCTTGATTGGGTATTGTGTTGATTCCAGGAAGTATGTCCATTCCTCAAAGGCCCGAATGATTGCCAGTAGTTCCTTATCGTATATCTCGTAGTTACATTCGGCTGGTGAGTGTTTCTTGGAGAAGTAAGCGACAGGGTGTAGTATTCCTTCGTCGTCTCGTTGTGATAAGATTGTTACGCACTGAACCGGAAGACGGAGAAGTGTGGAGGAAAGCGGAATAACCCTTCAGAGTTCGGGGGCGATGATGTAGATTATCTCGAGTACGAAGTAGTGAACATGAAGGTGCCAATAGAGGACTCGCTTGGCTGTCATAAACTAAACCGAGAGACACAACACGACAGAGTATATTCAGGAGGGTCGGGCTATAACCGACGGGTGGTTCTAGGGGGATCGGGTTGGATAACGATCGAGGAGATTTCGGGAACTCGAACA
Source organism: Morchella rufobrunnea (assembly GCA_024713595.1). Classification (NCBI taxonomy): domain Eukaryota; kingdom Fungi; phylum Ascomycota; class Pezizomycetes; order Pezizales; family Morchellaceae; genus Morchella; species Morchella rufobrunnea. The sequence continues at coordinate 1,139,464 of JAMGYT010000025.1, forward strand.
CGTTACGCAAAGCGAGCGATGTTTGGAAGGTTTAACGTAATATATTTTAATACCCAAAGACCAAAAGGAATAACTCGTAGAGAAATAAAACCCAAACTAAAAGAACCCCAATACAATAGGAAGATTGCATGAGGAAGAAAGGAAAAGAAGACAAAGGGAAGGTAGAGCCATATATATACAAGTGACGCCGAGACGTCAAGACATGATTAATAATCCATGTGACGGAAACTCAGGGAAGCACATCAAAGAAAATTACAGAGAAGAGAAATGATCGTTACACGAAGACCCGAAAGAAAACCTGAAGAAGAAGTGAGCACCGAAGGACAACGTGCCGAGAACCCACAATGATATCCTTCCTCCGCAATCCAAACCAAGACACAAAAACGCCGTTGGAAAGATGGCCCCTGCAACGTAGTCGGAAGCATCTGTTTCTACTATTCCTGGTCTGTCCGGGTCCCAATGTCGTAGTATGGGTGCCGTCGTGAATGCTTTCTTGAGTTTTTGGAACACTGCTTCGGCTTTGTCTGACCATAACCATCTAACATTCTTTTTTGTTAATGCTGTCAGGGGGGAAACCACTCTTGAATACCCTAGGATGAAGCGTCTGTAAAAGTTCGCAAAGACTAAGACCTCCTGTACGTCTTTCAAGCAACCTGGAGTCTCCCAATTCCGTATTGTGGAAACTTTCGCCTCGTCCATCTTGGTACCTTCAGGGGTTAAGACAAATCTTAGGTATTTTGTTTCATGGATATGCCATTCGCATTTCTCCGGCTTAAGATGTACCTGATTGTCGCTCAGGATTTGCAACACTTTGTTGACATGCTCCTTATGTTCTTCCAGGGTGTTGGAGTAAATTAGTATGTCGTCTAGCTATGCTGTTGCGAAGTGGTCTAGGTAAGGTCTTAGCATGTCGTTGACCCAATGTTGGAAGGCTCCGGGTGCGTTGGTCAATCCAAACGGCATGACTAAGTATTCGAAATGGCCATATCTTGTCCGAAAAGCTGTTTTGCATTCGTCCCCCTCTTTGATTCTGAGTTGGTGATAAACATCGCGTAGGTCCAGTTTGGTAAAATATTTGGCCGATGACATGCCCGCGAAGGTTTCTGGGGTCAGTGGTAAGGGGTGTCTGTTCTTGATTGTTACCTTGGTTAGTCTTCGATAGTCCAGACACAGACGTAGTGATCCATCGGCTTTTTTGACAAAGAGTATTGGGGCGCCGGCTGGGGAGACACTGTGGCGGATCCTTCCTTTGGCAAGGTATTCCGCCGGATAATCTCATAGGGCTTGAAGTTCCTCCCTAGTCATCCCATACATAGGGCCGAACGGTGCTGTTTCACCTTCTTGTAGGTTGATGGGGAGGTCGTACTTTGTTCGGTGAGGGGGAAGAGCCGACGCGTTGTTTTTGTTGAGTAGATGTAGGAAGTGTCGGTGGTCGAGTGGTACTAGGTCGAGAGGGTTGCCCTTTGTTGTTGCCAGGATGTCGTCCAATGCCTTCAGGGTGGTAGAGTTGAGTTGAATTCCCTCACGTCGTTTTTCTTTGATCAAGGTTTTAAAACTAACAGTTGAGATGTGGGTGACGGGTTTGGTGGGGAGTTCGATGGAGATTCCTCTAGCTCTGACAGGTTTTTCTTGAGGCAACAGTGTTTGAGGCAAATACGAGAGTCGAAACATAACTCGCTGGTGCCTGGTCGAATGGTAACTTGGTGTTTTCGCATCCAAGGTATTCCAATTACGATAGGGTAGTGCCCGAGTTGGGTTACAAAGAGAGGGTTTTTTCTTGGTATCCATGAATATCCAGACTTAGTGTGACTGTGTCTGTAACTTTTCCTGATTCTATGGGTCTACCATCGATAACATCGATTTGTCGGGGTATTTTGAGAGGGTGGTAATTAGCTTGTGGTGGCTTACGAAGGATTTATCTATGAATCCGTAACCGGACGCTCCAGTATCAATGAGGGCATATGATAGGATAAAAGAATCTTTATTTTGAGAAATTGAACACGTTACGACTAATTGATTCCCATCCATATCCTTCTCCAAAACTGAAAACGCAGAAACAGAAAGTTTAGAAAAATCCTTAAAACATCCCCGGGCTGAGCCACTCAAGCCAGGGATAAATCTTTTAACGCCTCGTCGCCGCAGGTCTCTTCTTTCACCTCGGAGTCTCCCTGCTTCGTATTCCTAGTTCTAATCAACGCTCCTCTCATCCTGGGAACGGTATTCCGTGGGGTTGGTGCTTGGGGACAGTCTTTTACTAAGTGTCCAACTCCACCACGATAGTAACACCGGCCCTCGGCTCGGCGGACATCTCGTTCGCGCGGGTCTGGGTGTCTGCGGCCGGCAGAGAGGTCCATGGGTACGACAGTACCTGGCCTTTGTGAGAGGTGTCTCACTGGCGGGGGAGGAGCACGTGGCGCTCTAACGGCGTCTCGTGTCTTGGTTTGGATTGCGGAGGAAGGGTATCGCTTTGGGCTCTCGGCGCATTGTCTTTCAGGTTATCACTTCTCCTTTGGGGTTTCTTTCAGGTTCTCGTGTGACGATCGTTTCTCTTCCTTGTAATTTTCCTTGACGTACTTCCGTGAGTTTCCGTCGCGCGGATTATTAATCATGTCTCGGCGTCTCGGCGTCACTTGTATATATATATGGCTCTACCTTCCTTTTGTCTTCCTTTCCTTTCTTCCTCACGCAATCTTCCTGTTGTATTGGGGTTCTTCTAGTTTGGGTTTTATTTCTCTACGGGTTATTCCTTTGTGTCTTCGGGTATTAAATATATTACGTTAAACCTCTTAAACATCGTTCGCTTCGCGTAACGTGTCCGAGTTCCTGAAATCTCCTCGATCGGTATCAAGCCCGATCCTTCCAAGACCTTCCCGTCGGTTATAGCCCGACCTCTGAATCGTCCGTCGTGTGTTGTGCCTCTTGGTTTAGTTTATGACAGCCATGAGCCCTCTATTGGTATCTCCGTGTTCATTACTTCACATCTGCGAGATCATCTACCTTATCGCTCGAACTCTGAAGGGTTACCCTGTCCTCCTAGTCCCTCTGTCTCTCTCCGGTTCAGCGTAACATTAAGATTAAGCGTCTCAACCAACCAAGCATCCAGCATGTCCTCCCCTGCCGTCGCCGCCCTCCTGGGTCGGTTATCGGCCTTCATCCAGATAACCCCCCTCCCAGTTCCAGAAGATGGTGAGGATTGGAATGAGGTCTACGACCTCATTGAGGACTCTCTCACAGCCCTCACTCTCCTCTCCTCCCCCACCCCATCAACCGAGCCCACACCTGCCCCTGCTACGGTCTCCTCCGTCCCAGAGGAAACCTACATGGAGATCATCAGTGATCTCAACACAGAACTTGAGGCCTCCAAGGCCTCCCTCCAGACCACCACCTCCGACCTCGCCACCTGCCGACAGTCCCTCGCCGCCTCCGACTCCCTCCTTGAGGAAGTCGAAGGAGAATTCAACCTTGTCCTTGCCGCGGCCACCTCGGCCCAATCTGAAGTCGTCCGCCTCTCTGCCCTCCGCTCCGCCAACACCCACTCCCAACAACTCCAGCGGTCTTTTCAGGCCCACATGAACTTGGCTGGCCAGTGGTACCAGTTTGGCTCCAGCCTCCATGCCCGCTTCTGTCCCCGTGCCCCAACCCCACCTCGCTCTCTCACTTCTGCCCCTGCCCCAGCCCCAGCCCCAACCCCCCGCCCAGATCCCCGCACCATGAACAACTGGAGGATCCCGCCAGTTGCCCCCGTGACCTCACAGCAGCAGTTAAAAGGTAAGCCCCTGTGGTAAACCCTGACATACAACAGGGGCTTACCCCGTCACCAACTACTGCTTCTTCCCCCCCCCCGGTCTCTGCTTCTGGTCCTGCCCTCTCTTTGTCTGCCTTGCCCCTGTCGGAGGATGGCTTGTCGGATGACCAATTGGTTGTCAACTGCAAGATCTCCGTGGAATTCAATGCCTCGGTTCCTGTCCCCTCGGTCGCACTCATTGATACTGGTGCTTCAGGTTACGCCTTCATCGACGCGACCTTTGCTCAGTCTCATGGCTTCCCCCTGGTCCCCCTTCGTGTCTCCCGTGAACTACAGGTGATCGACGGCCGCTCCATCGCGTCTGGTCGGATCTAACGGACGACGTCGTGACTAGACAGGAGGAGCGACTCGGGGTACGCTTCGTGGGACTTGGGGAACACGGGGACGGGCTTGATACCGTCTGAAGTTCAGGATTCGGGCACGGGGACGGGCTTGGTACCGTCTGAGGTTCAAGGTTCTGGGGACTCGGGGGTCGGGCTGACTACCGACGAGGGAGAAGAAATCAAAGTATCAAGTATATTCGACTTCTAACTAACTAGCGAAAAGAAGACGTTGCGTGAAGAAGAAAGGAAAGAGAGAGAGAGAGAGACGACAACAGCGACTATATATACAGAAGGGTCTTCACGCAACCGAACCTCGAAGAAACTGATAGACAACCCACCGATTTATCATCACACCACCCCGAGGAGAAATGACAAGGAACAGAGAAAATATACAAGGAAGAAACCCCGCCGCAACAACACTTAGCGCAACCGAAACCCAACTAGGAAATCCCGAGGGTGCATTACTCACACAACCCTGCTCCTCAACTGCCTGCTTGGTAATGGAACGGGCCTAGACCTCGGTTGTCGGCGATGGTCCGTGATAGTAGCTCCCTCTCTAGGCTCGAGCTCCGTGAGAGCTTCGGTAGGGCTCGGCTTGGTGGGGTAGAGGCGGTGGAAGCATGACAGGAGTGCCGGTGAGTTGGAGACGTTCTCTGCTGGTTCCCATGTCGGGGCATCGTAACCTTTCCACCGGACCAGGTACTGGAGACTCCCATATCGTAACCGTGAGTCAAGGATTTCCTCGACCTCCCATTCCTCTTCGCCTTCGACGATGACCGGGGGCGCCGGAGGGGGTACATGGCCGGGGAGGGGGTCAACAGCACAGGGCTCGAGTTTGGATACGTGAAAGACTGGGTGAACCTTCATGGAGGTGGGAAGGTCGAGTTCATAAGCGTAGGGGCTTATGATTTTCTTTATTTTGAACCTACCGAGACGTTTCCAATCGAGTTTCTTGGCGGGTCTGGTGGTTTGGATATTCTTCGCGTTGAGCCAAACTTCGTCGCCCACCTTATAGGCAGGGGCGGGGAGGCGTCTTCGGTTGGCGTTTTCCTCTTGACGGGCTTGAGCGTACTCCATCTCGGCTTTTAGGTCCTTATGGAGTTCGGCGAGACGGGTGGCTAAGGCGTTGGTGTCCTGTGGGTGCCCCAAGTAGGGCGGTAGTGCTAGGGTCTCCGTGAATCGGGGGTTATACCCATAGTTAGCCGAAGGGGATACTTGGGTAGTTTCAGATACCGCGTTGTTGGCCGTGAACTCGGCGATGGGTAACCAGTCAGCCCAGTCGTCCTGTTGGTAGGATACATAACTCGAAGGTATTGTTCCATGACGCGTTAGCACGTTCCGCTTTGTCCATCCGCTTTCTGGGTGGAAGGCGGCGACATGGCAACGGTGATTTTGAGTTGGCGGCAGAGAGACTTCCAAAAGTGGGACGTAAACTGAGTGCCTCGGTCCGAGACAATGCTGGCGGGGAGGCCGTGTAGTTTCCATACGTTTTCGATGAACAACCGAGCTAAGTCCTCCGATCCTGTGGTGGTATTGCAGGCGATGTAGTGTTTCATCTTGGATAGTCGGTCCACAACTACCAGGATAGCATCCTTCCCACGACTTAGGGTAAACCGGTAACGAAATCCATTGATAGATGAAGCGGGGACGCTGAGGGGCCGGTAGAGGCGTAGTACTCCGAAGGGGCATGCCGAGAGGTTTTTGCCGACTGCAAATGTGGCAGTTCATACCGGTCGACCACCGCTCGCATCTTAGGCCAATAGTAACCTCGTGACAGGAGTTCGAAAGTTTTAGCCTTACCTACATGTCCAGCGGATGGTGCATCGTGATGTTCCCGGAGAAGGTGTAACTGCAATTCTTGGTCCTCGGGTACATAGAGTTTACCTCGGTAGGTTAACAACCCACGGCGGGTAGAACATTCGGCCAACGTGATTTCTCGGGAGTGGTTATCCCGGCGGAGGTCTTCTATGATCTTGGTCGGGAACGAGTCTTTAGTGTATGCAATGTCAAACAGTTTTTTAAGGGGTCGCATCTTGGCGGCTTCATTTGACGAAAAGCATGAACAAACTTAACTGTGATCAATGTTTTGACTTTTCAAAACCACTTGACTTTTGGTGTAGTAGGCGTTCATCCCCCTCCTTAGGCAGATCTCCTGATCTCCTAGTCAATGCATCAGGTTTTCCCCCTTGCTTCCCGGGCCGGTATGTGATTTTATAGTTGAAGCGTGATAGGAACTCAGACCAACGGGCTTGACGGCGGTTTAGATTCCTCTTGGTCATGAAATATTCCAGATTCCGATGGTCGCTCAGGACTTCTATTGGTTCTGCTACCGATTGCAGTTCTGATCTCCATTCTTCGAAGCATCGTACTACCGCGAGGAGTTCCTTGTCGTAAATTTCATAGTTACATTCGGCCGGGGTATGTTGCTTGTTGAAGTAAGCTACTGGGTGCAGGAGCCCATCATCGGCGTATTGGGAGAGCACACCGGCCGACACGTAGTCGGAGGCGTCGGTTTCCACAATAGCCTTTCTTTCGGGGTCGAAGTGTCGGAGAATTGGGTAGGAAGTGAAGGCGATCTTCAGTTCCTGGAATGCTTTTTCACAGTCAGGGGACCACACGAAGGGGGTGTTCTTATTTGTCAGCAAGGTCATGGGGCGGCTTATCCTGGCATAATCTTTGATGAACCGTCGGTAGAAATTGGCAAACCCTTGGAACTCCTGGATCTCCTTTACCGATTTCGGACTTTCCCAGCCGCGGATCTTTTCTACCTTCCGTGGATCCATTTTCAAGCCTTCCGTAGTGATGATTAGTCCCAGGTATTTGGTTTCCTGGACGTGGAATTCACATTTCTCAGGGGTTCCATAGAGACCGGCAGAAATCAAAGCTTTCAACACTTTTCGAACGTGTTCCCGATGCGTGTCCAGGTCCTTGCTGAAGATCAAAACATCGTCCAAGTATGCTGTACAGAAGTGGTCCAGGTATGGTCGCAGAGTATCGTTGATGAAGTGCTGGAATGTCCCAGGAGCGTTGGTTAGTCCAAAAGGCATTACCTTATACTCGAAATGGCCGAGGCGAGTTCTAAACGCAGTTTTCCATTCCTCTCCTGGGGCCATTCGAACCAGGTTGTAAGCTCCTTTGAGGTCCAGTTTGGTGAACCATTTGGCCTGACTCAGCATGTTGAAGGTTTCCTTAGCTAGGGGCAGGGGGTACCGGTTCTTGATCGTTATTGCATTCAGCCCTCGGTAATCGACACAGAGGCGGAGCCCACCATCTGGTTTTTTGACAAATAGGACGGAGCCGGCTGGTGACGAGCTGTGGTCGATGAACCCATTGGCCAAATGCTTATCGATGTATTCCATTAGGACTTTTAGTTCCTCTCTGGACATGCTGTACATTGGGCGAAGGGGAGTGGTGCCAGGTTGTAGAGGTATTTTGTTATCGTAGGGCGGTGAGGAGGGAGGCGGTTTGCTTCCTGTTCTGACATGAAGGTTAGGCAGTCAGGGTATTCTCGCTCCATGAGGGAATCGGGTTATTGGGGAGGTCCCTGAGTTCTTAGGAAGAATTAAGGCGTAAACCGTGAGTCCTTTCGATTCTTCTGCGAAAGTAGCCGCGCTTACGATTTCTATCTCCAGGTCATGTGTTCGTGGTAGTGGAGAGGAGATGCCTTGAATTGTGGTAGGGGAAGGATCGTCATTACAGAGCCGGAGACAACGTGGTGAGTCGAAGGTGATGGAATTGCTCGAGAAGTCTAGTTTAGTATTGTGACGACGGAGCCAGGGGATTCCAAGGACTATAGGGTAATGTCCCAGCTTGGTTACTGAAGGCAGTGAGGTTTTCAAAGTGACCAGAAACGCGAAGGGAGAATTGGGCAGTGTGGGTGATTTCACCGGAGGAGATTTCTCTTCCATCGATGACTTGGAGCTTGCGGGGTTGGGGTAGGGGGTTCAGTACAAGATTGTGGTGGCATGCAAATCGCTCGTCGATGAAAGCAATTCCGGATGCTCCAGTGTCTACTAATGCGTATGATTTAACAGATTTATTTTTATCAGACAGAGAACATGAAACAACAAGATGATCGTTATCTGATAAACCAGCAGCAGAAGAAACAGAGAAGCTAGAAACCGAAAGTACAGACAAAACACGAGAGATGGGGGAAGCTTGGCGGAAGCCACTTAGGCCAAGCTGTCCTCGTTTCCCGACGGCTGGCCCAGGGCAAAGTGAAAAGGATTATTGGAAATAACAGGAGCACCAAAGGAATCATAACCAGAAGAAGAGGAAGCAGAAGCGCCAAGAGAACCAGAAGGAAAAGATGACCCAGAAGACCCAGAACCAGAAGCAGAAAAGGAGGAAGAAGAATGAGGACCAGAAGAAACGTTAGAAGAACCAGAAGGAGAACCAGAAAGAAGAGCACCGTGCATAGTAGCAGCGGCGCGGAGAGGACGAGCAGGGGCAGGGGCAGGAGTGCGGCGAGCAGCTGGACACTCCGTAGCAAAATGCCCTGAGCCCCCACAATACATGCAGAGGCCTTGGGAGATGCGTCGGGAGCGCTCAGCTGGGGACAAAGGACCACGGGTGCGGGAACGGAGGTTAGACAAATCCATGGGGGCTACTCCCCCGGGGGTGTGAGACGGATGGGTAGAGAACTGAGAAGCAGGAGTAGGGGCAGAGATGCGGGGGGCTGGGACTTGAGCACGCGGGGCAGGGACAGAAAAGGCAGGGCGGGAGCGAACTTTTGCATCCCTGATACGATTGTCCAATTGTTGTAGTAACAGGACGTCTTCGTTCAAGGTGGTGGGGACGCGTGGTGGATCATTGCTTGGCGGAGATCGTGGGAGAGGCCCTGAGTGAGGAATGCTTCTTTGCGCTTTTCGTTCCACTCGACATCCGCAACCAATCGCTGGAACTCCGCATAGTAGGCTGAGAAGTCCGAGTTCCCTGGGAGAGTTTCCAACTTGCGCTCGGCAGTGGCTACCCTGTCGGGATCTCCAAATCGACCTCCAGGATGGTGACAAGGGCTTCTAGGTTGGCGAGCTCGATCTGCTCTCCTCGCACCAGGGCATGACCTGGTCTAGAGCTCGGCCAGATAGGAGATTGATGGCATATGCGAGTTGCTGCTGGGGAGCAGGGAATCGATCGCGGTTGGCCACCATCTTGAGGCGGAGTTGGGTGATGAAGGGGACGGAGGGCGGTCGAGAACCGTCATACTTGGGGATCTGGAACTTTCTCTGAGCAGGCGGCTCCTGGGCAGGGTCGGGATTGGCCGATCCCTGTGGGCCCGCCGGAGGAGGCGGAGGCGGAGAGGGAGGAGGCGAATGAGTTCGCGTTGTTCCGCAACAGGAACGCAACTCCATTACCTCGCGTTCTAGCTCGGGGATGGCTGCTGCGACATTCTCAGCGTTGGCTAAAGGCTCTTGTGACCTGCTCTCTCTGGTTTCGGATGTTTCCAATGGTGGTTGCTAGGTGGGTGAACAGTAGCGACGGATCTTCCGCGTACTGTTGTTGAAAATCTTCGAGTGTCTGGGGGCTGGCCCAATTACCGGCCGCAGAGGTAGTCATGATCTCGGGTGTCTGAGTCGATGTAAATTGCACGCATAGCGTAATCTAACGGACGGACGTCGTGACTAGACAGGAGGAGCGACTCGAAGTGCACGTGGGACTTAGGGGAACACGGGGACGGGCTTGATACCGTCTGAAGTTCAGGATTCGACGCGAGGACGGGCTTGGTACCGTCTGAGGTTCAAGGTTCTGGGGACTCGGGGGTCGGGCTGACTACCGACGAGGGAGAAGAAATCAAAGTATCAAGTATATTCGACTTCTAACTAACTAGCGAAAAGAAGAGGCGTTGCGTGAAGAAGAAGAAAGGAGAGAGAGAGAGAGCGACAACAGCGACTATATATACAGAAGGGTCTTCCGCATAACGAACCTCGAAGAAACTGATAGACAACCCACCGATTTATCATCACACCACCCCGAGGAGAAATGACAAGGAACAGAGAAAATATACCAGGAAGAAACCCCGCCGCAACAACACTTAGCGCAACCGAAACCCAACTAGGAAATCCCGAGGGTGCATTACTCACACAACCCTGCTCCTCAACTGCCTGCTTGGTAATGGAACGGGCCTAGACCTCGGTTGTCGGCGATGGTCCGTGATATCGGATCACCCACCTGACGAAACCGGCACTTGACATCGATGGCCACCGCGAATATGTCCCCTTCCTCGTCACCAAGCTGGGTCACTACCCACTGGTAATGGGGATCCCGTGGATGCGCCACCATGACCTCACCCTCCGGCCCAGACAGAACCAGGTACACTTTGGTTCCCCCTCCTGCCTCCAACAATGCCTTGCCTCACGACAGCCATTGACTGTCCAAGGCATCACCTCCCGGTCCCGTTCCCCCTCGGCCCCCATCCACGTCGCCTGCATTGGCCCTGCCCCTTTCTCCCAGCTTGTCCGAAAGCGTCAAGGAATGCTCTTCGCAGCATCCCTCACCGCGATAGACGATGAGATCAGGAGGAGGAAGGATGACCCCATGGCCTCTGTCCTCCAGGAGTACCGCGGTGAGTATGCGGCCCTGTTCACGAAGTCCGCTGCCTCCGTCCTGCCCCCATCCCGTCCCCGCTATGACCTGCCCATCAATCTACAAGATGGTAAGGAACCCCCCTTTGGCCCCATGTACAATTTGAGCCACCAGGAACTACAGGCTCTCCGAGAGTACATCTCAGAGAACCTGTCCAAAGGCCTTATCCGTGCGTCCGAGTCCCCTGCTGGTGCCCCCATCCTCTTTGTGAAAAAGGCCGATGGCTCCCTCCGTCTCTGCGTTGACTACAGGAAACTCAACGAGATGACAATCAAGAACCGGCATCCGCTACCCCTGTTCCCCGAGACCCTTGTCCAGGTCGCCAAGGCCAAATACTACACCAAGTTGGACCTCCGCGAGGGGTACCACCAGATTCGGATTAAGGAAGGAAATGAGTGGAAAACCGCGTTCCGGACCCGTCAAGGACTCTAAGAGTACCTTGTCATGCCCTTTGGACTCACCAATGCTCCCGCCGCGTTCCAGCACTGGGTCAATGACCTCCTCCGCCCCCACCTCGACGACTTTGTAACGGCCTACCTGGACGATATCCTCAGCTACTCCGAGTCCCTAAAAGAGCACCGCGTCCACGTCCAGAAAATCCTCGACATCCTGAAGGCCAATGACGTGCACCTGAAACCCGAGAAGTGTGAGTTCCATGTCCAAGAGGTAAAGTACCTGGGCATGATCCTGTCCCCTGAAGGTCTAAAGATGGACCCCACTAAGATTTCTGCCGTCCAGGAATGGGAAACCCCCAGAAACCTCAAAGACGTCCAATGCTTCCTGGGCTTTGCGAACTTCTACCGACGGTTCATACTGGGATATTCAAAGGTTGTCTCCCCCCTGACCCATCTGACCAAGAAGAACGTAAAATTCCTCTGGAGCCCCCAAGCAGACCAAGCGTTCCGGCACCTAAAGGATGCATACACCTCGGCCCCTGTCCTCCGCCACTTCGACCCGACCAAAAGATCATCGTAGAAACTGATCGCATCGACTATGTCTCCGGCGCCATCTTGTCCCAGTCGACCCCAAGGCATCCTGCACCCCGTGGCCTTCTTCTCGAAGAAACATTCCCCTCCGGGATGCAACTCGAATTCGACAAGTAACTCCTGGCGATCATTCGAGCATTCGAGGAATGGCGACACTACTTGGAGGGATCCATGCACCCCATCACCGTCATCACCGACCACCGCAACCTCGAGTACTTCATGACTAAGAAGACTCTGAACCGCCGCCAGGCCCGCTGGTCTGAGTTCCTGTTCCGTTTCGACTACGTACTCCATTACCGCCCCGGGAAACAAGGTGGAAAACCGGATGCATTGACTAGGAGATCAGGAGACCTCCCTAAGGAAGGGGATGAAAGACTCCTACACCAGTCCCAAGTCATGATCAAAGCGAAAAATCTTGCCCTTGGGAATAAGCTAGGTTTGTTAGCGGGTACTTTATCAAATGAACCCGCTGGAGGATCATCGCCCGTAATGAAATTGTTTAACCAAGCTTACCAGGCAGACAGTTTCCCATCCGAAGTCCTGACCATGCTCCGCAACGGCACCAAGCATTCCCGGAAAATCTCCCTGGCCGAATGTTCCGAGTCCCCTGAGGGCCTCCTCCTGTACCGCCGCCTGATATACGTCCCCGAATCCCCGGAACTCAAGCTGTTCCTGCTACAGGAACACCACGACAAGCCCTCAGCCGGCCACCCTGGAAAAGCCAAGACCCTGGAACTCCTGACCTGGATGTACTACTGGCCAACCATGAGAAGGTATGTTGACCAGTACGTCTTGAACTGTAACACCTGCCGCCAAAGCAAGGCCCCCCGGAACGGACCTCAAGGAGTACTCCGACCCCTCCCGATCCCCGCCGGCCCCTGGACCGATATCTCGATGGACTTCGTTACCGGTTTCCCCGAGTCACATGGATACAACACCATCTTGGTCGTAGTGGACCGCCTAACCAAGATGAGGCACCTAATCCCCACCACCGAGGACGTTGACTGCCGTACCCTGGCCGACCTGTTCGTGGAATATGTCTAGAAACTCCATTGCCTCCCGGAAACCATCATCTCGGATCACGGCACCCAGTTCACCTCAGACTTCTGGAAATCCCTCTGCTCCCGCTTGGAAATTGCCCCCAAGTTCTCAACGGCATTCCACCCCCAGACTGACGGCCAGACGGAAAGGTTCAACGCTATCATAGAACAGTACCTCCAAGCCTATGTGTCATACCAGCAGGACGACTGGAGCCGTTTCCTCCCCCTCGCCGAGTTCGCTGCCAACAACCATGCCTTCGAGACCACTCACATGTCCCCGTTTCAGGCAAACTATGGTAGGCATCCCCGCATGACTTTTGGCCCCTTGACACATGGCAAGACCACCAGCGAAGATCAGGCCAATGGCCTGGCCCGAGACATGTCCCAGGTCGTTGAGTTCCTCCGAGACGAGATGCGCCGCTCCCAGATGATTCAGGAAGAGTCGGCCAACGCTCACCGGACCCCTGCCCCTCGATACACTGTTGGCGATAAGGTCTGGCTATCCACCCGAAACCTCGAAACCAAGCGGCCCTCCAAGAAATTGGATTGGAAACAGATCGGCCCATATCCTATCAAGCGTGTCGTCAGCCCATACGCCTACGAGCTCTCCCTGCCGGCCACCATGAAGGTCCACCCTGTCTTCCATGTCTCGCTCCTGTCTTTGGCCTACTCGCAACCCAGTCCCGGTCAACACCAGCCTCCCCACCACCTGTCGAGATCGAGGCGAACAAGAATGGGAAGTCGAAGCTGTTCTAGATTCCGCCCACGCCATGGCCAACTCCAAGTACTTGGTTCGATATGTTGGGTATGCCGACTCCTACTGGCAACCCCAAGCCGATCTCGAACACTCACACTGGTTCGACAGTCTTGAGAGGTATCCCAGAAACCTGCCTGCTTGAGCTGAGCGCCAGAGAGGACCTGTCTCTAACGGCGTCTCGTGTCTTGGTTTGGATTGCGGAGGAAGGGTATCGCTTTGGGCTCTCGGCGCATTGTCTTTCAGGTTATCACTTCTCCTTTGGGGTTTCTTTCGGGTTCTCGTGTAACGATCGTTTCTCTTCCTTGTAATTTTCCTTGACGTACTTCCGTGAGTTTCCGTCGCGCGGATTATTAATCATGTCTCGGCGTCTCGGCGTCACTTGTATATATATATTTCTCTTTCGCTTTTGTCTTCCTTTCCTTTCTTCCTCACGCAATCTTCCTGTTGTATTGGGGTTCTTCTAGTTTGGGTTTTATTTCTATACAGGTTATTCCTTTGTGTCTTCGGGTGTTAAATATATTATGTTAAACCTTCTAAACATCGTTCGCTTCATGCGTGTCGAGTTCCTGAAATCTCCTCGATCGGTATCAGCCCGATCCTTCCAAAATTCCGTCGGTTATATAGCCTCTGAATCGTCCGTCGTGTTGTCTTTCTTGGTTTAGTTTATGACAGCCGCACGAGCCCTCTATTGGTATCTCCGTGTTCATTACTTCATACACGAGATCATCTACCTTATCGCTCCCGAACTCTGAAGGGTTACCCTGTCCTCCTAGTCCCCTCTGTCTCTCTCCGGTTCAGCGCGTAACAGGCGCGGCAGGGGCCGGGGTACGGGGTGATAGGACGGCAGGAGTAAAGGTTCGGGCAGCGGAGCCTACGGGAGCAGAGTAACGAAGGATGAAACGGGTGGTTGTGGCAGGGGTACGGTAGCGGGCATTGACCTTTTGTGTTTTGCTGTCTAGGCGTTGGAGTACCCGGGCAAATTCTTCCACAGCTTCTGGTGTTACTTCATGGACCATGGCCCTATTGAGTTTCTCATTGAGTCCCGTTTCTAGGGCCTCAATGTTCCCAGCTTTGTTGTAGCCTGCTTCTACTGCGTATCTCTGGAACTCAGCGAAGTATTCTGAGAAGGGGCGCTTGCCTTGTTGAATTCTTCCCAAGTTGCGACGGGCCGTGCCCACACGGTCTGGGTCTCCAAATGCTGTTTCCAAGATTTCAAACAACTTTTCCATGGATGGAAGGTTGACGTCAGTGTGGGTGAGGTAGGGGAGGAATTGGTCCGCCGCCGGGCCTTCCAGTCGTGAAATGGCGTAGATCAGTTGGTCTTGTAGGTCTGGGAAGCGGTCGGCATTGCCGACTAGCTTGAGACGGAGTTGGTGCTGGAAGAGGGGGAGGGCTCGCCTGCCGCCTTTGAACTTCTCTGGGTCCGGGAGCTTTTCGGATTTGGTTGGAGTTGCATAGGAGGTGTTTGTACGGTTGCGACCAGTAAGGAACCGGTTTTGACGGAGGCGGTTTTCTGGAGGGGGAATTGAAAATTCCTGAGGAGTGGGGATCCGGGCTGCTGCGAGATCTTTTAGCGCCCTTGTAAGAGCTGTCTTGGTAGTACTCAATTCTTCTCTGACCTCCTCTAGGTCAGAGTCTAGTCGGGCCATGTTTTCCTCGAAGATCCTTCGTGCATCTTCCCCGTCTGAGATGGTTTCCTTTAGTTCGCTTTCATACCATTCCAGACTCTTTGTGCTCGAATCATTAGGGTATGGAGGGCCTGTGTGGGCCTCGACGATACTTCACCGAAATTAGGGAAGGTCGTCAGGAAATTGTTGATGTCTACTAGGGTTGCTTCATGGGTATCTTCGTCCATTGGGGGGGGTCTGATTTGCGACATGGTGGTCTATGGTTCTGTGGTATCGTAGAGTCGTATAGGTTGGCATTGGAGACGCAACCTTAGTATCACGGATGGTTCTAAGGCCTTCATTGATGTCTTACGGAGTGTTCTGGAAGGCGAGGAGCCAAGTTACACGACCGAGGCCAGGGTCGTTTACGTGTACGAACCGAAGGATGGGTTCAATACCTTTAGTATTCGGGGACTGTGGGGACCCCTCGAGTTCATAGGGGTGCAAGTAGTTCGAAGTTCGTAGAAGTACCGAAGTACCGAAACAGTAGTAGTTACTAATGACAAAGAAGGTTGCGTGAAGAGAAAAGGAAAGGAAGAGAAACTAATACAGGTGGGAGGCGAGGCCTCTATATATATCCCAGTACTTCCTTCGCTTACTCATCCGTAGAATCAGATAGAAGAAAATAAGGGATGCATTACAAAGCGAGTGACTCCTTAATCCCTGTGATCCCAGAACCGAACAAAAACCCATAGAACCTTTACTGGCAAATAGAAACCCAACTAAACCCTTTTCCTTCACACTTGCATGTGTCTTCGTGCTACGCCGTGATAGACTTGTTGGGTTTGTCTAACAGTGTTTCATGTCTTGATTTAGATTACGGAGGAAGAGTATCGTTTTGGATTCTCAGCGCATTGTCTTTCGGGTGTTCACTTCTCCTTTGGGCGTTCTTTCGGGTTCTCGCATAACGATCATTTCTCTTCCCTGTAATTTTCCTTGATGTGCTTCCGTGAGTTTCCGTCGCGCGTATCACGGCGTAGCACGAAGACACATCCAAGCGTCAAGGAAAAGGGTTTAGTTGGGTTTCCATTTGTCAGTAAAGGTTCTATGGGTTTCCGTTCGGTTCTGGGATTACAGGGATTAATGAGTCACTCGCTTTGTAACGCATCTCTTATGTTCTTCTATCAGATTCTATGGATGAGCAAGCAAAGGAAGTCTTTGAGATATATATAGCTCGCCTCCCACCTGTATTAGTTCTCTTCCTTTCCTTTTCTCTTCGCATAGCCTTCTTTGTCATCTAGTCAATACTATAGTCTCAGATGCGGTATCCTAATTTCGAACAACTCGAGGGTCTCCACAGTCTCTCATTAAATAAGATATTAGAAAAGGCTTTAGATCCATCCGTGATAGCGCGGATTATTAATCATGTCTTGGTGTCTCAGCCTCACTTGTATATATATGGTTCTACCTTCCCTTTGTCTTCCTTTCCTTTCTTCCTCACTCAATCTTCCTATTGTATTGGGGTTTTTTCGTTTGTGTTTTATTTCTCTACAGGGTATTTCGTTCGGCTTCGGGTATTCAAATATATTATATTAAATCTTCTAAAAAAAGCATCATTCGCTTCGCATAACGTGTCCTAGTCCCCGAACTTTCCTCCATCGGTATCAAACCCGATCTTTCCAAACTCCCTTTGTCGGTTATAGTCCGATCCTCCCAAGTACGTTCCGTCCTGTTGTGTTTCTCGGTGCTTCGTCATTAGATTCGATACCTAACCCTGACCCCACTCCCGTAACTCTGCTATCTCCAGTGTTCTTCTGCCCCTCCGGTTCAGCGCGTAACACCCGGTCAGAAACAACCCCCTCCTCCCCCGGTCAAAGTCGGAGGCGAACAGGGGTGGAAGGTCAACGCAATCCTGGACTCGCGAAAGCTACGAGGACAGCTACGATACTTGGTTCGATACACAGGCTACGACGACCTCTCTTGGCAGCCACCAGCAGCTCTTGAAAATGCTCCCGAATTGGTCAGAGATGTTATCACGGACCGTAGCCGACAGGATAAGTCCAAGCCGTTACCGCTACCAAGAAGGCAGTTGCGGAGTAGGGTTGTATGAGTAATGTGTTGTTAGGCTTTTCCTATTCGGTCGTCACTTGCATCAGGCGTTGCTACGGCACAGTTCTTCCTTGTATATTTTCCCTCTTCCCTGTAATTTGCTATTCGGAGTGGTGTGATGATAAATCGGTGGGGTTTCTATAGGTTTCGTCGGGGTTCGGTTGCGTGAAGGCTCCTCTGTGTATAATCTCTGGTGTCTTTCCTATCTCTCTTTCTTTCTTCTTCACGCAATGTCTTCTTTTCGTTAGTTGAGTTCTAGTTGAATATATTTAGTATCTTGAGTCCTCTCCCTCGTCGGCAATCAGCCCGGCCCTTTAGTCCCTAATCTTTCAAAGCGGTATCAAGCCCGTCACGTCCTTTGTCACGGCGTCTTTCAGTCGCTCCTCCTGTCCAGTCACGACGTCATCCGTTAGAGATTTCCACGACCGTTACTCACGCAAGCCTAAACCTAGCAGGAGCTAGGCTTTGAGGAGGACCTAATCTATAACGGCGTACCAAGACTTTGCGTTACGATTACTAGGTTTACCGCGGAACAATGTCAGCGATTTGGTTAAGCATTCTCAGGTTTTCATTTGTAATCACGTTTCCTTTAGGTTCTATAGGTTTCCGTTACACGGGTTAGTAATCGGTTCTTGGCGATGGATATATATATGAGCCTGTCCTCTCCTTCTCTCTCTTTCCTTTCTTCTCTATGCAACCTCCTATTCTTTAGGGTGTTATATTGTTTATCTTTAGTTCTCTATGGTTATCATAGTTGTGTTACTAGTCGGAATATATATTCTTTGCGTTACTATAGTTCCTTCCCCCGTCTCTCGAACCTATAGCCGTTCGGAACTCGTACTAGTAGTTTCTTATGTTCCATAGATCCCGAACCTCAGTTGTGCTCCTTCGTTCCCTTTGTCCATAGCTCATAGTCCATGACCGCAAAGTGAGTGCTCTACTGATATCTCCGAGTCCACTACTTCGTACGTGAGGTTATCTACGCCATAGTTCCCGAACTCTAGAGAGCTTCCCAGCTCTTCGTCAAGTAATGCCAAGACCTCCATAACAATATTATCCGTTTGTGAGGTCATTGTCTAGAAGGCCAACTCCAAGGCAATCCCAGGCCTTGGTGAGGAAATCAGGGGGGTTTGGCATTATGACAGGGGTGGTGGAGATGATTGAACTTTAAAAACTAAAGACTTTGTGGTGTGTGTAACCTGGTTGCAACACACTTTCTGGAGGTTTATTTCAAAAATCGAATATTTAGCGGACGAGAGGGATGCTTTCCTTCCTACATTACCAGATCGTCTACTAACAGCACTAGCAAAAAGATTGATTCTTAACAAGTGGGACCTAGACCCAGTCGATAGCTACGGCCGAACACTTCTTTCATGGGCTGCTGAGAACGGATAGCGCTTAATATAAGATGTGGCGTTTACAGACAGACACCACGTTGCTTTGCCTCCGAGAACAGGTACGTTGAGGTGGTCAGGGTTGATTGAGGCAGGCGCAGATGTGAACCTAGCGTCAGAAAATGGACAAACACCTATCTACTGGGCGTCGGGAAAGGGCTTTGAGAAGGTCGTCAGCATCCTTTTAGAGAGCGAAGTAATTGACGCCAATTTAGAGATAACGCTGGGCGCCCTTCTTTGTCGCGGGGGCTCTATAACAGGCATGAGGCAGCAGCAAAACCTTCAGGCAATTGCAAGAGGGTGGGCTTCGGTCCCGATGTGAGAGTCGTGTGGCTAGACTTGGATAAGTATCATGAAACACCAGCTACGATTCTGAAAATTATTAGAAATGCTCGGTTGCAGCGTGATCAGCTAGAGAGGCCATTTGCTCCACTAGGAAACGCAGATGCTCCCAAGGTGTAATACGTGAGCCTGCTCAGTCAGTAGAGGAAAAGACCAAACTAGATATTCTCTCGAATAGATGAATTTTGCGTTTCTAGCGACTGTGTTTTCTGAATCATTATTTTAATTACTTGAGTTATACTAAGCTGCGTACTATCGACTTTAAGAAGGGAATATAATAATTACATACGTACGGATAGCACTCTGGGGGGTTTTTAAATTTCATATTCCTGTGAGGAATTCAGAGCCTTGGCGCCAATAATAACTTTCCTGGCACAAGATTTGTATGCTTGGCGCCAAGGTATTAGGTGCATATTCACATCGACGCGACCCAACCTCCTCTATTTCTACATATTTCCAACCTCCAACCACCAACAACCTCGACGCACGTCCCCTACATTTCTTGCTAGCACTCCCCTCCATCAGAATCATGTTCTCATGTTCCTTATCGATTATATACAACCCTCCCATCGCCACTAATGGTCAGCGGCAGTAGTAGCAGTGTGTTGGGTATGTTCTCGCTACTCTAACCCCCACCTCCCCCCTCCCCCCCCAAACCACTACCCCCCATTCTTACTGATTACCCCCCGTCAGACAGATCCTCACCACAAAAACTCTCCCTTCTTCAAGCGCCGCCATAATGATTGGTCTCTGGCAAACTACCTCTCGTATCGCCACCATCGAACCAAAGATCCCAACCGCATCATAGACAGCTGGCGTCCCTCCCTTGAGAACATCGCGTCCTGCAAGTCAGAATGTCACAACGATAACCAGCGCTCACGTGCCCTTCGCCTTCTGGCGCTCTACGACGAAAAGGAAGGTATTTTTCCTTCTATCCCTTCTGCGCCTTCTAGCGCTACCCCTCTACAACCACAAGCACGGCGTCC
This sequence comes from Morchella rufobrunnea, assembly GCA_024713595.1. NCBI lineage: Eukaryota > Fungi > Ascomycota > Pezizomycetes > Pezizales > Morchellaceae > Morchella > Morchella rufobrunnea. The sequence goes on from JAMGYT010000025.1 coordinate 1,159,395, forward strand.
GCTGGACCTCTGTGCTTGACACCATAGCGGGACCCGAACGGACGGTCGGCTCGATCATCCGATTTCATCCTTGCATATATGGTGCCCATCTGCTCCGGCGGCCTGTTGGGTCTTTGTCCGGCCAGCAATGGGATCTGGTTTCCCTTCTATTCTCATCGCCTCACTATAGCGTAGGAACCGAATCAATCACCTGGTTCCGGCGTCTATTGTGTGCGATGGGGAGGTGTTTCATGAGTACTAACACTTGTGTATAGGGTGCCGGATCAGATCGCGCTGCCGGTAGACGCTGGCTCCAGAAGCAGCGGAGGGCCCTAACGACACCGCCAGGTCAGACGATTAATTTCACGCCAGTATTCAACTCGAATGTTCTCAATTCGTCGTTTGCGGTGAATGCCGGCGCCACGGGACCCGTTGGTGATGCGCCGGAATCACCCCCAGTTAGTCGGCATGCTGACGGACCTGACGAAACTGAAGATGATATCAGGGAGCAGGAGCGAGGAGAGGCTGATGGTGACCTGTTGCCTTCAACTCTCGGAGGAGCAGTTCTGGCCGATGAGCGCATTCTTGAATCCCTCACTGCAACTTATCAACGTCAAACTCATCGCTGGCGCCTAGCCTCTGGTCGTGATGTTGAGGCTGTGCTTTTCGAGAACTCTCGTCGCATGAGCTTTCCTGCCTCGTCTTCATCCCTTGCACTATCATTTACCATCGACCTTGACGACCCAAATATGCGTTCCTGGTTCGAGCCTGAAGAATTGGACGAGATTAGCCAATCGCTCCCTGAACCACCCAGCACTCCTGGCATACTATTGATGGTGCAATCGCTACACCGCTTCCGATCCTGCAAGAGCCCCGCTGATGTGCGTAACGTGCTGGCTACTACTTCCTTCCTCGAACCGACCCAGACCTTTGATGCGGAGCGCGACTTCCTTAGGATGTGGGCTGACCTTGTGATACGCAATCTGTACCTCTCCTCCCTTTCTCGTGTCACATAATGGTCCTAACACTGGTCAAACAGACTAGTCCTCTGGGAATCACCCGCTCGCCCCCTCCGCAGCCAACAACTCGAAGACTTTTACTCGAACCTTGTTTGGGCACCCATACTCGATCAGTGCTTTCTATCATTCCCCTCGGTCGTTCTTGTCCGCAAAGACTCGCCCTGCCGTTCTACCGCCGCTCGCAAAAACCGAGCGCGCACACTCGATACTCGCATGCGGCAGGGCAGACGGCTCGATGGCGTAATCAGGAGTACCGGGGACGAGGCCCATGAATTTGGTGGTATGGAAGTAGCGCGCTCTTCGGCAGGGGGATTGAAATCTACCAAGCGACTCGGCGACGAAGAAAAGCTCCTGAAGGCTCTCCGGGACATGATAGCGGTACTATCCGGGCTTGTGAAGGTTGCGGGGGAGGACACGCCGAGTGTGCAGGTGGTCGGTGTTCTCTGTGCAGGCTTGAAGATGCAGGTTATCACGATGGGGTGTTACCGAGGAGGCGGTGTTGCCGTGGTCCGTCGACAGCAGGTTGTGGAGATACCGGAGGAGCTCAATGGGCTGACTGGGCTCACGAAGGTTTTGGTCATGGTGGCCAGTATGAAGGTACATTGGGCCGTGCTTGTATATTTTAGATCTAGCAACTAACCTGATCGTAGGCCGTGGTCGAGCAGACGTCGAAAGTGATATTACAGAGGCACAACTCGACGAGCAGCACGGACAAGTCGGATGAGGACTTGATAAAGGAGATATTGCAAGGAACTGTCGTGGAGACAAACCTAGGATGGGCAGCAGATACGCCATCGCCGGAGCGGTAGGGGTAGATACGTTTTTTTCTTTTTCTTTTTCAAAGAAGACACCCACCTAGCGGGACGTTATCAATGCTATCTATAAAATTTTATCGTTTACTGTCATGTTCGCTTGCTTGATTGAAGAAAGGTGAATAGCATAGGGTGGGCCCTTAGTAGAGATTGATGCTCTGGGGTAGGTTTGTTACTTTGCTCGGCCTACTCACTTGCTATGCTACCTCGGACTTATCCCGATTTATATGTAACACCAGCCTAGCCACCGAGCGGCCGTAGATGCCCAGATAGGAGGTATAGATAGATATGGGTGAGATCTACTATGAATTGGAACAAGAAAAGAAAAGGAAATGAATGTTACATGAAGTGGAAAGAAAGAAAAATTACAAGCAAAAGATACATGACTCCACGTAGATACGCAATTAGGTATCTTGTCCACTTGGTCAGCTGTCCCGCGGCTAAATCGCCAATCACGAAGGAATGCAACTCGATGCAACCCCGCTTAATCCAAATAATTACAACCTCCAAGCTTGCAAGCTCCCCATACCACAAACTATCCCACACCAAACCTTCGCACAAAAGCTCCAAAGAGAATGACGCACGTGTATGTATTCTTCCCATCACCCATCGTACTGAACTACGCTCACGCTACTACGCCCCCGCGCCAGCCCTGAGATCCTCGCCCAGCTGCGGTACACACTTGATATCTGCAATCGCTTAACGATGCCCGACCGCTCTACCCTGCCGTGCCAGGATGAGCGTCAAGCTGCCATGAACCAGCTTACGGCCAACACCGAGGTCCTGGGAAAGCTCGTGGATGTTGCTTATCTGGAGGCGCAGACGGCACATAACGCGTCGGGGGGGACAGTGCAGGGCGACACCGCGGCGCAGACGGAGATGATCAGGGCCGACACGGAGCGGCTAAAAGCCGAGGCGGAGAAGGTTGGCAAAGAGGTGGAGAGGTCGGTGGTGGAGACGGAGAGGCTGAGGGCTGAGGAGCAGAAGATCGGCAAGGAGGTTGAGAGGTCGGGGGCGGAGACGGAGAGGTTGGAGGTGGAGGTGAGGAGGTTGGAGGGTGAGAAGGTGAGGGTGCAAGCCGAGACGGAGAGGTTGAAGGCGGATCTGGGGAGGTTGGGGGGTGAGAAGCTGAGGGTGGAATCCGAGACGGAGAGGCTGAAGGCGGATCTGGGGAGGTTGGGGGGTGAGAAGCTGAGGTTGGAATCAGAAACGGGGAGACTGAAAGTAGAGGTGGAGAGGGTGAAGAATGAAAAGCTGAGGGTGGAGTCGGAGACTGGGAGGTTGAGGGTGGAAGTGGAGAGAGTCAGGAGTGAGACAGAGCACCAAAGGGTACGGAAGAGTTAGAGGGCGGAGATGTTTTCCTATTGTGTGGCGGATGTATCATTGTTTGTGGGAATTAGCTATTATTTGAGAATTAAATGAGTATCAAATAAGATAATATCGCAGAGCATGTAAAGGTATTAGAGACTCATTTGTATCTTTACATGCAGGTCCAATTGCATGTAGATATATCGCCCACCTAGTCAACCCCCCCCCCCCCCAGCCCCCAGGCCTAATCAGTGTGCTACACCCTCCAGTGGCTAACGTTCCCATCTCCACCAACTCTGAGATAACAGCACTACTAAGCCAAGGCTCTCTCACTATGTCTAGGTAGCGTCGCCCAGTCAGCACGCCCAGATCAAAGCCACAGCGTCGAGGCAATGTCGGCAGAGGTTGCACATGTGGAGGCGGTGTCCGCCCGCGACGCGCGTAGAACAAGCAGTGACAACGATGGAAAGAGTTTCAAGGCCGTGGCGGAGAGGTTGGGGTGGGGGGGTTGAGGGTGGAGAGCAAGAATGCTGCAGATTAGGAGGAGAGTGAGAGGCAGAGCTTGGTGTTTGGGAAGCGCTGTGGGGTGAAGGGGCAGTGGGCAGTGGTGGCCTTGTGGTGCAGGCGTTTCTGGCGGGTGTGTTGCTGGTTATGGTGGTCGTGGTTAGAGAAGAAGTATTGAATGAGAAATGAACACGTCCAATTGTGTGAGAGGATATCTAGTCTAGTGAGGTTGAGGTGGTGCACGGTGGTGCAATCATGATATATCACTCGTCGATAGAGCCAGGGTGAAAGGAATGAAATGCCTTCCTGGTTTTGTATAGACTCATTAAAATATATCGCAGTTCCTATCTTCTGGCCGAGAAAATGCGTAGAATGGTGGGTGGAGGTATGGGCATGATTTATGGTGTTCATGGGCTGGAGGTGGTTGTGGTTGTTACCTAAGGCTTGGTTGGCTAGGCCAAGGTGACCAACTTCTGAACCTAAATATTGAGTTCTTGGCGACCGGTTCTTGGTGCCAAGAGCCTAATAATTTAAACTCAAAATTTGAAAATATGGGTGTGGCCAATACGTTCTATTATAATGTATCAACCTGGTTACCTCTCAATACATCATCATACCATATGCGCATCACGCGCACTCAGAGTATTACGTATATTTATTAGGCGGCCCTATACTGATTTCCGCTGGCTAGTCTTCCTAGCGTTAAATAGTTAATAGTGTTGTTAGTCATGGATTATCACTCGATATTTCAATCAAGTGGTATGTTGCCCTTCAAGTTTTTTTACTTTTTCTCTCTCTTTTATTCACTACGTGAAGGGTCCAGTGCCGTGTTATTGGTTTTCTAATCCTTCTGCGCATGCAGTATCATGGTTATAGCACTACAACCAACCACCTACATTCGCACACTCCTCCCCCGTTTGCCCTCGTCCACAACAACTAAAACAAAAACGAGATCTAAACCCAACCATGAAATAGAACAGCCAAATGCCTTTCAACCATTCCGCTTCATCCCGATTAGATGGTCTTGCTAGCAGTGACGGATCACAAGACCGTCGTCAACGTTAACGTATTCGATCGGTAACCGCTGATCACTAGCAATAGCTATGGCCTATCCTGTTCCATGCTAGTGGGTCTACCACAAGTAGTCTTCGCGGCGGCGAAGCCTCTAATACCCGAGTCTCCACTGCATGTAGTGCGTATCCCTAATGAGATGGGATAGTGTTTGAGGACCGGGGGCTAGACCCCCGGAGTCACCATTGGGTACCTGGTCTCCATCGCTAGGCTAGTCTTGCTGTCGTGCTCTGGCCCCAAGGAGAGGTCGCGAGGGGGGAATTGAAGAAATTACTTGATGTTATTAAATACCTTTATAGATTTACCCGGCTGAAGGCAACGAAAACGACCGCCGGAATTGATACTATTGGCTAAAACGATGCACGACGGAATGCCCGCTTCAGTCTTCTTAAAACTACTGTCTTGGTTAATAACTGGGGTATTGGCTATCCCTAGTGCTTGTTTAATTGATGCTTATTTCTTCCGACCTGCAAGTAGGTATTGTTGGGTGTCACAAGTAAGCGAACATTGGGGGGGGGGCACCAAAACCACCTAGGAGGTCGAAAGTTTCAAAGTAGTGCTGTTGATCTGACGCTTGAGCTAAATATATTATTACTACCAGGTAGTCCATCTATAAAGTCTTAATCCTCAATTTCCTAGTGGTAGTGGAGTAATAATTATTTGAAGTTGCGTCCCTATACAGATTTTGGTTTATGATACCCGACAATACATACAAAAAGGTACTTTCTATTCACACAGGCGAGCCGACTACGATCAATCCCGTGTTGCGGGTTAGTGCTTACCTTATTTAATTGAATTATTACCTTCACCTTATCACTTTCAGGTAATAAAGCCGTAACTTACTTCGTGATTTACTCTTGACATGGGGTGGTAATCATTTGCTGAGCTAGTTGGATCGTTGTTCGATTGCATCCCTCTCGCTAGATTGGTTGTTGTTGGTTACTCACTCTGCTAGAATTAAAAGGCCGCTTACTTGATATTTTCAAGGCATTTCTTCCCCAAACCATACCTGATCGACGGAGATCAGCGGCATTTTAATTCTAGCATTATGAGTACTCTGGGCCCCTTTTCAATCCTATTGCCATATGTAGTTTTGGCTTGGTACCCTCTGCTAATAGGCACTCGCACTGGTTCTTGTAAATCTCTTTGGGGACTTTCCCTTGTGATAGAGATCCAGGTGTTTGTTGTTTGTAGCAATTCTGTTTGCTATTGAGGTTTGGAGGGTAATTAATGGGTCTGTTGAGTTGAAGTGGTATTGCGGGATGGCACAGACTAGGTCGCGAATTTGACAAATTTCATCCGTCCGAGTGATAGCAACTGTAAGGTATGAGCTGTAGTTCTTATCCCTTAGTAGACACTTTGCGTAGTCAGAGCTGGAGTCTTTTTTGATAGCCTTGGCGCGGTGACTCCAAGGCTTAATGGATCTAGCCATGAATTTGACCCCCCGCACAATCACGTATCAACGATATCTGACCCCTCAATCCAAAATCCGCATAGCTTTACCAATACAAATCCTATTGAATTGGTTTTTTGTTTTTTAGAACCCGCTACTCAAGCAGAACAAATAGTTGTCTTCAAGTATTTAATTCTCACCACTAAATTCTATGTATGTTTTGACTTTCTAACCATATTTGAACTGAGACTCACAATTTTCTCAACTCTACGAGTCAGTTTTTCAACCATTATAACTCATTCAACAATCATCCAATCAAGCCCATTTTTGATGATTTGGAATCGCTTCTCTAGTCTCTAAATATGGCATATTTGGATGGATTGTACATGGAGTTTATGGCCGATGTGGCTGAGTGGGAGGTAATTGCAGTAGCGGAAGAGAGAACCAACACCTGTTGGAGGGGACAAGAAAGAATCGGAGGAGTTATTGACCTCGATTTGCTTGAAAATGAGACTTGGAGAACCTATTTCCGGTATCTTACCTATCACTTGTTTAATTATGGTTTTAGCTAATGCATTATTACTGAAGGTTCACGAGAGAGGAGGTTCATCGCTTAGCCAATTGTCAATGCCTACCAGAGAGAATCAATAGTGACAATAAAATATTTGGACCTAAAGTGATAGCTTCATGCATGCTTTTGGCTCGTCTCTCTTGCCCTAATAGACTCACTGATTTATACTTCAAAATCGGCTGGAAACCAGAGAGGGTTTCAAAGGCGGTTAATATACTATTACGACTAATTTATGAAAAATGGAAATATTTATTGGTATTTGATCATCAACGGTTAAATCTGTACTGTATAGCAGCTTTCTCGATTGCGATAAGTAATCAAGAAGTATCAGTAACGTTAAAGACTTGTTTTGAGTTCATTGATGGTACATTCAGAGAATCTAATGGACAAGATGGAACCTAGACAGGACGAGCAACTCATGGTACTCTTCACAGGATTCTAGGGCATGAGAATGAGCTTGATACCATGGGAGGTTCGGAATACTAGGGACTAGAGGGCCAAGCTTGATACCGACAAAGATAAAGATAAATAACCAACTTATATTCCCACTCAGGTTAAATCAATAAAAAGAAGATGTTGCATGAAGAAGAAAGAAAAGAAAGAAAAAGAAGACAGTATCGATTATATGTACAGAAGAACCTCGATGAGTCCTTCACGCAACCCAAACCCGAAAAACCACATAGAATGCCATTGATTTATCATAACACCATAACGAAGGAAAAGGTATAGGGAGGAGAGAAAATATACAAAGAAGAAACCGTGACGCAACAACATTCCAAGCAACCGAAACAGCAATAGGGAACCCGAATATCTAACGGTGTTTCATGTCTTGGTTTGGATAGCGGAGGAAGGTTATCGCTTTGGGTCTTTGTTGCATTAGCTTTGAATTATCGTTTCCTGTTTGGGTTCTCTTTCAGGTTCTTCATGTGATGGTCATTTCTCTTCTCTGTAATTTTCCTTAACGTACTTCCGTGAGTTTCCATCGCACGGATTATTAATCATGTCTCGACGTCTCGGCGTTACTTGTATATATATGTCTCTATCTTCTTTTGTCTTCCTTTCCTTTCTTCCTCACGCAATCTTCCTGTTGTATTGGCGTTTTTTTTGTTTTATTTCTCTACTGGATTAGTTCTTTTTCATCTTGGGTATTCGAATATATTATATCAAATCTTCTCAACATCGCTCACTTCGCGTAACGTGTCCGAATTCCTGAAATCTCCTCGATCGGTATCAAGCCCGATCCTTCTAGAATCCCTCCGTTGGTTATAGTCTGACCTTCCCGAATACGTTCTGTCGCATTGTATCTCTCAGTGCTTGTCGATAGATTCCGACACCTAACACTGATTTCGCTCCCGTAATCCCGCTATCTCTCGCTATCTCCAGCACACTTTTGTCCCTCCAGTCCAGGGCGTAACATATTGTTGTTTCCTCGATCAGACTATCCATCTTTTTAATAAATCTTTTCTGCTCTTCCTTATTTTCCTGTTTTTTTGTTTCTGAATTTGCCTTTCTAAACTTATTCGCCTTCACATTCAACCCTTCAACTATATTATGAATATTTAAGGAAAATACATTCTTGGGTATCTTTTTGCGTCGAAGTGTTTGAATATCTTGCTTAATCATCACCAGTATCATTCGATCTTATTAAATGTCTTTTCCGAACCAAGTTTAGAAGAAATACTTCTCCCACTATCTTTCTTCTCATTGAATCGATCTCATGCCTTGATTCATACTTGAGCAATGTAAGATACAGAATCAAACAACAAAACGACTTCTATGATATTTTTTAAATGCTTATCAACTTCTTCGATACCTTCTCCTTTTTGCTTAGAATGTGTTTCATTTCCCTTATCATACACGCATATTAGATAATCAACAAAACATACTAAAAAAATATATTTTAAATAAATTTGATAGTCAACTTTACCTTATGTCATGGAACGACTTTATCAATTCAGTCCCTACATGATGATCAGGACTGATTCATTCCTAGAAACTTCTTAAGATTCTCGACCACCTCCTTCCATTTCTCTTCTTTTCTTCCTACTTTATTCAAGATAGGGTCATTTACAAGAACTTGTTTTGTCTAAACCCTATTTTCCTAAGTATGCCAAACTCCTCCCCTTATCCTTCTACTGTTTGATTGAGTTTTTTGATTGTGATGGTACACTTCCTGTTCAACAGAATTACTCAAAATGTCTTGGACATTTATTTGAACATATATTATATATCAGCAACTTCACTGGCCGAGTTCATTCCATTTCGTTTGCACAAACATTGGGAAAGACCAGTGCTACTCGATAAATTCCAAAGCAAGTGCAAGTATACTCCCTCAAGAACGATTTCGTTTCGTTTTATTTTGTTTAACAATAACATTTTAACAAAGAGGAAAAGACTCGTCTATAAAGTATGAAGCCGGTTTGTATATTTTGTATCACCTGGTAACTATTTTGTTTTGTCTTGTCTTGTGTAAACACTTGGGAATATCACTATTAGCTAATCAATACAGATTGAACAGAAATATCCCTACTTAAGAATATTTGAGTTTTGTTTTATTTTGTATAAGTATTTTAGAAAAGAGTTCAAGACTTGTCTTAGAATTTAACACAGTTTTAGACCTCCTCTGCTCGCAAGTATTCGTTTCGTTTCGTTTCGCACAATTTAAGTAGATAAATAGAAACCTCATGATATTGATGAATTTAAAGAGAGTTAGCATAAAATAATTGTAGTTTAGTGATCCTACTTCCTATTCCATTTGCTCCCCTCATAGGGACATCATGTGATCATCGGCACTATTGAAGATGGTGATCTATATCAAGCACAACGGAAAAATCACATCCAATGCAAGGGTCTAGTATGTCAATGCTGACCCTTCTAGAATAGAGAAATTAGATTTGTTTAGAAGATCTATTATTCCATAAGGGAGATAATACAGCGTTTAAGCTTGCCCTAGCTTTTTACAAAAAAAAAAAAATACCAAGAAACAAAGTATGCAGCCAAGGCACATGCTAGAGTTGAAGGGAAAACTTTGGACTTCTAACAATGATGATCTTGTTGATCACAACCATTCAGGAATGAAACTAGTCGAACCTTAATTTCTATACCTACTAGTGACTTGAGTTCCCTCTAGTACTGAGTCTTAAAGTAAAACTAATTGATTATTCAGATGAATTGTTAATATTGCCCTCATCCCATTCCCAATGGATATCTCCAACTGAATAGTAACTGTTTCCTCCTTATAGTTCTACAACACGACTGCCACCTTGACCCGTTGTTTTCAATCCTCCGAGTTCGATCCAGCGACCTCAACCTAAAAGACTATGACCTCTAATAGATATGATGTGACTTTTGACCTTACAACCTGGCGACCTGATCCCTTTTGGTGAGTATTCCTCCAAACCTAGAAAAGATATCGCAGGGAGTACTCTCGGCTACTAGTAAACACGTTGAGAATACTCTTTCTATGCTATTTATCTGTAATCCATCTACAAATAGTGATATTGACCCGGTACTTTGCATCGAAACTCCAGAAATTTGTGATACGAATCCTGCTAGTGTGGAGGCAGTTGCGAATAATGGTTTTGACTGCGACAACAATATCGTACAATCCGCAAGTGATATAGAGAAGTTATACACTTATACACTATTGTGATAGATGTACGGCCATGGTTGAGATTCAGAATGAGGGGTCATGGTGGTATGGGAAAGTTGTATACTGATGCCTTTCAACGTATGCAGGAAAGATTTTATTGGAAGGCAAGGAAGTCAGCATTTCCATATACACGAGACTATTTGCTTGATTTTATTGAGTATAAGAAATCTTTTGGAGATGATTCAAGTGCCAGTACGGTTGTGGGCTCAATAGATGGAAGCCAAAATACGTGTAAACATTGCAAAGTTAAATTTTTGGCGGAGGAAGTAAGCTGCCTGTTATTTTTATATTCTGGAGGATACTAATTATTTTTCTAGACGGCAAATGGTCTAGCTTCGCGTTTGGAACAGATTGAGTATGAATCATCGGTTGCCGCAGAGAATCGTATATTCGAATTCAATGCAAAAAAGCAAGCAATGCGACAGGAATGCAATAGAAGCCAAACTTTGAAGATGTGTGCAAATATAGGAAGAGTTTGGGTATGTGACTTAGATGATTCTAGTGAAGATTTGAGTTTTGGAAATAGATTTTTTCCATGTATTTTCTTCTTAAATACTGCAAGGGGTGGTTCAGAAAGATGAGAAGAGTCAATTGTCAAATAGGAATCCTCCAATTATCAAGAATATACTTCAAATCTAGTTCATAGCTTCAGAAATTGTAGTATATGTGTAGTCGAACATGAGTTCCATAATCTATAATGGGTAGGCCAGGCAAGTCAAGCACATGGTAGAAAAAACCCTTCTTCTCTCATCAACGGCACTCATGTAGGGGTATAGAAAATTTCCGGGATTTGTAATAGTGCCGTTATCCATATAGATATTAGTACTGATTTTTTCCAACTTTGTAGTAGGTATTGTTACCGTGACAATATCATGTGAGGTGAAGCGAGCTGTTAGGTGAATAAATTCATTCTCTGTCAACTTTGACAAATCAATCCGCACATGTTGCTCTCTGAAAAAAGCAAATTTTTGGCTCAAATATAGGAAAACGGCTTCTGAGGGTGCATTTTGTAAAATCTCATGGGTCTAGTCATCTATGTTTTGGAATAGAGTCGATATAGTCTCGGGTTGTTTACAGTGAGGTTCAACAAAGGAATTCTGGAATATATATTGCTGATTGACAGCGTTGCATCATCGGCCACTGATCATAATCCCTATGGTCCTAGCAATAAATCTGATCATCCCTTGGCCGTATATTTTTTTTCTTGGTATTTTTTTTTAACGAAGGTCGGGAGAGCTTAAACGCTCTAATAAGATCTGTTAGTAAAGCCACACAAAATTTGCTTCTTCTTGGGGGTCAGCATTTTACTGGTAGACTAAGGATATTAAGCTTCATCACTCATCGCTCTGTTTTCCCCGGGGGGGGGGGGGGGGGGTTGCGCAGCCCGATAAGGAGCGCCACTTAGTCAGCCCCCAACCCCGCGTCTGGAGAATAAACGACAGGAAAGCGTACCAAACCCGCATAGGTTAGGCCTCCAATAAAAGAGTTTCCAAATCCCCCAAACAATCAAATCATGACGCTAGGGTGCGTATCTCCCCAAGGTCCCCCCACCTGCTAACAGACCCCTCCCCTCCCCAGCTCCGAGGTCACCGCACTTCTGGTACTTGCCACCCACGCAAGGAACCACATAATGGCTCCCGCCCAGCAATGGGTGCCGGCAGACGAGCGCCAGCGTACCCTCGACCAGCTCACGATGACTCTCGAGACTGCGGCAAAGCTCGCCGAGATTGCGCACCTCGACGCCCTAACGGCGCATAACGCCTCGGAGGAGACAGTGAGGCGCGACACCGAGGCGCAGACGGAGAAGATCAGGGTCGAGACGGAGCGGCTCAAGGCCGAGACGGAGCAGTTAAAGGCGGAGGCGGAGAAGATTGGCAAGGAGGTGGAGCGGTCGGTGGCGGAGACGGGGAGGTCGGTGGCGGAGACGGAGCGGCTGATGGCTGAGGCGCAGAAGATCAGCAAGGAGGTTGAGAAGTCGGCGGCGGAGACGGAGAAGTTGAAAGTGGAGCTGAAGAGGTTAGAGAATGAGAAGTTGAAGACGCAAGCCGATACGGAGTGGCGGAAGGTTGAGGTGGAGAGGGTGAATAGTGAAAAGCTGAGGACAGAGGCGGAGACTGGAAGGTTGAGGGTGGAGGTGGAGCGCGTTAGGAGTGAGATGGAGCATACAAAGGTTAGGGAGGTATGCTTGTCTTCTCCTGGGAACGCCCGAGGCGGAGAGGTTTTCCTGGTGTGTGGCGGACATGTCATTGCATGTGGGGGTGAACTACAATTTGAAAATTGTGTGTTTTTATTTTAATTTTTATTCATTATGTACAAGTTTGGGAATTAAATGAGCATCAAATGAGCATCAAATGAGGTGATATCGCAGAACATGCAAAGGTATTAGAGACTCATGTGTATCTCCACACGCAGGCGCAAATATATGTAGATACCTCGTCCACCTAGTCGAGATAGCCGCACTACTAAGCCAAGTCTCTTAACCATGAACCAAGTAGCGTCGCCCAGTCAGTACACGCTACTCGCTGCAGATCCGTCCTCGCGCAGATCAAAGCCACGGCTGACATCGCGGCAAAGATGGCAGAGGTTGCGCATATGGGGGCGGCGTTGGCTTGCAGCACAGACAGGGTAAGTAGTGACGATAGCGGGGAGAGTTTCAAGGTCGTAGTGGAGAGGTTGAGGGCGGAGACAAAGAAGGCTGCGGGGGGGGGGGGGGGGGGGGTTCTTGGGAAGTGTTTGGAGGGTAAGCGGTGGCGGGTCGTGGTTATAGTGGTACGGGCATTTCTGGCGGAGTGTCGTTGGTTATGGTGGCCGTGGCTTTGGGAAATGCTTATTGGGTTGGGAGTGCATGGGCATGTCCAATGGTGCGAGAGGCCGGTTATCTTGTCTAGGAAGGTTGTGGTGTTGACCGAGTAATGTGCTTCACCGGGAAAGGGATCATCACCTGGAAAGCAGCCTCACCTTACAGCCGAGCATTATGAGCACCAAAGCAATACCTATGGGGCCATACATGTATAGGAGAGTTCTTTTGGTATTTTTGACTATTTCTTATGATCATAGCGAGCATATCTGTGGAAGGACCATCAAGGCCTAATAACTCTCCCACAGCTGTATACTCGCTAACTATTAGTAACGATTATCAGAAACATTCGAAAGATATCTCAAAATGACTTGGTGTATTCAGTACTGTAATTCTGGGTGATTCTGAACCTTCACGGCAATTCGTGATCCCACTCAGGTCATGCTTGATTGCTTTCCCGGTGACGTTACCTGTGATCACTAATACAGCTATCAATACTGTCATTGGTTCTGCGACCTGTATAGAGAAGGCTGAAACTTTCACACGTACGTGAGTAGTTCCCTAAACACCCCCCGTGTGCCGGTGGTCTAGTGGTACCATGTTTGCCCCGCTAGTCCAATATTGGCAAAGTGATGCATCATGATATATCACTCGTTGCTAGAGCCAGAGTGGAAGGATGAAATGTCTCCATAGGTTTTGTATAGATTCATTGAGATTTATCGCGGTACTGACGTTATTGGGGAGGGTCTGTGGTAATAAGGTAAGATAGGGGCATCTGGGATGGCCATACAGGTGGTGTGTTTCGTGGGCTGCGGGTGGAGGTGTGGTCGTGAGTTCCATAGTTTTTGGGATCAGAGGGTTGCGTATATTAGTTAAATGGCTTCGTTGGGTAGCCCTCCGAGTGTCAAATGGTTAAGGTTATGAATCGGTGGGTGTGCATCATGGACTATCACTCGATATGTTAATCTACTGCGTCCGTTGCCCTGTTATTTGTTTTGTCCGTTATGTGGATATATGCAACCGTATGATTATAGCACTACTGCAACCTATATTCCCCAATCACCATTCTTTACCCCTCCACAGCAACAAAAACAAACATAATCGAAACATAACAACAAAACAGAACAAACGAAAGAAAGTTTATGACATCCAATCATTCCTAACGTAACTGCCCATGACGGGGTACCCGCTCACCTTTCTCGCTCTATGCCCGATACGATTCCATCCTGATATAGAGATGGTGGGCTTACTGCCCGTGGAGCCTTCGCGGCGGTAAAGCATAATACTACTAACTCTCCGCTATGGGGGGCTAATGAAGGGATAGTGGTTTTGACGGCCCGGGCTACAGGCTTGGGTAGGAGGTAGACAGACACCCGGAATCACATCCATGTGTCTGTTTGTTCATATCTCTGATGTCTGTCTCTGGTACGTATATGTACCAAACCCAGGTGAAAAGTATGAAAGCACTCCGCTGAGGTGAAAAGAGTCCCTTGTACAGTAGGATATCTGCTGTTCTTCCGTGCCACCACCAGTACTAGGTCTCCGCCGTGGCGAAGAGGGGTTAGGATACCGCCACCAGAGTACCAGGTCTCGGCTGTGGCGAAGAGATTTATAATGCTCCGGGACTCGCTATTTGGTAGTGTTGCAGGGCACGATTTAGAGGTGCTGCAGCCCATGGGCAAAGGGTCGAATTCCGAGACGGCAGAACCGGGGTTAGGGACTTCGGTGAGGGACCACTAGACTCCCGGGAATCGTCTCCAGGTGTCTGCTTGTCCATAGCTAGTCTGCTTGTCTTGTTATAGCCTCGGGTGGGATATGGAGAAAGAAATGGAAAGGGAAGGACTTGGTTGGGATCATTAAATACCTTTATAACTTACCTGGTTGAAGGCAACGGAAACGACGCCGGAATTTAAAATTGAATAAAACGATACACTACGATCGAAATGACCGCGTCAGTCTTCCTAGAATCTAGAATTTTATTCAACAACTATAGCATTGAATACCCCTAGCGCTTGTCTAATTGATGCTTACATCTTCCACAAGTACCTGCAAAATGGTACTTTCTATATGCACATACGAGCCACCTGCAATCTCTCCGGTGTTGCGGATCAATCCTCACCTCGGTAGCGAAACGTCGACCCAGGGGATAGAGACATCCAGCCCAGGTGTCTATTCGATGCTACTCAAACCTTTGTCTGGGGTCTCTTCAGGAGCTCATGAGTAGTCTATTCGGGATTGCAACGAACTCTGATTTTCTTTAGTGATGGAGCATGAGGTACACTTTCTATACATGTCACCCTCAGTGGCTTAAGCAGCAGCGATGCGTTTGGCAATTTACTATGCCGTGACTTGCACAAAATTTGCGGGGGGGGGGGGCACGCAACCCTAACCCTGAAGTGTGGTTAGGGTGGGAGGTGACGTCTCGTAGCTAACGGCAGTTGGATCTATCCTCCCTGGTTGCATACCTTACCCAGTCGCGCTTTTTCGTAGAGGACCTAGGTCAGTGCAACGCGTTGCTCCGCGAGCTATAGGTCTCCCGGGGCGGGGAGATTTGGGGGCTCTGCTTGATCGAGTAGTAGGGAGTCTATCACACGGCTTGCTATGGTTGGCCGGTGCAGTGGTTCAAGCCGACTTGTAAGAGTTCCGTACAGCTTTTTAGTAGCACCTTCTCCGGGCAAAATTGGTTTCTGCCCGACGTTACAGCGGTTCTGCCAACAATGATTTATCTGAGGTTTTAGTACCAGTGAGTGCTTTCGCAAGCACTATTGGCTCTCTTGAAGTCGGTTCTTGAAATGCATAGTGACTCGTTTGAATCCTAATCCGACTTTGGAGATCCCTAGCCCTGGTCTATCAAGACAAACCCGATTAGCGTGGTCCACTACGTACGGTTTTTTCCATTTTCGGATCGGTTGGTACAGTTCGATACCTTGGTATATTCGCCCTACTTCGGTATGAGATCAAATAAATGAATGAAAGACAGACTAAAGTGAAAATCAAAAACATAATTTTGTATTAAGCGAGAACCTGGGAGGCAGACAGTTCAAGGGGTGTAGGGTAGTTTATCAGGAGTTGCGACAGATGGTATAGTTTTCTTGCGCAGTTGAGGCATGCAGAAATATTTTTTTTATAAGCGCTCGTGGTTTCGCGTAGTGTTCTCCTGTGAGTATTTTTACTGCCGTTCGCGGGTCGTAAAGCTTGCTGGTTTCTTTACAAATTCGTTGTATCAAGTTTGATATTCGTTATTTATCAGCACTAGTGTATGTCTATAGCGTTAAATATCCATAACTGTATACTTTATATTTTTTTTTTTAAACATATAGGTTAAAAAGGAGTTGAGGTATCCATGTATAGAACACTCGTTTCACAACTTATGTGGACACAATTGATTTTGGTTGAGGTTGAGGAGTGATCTCATGCAGGTGAATTCAATGAAAAGGTGACATTGTCGCTAGCATTACACGTTAATCAAGTAGTCAGATATTGTTGCAACCAAACCCATACAAAAATTCCGACTTCTTAATTGACGACGGAATATATCGAGAACGTATATTGATATTTCTGCTTTTCCTTCTAGCATTAAGTGTTCAGGGAACCCGAAATTTTTAGTAAAGGTTTGATTGCAACGATATCCAACGACTTCATTAATGCGCGAGTAATTGTGGTAATTATGTAGGACAACGCTCCTAGCCATAGACACCGCTGCCAGACAGAGTTTAGGAGAAAACTTGGCCTTAATTAACTCTATTGGCCTGCCAATTCATCTGATCTCAACCCGTTTGAGTCAATATGGAATGATATGAAAGATAGCATTAAAGTAAAACTAGGATGGGATTTTACAGTTAGAAGAATTAGGGACGTAATAGAGGATGAGTGGAAAAACCATCCAATAAAAAAAAATGAATAGGTATATTATGTCTTTGCCTTGTAAGATTCAACCTAGTATTGCAAAGGATGGAGGGAACGGTTTTAACTTTTAAGCACCTATTTGAATGTATTTTACAATTAGTCCCACCTGCATGAGATTGCTTCTGCAACCTCAGCCGAAGTCAATCGTATTCACAAACGCTGTGAAATTACCACGTTATGTGTTATGTGACGATTACTTGGCGCCCTACAAGGCCTTCAGGAGTATAATAAGATTTATATTCCGTATGTAGGGCCATTGTAGATATTCCAAACAACAAGTAGAGAATCCCACCAGGAGAGTATTTCCGGAAGCCACGGTAAACCTTTCATTGTTCGTATTGCAGAGATTTCGCAACCAGATTTTGAATTACTCGTTTACTAGCATAAGAACTAGAAAATGTATGTTTTGGCCCGATGCATGACAAGGATGTTGGGCAGGGGTCCGGCATAAGAATCATGCAAAGAGGGAGAAAGACAGTTCAAGTTCGCTTTTCCGCATCTTTCCACTCCTCAATACTACCCATTAAAACCCAAGAGGTTTCCTACAAGCGGCGGATTTATGCATGTACATATGCTGCGTGACAGCAAAATGGACTTTTCAAAGAATTGTAGATGACCAAGGACTTTGTTTCAGTATAGTTTTTTCAATTTGAAAAGGTCCAAAAATATTACGAACAAAAACATATCATCCACCTTGTTTCTATCTCTGATTTCACAGGTTTTAGGGAATGTTGAGAGCGGTGCAGCCTGGTATGGGGGTACAGGGGAACCCGAGATGGAAAAATCAAACGTAAAATAGATCATACGTAAAAAAACCCGGGAGACCAAGCTCTGATGGTACGTAGATGTGTCAATCCTCAGTGACTATGCTGAGGATATATTTGAGGGAAGAAAGTGGAGTAAGTGTTGGATCCAACACCTCTCGATGGAAATTTACTAGTTGAGAAAATATACTATTGATCTCAGAACGGGACTTATATACCCAAGTTTCTAGGGATCACATGACAGCCTTTATTATATAATCCGTACACAATATCCCTGTCTTGCCCTACTATGACTCATTCCATATATATTACATTCTTCTATTGATGACAACATGTTATCGTTGTCGCAATGCCTATTTCAACGAAGGGACACTACCTGAGATCCAGCAAGAACCTCTAGCAAGAGAGAACAAGGAATTTTCGAGGGTTTGTTTTATCTATTGGGGTGACGATTTCATCTCACAGGGCGGTGCTAACTTGTTGCTAGATTTTAATAGTCGTCCGAACCTGATCGCCACCCCCGATGGCTGATAGTAAACGCAAAATTGTGAAGGATGGGTGGGGTACTCGCGCAAATTTCCAGGCTTCTTATGGGTTACGTATGACGCCTGAGGATATTGAAGAAGGAGATGCGATATTGGACGCAATGCAGAAAGCTGATGAGCGTGAACTCGGGGGGAGTGGTGTTGGTACAGGTAAGTGAGGCATAGCGATGTGCACCACTGTTGACTCGGGAAGGTTTATTAACCGAGTTTCTAGAGCCTGAAAGTGATTGGGTTAGAGGTAATAGGGAAAGGTATGAAGCGAGAGGGCGGAGTCTATTGAAAGAGGCTGCCGCTGCGCAGTGGGCGGAGGAGTACAATTTTACGTCAACCGGTGATCCAGAGATGGATATGATAGTTGCGATGGGGCTGAGGGATATGAAAGATGATCCTGAGTTTAGCCATATGTTTGAATCGGAAGAAGATGTCGACGTCCCTAGTAATTCTGGAGAACCGACAAAGTCGAAGCGGCAACGGAAGAGGGAGAGACAGCAGGAGCGTGCGAGGAAGCATGATGCTAATAAAGGCAAGTAAGGCATAGATAGCTATGACTATTGACATGCTTGGGAACGTTTATTAACTAAGTTTGCTTATAGAAGCTGCAAGTGAATGGGTAACGAGAAATAGGGAAAGATATGAAGCTGGAGGGCGTAGTGAGTTTAAGGAGGCTGTTGCTGAACAGCTGGCGGAGGAGTATAAGTTTATGCTAAGCGGTGACCTAGAGATTGATCTGATGATTGCAATTGGGTTGCGGGAAATGAAAAGTGATCCTGAGTTTAGGCATATGTTTGAATTGGAAGAAGATGGCCCTAGTCATTCTGGAGGACCGGCGGCGGAAGTTGGGACGACAAAGACGAAGCGGCAACGGAAGAGGGAAAAAGAGCGGGAACGTGAGAGGAAGCATAATCAGGAGACCGACCACGCCCCCGGATACTCTTTACCACAGCCCACCACGCCGTGCCCGACGTCCGCCGAGGACCTTGAAGTAGAGAGCCGCCATCTCACCAAGCTTCTCCGCCTGGGCCATATTGAACCGTCTGACTCGCTGGTCTCTGCCGCCACCCTCGTCATAAAGAAACATTGTCACGGATGCAAACAGCTAAAGTGTGCGTGTGGAAAGGAGGATTATGAGCGCCGCTGGTTCATCGACTACCGGGCCCTAAATGCCGTAACCGTCCAGAATGAGTACCCATCCCCGAGTGTCTCCGATCTATTGTCCCGAGCCGCCGGAAAAAAGGAGTACGTCAAGCTTGACCTCAACCCCGATTCCTTGCTAGTTCGGGTCCGAGAAGAAGATGTTCATAAAACGGCCTTTGTCACCTCCCAGGGGGTGTACCAGTGGCAAGTCATGCCTTTTGGGCTCAAGGGGGCTCCTAGGACCGTACAGCGCATGCTTGACTCGACTCTGGCCCCAGTACGGGACTGTTGCACGACGTTCATGCAGGACTGCATCATATGGCCGACAGCCTCAACTACCTCAGCATCGGTAGAAAACAATGCTCATGAGTCGCTGGTATCAAATACTAACCGCGTCCTGGAATGTCTAAGCTCTGAGGGTCTTCGAGCTAACGCCTACACGTGCCGGTGGCACGTTCACGAAGTCAATATCCTTGGCCACCTGATCTCGCAGGAAGGTCTATCAACGGACCCAGCGAAGCTGCAAGCCATCAAGGATTACGCCGTTCCCGTAACCCCCACGGACCTGCGCACCTTCTTGGGGCTGACTTCATACTATAGGGACTTTGCTGATGGATACGCCGGTCTTGCAATACCGCTGGCCGACCTCAATAGGAAGGATGCCCCAAGATGGACGCCTGATTTGCCCGCTGCTGCTCTTGCTGCGTTCAACGCCATCAAACAACTCTTCGCCGCAAAGGTAACACTCGCCGTGTACAACCCCTCCAAACCAGCGAAACTGTTTACGGAAGCCTCCAGGGAAGCCTACGAAGGCTCCATTAGGCAAGATGGCAAACCTCTTGCCTTCTTCTCCGGGAGGTTCGACACGACTCAGCGAGGGTGGTCAGCCACGGACCAAGAGCTCTATGCCTGCCTCACCGCGTACGAGAAATTTCCACATCTCTTGCAAGGTCATGTCACGTGGTTCACGAATTATCGGACTTGGGAATCCCTTCAAACTACCCTCGCCGACTCCGAACAACGTAAACGCTGGCGCGAAAAAACTCCATCTTTTCCCCCTTTCGCATCCAGTACAAGAATGTGGACGATTTTGACACGGGATTCGTTGAACGACAAACGCACCCGCGGCCCGGCTCTCCATCGCTCTCGGTTTCCTAATCCTGAGTAAGCTGCACCTGACGACGCAGAGGGCGTAATATATGATGTTCCCCTCTTATAGAGGCAAGACAAGTATCTTGGTGGCCACAGTTAATGTGCCCCCGCCCCTGTGGGTTTTCTAGTTTGATTCGTTCTTGGGAAGGATGTGGGTATTTCGGGGATATGGCTGTTTTCTCTTAGCACGTCTTGATTTGATTTTGATTCCCTTATACTTGATCCGACTTGAGGTTAGCGATCATGTGTATTTACTTCCGCCTCCAGTATCATGTACGGATGGGGGACTGAAAAGAAGAAAAAAAAAAAGACATCAAACAGTTAACAAAATCCCAACAAAGGCAAGATGATGATACAAGTATGTACCCTGACTTTATGTAGCTCAACTCCCGCCCCCCGGGGGGTTGCTTCAGCTGGCAATGACGCTCGGTAGTTGACTGAAAGCCACTTTCGATGATCGATATCCTACACTCATGTTCACCTATTAGCGTTTCCCATCAGCAAACCGCTTACTCAGAAATATGATACTGCAAATATTTGAGATCACATGAGTTTCATGCATGAGAGATATTCTCCTAATTAAGATGTGTTGCAGTAGCAGCCAGCCGGTGCCAAAGCCTCGAGTTCTGCCAGGACCCCGGAGTCGAAGGTATGGTGCTGAACATACTTTTGCGGCCATTCAAGGGTCAACCCTAACCCTAACCCTTTTTGAACTTTGCAATCAACCAACACCTATATTATCAAGGACTTGGGAACAGGTAAAATAAACGCTCTTCTCGTCGTAGACATGTTTCAAGCAAATACCGGTGACTCAGTATGTGGCAATTGGGTGTTCAATGTTAAGCTATTGGTATAATTATGGAATAAACAAAGCAAGCCCCAGGTAAACGCATTTCGATATAGTTGTGATCTTCAGGATTTATTTGACCAGTAAGCCCACTCTTTGTTCAAGGCCTACTCTTGCTGTTGGGGAAATAGTCTTGCAACCGTGGGTGGGGCTGAGGTCCGGAGGATTGTGCGACACGGCTGTATGATGCTGTTGAGGGTTAGTATTGGAAATATATTATAATCCCCATCTGTATCTTCGTTATTACTGTCTCTGTAATTGTGATCATTATCGTGATCCCTATCTCCATCGTCCATATAGTCAATACCTCCATCATCCTCATAATTCTCATCTTCAAACCATCGCCATCGTTAAGAACAGGGAGGGGAGTGAAGCTCATTTGTCAAATTAATATCGCTACTAGACAACGAACGTGCAGGACGAAGCGACCAATTAGAAGCCGCCATGGGTTTTCCTCAACACCATCAGGTTACCCCTCTTTTAAGTTTTCCACCAATCAGAAAACTCCCCTCCTTTATCCCTTTGGCTTCAACCATGAGATATTATCAAGAACGCGCACAAATGTCAGCAGACTAGAGAGAGAAGAGAGTCATTAGTACCCCAAAACTCATGGCTATCAGTATCGGCTGGCAGGCAGAGCAAGCTGAGGAGATTAGGAGGTTGAGACGGAACGTTAGCAGTTTAGCGAAGAATAACCACAGGCTATTGAGCCAAATCCACCACCTAGAGAGGACACTAAAACTCTGCCCTCCACTACGAATCGCACATGAGACAAGACCACAAAACATGGAGGTCCAAGATGAGGACTCTGGATCAACAACAAGTATAGAGGACACGAGTATACGGAGCGACCGCAGCAATCACAGCAACGACAACAATGAGGACAACGATATGTCAGACGACGACGAGTATTATCGCAAGGACATTGAATCTCTACCATCTCGAAGAATGGAAATCAATACCCCTCCCTCTCCCACCACAATCAATACCGACACCACCACCGTCACAACCGATACCGACACTACCATTGCCACCACCGTCACAACCATCAGCGATAGTATAGCCACAGGCCCCCAAAACCCCAACCCCTCCCCCCCATCCCCACCTTCACCTTCACCTTCACCTTCAGCAAAAAAATTAGTGAAATGACAGCAGAAGAAAGGATAGCAGCACAACGAGCACACAGGGCCCCAAGAACCCTGTCCCCTCCGGTTCACCCTCCCCTGAAGAGGAGAGAGACTCCGGTCCACTCACTTCGGACTCACTCTCAAAAGAAGACAATTGAGATGATACTCATACCAGAAGACAATTATCGGGCACAGAAAATCAAAGATAAAGCAGATGACTAGAACGACAAGTACGGGAACGAAGACGAACAATACTCGGCTCAGGAATGGGCATGATTCAAATACCGCAGCGAACAGGCCATCTTAATTCTACCGGTGCCGGGACGGTATGAAAAAGTTATAAGGATGAAAGAGATTGACAGAGATTTCTTTGACTTTAGAATGTTGAGATGGCAAATACAGAAACTCGAGGACAATACACTGTATAGAGTAGATGGAATGGTCTAACAGACGATATCGTGACTAGGCAATGAGAGCGACTCGGGGTACGCTTCGTGAAAGTTCAAAGACAGGAGACGGGCTTGATACCGTCGAAGATTTGAACTACTAAAAACTGGAGGGTCGGGCTGATTACCGACGAGGGAAAAAAACCAAATATCAAATATATTCAACTAAAAACTAACCAACAAAAGAACACGTTGCGTGAAGAGGAAAGGAAAAGAAGAAAGAGAGGACACCAGCGATTATATATACAAAGGATTCTTCACGCAACCGAACCCCAAAGATACTCATAGAAACCCTACTGCTGTATCATCACACCCCTTCGAATAGAAAATACAAGGAAGAGAGAAAATATACAAGGAAGAAACCGTGCCGCAGTAGCACCTTAAGCATCCAAGACCCGAATAGGAAATCCTAACAACACATTACTCATACAACCCTGTTCCGTAGTTGCCTTCTTGGTAGTGGTGCGGGCCTAGGCCTGGCCTGTCGGCGTCGGTCCATGATAAATGGAGGCCAACTTCAGGTTTATGTGAGGAGGAGATGAAATTGTATTTTGTTTTGTTCTTGTTTTTGTTCTGAGGAAGGGGGTGATAGGTAGTGCAGTTAGGTAGTGTCCTAGTGCCATAACTGTGAGGTTGCACGCACGTAATGAATAAAAGAAAAAAAAAATATCGCTACTACTGACAGTGGAAGAAGTGCCAGTCATATTGGGGCAGCGATAGTAATAGCAGAGTTCATAGCAGCAGCAGTGGACAGAAATATATGTATCATTCTTGTACTAAGTAACTTAGTAACTCACAACAGTAGTAATAACAGGTCAAGCACCGGTACCCGATTGACACCGACCCTCCTACCAACTAATCATTCAAGTGGAATTTGAGAGCTAACTCCGCGCACTTATTTCATACTCCTCAAACAGGATATGGAGCCCGTCAGTAGAACACCCGGTGGACGGGCGCTAGTGGTATCTGTTATTCGTTTGAAGAGTCCTGTAAGAAGTCAGGAGGCTGGGCTGCGAGATGGGTAGGCCCAAAAAGGGAGCGTGATAGTGGGTAGAGCATGGGATAAGTTTGGGGGATTTGTACATTGTCAGTTTAGTGAGCCCGGTCGTCTGACAGATAAAGGGAATATCTTGACTGATAAGTGGATAGTGTTCGATAATAAGCCCCGTGGGATATTCCGGCTGGCAAGGTTGAAGGCAACAGCCTACATCGCAACAATATAATAAGTCGCTTATAGACTTATTGTTAGGTGCCCTATTAGTCTGATATCTCTTCCGTCCTGCTTTCACTCTATTATCAATACATATCTACTCCGTTGCAATTAAATCTATCACTTGTTTGTACCGTCGACGAAGGAAGGATTATACCGGGGGGTGCCGGAGAGTGATGCAACGACCCTCGCGCACGCGGTCTCACGACCTAACCTCAGAACTCAATGAGGTAGCAATTAACAAATAGTATATTAAATTCAACTAATACTCCGTAGTTCCTCCTTGTGCCTCTACCACAGCCCATACTCTTCTAGGAATACTCTCAATTAGTGAGCTCATTCTTTCCTACCAAATATCATCCAAAGCCTCCTGCAGGACGTCTTGAGTAGTAGCCTAACTATATCTACTCCCCACATACTCATCCATATCACCCCAAAGATTCTCAATTAAATTGAGATCAGGGGATGGAGGAGGCCAACCAATGCTATCTACTTTGTTCTTTGCCCGATAAGATATTGCTAGGTATGGCCAGACGGTTGGAAGCAACGTGAAACAACATTGTAACTTTATCGCCATGCGGTAGTGCCATAACCGTGAGGTTACATGGATATAATGAATAAATGAAAAAAAATGAAAAAAGAAACATGGGGCCGAGTGATTACTCGTGCCCGAGTGATCGCCTGTGACCAACGCGACTACCAACCAATACTTTTCTCTCTCTCTTATTCATAATGTGCATGCAACCTCCCGGTTATGGCGCTAATAGAACTACCTATGCTCTCTCCCTCATCTCTCTCCTCCCCCCCCTCTTTCCCCTCCCTTCTCCAGCCAGGAATGATTCTGTCCGATGGGATAAAGCTCATTTACATTCTTTGCGTAAAAGTTTACTAAGCGTAATATATCTATAAAATACGTATATATATCCTTAAACCATCACTATCATATATACAGCCACTCTGCAAAAGTGTTCGTGATTCACTCCTAACTTCGTCTGTGCGTTATGTGGCTTTGAGGTCGATTTGAGGAACTGAAACGTATCCAAATAATTTTATAAAATCGGTGGGTAAAAACATTAATATCATCGAAATCACCATTGACTGATACATGGTTAGTTTTTTGAACATCTCAGTGTGCACCTTCATTCTTGATTTGAGCCGGATATGCCACACTAAATCCGAATCACGAACACTTTTGCAGGGTGGCTGTACATATAAAGCAACCAAAGCCCGGCAGCTTCGAGCTCTATCTCAGAGGTGTAAGTCTTAGTGACTAGCTAACCCAGGACTCTTGAAGGATAAAGGAAAGCGTATTACGATGTGGCTATGATCAATCTTCGTTACAGATTTTACTTTTTGCCAAGGCAACTCAATGTCAGCGTCAGACCTTGCGTGATTGTATTAGGGGTTCCTATTTGAACGGACTTTCCGCTTCTCTTTTCTTATTCTGAGTTTATTATGTTTAAGCTTAATACATAGATCGACTGACCCCAATCATTTTGCCATCAAATTGTCACCACGCTCCTACTTTCCGGAGGTGAAGGGCGCCTGGATGTCTTTGAACATCCCCATCCGCCACTCCTTCCCCTGATCTCCCCTGCTGCACACTTCCATCACTCTCCCTCGAGACCTACCACCCCGCACCCGATCTATATCTGCAACCTACGCTCGTTCTCGTCTTTACCTTGGTCTTCAATACTCTAGTCGTATGCAGTCTTTTACACTTGTCCGTCCTGATTATCTGTATGGAGTGGCGCCGATCTGCCATACAAATCAACTCTTTGACGGTGGACCACGTTTGTTGCCTCATCTGGTCATGGTAGTAAAGGATCTTCAACA
The DNA here is from genome assembly GCA_024713595.1 of Morchella rufobrunnea. Taxonomy (NCBI): domain Eukaryota; kingdom Fungi; phylum Ascomycota; class Pezizomycetes; order Pezizales; family Morchellaceae; genus Morchella; species Morchella rufobrunnea. The sequence continues at coordinate 1,185,468 of JAMGYT010000025.1, forward strand.
GCAACTGGTATATCTCAGCAGTTGCAAATCAAGAGTGAGCGTACTTGAAAACTTACTCCTCCTGTTCAAAGCGCTAGCAAACTGAGAGTTTTTTGCATCCAACTTCCTATACGGGCAAGCCCTTGATCCATCTTGGCTGTCAGATCCTCAGTTTTTTTGTTTGTAGGTTGAAATTCTTTGTTTTTCAGTTAAAGGTGCTTGATGGCAAGTCAGATATATCAAAGCAAGATTCATTCTGACTCCGAGTCCTTACACGTTCAACTTTGATAACTCTTCCTATCAGTGTATTATCACCGGGTATTAGCATCTGCAGCACTGAAAGTGTCTTCAAGTGTACTTGAAGTGAGAAGTCCTCGGCTGCGGCCAATTATGCCAGTTAGTAACTGAGTAGTCGGTGAGAGATAGGCCCGCTTGCTTGATACTTCAGACAATAATATCCCTTCCAACTATTGTTTACTGATCCTTGTATGTACATACTTCAACCAAATGGGTCTTCTTGCAGTATCATCAATAAAACCAAAACGAGCCTTGAGTAGCGTAATAAAGTCGATGTATTGCTATTGTAAAGGATGAGAACTTCTCGGCTATGAGACGTTAAGCATCTAATAAGAGGAGATGTTTCCAAATATCGTGTACATAGTACAGTAGAGTATTAACTACTTGGGATATTCTTTTTGGTTTTTACCCAGATTTTAGGTGCAAATCAACTAATTTATTGAACCATGCAAGTCTCGCTCATAACGTGTATAGTGTAGTAATATGATCCTCAAAGATCATACTGTCAAATTGAACCCTCTCATGAATACAAAGGCAAGAAACCAACTGGTATTCTTCATTTCAAGTGGATCTTTGAGAAAAAGAATTTACTCAACAAATATACTTGTATATATGCTTTATATTTTAATCAATTACTGGAAATATATCTTCCATGCTTCCCCTTGAAGTTCTTCTAAAGTTATTGGACTCCCTACTCTCATTTGACCTTGTCATCTAGTGTTCTTACCTGCAAATGTAACTGCAGTTTGCAACTACTCGAGTTCTGCTGAATCAAACAGAATTAGAGGTACACATCCTCAGGTTCCATTATGGAGGAAAGATCACTTTGTTTGGATGGAATTTGACAAAGTTATGTTGAATTGAAGCACTAGTAACCAAACATCGATGATAAACCCCCACGTTGGACTTAAAAAAGACACCGGATCTGTTTTGCCTTGGCATGATAGTGCCAAGTTGGTCAAAAAAGACTCCAGATCCTTCAACGCAAAGGGGGCTAATATACGTAAAGTACAGCTGTTCTTCAAGGTACTCCATAGCCGATGTTGGTACAGTAGATAACACTTCGGTTAGAACTACCCCACCCCCCTATTCCATCCCTCACTCAAGTCGATGAATCACACAGCGTATGACATCCGCGACGTCGATTTTTCTGCGGTGATTGTGGGGAGGACTTGTGCGCTGGGCAGTACTGTACCCGGGCGTGCGGGTGCTATCTGAAGTGCATGTAAGTAAGAGATGTACCGCGCCAGGCAACCGGAAGGGTATAGGTGGGTATATCGGTCCTCAGGTCGCGGCAATGGTGGAAAAGTCCGCGATAGTGGTTGTGATAGTTTTTGTTAATAAATGTAGGCAGTCTTACTACCGATCCCGCCTTCTCCCGCGCCGAAATGTTTAAAAACCTCGCCCCCAGGCTCCGTAAAAGGCGAAATGGGATGGTACATATCGCAAAGTAGTCCCAGTTTGCGGTGTTGCTGGTGATTTGCGTTTTGGCATAGGTATGTAAGTACGGTGTGTGCTGGGGGCGCGATGGGTCCGCAAGGTTATCTACTACATAGAATGACGAGTACAAGGAGGAGGGAGATGTGTCCGGAGGTACTATTCCTGTTAGTGGCAGTGACGGTGGCGGGCTGCGTTAACAAAAGGCAAACCATCTCTTTCAATTGTTGGCTTTGTCACTTGAATATTTTTTTTTCATGGACGTGAGTAAACCGTTTTCCTAAGGGGCATAGCGAGAGAAAAGCGCTGTGCAGGGAGAAACAGCCTGAAATAATTTTTGAAGATGCAGGGTGTATTTGTATTGAGTGGCGTTACTCTGCCATAGAAATATCTTTATCATTTTAAGTATCGGCGGTGGGGGTTTTTGTTTCCAGCACCAGGGATTACTATACGGTATATGAGACAGTTTGCGGTAAAGAAAAGAAATTGTTCTGGTATATACCCTAACCCTGGGGGTAGCATTGTTACGCGTATGGGGAGTGTGGCGCTTCAAACAAGGTAAGCGAAATATAATACCGCATGAGTTTTCAGCCAGAAAGGTCCCGTGTTTGTCAAACCTGCTTGTACGGGGTACCTTGAGAAGTGAATCTAAACATTTCTTTCATCATTATTGACTGACCCACTAAGCCAGTCACAAACAAACGCCCATGATGTCACAGCGCTTTGAGGCTCTGCGCCTGCACGGTGCACCTGTCTGTACCTGCATATACATACATCCTTCTGCGAGGGATGGGCGGGGTGGGTAACACATGCAGTGCAGCCGCAACGCTAACTGACCTGCAGGGGGTCGGCTGCGGGTGCGGGGTAAAAGTGGGGCACTATCTTTATAGTCACAACCCAAGCGCCCTACACGAAACAAAGTGATGTATCCACCACTATAACCCGCAACCCGACATCAACAGCTCTCGGACAGCGTGAGTAAATTAAATCAATACACTGCCTGCAGGGATAGGTCGTGAATGCATCAGTGGTGTCTTTTTCCTGATACCTAATTTTGCCAGATGTGCTTTTCCGACGAAGAACATCTCGATGGCGCAGGATTTTCTTAATATCCCAGTGCTCCAGAGCAGCCGCTTGACTCACGTAATTGTAACATCCGCGAGGTGGGACAGCCCCAGTGGCTAATACAGTTCATCAATGCAATATCATATCCACCAGCCATGTTCATTCAGCGCGGGACAGGGAGTATGTCAATTCCCAGGGTTCCTATGATCACTATCCTCATGATTAATTCCCAATCTTCGATCCGGTAGGGTAATATAATATTATCCCGTGGTCTCAATCCCTTTGGTTGAATTCAGGACCTGTGGCTAATGTGGGGTTTTTTCTAATGGAGGGAGTAATCTTCGTGCGTAGTTCGCATATCTATACCGGAAGCCTATATGTGATTATATGTTTTGCCTTCCCTAATTGGCCGCTCGCGTGTAGACCCGTACATATATGTGCTTCGGGGGTAGCAGACAGTCCGTTAACAGCTTGCTACGGCGGCAACACGCCAGCAATTGATAGACTTTCCCCTAGACTCAAAGTACAGTCTTATACCATCGCTTAGCGAATAAATACTTCCACTTGACCAACAGAGATTCCACCTATATATATATAGTATGGCAAGAAACACCCCGGAAACAGCCAAGCTGCCAGAACTCTAGCCACTTAAACCTCTATTAGCCCATGCAAGTCCCTCTGCCGGCATTTCGTCAAGTGCAAGCAGGTACATACATTGGGAGAAGAAATTGGTTCGATCAGATGGTTTATTTTCTTTACTTTGCTGTGGGCGAGGGAGAGAGGAGAGTTGGAGAGTGTAGGTACGTAGTTGGCTAGTTCGTGTAATGACCATGAGGTTTCCTAAGCGTAATGAATAAACTTCCAGCCCTGCAATAGCTGCAATAAATTCCAAATAGAGATATTCATGGTCTGCCTTTTGTTTATTTAGCTTATTCCTGCTTTCGCGGGGTCTAGAAATCACTCAAGTCCGTCAAGTATTGAGAAAGATATGAGGGGATATTGATGAGGGGACAATTTGTAGGAGTACAGACTCCACATGTACTCGTTTACCACGATAAGAATCAGAAAGTGCAGTTGCTCAGTGCAGGGATAATTTGCATGGAGTGGCGGTGGTCTCTCATACAAACTATCCTGTTTCCGTCCCTTGCATTTTCTGGTTCTTTTGTGGTAAACGAGTAGAGCTGATTTTATATGGGTGTGGCGTAGCAACGCCACCTTGCACTAAAATGGAGCCGCCCCCGCTTTAGTGCTCAGGCGTTCAGTGAAAGATCGTGATAGAAGAGGTGGCTGTGATGGCCCGTTGCAACACCAATTTTCACCACCTTTTACTGAACGTCTGAGTAGAGGTCTCTCTTAATCCTCTTCAACTACTCTTAAACCCATGATTGTATAGAGTATACATTGCTGTTTCGGTTCGGTTAAATCCTGTTTATCCTAGTGTTTATACGGCAACTATTGACCAGGTTAGCGACCGCCGATAGCGGTAGCGGCGGCGGTAGTGTTCGGTTCAAGACGGGGAAAAGGTTAGTTTTATTGTGTTTTCTCGTCTGGTTAACGCAAAATAGTTCAAATATTTGACGATAATAGGGCGCCTCGAGTAGGCGGCAGATTTTATAAGAAGAAGAAGAGATGCAACCAAGGTTTCCTGACACATCGGTGTTTGAAGGCAAATATGTTGAGGAGTTCTACGCGTGGAGTTGCGAGATACGGACGAAACTGAAGGCAGACGCAGAGTGCTATTCGACTGCGCAGGACGCGTTGTTTTACATTACGTTGCGGTGCAAGGGCGAAGCAGCATTGAAGATGGCAAAGTGGACGCCGACGGCAGAGGCAAATACCCGAGATAAAATGATCGAAGCGGTGCTGGGATATTTGGAGAAGGAGTTTGGTGATCCGTATCGGCGGTCGAGGGCGTCAGCAAAGATTATGAGTGATGAATTTCATCAGGGAGGAAAACCGTTTTTGAAGTTTCGTCGAGAGTTTGAATCAGCGTGGGATCGGAGTGGTTGGGGGGACGACGATAAGGTGAAGGTGTTTTATTTCCATGAGAAGTTGAGTGACGCAATGCGAGAGTCGACTATACTATCAGCGGCAGATGAAAGTTATGACAAGTTTGTTCAGGTTTGCGGCAGGCTTGCGAACATCATTGAGAATCGAAGAGCTTATTGATCGATGATGAGGAGTTAGCTGCTTGTCTAGGGCAGTGTCCGTAGCTATTTGAGGCTAGAGTGTATAAATTGATTATGTGATTTCGTTATTTTTGGAGGAGTCCCACCAAGTTAGACATAGCCTGTGTGTGGTGTGTTGCTCTACCTTTCTGCAAAAGCTGAACCGTAATATCATAATAAAAATGAGCCGAAGCGCAGGTGAATATCCTAAACCGTATCGCAAATGAACCGGCGCCAACGGTGTATGTGGATAAGAGATACTAAGGGCCTGTTTGGCTATTCTGGAGACTTCGAAACCTTATTTAGCAATGTCGAGATTTTTGATAACGGAGTTTGGGTGTTGGCGGAGGCATTGCATGAATGAACGGATCCTCAGCTGTCAAGGCCCCATGTGATTCGCTCCCTTGATGCTACAGCCTTGTAGTATCTACTTTTAAAGAACTCCGATTCAGAGCCTTAACGGAGTTATAAACATGGGGTTCTTCAACACAGCCAAATGGAGTTATCAGGAAGTTCCCCCAAAGCTCCGTTTCAACGAAGTAAACACCCTCCCCACATTACAAATGTGGGCTCGTTCTCGGTAGCCCAAGCCGGGAAGGTTCTCTGACTAACTCGGCTGGGAAATAAATAGTATGCGCAGCCACTCTGCAAAAGTACTCGTTACTCGAATTTAGTGTGGCATATCCGGTTCAAACCCGGAATGAAGGTGTGCACTGAGATATTCAAAATATCAATCATAAATTAGCCAATGGTGCCCAAGATTGATATTAGACTTTCATGATATTAATGTTTTTGCCCACCGAATCTATAAAGTTATTTAGATTTATCTTAGTTCCTGAAATCGACCTCAAAGTCACAAAACGCATTGGCCAAGTTAGGAGTGAATCAGGAACACTTCTGGAGGGTGACTGTAACTTGAGGCGGATTTGTAAGGACCTGAAAGCAGACAAAGGCATCGGGGCGGCGTGGTGGTTTTGGTATTGTTATTAAGCTCTAGCCGAGAATCTGGGGGGAGCCGTTTGAGTTTGTGTACTCATTCACCAGCACAAGAGCCAGAAAATGCCAGTGACAAAAACAGGAATAATTTGTAGGGGAGATCATCATCACTCCATACAAATTATCCTTGCCTTGTGCAACTGCATTTTCTGGTTCATATGCTGCTGATAAACGAGTATAAATCAGACAAACACATGATTGGTAAGGGCGGCATAAGCCAAGACCTGCGGGAACGGGTTGTGGATTCCGTTATATGTATCCTTTCGCATAGCTGTGAGTGCTGCTGATAGGATTTTATGTATCCCTTCGTGTGTCAATAAAATCCTACCCCCCAGGAAGAAACAAATCTAGTGTGGCTTTACTTACGGATCTCGTTATCCATTCATACAAAGATAATTCCTCTGTGATAGGGAGGCAGCAATTAATAGACGAAGGGATGGGAGGATGAAGATGAGATGAGATGAGGTGAGATGGATCAGGTGACATGTACTAAGCAGACTGCCCCCAATATGTTGCAACGGGACCAGGCTACGCCATCTGTGAGGTTCTGGTTACTATCTTCCTGAAGAACCAGAATAAGGACTACCAATCGATGATTTATGATTTATTATACTTACTCACTTCATCCTAACCCCCCCCCCCCCCAATAAAATTGAAGCGACGGTAAGACTGTTCTTGTAATTCTAACCTCCGCCGCAATACCCCTCCAATCGAGAGACCGAAGAATGCAGTAGATCCCATGCACCAAAAACGCTTACCTGTCCTGTACTTTTATTCCTGTCCCGAGTAGAAAGTAGTGATGCGGCTTAAAGGGCGCGGAGGGTGATGCGTGATCGAGTTAGGGGAAAGGGAAAGGCGGTATGACAGTTGTCCGTTAATTAGCTGACGTCCCTCACGAGCACTGGGTAAAACTTCGCTTTGCTGTTTCTCTCTGGTATGATTCGTCAGCACCTAATAGTAGTACTGCCATGTCCGCAAAGTTTAGCACCCTGCAAAAAGCATACGTGAAAGCAACAAACAAGATATTTTTGCCCTCTTTCCCGAACGGCAGTCATACTAAGTGTTGTGATATATAGCAGTAGAGAACTATGTAACCACAAATTCCTCTTTGCAATCAGTCTTATCTGGTGGTTGATACCACGACCCGAACCCACCAACCTCGAGACTAGGGTGCAAAAACTTTGCGGACGTGCCTATACCATGTCTGTATGAGTCTCTTTTATCAATACTTAACCTCTAAGCCAAGTATCTCCTCACACACTAACCACCTATCAACTTGTAGTTTTTAATTACACCCTGCATGGGTTAGGGTTCTTGGCACTCCTGTAAAATTATACGACTTCCCCTCCCCCCTCATAGGAACAGATCTTGGTTTCTAGTTGATATTTAGTGAGAAAAACCAGCCCAAAACGTAAGAGGCAATCTACAACGACGATGTTGCTCTACTTCGCTTTAGTTGTTCCACTGAGGGGGTATTCTAGTGGAGGGGAGTTCGTCTATTTGTCATCCCACAAAGGTAGAGCCTGTTTTGGGTGTTAGGACATGGGAAATATCAGTGCCAAAATTGATCAACCAGTCTCAGGTGGGGGGGGGGGGGAGATATTTCTATGACAGCCCGAAAGAAAAAAAGAACAAGCGTGCATTACCATAACAGAGCAGGGAGAGACACCACACGCGAGCACCACGAAAGCTGGATCGGTGGCCTGTACTCGAGTATGGTAGTTATCAATAGACAGACTTTAACCCTACGTCGAGGTATGGATGTAATATGCTTATTGATCTTGTTTATAGGATAAGGGATTTTGAAGGAGCAGTGTGCGGCGGGCGGTGAGGGGAGGCAATGGGTGAATGGCCATGTAATCAATCAGACAATATATCCTCTCGTAGCCTGTGTAAACGGCCAGTAAAGATGTACCGTACTATATAATTCCGCGGCAAAAGATCGCTCCATTCATAGCGTAAATCACGGAATCGAGCGTTCATTTGAAGTGGCCCACGCCGTAATATTGCCCGTATTCGTATATACATGTATCCAATCAAAGAGACCAGACTCTTCTATTAATGGAATACCACGGTAAGAATAGGATAGAGATAACGTAATGAATAAAAAACAAAATAAAACAAAAGAACAGAACCGTGATAACTATATATCACATCGTCAAGTGATCCAGTGTGTCGCGGGTATTGCGTTGTACTACTTACGGGACTCATGCAGGCAGCCAAAAAAAAGCAATATGGTGCGCCCCCACCTTAAAGGTGACATGTCGCTATTTCAGTTGGAACAGGTTGAGCCACTCAGGATGGTTTTGAACCAATGAAATAAATTGAAATAAATTGAAATAAAATCAAGCTGGTAAATTTCAGCCATGACTGTGGCTGGAAAGTGCTTTTTCGTGCACATGAGGGTATAAATGGGTATAAAATTGTTCCACTTCACCAAAGTCTTGGCGCTTTTTACATACAAAAATGCCCATTTTTGGGCTTTAATAACTTTGCTAAAAAAGTAATTAAAAGAAATCTGTTCAGACAACTTCTAGATTTGTCTGAAAAGATTTTTGATATCTTGCTTGGTTGAAAAGTTATTAACGCTGCCATTTGCTGTCACCTTTATGATTGGGCGCACCATAATACATCATAAGGCCTCCAACCGAAAGATCGGGCCCCTCAGCTTCCCCTCAGAATACCACAATACCACAATACCGCAATACCCCCCCACCCCCCTTTTGCAATACAATTCCGATTCCAATAGTCCCCAATTAACATCTCAAAGCCCTTCCACCATGCCCCTGTTCGCTTATAGTCTTGATAGCTCCGATCCCAGAACCGTGGAGCGAGCCTTCGACAATTCCCGTATGGGCGCACGCACCTCTACAACCCCGCATGTAGGTAGGCAATCTTTTCCAGTGCAGGGTCCGGCACAGTCGGGGACCACCCCCACCTTGCCTCAAGACTCCACCACCGACGACCCCCGCCCCCCCTTCCGACTCACCACCGACCAGTCCCAATCCACAAGAACCCCCGAAATTACATCCTGCACTGATGTCCCCACCCTCCACTCCGTGATCGGCGTTCTCCAAGCCGAGCTCAATGCCACCGCCAGTGTCAACACTAACCTCGCCGCCTCCGTCGCCCGTCTCCAGGCCGAGCTCAATGCCGCCACCAGTGTCAACAATCACCTCGCTGCAACCGTCGCCCGTTTCCAAGCCGAGCAGGCGGTCCCAACTCCTGCAATCACCACTACGACCGCCGCCCCTGCCCCTGCCCCCGCCACCACCACCGTGGCCGGTACTCCCCTTCCATGCTCGCACCCAGACCACCCACGCACCATTGCCTCCGGACGTGGCGCCGCCTCGACGGAGGTTTTCATGAAGATCGCCAAGATGAACTGGCACGGCCGTCTCGGACGCACCCACATGGCCGAGGTTGACGCCCTCCCCACCGCAGCGCTAACCGAGCTCGATAGCTTCCTGCGGCGAAAGCTGTACGAACTTTACCCCCGTGGCATGAGCTACTCGACGCCTGATGTAGACTCTATTTTTGCGAGTCTTGCCGCGCTGGGACTCCGGCTGGAGGACAGAAGTGGGTATATAGATCTGGCCGTTGGTTTTGCTGATTCTGCGAATTTGGATGCCGCCACGCTGTGGAGAGGGAGGTACTTTGTGGGGTGGTACTATTCCCATGATTGTAAGTTTGGGGAGTACTGGAAGGGGTTTGCAGTGGAGACGCTGGTGGAGTTGGCAAAGTACAGGGGACTGTTTGATGATAAGGGTTATCTCATATAAGGTGGAGTAATTTGGATGATGAATGAGGAACGGTCTGGTTTGAGGATTTGGGAGAGGGAAGGGAGCGGAGGGGAGGCGTGGGCAGATAATCAACCTTATTGTAGATAAAATTATAGTTGGACTACCTGTTTCCCTGAATTATTAACCGGCAATACAATGCATCATTCGTAGGCGATGCCAAATGCCAATAAAGGATAGAAATGAAGCAAATTGAAATGTTGGAATTATAGCGGAGCCTGGGAGAAATATATCCTGTCCGTCATACTTGCGGGAAAGGAATTAGTACTTGTGGCAAAGGTCTAGACCACTGTTGTATTATGTCATTACTGCCTCTTGCCAAGGAAACCGCTATTATAAATGGGTTACCACATTCCCTCCTGTGCTATCACTTGAACATATGAAACATTGGAGAATCTCTCTCACGCATATTAACAGGGTATCCAATGGTAGAAGCCGGTCGATATCACTTAAACCGCATTGACCACTAAATCAAAGAGCTCAAACTATACCAACTGTACCAACTGATACCTTGAACCGTGGGTTTGAGGCCTTGGCATTCTAACCATAATCGTACCAATAATAACTGTTTCTGTTGGTGTTCATGCTGATATATTTAAATTCAGTTTCACGAGTTTTAATTTATGGTCCGTTGCAACTGTCGGTTTTGCGGGGTTTTAAACCGTATAAATAATGATAAAACTGCACTAACTGGTTAGGTAAGTAGTGCAGGTAAATCGGTAAACTACTGCGCAGGAGCATATATATATCATGTGATCCCGATCTTGGGTGTGGGTAAACAGGCGCTGTGTTCATCAGCCCTTGGAATACTTGGATGTACTATAAATTCGCAAGTTGCTGCTCTATTACTGTCAATCACTGGATAGGACGCACTAAAAGTAAGGTGCCAGTCTTGGCCACTGTGGGCCAACAGAATCAGAGTGTCATAAAGGTGGCTGCTAGGTTGCTAGGGATTATGTAGAGGTATAAATGGGTATATTATAAATGGGTATAATAGTGTACCCCCCTTAGCAGATCTTGGCGGTTTTTGCGTACAGAAACTTTCAAGGTCTAAAAGTTCCATCAAAAAAATAGAAAAAAGTAATCCACCTAGACAATTTCTAGAAGGTACTCGCACTGCTAATACTGAGATGCCGCTTACTTGATATTTTACCATCAATTCATACTTAATTGGGGTTGATGGGCGGCCTTTTAATTCTGGCATCGCGAGTATATAGGAGCAGACTTTGTCTAGACATTCTTTTTTTTTTTGAAATCTTGCTTGGTTGAAGTGTTTAAGATCGAGCGCGCTACAGTCGACCTCCAATGTAACGAATTCTACCATAATGAATATTTGCTATACCGAACCTCTTGGGCCAGCATCTTTTTTTCTTTTTGAGCACATAATTTAGTCTGCCGTACCGAATAATAATAATTTGCTGTACCGAACCAAAAATGGTCCAATATGCACGTTCGTTATCCCTTAAGCAGTCAATGCTGACCCCCGTATAATAAAGAAATTAAATTTGTATGGGAGATCTACTATTTGATAAGGGAGATAACAGGATCTGTTAGTAAAGCCACGCAAAATTTGCTTCTTTATGGGGGGCAGCATTTTAATGACAGACTAAGGGATAGCAGAGGGCTACTGTATATGTAGAACCCATAGTAGACTCAAAGACCAATATGAAACGCTGTGGCTTTATCGAGTGATCCCGTGTGTCGCTGGTTTGTGCTACCCCGCCCGCCAGCGGCTATTTACGGGACTTGCATGCATGAGAAAAAACAAGGCATTCAAAGATCGGAGCTTTGCAGAATTCTCCCCATTACCAGTACAATACTGTCTCTGCACATGAACTTGCATCCCTCAAGCCATTGAGTTGCCCAACGCTCCCGTTCAAGGTTCTTTCCTTTCACCATACCATGTCTGAGTTTATTCACGATCACCCCGAAGACCCTAGAAGCACGGGGCGAACCGTCAGCTATGTCTGTAAGTCTACACTCTTCCCGTTGACCTGCCCACCTCACAAACACGCTCTAACCCGCTCCTTGTAGATAGGGAATTGATTCCTGTGGGCCCGCAGGGCCTGGCGCATGCAGGGGGGGCCTACGCCACTCTTCCCCCCATGTTTAACCTACCCGCCGTTTCCACCCAGCCCGTCACTTACACCCAGCCCGCCGCTTCCACCAACCCCCGTCTGACCGAGCAGTCTGAACCCACAAATCTCCACCCTGGGATCCCTATAGAGCCCTTCGACGCCGCAAGTCTCTACTCCGCAGTCAAGGCCCTCCAGGCCGAGGTCAGAGCCATTGCCCGTTCCCAAGCGGAGCAGGCACCCCGCACTCCTATCACTACCTCCACCACAACCACAACCACTACGCCCCTCCCATGCACCATCGCCTCAGGGCGTGGTGCCGGCTCTCCCGAGGTCTTCCAGGAGATGATCAAAACCAACTGGCACGGCCGTCTCGGCCGCACGCACATGGTCGAAGTTGACGGTCTCCCTGAAGATGCGCTAACCGCGCTCGATCGCTTCTTGCGGCAAAATCTGCAAACCATCTTCCTTCTTGGAGCTGGCTTCTCCAGCCCGGATGCAGGAGCAATTTTTACGGGTCTTGAGGGGCTAGGGCTACGGATGGAGGATAGAGGCGGGTATGCGGATGTGTTATTAGTGAGTGATAATATGTTTACTAGGGAAGACCTAGCTAGGAGGGTGAAGAACACAGTGGGATCCTATTATTCATATAGCAGCAATAATTATACTAAGTACTGGCGAGGGTTCGCTCTGGAGACACTATTTGAGCTCGCGAGGTACAGGGGCTTGATTGATGAGAATGGCTCTCTGAAGGTGAGGTAGTTGGGCCGGACCAGAGCGAGGCACGGGAGTATTAAAATGCCGCTTGCTCAATCTCTTATTAATATTTCCGCCCAGGATCAGAGCTGTTCTCACCGGGTCGTGCTTGATTGGAGTTGATTGGCTGCATTTTGATTCTGGCACCGTAAGTGGTTATTTTTCTTTTCTTTTTTTTTTTTTTTTTTTTTGGGGGGGGGGGGGGGTGGCGGGGCAGGGCTTTTAAGAATGGGTATAAAATCAAAGCATACAATGTATCTCTCGTACCAGGCTCTAAATCAAGTACTACCATGAAGCTAGACGAGAGTCTGAACAAAATAGTTACTTGTATTGATACTCAAGAGAGGACTAGCGGTTCTGAACGCTCCTCTCAAATAAGTACCGTGAAGCGAGTGGTCTCTTCTACTCGAGTGGGATGGTACTTCGTTCAGGGCTGGCGATCCCCCGGGCCACAAAGTCAGAGTTCGGGTCGGCGTACCTGCTAAGTATATAGCTATACGAAGTATGCAATGTGGATTTTAACAGGGTCTTCACCCCCGGACCCCCTCTCCGAGAAACAAATACTCATTAGAATTAGAATTGATTGATTAATTACAAGGGTCTTGTCCTCCGGCTCACGTGACTCTGCTAGGCAACTGAGCAGCTCGTACTCCATCCTCTCCCCAGCCTTAGGGGCCACTGAGGATTTCACCAATCATGTCAGTACCAGGCCGAAAGTCAAGCTCAAACACAGGCTTGCCGGCTCCCTACATATTCGTCAATACTACCTGCCTGAAATGCCGCCGTAGAAGCCGATCAACCGGTCGACGCGGATCCTCAAGGCATTGCTGGTCAGGATGTCTGCCGGCGATGCCCTTACGATCAGTGTTGAAGCAAACGAGCTTGTAATTATCATCCGGATTGATCGAGACATCATAGCTGTCGAAGAGCGCGTTTAGCAACATCCCATTCTGAACTGAGTTGATCGATCCTGCGGACTCGGTATGCGGCGGAATGGTGGTCCAACGATCGTAATTGTGTTCATTCCAGTCCCCTCCGTATGCTAAAGGAAATATGTGCGCAGCCTCGAAGCCAGCCCAGGAACCTTGTGCATTTACCGCGTATTCCCCTGTGATAAAGCACCAACGATTTCGGTCACGGATGGCATCACGGAACGCTGCGCGACGGGTTCCACTATTCATTGATAGCATACGTAACAAAGGAACTTCACTGTTCACGGTAAAGGAACCTATTTAAAGCTCAACAACTACTTAACAATGTATGCAGGAAAAACACCCTACCTTCGGTGATGATATAGTAGTTGACAGGCTGAAGTGCCTACTCATCGGTCGGAACATCCCTCAAGGAATCCGTAACATCATGGCGCAGAACGTAGTTGTTGCCAAAAAGTAGGAAGGCTTCCACCATCGAGTAGAAGTTCGCATTCGTCACGCCGTTGGTAAGGACGAGGCCTCCTTGTAGCTCCGCAGCGGGATCATTCGCATCATAGATGTGGACGTCGCGTCTAAGTGCGCGAGTAGACAACTTGATCGCTATCGCTTGAGTGTACCTCTATCCGTCAGGGAGGTTGTAAAGGCGATGGCGCTTCCTTTTCGGAAGGGAAGGGAATTATCGTGCGTGTTGGCTGGTGGAGGTGGAGGTGGGGGTGGGGGTGGGGGTGGGGGTGAGGTCATGGATGTTGTTGTGTCGTGAACATCTGTATAACACTATGCCAAGGTTTGAGTTGCAGTTTGCCAAATGCAATTGTGGTTGTTCATCTTGGCAACCCCACTAAGCCTTGGCAATCCTTGGCAACTGATATGTGATTCTTGGCAATTTCAACTTGAGAGCTGAACTGGTGGTGGCCTGCAATTGGGTACCAAACGTCTGAGAGCTGTCAAGTCAACTCAAACCCGCATCAAACCTTACCAACTCAACTCAATTCTTGGCCAAGTTGAATGGTCGGCCGTCCTAGTCGTGAGTGACTACTTAGTCACCTGCATCAATGTGACACTGGTGGAAAGTCCACTTTTCCTAGAGACAGACAACAAAACGTTGACTCAATACATGTAGCTATTCTCCGGCTAGGGGTTACTATCAAGTCTTCGGCGATTAGTTGAACCCCTTACCAGAAGTGATCATTCTTAGCGATTTAATTGATTCTGCATGCTTACAAGTACCTGAGATTCCAATCGTGTGGTCACTTCTGTCCAGGCTATGAGCTTTGCATGCCAGCAAAATTGTTAGCTTGGTATCAATAATATCCGCATTTCGTAAATATATTTGTAGTCATGACTGCGTGAAGAGATGCCCTGCGCAAGGCGAGGTTGGCACCAGTCATGTTACTAGAAAATGGAGCAAGCTGCTTTCTAATATTCTTGGTAGCGGCGTTGTGCTTTGGACCTGCGTAACAGGTTGAAGCTTTCTTGGCATCGAGTGATGTTTCATGGTCTGATACATATTCGTCTATAGTCTCAAGCTAGACCGTCGTAGTCAGTCTGTTCCGACCGAAGACACACCCCGCATCACCAAATCTATCTACCAATTTCATCTACATGGAAAGCACTGATAATGCTATCAGGGACTGGTATTGATCGTTGAACTAAGCAGCGACAAGATTCGCTTTTGTTTAGAATGTTGTTGCTGCATATTAATAGGGTGTGAAAACGGAACGCGGCACATCTGAATGCGTGTATGGTGGGGGAACCCTTGGGACGGAGGGCAGCGACATTGAATTTGCTTACTAATACATACCAATTCCGCGCCAAGACCAGGAAAAGCTCTTTTTTTGACCATACAAGCGACATTGTCCCAGCCCCAAAGTTTTTATAACTCAACAACAACAAATGATTTTAGAAATCTAAGCAGATACAATGATAGAATAGGTAGAATTGAGTTGATCTGTACAATGAAATTAATATTATGTGCTGTGGTTGATGAGCTATAACCAGACAAACTTGTGTTCAAGCTACTCCGTGTCAAGGAGTCCCCCACTATAGGAGGTTAGATAAACTGGTAAGACTTTAACAGCGCGCTACGGACGGCCAGGTGCGACAAGGAAAGTGAGTGCCCATGGATATCAAAAGCCAGAGGGAGGTTGCCTGCGAGTGATATGCTGTGACTTACATCCGGTTACCAGCACTTTTTTTTCTTTTTTTTTATGCATTATGTTCCGGTTCTCCACATCATAGTCATCTGAATCAATAACATTAATGTGTGCAGCAGCAGTTGTACTAGCCATAGCCAATCTAAAAATTCAAGCTGAATTCGCTGGAGTATCTTCAGTCTTCGTGGAATGGGGAGTGGGGGTGCTCGGGGGATGACAGTGCGCCACATTGGACAAAGGTTATATATAATGTGCTCGATCATAAAAGTGATAGCAAACCGCAGCTCTAAAAACCTTTCAACCAAGTAACATATCAAAAATCCATCTAGTCAAAGTCTGCTCCTATATATCTCCTAGAGTTTCCTAGACAGATTCCTTTTATCGATTGTTGTTGGTAGAGCTTTTCGGCCTTGAAAATGGGTACCCCCGCATATAAGGAAGCGCGAAGACTTGGTGAAGTGGAACCGTATTATCTTGACTGATACCCTCCCCCAGCAGTGTTTAGCCACTTTATAGCTGAGTTGGACTAACTTGATTTGATTTTAATTTATTTCACTGGTCTAGAAAACCCCGGTTACTCAAGCTGCTCCAACGGAAATAGCTTCGTGGTGGCATTAAGGGAAGGGATGCCCTACATATATCTGCTCACCTATATCCGAACATCAACCACAAACTATCAGCTGCCACAGAACTAGATATATGTACCAACTACCAGCCACGGGCTATGATCATATATTTGACGATTGTTCGAACACCCCAGGAGTGACCATTCCCAGCGCTATAATAAATCCCGCGTCCCCATAACTTACCAATATGTATTCGAGTGGTGACTCGGGGTCAGTAGCTGAGAGAGGGAAAGTGTAACTCTGCCCAGACTCTGAGCTTTGTTACTCTAGCTAGTTGACACATACCATATAGCTTACTGGCTCGGTATTAATAGTATCCATATCACGCCTGGACATATCTGTAGTGATGGCTGTGTTAATATTGTTGGTTGCGGCGTTGTGCCGCTTACCTGCGTAGCAGGGATTGATTTTGTAATACGAAGGGTATGCGGTAATGAATATGTAGAAAACTTCGTTATTCCTTTAAATTAGGTACAAATGAGGTGTCATATATAGCCATATAATACAGGTACATGTATGTGCACCGAACACAAGATCCTATGTATAATAATTGACTGTGCTCGGGAGTAACATCTACTGTAACAATTGAAGAGTTCTTGGCACCGAGCGATGTCTCGTGAGACGAGACGAGACGAGACTTGGATAGGGTTTACCTTGTCTTCTTCATTCAGGCCTCGAGAAACTTGGCGCGAAGGCTCAGGCTTGAAAAATCTCGAGACTTCGTTGTCATGTGATTTTGATGCCACAGAAACAGTCGGTTACCAAACTGCCTGCATAAACCCTAACCCTGGTTTGGGCATTTGTGGTGGAGAAAAGTTAAAAAGGTCCCGAGACAAGTCTCGAAATATCTATGACTAGTTTTGTCCTCGTCCTGCCCCCCTAGTATTCTCTTATTCCGCCAAAAATCTCAAACCAAAATCTCAATATGACTTATCACATACCCGTCGCTAGTCACATAAGTTGATGTGTTGGTTGGTTGAGGATTTATACATGTATACAGCCCAGGGGCCACGGCAATACCTTTCCTCCCAGTGGCCTGGGGAGGCTATAATGTGATGCAATACATAATTGTTTATAGCCCGGAGCTGATAACAGGCTGACTAATCTGGCGTAGTCTGTCTGTTCACGTACGCCCGCCATGTGTTATAAAGATAACTATGATCCCGCCTCCATGCTGTCGCCGTATTATAATACGGCAGTTAGACAGGCGGCTAGCTTGCGTGGAGTGTTTCAATAAACTAGCATACCTCCCCTTGGAGTACCAGGGGTGCCAGACGCTTCATGTTTATCGGGGTGAGTTCTTGGGCATCCAAGTGCAGAGAGAGAATGTCGTGGTCTTCTCCGGCATTAACGGAACATAGGGCTACCGCCTTTCGCCCCCGTAGACCCCAAAATTGCTATGGGTGATCTCGGATTTTATTGAATGAAACTCACCCAGTCTAAACAATGCGCCTCACCTGTCATACCCGGACTGTTTACCGTGCAAACCAAAGTACAGGAGGTCCCTAGGTAGTTGATAAAAGAGGGTCGTTTTGCGTAGAGGGTAAGGGCTGCGGTATCTCTCGTTATGAAACTTTATGTATGTCATCATAGTCTATCGCTCGATCTCAGGGTACCTGGGTAAATATTTGTTTACCTACAACTAACGCAACCCACTCATAGCCTAGGACCACCTACTCGCCTCTGTAGAATCTGCCTTATCCGGTTACGGACATACCACTCGTTCTGGAGTCTACGCTGTCGGTGATGATATCCGAATGTATGTTGTGTTATAGGTAGGGTCGGAAATAACTTCCGGATGCAGCCAGCTGCTCTGATCAACTAGTCCCCCCTCTCCCGCAGACAACAGGTGACAATACAAAGGTCAACAAACTCGCGTCCTAATTGTTAAAGATAAATTACAGCCACCCATGCATTAATGTGGAGGGAGCAGGGCGAGAGTGGATCTTGGTAGATAATAGTTTGCATGTTTAGTTACTAGATGTTTCTAACCACACTCACTAGCCGCATATTCTTCACATTATGAATTAAAGAAAGAAAAAAAAAAGCCGCATATTCTTAGCCCCACGGGATAGTACTTGATCATAATCTATCACTCGATCATTCTTTAGCACTCGGTCTTTGATCATCACTCGACCATGACCATTAAAGCTGTTTATTATACCTCACATAGAAAAGCTCTCCAGGTAACGGTACCTCTCCAACGTAATAGGTGTAGCTAAATCAGAATGTGATACGCCGACAGCTTTTATCTTTGATCCTGGCGGGGTTCGGGAATCCTGTTAGTCGCAGAGGTCGGCCGCTGGCGACAAGCACTTGTGGTAAAATATCATTTCTTAATATGTAAGTAGTGATATGAGTGTAGTTGGTACTTATGCCAGAACGAGAGCTCGCGGAGATCAAACAATAAACATCTTAGGGGGTGGTGTGGCTGCTAGTACAGATTTATGCATGCAGTCAAAAGTGCATGCAGCCAAGAACCCTCATGTGTTTACGGAGGGGAGGGCATGGCGTTCTTTTTTCCAAATCGGTAGGTAACCAAATTGGCCCTTATCGCCAAGCCTTGGTTTTTTGAACCACAATGTAACAAAAGAATATCCTTCATAAATTACATGTAGCTCTATATTCTGGTTTCATGCTAGTTAGCTTCCCATCGTGAGACCTAGCAGGAGTGGCGATAGCTAAACGAATATAGTACTAGGACATAAGTCTTGGCGATTACACCTTTTACAGCGATGTTTGACTACCTAAATGAACCCCTCAACACAGGTCAAAAAACTTGAAAGTTGGAGAAACGTGCAGAGATTATCTCAAGATTGTCATAGTTAGATTTCACAATTTCAGTTTCACTACCCAAATGTTGACAATATGCTTTGTGAAATAGAACCTGTCGCCATGTGGAAATTTGTACAGGAGCACATACAAATTTTTGGAATATTTCAATTTTGATTTTTGAAAGAGCTTTGTCAACATAGCAGTATTCGATTTACAGTGCTATAACTCAAGTATGGCGATTTTGAAGTAACCTCTGGGCCTCTATCCAAAGGTTGAGTCTTTTGAACAATGTTGAGTGGTTCATTGAGCTCGCTTGACAGGCTATTTTGACTGTAAATAGTGTAATTCGCCAAAACCTTTGCCACCCGAGTGTACTTATGCATATAGTGCGTTCAGATAGCTCTTGATGGCCTCCTCCGTAACCTTAATTAGTGTTCCCCGAGCCTTGCCACACAGCTGAGCATACGGTTGGTGGTGGATCTCTAGCTCCCTGGCCTCTCTTACGTCAACATTCGGTAACTTACACAAGAACAAAGATCTTCCCTAATAAACTCTATTTTCCGGAAATGGTGCGGCGCATCTTAAAGGTGACATGCTGGTATTTCAACTGGAACCCTCTTGGCTACTCCGAATGTTCTTGAACCAATTAGAGCATTGTAATCTAGCCACCTTATGGCTGAAAATCTTATCCTAGCTGCAGCTCTGTAATGGGGGGGTATAAATTGGTATAAGACTGTTCCACTTCACCAAGTCTTGGCGCTTTTTACATACAAAAATAGCTAAATGGCATTGTTTATAACTTTTCAACTAGGCAAGATATCAAAAAGTCTATGAAGCAAATTTGTAGATATTAGTATAATAAAGACTTTGGCTTCATAGATTTTTGATATCTTGTCTGGTTGAAAAGTTATAAGCAACAAAATCTTTGTCACCTTTAAGCCGCGCCGCGTCATATATATATATATAGCTCGTTAACCGCTGTACCCAGCACACCTACCACAACCCCACAGCCACCACCGCAAAAAGATTTGACCAGCGTATGTCACTACGGTATTTTAGCGGTCTAACGTCTTTGGGAACGGTTGATTAGGTCTTCACTTATTTTGAGTTGTCAGAGAAGAGGAGTTGTGGCGGAAGAGGGCGTGGGGTTGGCTAAGGCAGTACAATTTGGAGTGAGAGACTTCTTCTTTCGGTTCTTGCTCGAAGGGTAAATTCACGTTGTATTACTCACAATTCCATATTATATGCGCAGAGGGAACCTCCAAGACTATATATTTTTATTGCATGCAATCGTTGTTAACGGTTGTATTCTGACCTAGAAACGATCGAATAAGGCATGTTTCCTACTGCACCAAACGCCCATTAAAGGTACGGCTGAATCCTATGTGGTATAATAGAAAAGTGTTTGATATTGGGAATCGGGTGTGAACATACAGATGTTCATGGTGCATCATTCATCAATTGAGAGAAAACTAAAGACAAATCATAAGCATTTCTGTTTTTTTTTCCTCTTATTTATTTTTTTATTTTTTTCAATATCCCTGCTAAGAAGAAAAAACCGAAAATCAAAAGATCACCCATCACAGCTGTGTTAATAAGATTCATTACAAGAACTGTAGGAAAATTATGCAGCTCCGCCAGACACCCATGTTTGGTGGGATCCTAGATCCTCCCCCCGGCACCGCGCTTGAGGTCACCACCCTTGCTATTCCGGACGTGATATCTGGAGATTCCACAGAAGGTATACTGGTAGGGGTGTTACTCCTCGCCCTCACTGATACCGTAGCGACGGCCGGCTGTGACTTCGTATAGATTCTCGGGATCACAGTATTGGGGAAGCTTTCTATCGCTGTCCGGAACTTCCGCAAAACAATATGACACACAAATCTTGAGCCCCCGCACCTCACCTGTTTGGATCTCACCACCTGGCATTTGGACCCTCTAACCCAAATGATCCTTTAGGAAACTCTGGACAGCCTCCAACTTCAGGCTCGTCAGCTCTGGATAGTTGCTATCTTTAACACACTCTAACAGTGCTAGGTTCAATGGGATAGAGCCTGTAACGATAATATCATTGTCCGCATCTTCTTTGCATTTCTCGCAGCCAGTATCGCCGGAATCGTTGGCGCGGATATCGAAGGAACCAGCAAAGTATCGATCATTGACTGGCTGCTGTTCGTCTGGGGGGATATCGCCAACAACGAAGTAGACACTGAAGGAGGAGTTGAGAGCGTATTTTGGAACGCTAACATCGGCCTGGTACCTATATGATGTCAGTGTCTAAGGGGGGTGTACTTCTACTGGGAGATGGAGACTCACATATATGGTAAGCGCGTTCACCTATCGGGAGGTTCGGGTTCCCTGGGTCGGCGGTGCGCTCGTCTTCCATTGTCTAGAAAACAGGAGTAGTGGCCATGGGACTCATCCATGGTACCCTACCTGAGAGTGATGTCGGCTCTCGCGCTGCTTTACCCCCTTCTGCTACCTCTTCCTCCTCTCGCGCTACTGCATCCGCCTTTTGCCCTGCTTCGTCCGCCTCTCGCTCTACTTCTTTCTTCGCTAGGGCTACTAACTCTACTTCTAGTCTTGGTGCCTCTACCTCTAGAAGTGCTATCTCTACCTCTAGTCTTGCTAATTTTGCCTCTTTCTCTACTTTCTCCGTCTCTTGTGCTGCTGCATCTGCAAGTTCCCTTGCCTCTTTGGCCTTTGCCGCTGCTTCTTCCACCCTTCGCGCCGTTGCTTCCGCCCTTAGCGCCACTGCCTCCTGCTTTCGGCTTACTGCTTCCACCGCCCGCGCCACTTCCTCCTGACTTCATGCTTCTACTTCCGCCACTCGCGCCGCCACCTCCGTCACTCGCGCTGCTGTCTCCACCTCTCGCGCTGCTGCTGCTCCCGCTACCCGCGCTGCTCCTTCCGCCACCTGCGCTGCTGCCTCCACCTCTCGCAATGCCGCTTCTCTCGCGCTGCTGCTTCCGCCTCTAGTGCTGCTTCCTCCGCCTTTTGCGCTGCTACTTTGGCCCTTCGCGCTGCTGCTTCCGACATCGTCTCACCTTCCACCACTACTGCACCCGGTTGCACGTACCACCCGTACAAACGTTGAATTGTTGTGTGAACATGCTCAATCACGTCTTCACCGGCTGGTTCTAGAGAGGCTATGGCGAGCTCTTTATAGGTGCTGTTGAATATGGTGTGGTCTCTGATGTCTTCAGAGTTAAACATCCCTTCTCGAGGCTGAGGTCTCCTGAAGGGTGCAAGGTCTAGAAGGGGTATGAGCCACTAGAAACAACCTCACGGATATATTGAGAAAGAATCTCCCTGTTTGAAGATCCGCAGCCGGAACGTATTCATCCGGGCGCGCTGCTTGCCACATAGCGAAAAGACGATCGATGTTGCAGTGGTGAAGCCAGAAAATGGGGTCGAAAGCAGCAATTCCAACCCAACTCTATAGAAACAGTCAGATCCTTTCTTGCCAAGGGTGATTATGGATTGTACCATGCTCCCGATACCACCAGTGCAAACGTGCCCAGTGTCGTGAATGCTCTCCGATGACTCGTGAGCCCGGCGCTGGGAAGAAGACCCGGCCCTGGCAGGAGGTGTTCCACCTATGGCGAACTTGTTGAACCTTTCTTCTAAGAACATATTACGTAGTCTCGTACGAAGACTGGTAACCATAATCATATTAGAAACATCGCAATTTACTAACGTGAGGATTGGTGGTCGATACTTTGGGGCAAGTGATTTGAGTCTTGCTCTCGCCTCTTGAGCTGGTTTTGGGGCCTGTGCGTGGCGAACAGTAGTAGTAATACTGGTATGGACCAGGTCCTGCATTGCCTGCGGGATTGCTTGAGCGTTACTAGGATGTTTTCCATTCAATGGTACGAACTTTCCCTACAGAGATGACATTTTGAGCAGAGGGTGAGTCTCCGCCAGGAAACTCGTATTTAAACAGCGGAGTCTGGATTTGTACTAGGGCTCCATCCGGCGCAGAAGGAACCACAATAGTTTTTGATCCGAGGACGGCCCTAGGTGGTGGGCCAAGGAGTGCAAGGTTGAGATACCTACTTTACCTTAGAATCGGCAGCTGCACAAGAGCTCTGGCAGGCGAGCACGTACGTGGCGCGAAATGTGGGCAAAGAATTTGTATAAGTCGTCTTAAGAGGGCCGTTGAAAGTCCGAATAGCCTCCCTCACATTGTCAAGCAGGATTTGCTAAAGAGCCCAGGATATCAGCACCTACATACACGCAAATATTGTTATAAAAGGACAAGCTGCATGCGGGACAAATCTCAAATAGGGCGATATATGCACGATGCCAGATGGGGAAGAGATTTGATGAGTGGGCGCAAAACCCACTTTTTGGCGGCGGTTGGAAACTGTCCCACGCTTGCCAGGGGAGTCCATGGATTCCTGAGATCTGATACCAGGGGCAGGGATCGTTGGCTGGTTTTGCCTGCATTCTTTGGAGACCAAGGATGTACATGTTTCGAAGATGTTTATTTTCGGGGAGCACGAGTTCTCGGATTTCCAGACGGATAGCAGGAGACACAGCTCCGGTAGTTCTGACGGCCATGTTCTTAGATGATCGAAGGAGAAGGTTGCAATTGAGGTATCAATCTTAGGATACTGAAAAATGGAAGCTGGTGATCTGGACCTTTATAACCAAATTACGCGCTCATGTTAGGGGATGTTGCACAATGCTAATGATAAAAGACAGGGCGCCCAGGCCGCCCACAGTGGGATCCTGGAACATAGGTGCATCCCAAGAAGGATGAAGGCCTATTGTCTAGTATGTGCTATCGATTAATCGATGAAGGCCCAAAACCTCTTCGGCTCAGATGCTTGCCTCGCCAAATGAGAGCTGGTTTCTGGCAAGCCAGCAGCATGGGGGATCCGATAATCCCTCAAGTGAAAATGGTTTCACATGATACTTTTTTTTTTTTTTTTTCTTTTATTCATTACGTGCGTGCAACCTCACGGTTATGGCACTATTCACATGATACTTGATTCCCTACTAAAATGGTGGTGTGTGGAAGGGGATAGATCGACAATTGGAAACTGCTTATAAGCACACCATTTCCTATAATGATCTACTCGAAAATCTAAGTAATGAGCTGAGGCGGCCGTATTGAACACCGCTAGGATCGGGAGTTGCACCATCAGACCTTTGTTCCAGCTCAGCTGAACGTGATATCCAGCGCCTGGAGCCATATGAAGCCCATGGGAGGGGTGGGTTTATTTACAGAAGTGGGGGATTGGGAGGGTGCGGAAGGCAGGCTTCTTAGGAATACGTATTAGTATGATTCCCGCCTCGTATTGCATCAACCAGATGGTGCTAGGGGAAGTACTGTTAAAAGTCAAAAGTCAGGGCGGGGTAAAAGGTAGAGGTACGTGATTGGTACATAATTATTAGTATTCATTTTACTATTGTGATTATGTCATAGTAAGTTCCTAATACCTCGCGTTCCACCCTGACTTTTGACTTGTAGGTATACTGCTCTGCATGATACTTCGTCCTCTTCATATCACCCCAACTTTGAGATATCATATATCATGCTAGAGATGAGTGATGTCTCAAGTGTAAAAAAGCTTCTATCATGGTCTGTGCACTACTGTTTCTATGTGGGGAAAGCTAAATGGCTGGACAGAGTGTTCCCCCAATTGCCAAGGGTTTATTATGGTAGTACCAATACAGGTATTCTGCAGTATCAGACTAACTATTTAATAGAAATATTGATCTTGTACTATACCTATTTTAGTAACGCTTAGACTTTATAATACATATCACGTTATCACGTTATCACGTTATCACGTTATCATTGAGAACCCTGGGGAAGGGCGAAACAAATAACTTATCACTCAAAGACCATGATGACAGTAGTTTGGAGGTAGCTTTGAAGATGGAAGTCATCACATTAAACAAAGGGCAGAGGTATTATTTAAGAATCGTTCTTTGGTTGGGAATTAGGAGAGTTTTAGTTTCGTGGGATCATGATGCTGGTTCAAATAACCAACCAGTTGTCATAATTCTTCCACGCAAGCTACAGAGCTTCGGACCTAATATTCTTTGTACTTGTTAGGTAATTCGGGATATGAGTAGTAATGGGCACGAGACAGGTTGTCTCGAGACTAAGTCTCGAGACCTTTTGCAAGACAAGACAAGACCTGGTCTACAGGTCTCGAGATACGTCTCGAGATTTTTTGACTTTGTTTCATCACCTAAGTAAATATTCCAATCCCAGCTCAAAAATGAGATAAAGACAATAAAGAAAACCTAGACCTTTATGTGCATAACTTATCATAATTGCAGGGCTTTGTCAGCCCTGTGGTTACATGATGAAAAGTCTCGAGACTTTGACGAGACTAACCCATTGCCTCGAGACTTTCAAGATTCAGTCGCAAGAATACAGGACAAGACAAGACTTCTCCAAGTCACGCGTCGTCTCATCTCATGCCCATCACTACATATGAGCGGCTACAATGAGATCAAAACTGGGTACACCATTAGACAATATTCTATTATGAAACTTACTCTCCATACCACCAATCCTAATATAGCAAAGATAAAGCGGACTAGGTGAGAAGGAAGAAGAGGATGGAGATAATTAGGAACGGAGGAGAAGGTATGTCAGGAACGTTCAAGCATAGGCGTAAGGAAAAGAGAAAGCACAGATTAGCTTATCAAGACCACATTTATCATTTGTTGCAAATTGTGTTTTTGTTTAGATGGCGGTGGAATAGGTATTTCAGGATAAATTGTCAGATATTGTCATAGTCGTTAGACAGCACGGAATTAAAGAAAGGCACAGAGAGTAACTATATACGATTTATAGTTTGAAACACAACTAATGCATTAAGCAAAAAAATTTATATCTTAAAATGATGCTGTGTTAGGCCGAGTGATTCTTCGTGATTGACGGGTGAGTGACATTTTATCATTGGATGCTAGTATTACCGGTTCAAAAACGAGTGATACTCCCGATGTCACAACATCCCATACTTGGCCAGTTACCTTTAGGTGATGGAAAATAACCCCAATATTTTGTGCGGAGGGAGGGAGATTTGTTTTTGTTCTCTACTGTACAAGACAAGTAATTGATATAACAAACAATGACGGTCACAGCTGGGTGGACCGGGTACCTCTGTCTGGGTGTTTTGTCGAATCTCACTACGATTCTATGTATAACATCCGGTGACAGGTTAAAGATTATTTTAGTCATGGCAGAGAACAGCGAGTGATACGGCATGATTGGCATATATCATAACAGGTTTAGGAAACTCTGTATGAAGGTGCCATAATCCTGGCACCGCTGGGGTACACAGTGACCTCAGGTGACATGACTTACACTTTACATAATCGATGTCCACAAAGTATCAGCCCGCAACCTCTCAACTGTACAAATCTTTCGATATCCCTAGAGTAAATTATAATCAATCCCTTCTATACCAAATATGATACTGACATCCTGGGATAGAAATCAAAGACCTGTTAGACTACATATCAGAATTAAATGCAACCGCACCGGTTTCCAGCCCTCAAGAATATTCTTTTCCCCTTACCTATACAGAGGGTATTAAGAGAGCAGTGGTTTCTCGGTCTCGCTACAGTCATGCCCCATGCCAGGAGGCAGCACAGGCTTAAAATCACCATATCAGCATTGAACAACACTGCTCATACCGCCTCTCTACTGCGGTGCATTTCGTCGCGTCACTAGTTTTGCTCAGCGGTAATAGAGCACAGGGCAATAAGACAATAGGGTTTTCTGGTAGTCTCGTACGTACCCATCCCGTACGGGAAGCCTGCTGTTGCTGTTGCTGTAGCGTCTTGAAGCATATTTCTCCGACAAAGTTTTTTGTTCCCAAAGGAATTGTAACTACGATACTGAGAAGATGAAGACTAAAAGGAAAGCAACGAAAAGGAAATTAGTATTTACAAAGACTGATACAAGTAGAAAGATATAGAATCATTGCAGGTCAAGCCCCCGTATGAATGAAGGGAGCCCAGACAAGGGGGGACTTTGGCATTTTCTCCCTTAATCTTGCCACTGCTCCGTGCAGTGCAAAGCTAACCCTCTCATGCCCACTATTTCCCTCCTTCTCCTCCGTCTTGTCATTGAACAATGTGCGATAGAAATCTCCAGCCACCTGCATACATGCATCATCCTTCGACTGCCAGAGATTCGCCACCACATGCGTGAACCCAGCGAGCTGAAACGCACTTGCTAGGTGTATCGTTTCGTCCCCAAGATTAGTTGCTGTGTTGTCTGCGGTGCTGCAGGCAGAAAGGTATGCGAGCTGCGCGCGTTCTATACGCGCGTCAGATATCGACTGGACAGTCAAGTGGTCCGCGGCCGGGCTTCCTGAATTCCGGGAACTTGGATCGAGGAGAACCAAACTACTCTTTGATGGATTCCTTTGGTCGGACAATCCATGGCAGGCAAAGTGCACCACGTCATAGTCTGGGAGAGCCTTTATGACCTCAGACGACCCGGGTTGATTCAGGATAGTGAGCTCTAATTCCTTGCCTACTACCTGATTAACAACGGAGACCTCTTGATCAACGCTGGGAAGAGGAGCGTGGTCTGGAGTGGTTGGCATGGTGGCCAGGAGGATCTTGTGCATCGGCTTTCCTTCTCCATCCCTTGAGTTTACGTTTAGAGTGAATTTGTTTTGACGAGCATATGCCAAAGCTTTGATGGTAGGGATGTATGAAGAGCAAACTCGACTCATCGTGTTTTTCGTGGATCCTCCCGTATGAATACCAGCGGCGTGGAATGGTGCTATGCTCATTTCCCCAGTCCCGATCCACCAGATTCGAGGAGGAGAGCTGGAGCGTTTCTTTTTGGAGTTAGTGGGTAATAATACCTTTAGGATGTCTTCAACTGCCACCTTCCACAACCAGCGTAATATCCGGCTCAAAGCTTTATTTCTACTGGCATATGTCTTCAAAGGCCCCCTGAGCAGCGCAGGGAGTTCGCCCATCTGTGACTTCATATCTCTGTACGCCAGGTTAGGGAGTGGGATAGAAGTGATGTCTGATGTGGAAACTATGATGGCATCGCTGCGTAGCTGAGTGCAGTTCACGACCACCACAGTACCGTCCTGTACAGCTGCACGCATGACGTCTGATGTTGATGGTAAGAGGAACTCTCTATACTCAGGAATCGCACGGATCGCGTTCAGGGTGCCCTCGAATTCTCTCCAAGCGTTACGTTTGTCTAGTGGAGTGGGGTCTGGCTCAAGTGAGTGGCCCAACGGACCACTCAATTGTCTCTGAAGGCGGGTAAACCGACCGAAAAGATGTGGGTGCGTGTTCCTTAGTCTGTCCAAATCACCAGTCCTCGTGTCCATGACCGATCCAGAGAGTATACCTCTCCCCATCTCTAGAAGGCCTAGTGCGTGAGCTGGATCCTTCCCTGCTTCAAGTGTGCTAGCTGCCGCGAGAGCTGAAAGCCCGTAGAGCTCTCCCAAAATAACCTCCTGGTCATCCCGCTCAAGCGACCTTACGAGACTGAGCTGAGGCATGAGTCGGACCGCATTCTCTAGCATCGAGCTTGATTCGTTCCACGCACCCACTGACGGTAAGTGAATTACCGCGTTTCGGGCAGCATCTATACGGGTAAGTGGATGAGCTTCGAGACAGTTCCAGGCCTCAATGTACATGGAGTGCGCTAGCCGTTCGTCACTGGGGGATCTCTTCATCTTAGAGCGAAGGAAGATCGACGTGGCTATCTTGTTTAAAATTATTGCACGCTCTGGGTGGTCATGTGGCGTCTGAGCCAGTGCTTTCTCCTCGTGCTCGAGGGCGGCCATTAGATCGGGGAAAGATACATTTCGAATTCCTCGTTTCTTGAAGGAATTGGCCAAGTTCATAAGGCTAGCTGGTAGGTTGGGATCGCCGTGCTGTAATAAGCCCACCGCCTCTTTAACATAGCCGAGGACCTCATCTAGGAGAGCCTCTTCGTCTTTATCTAGTGCTTCAGCCTTTGTGGTAATAGTTTCGAGTATATGGCCGGCTAGGTTACTGAGCACGGTTGGTCGGTGCGGGTGGTCTTTCTTCGTGGCCACTAGAGCGACCTTTCCATAATGAATTGCTAAATCACGATCGGCCGGTTGCCGGAGGCGCTTGTATCTGTCACTGTACCTCTTGGCCAAATTGCATAAGTAACCAGCGGGATTACTAGGACCCTTTAGAATAACCTTCAAGTTCTCCTCGGCGTATGCGATCGTTGCCTCAAGATCCTTCAGCGCGCCTAAACGATCATACCGGGAGCCCAAGTGGAGAGCGAGGTTATTCAGGCAGCGCTTCCGATGACCCAGATCATCGTCAGGAGTAGATGCCAGAGCAGTTTCCGATTTCTGGATAGCAACTTCTAGATCTTCCAGATTTCCGAAGCGCTCGTACCTTGCTTGTAATGCCATAGAGAGATTTACCAGACTCTTGCGTACTTGTGGGTGCTCTGGAGAGATTGCCTCTTGAGCGTTGGATGCATGGGAAATGGCTAGATTGAGGTCCTCGATGCTTCCGAAGCATTTAAAGCGGGCGCAATGGTAGAGGCTCAAGGCGTTTAGCCTAGTTGCACGGAGTGGATGGTCGACGGGTGTTTCTAAAACCGCAGAGTGTGCATATTCAAGACATTTCTCTAGGTCCGAGATATTGGAATTCATGTCATGGCGGATATAGTAACGCTTGGCTACATCATCCAACCTTTCGGCACGTTTGGGATGGCCTGAGGCCGGTATGATAAATTCAGAGAACCTGATCGCTGTTTCGACATGAATGGCCGGCCCACCTAGTATATGATAATTGATGAGGCAGTTGCCGTAGTGGTGTATAATCTGTGTAACTCGCTCATGGTCAGTACGAACTGCTTGGTCTAGATGGTCGAGAGAGATTGCGATAGTGGAGAGTCTCTCGGGGAATTTCAAAACGGACGGATCATAATTTGCAAATTCCGTGCGTTCAAAGCGGGCGACCACGCAGCTGCTCCATATATCAAGCGCGCAGAAGGCGTAAACATCATTACCATCCGGTAGTATTGATGCTTCAAACGCAGCCTCGGCATTCTCAATGGCTCGTTCCAGGTCATCCATGTCATCTAGCTGCTGGTATCGCGCATGATAGAGGTGCCCCAAGTTCCCTAGTCGTTCCGCGAGGCAATTTTCGCCATCGGCAGTGCCCCTGACAGCTTCACTACCATGCTCTAGTGCACGAGCGAGGTCGGAAAGGTCTCCACACCGCTCATAGCGGCATCCAAGGCAGCGACTTAGGTTGCCTTGGATTGAAGGGAGGTTAACAATATCCAGCGCTTCCTCAGCTATCATTATCGCTCTTTCAAGGTGGTCGATATCCCCTAATTGTTGGTAACAGTCATAGAATACAGTGCTGATACTATTCAATGAAATGCCATTACATGTTGGCGACCCGGGGCGTGGCAACTGCGCTACCGAGTTTGTTAGTCTCAGTTTGGTTCTAAGGAGGAGTAGGGCAACCTACTATCTCTTTGCTCATCGTTTTCAGGGGCCACTGCTGGTGTCTCTTGTGACCTCTCCTGGCTGGCATGTACATGTGTACCCCCAGGCTCGATAGCGACTTCATGTTCCTTGGGGATTGCATCATTCCCAGCAGTAGTGTTAAGGCTGTGATCAGGCACAGGGGTTCCTGCTCCCACTGTAGCGCCCTCACTACTTTCCATCTGAACGGCAGCGGGAGGTCTGTCGAATGTGGGGGTGGGGTCGCGAGAAGACATTGAGCTTTCCTATGTGGATGCAAGGAATAGAGTGGTAGTCTTTTATTCGTATATTCGTATCGTATCTGACTGACTGTACCTATATGAGCGGAGTGAGGGGGGGAGGGGGGGAGGGGGTGGAAGCTATACGTTGTGGCGCATGGTGGCGGTGAGACAGGTTGTGGCTAGTAGCTTCATGGGTGGCACAACTATTACACTTGACACAGTATGCGTCTCGCTAACTTCTGCCTCATGAACACGGTTTGGTATAGGTGCAGTGGCACTTTGTTATTTTAGATGGACATCTACCACTGTACCTACTTTTTCTCTTAGAATATCACCATCGTCCATCCATCAATATAATTCTATCGGGTTTTGATCTCTCTTCATCGGTTCTTGGTCTACAGTGAGCACCAAGATCTGTGGCATAGAGAAGCGGAACTTTAGTTTACACATATAGCAGACTACAACGCCCTGCTTCAATCATGTGCCTAAACGAAACGTTGGTACAGCCATTCTGCGGGCGCTTGTGATTCGAATTTAGTGTGGCATGTCCGGCCCAAACTGAGAATAAAGATGCGCACTGAGATGTTCAAAATATCAACCATGCATCAGTCAATGCTGCCCAAAATTGATATTGGACTTCTATGATATCAATCTTTCTGGCCACAGATTTTATAAAATAATTTAGATACATTTCAGTTCCTGCGATCGACTTCAAAGCCACATAATGTATTGACCAAGTTAGGAGTGAATGACAAACACTTCTGGAAGGTAACTGTTGATGCTTTCTAGACCTGATTTGGAGGTATCTATTAGTCTGTCAATGCTGACCCCCCTATAATAGAGGGATCAAATTTGTATGTGAAGTCTATTATTTGATAAGAGAGTTAACAAGATCTGTAGTAAAGGCACACCAAATTTACTTTTTCTGGGGAGGTCAGCATTTTACTGACAGACTAAGGGATAGGCAATAGGGCAGTGACTCTACGACTGTGGCTCCACTGTGTGCGAAGTCACTCAATCACCACTACCTACCCCTCCTCACATCGGAAGGCGCGGACTTTGCATGTCTTCACCAATGCAAGGGAGACCATAATATAGAGACTACACGTCGTTTCCAGGTTCCTACTGGTAGGATACTCGCGCGTTAATTAAATAGTCGGATACCGTTACAACCAAACGCTTGCTAAAATTCCGGCTTTTTCGTTAACGACTGAATAGTTCCATGTTGATTTCTGTTGCTACTAGCGCGAAGTTGTCCATGTCAGGAGATGAAATTCCCTTTCCCCGGCACCTTATCCCCTGTGGCCGTGTTTGCTAGTAAGGCGGGCCTGACTTGGTAGGAGGCTACTGATTGCCCACACAAACCTAGCCTAACATGTAGCATCACACGGGAAAGCCAAGTGATCAGAATCTGATAAGGTGAGATACCGGCGATAGCATTTACCAACGGTTCCAGGAACAAACATTCGATCAAGCCTTTGCGTAAATGACTCCAGAGCTATGCACTGTTTACGCTAAGACGTCATAGGCATTTTCCTTTTACCCTTAGATAGTGTGACTCCAGATGTCAGCCAGATAGATATATATACACCCCCAGGCACCCTGCCTACATACATCTGCTCCATGGAAATCAACCCAAATTACAAGAAGACCTGGGGTCAACAAGACCAGACAAGACAAAACTGGTCATAGATATTTTGAGTCTTGTCTCGAGACTTTTTTGGCTTTTTTCCACCACATGATTTGATATTACAAACTTCCAAACCAGGGTTAGGGTTTGTGTAGGCAGTTTGCAACAGACTCCCAACTTGGCCATTGCTGGGCTCTTCTGGCATCAATGTCGCACGACAACAAAATCTCGAGACTCTCGAGACCTGAATGCAGAATATAAGACAAGATAAGAGAGACTTTGCGCAAAAGGCTCCAGAGTCTTTTTGCAGTGACCTCATTGGTGCCGATCTTCCCATCAGCCAATTATACAAGCAGAAAATGACTCTGGAGTCTTTTGCGCAAAGTCCCTAAGACCTGTCCATGTCTTGATCTCGTCTCGTCTCGTGCCCATCACTAAGCACCTCTGAAGGCTATGAGATGGCAAAGGAGGTATCTCTAAATAATGCGTGAGATTACCCTCGTGTCTCCCTCCAGCGCCATATCTCCATTCACAAGCATTTCTATTACAACTAGTTCTCACGGTCTAGTAAAAGACGGTAGAATTAAGCCATTGCAAGGATTTGTGCTGCCCGGCACGAGGCTCGCAGCGCCGACCCCGCCGCGGAGTGGGACGGTTTACGGTGCTATACCAGGTTACAATCCTACGTGTGTTATTGTAGATACAGGCTACAACGGACACCACAGGGAAATAGTTCCGACACTGAACTTTGCTAATTACTCTGCAGGAAATACTTTTTCTTATAAAAGCTAATCATAGCAATGTGCGCTGATTCAAGCTCTACCTCAGGATCGTCACGGATCTTTTCATATTTTTGAGGTTAGACTTGAATTAGTTATTGAAAGAGGTGTCTGTTGCAGTCTGCATCCACCATAGTAACACAATTCGTATGTGTCGCGTGATTATGTTAGTAGCATAATGGAATGCAATGAAGTTTAAGCGCTTTTCAAGTGTGAAAAAACATAATTCATGTGTGTTCTTGACACATGTAAACTATGCTTATATCCTGTGTTTGGCACTACATACTTGCATTACCGGCATAGAACCGAATACCAACCATATAATTGCAAAAATGACTTTGAACAGAATTGAACATCCAAGTTAATCCAAGCTTGTTGGGTGAGTATTACTATTATACAAGCCTCTTCCGGCCTTTGGCCGGAGGAGGAACTGTCACGTATGGCTTAAACAATATCGGTTTACAAACACTTAAGATCACTGAAAGCCCAAGATGCCCTGTACACATATTTTGATATACTATTTGGTTGACTCAAAGTATGTTGGAATCAATATCTACTAACTCGACCATATTTGATAGAGAAAACGGAAACCCCTCAAACCTGGCCAATCAAAGCCTTTAAATAACACATTGCAGATCGGTATATCTATATGCTTTTTAGATATGAACCAACGACCGAGCTATAAAACAATTTATCGGATGAATTAAAAATAATAAAATATGATTGTAATATATATATTGCAAAATAGCCGCCGAGGATGTAGCACATTTATTGTGGTCCGAGAGGATAATACGAGAGTAATATATATCAATGTTTCCAACCTTCCTGTAGTCAAATGGCTCGCCGGGGCCAGCACTTGTACTGTATGAGGAATACATCGATAGACAGATCGTCATGCCTACGGCTCAAAAAACGTGAAAAGATCAGCTTCCGACGTTGGCACACTAGGTTTCCGGGTATCCAGACCATCGTCGCCTGATGGTGTATTTGGGTTAAGTATATCAGCTTGGCTTAGGTTACGGTTGCTGAGCCCAGAAGGGTGAGTTGGTTGTATATAAATAGATATTTACCTAGGTATGTAATTGGATTGAATAAAACACAAGATATTTACTAGCTAACCCATAGGCCGAGTGCGAAACTGGCGGGTTATGATTGCGAGCATGTGAAGATATATCGTTACTGTAATAATTCTGACAAGGTCTAGCCCACTTTTGAATTTTGTCATAACTGCCTTTTGCCAAAATAATCATTGCTATCACAGGACTATTAAGATCCCTTCTATAGGTAAAAGCAAAAACGAGGTCAATATCGTGAACATATATGAATTATAAATGATGGGTAATAATAGCGCGAACAGAGCCCCTCATCGAACTAATAGGCCATTATCTGATTGGTAAAAAAAAGGAAATAATCCACTGGCTGAGTGATAGTCCAAGATCAAATATAAATACAGACAGAATAAGGGATCAGAACACCCACATAATCTAATGTTTGATCATGCTACACACGCGTCTTGATATTCTCTCTGCGTTTCGGGGCGGCTGGTCTGGCTCCACCGTGTGAGGGTCACAAACGTCTCTGCCTCTAATAGCCCAACAACTTTCTATGTTATGCCTTTCCCATGCGGGAGAAATCGGTAAATAAACTCAATGTTACGTTTACATGCGTTGTCTGGTGCATGTATCAACAGATGATTTTACATAGACTTTTACTTGTTAGACTCTCAGTCCACAATGTTACATACGACATTACCTAAACATTCACTTCTGTTTACAACTTTCCATAAATTGTTGCCAACTATTTTACCTGTAAAATTGCTTGTAAAGTCGTAAAAAAGTGATGTTCTTTTCTAGATATATATCTAGAGCTAATCGGATTACACGAAGATAATGGGATAGTCTTTAGACATCAAATAGTACAAGTTCAAGTCCTGATTTGGGACATTTTTGAATAATGTCTTTTCTAGCAGGGTTAGGGTTTTCCTAATGTGGGAAATATGTATCTAGGGTCCATCAGCAAAAGTTCATTTCGCTCCACGAGGCTCCGGGGGCTGACCGAACACAGGGAGTTGAGGGGAAATTGTGTCTCAGTACAGTGGCCCTATTTGTTTTCTCCTCCGCGACCTCCGTAAGTAGATGTCTCGCAGGCTTTCCTTCACGAGTAGCCATCTACTTTTTGCCGGAATACCCGTCACGGCAGAACCTTGAACCAGTTTGTATCGAGTAAAATACCAATACGGTCACAACGGCGATTGAACTATTAATGTAGCAAATAGTATCTCGTATTAGGCAAAGTACCCCGCTTAATACCGGCTTTGTTCATTTCTATATAATCAAAATACTTTGTCCATATACACCTGCTACTGCCTCAGCGGCTGTGTTTTTTTACTGCTGCCTTACTTACAAATTTGATTAATTGTCTACTCAATTAATGACTCAACCTAGGCGTGGACCAGCCGATGGATTTGGAGACTGATTCGCAACCTGATTTGGTATCGAATTGGGCGTCAAATTGAGCGTTGATTCGGTGCCTGATTTGGTGTTAATTTGGTGTCTGGTTTTCTGCCTGATTTGCTGCTGAATTTGCTGTCTTGTTTGGTGTTTAATTTGTAGTCGAATTAGGCATCGATTTGGATGTCGGTTTAGGCGTTGATTTGGATATTAATTCCGGGTGGAAATGGGAGTCTCTATAGACATCAATATAGCTGTCAAAATATCAAGGTAGGGAGATAGGCGAGAGGGTGGTAGACACGGAGGTGCAGGCGGAGGCGGTGGTGGAGGTGAAAGGGGTGTTGAGCGTGAAGGACATGGGGGCAGGTGAAAGTGACCGATAAAACAGAACATGGCGCCAAAAATAACATGGTTAACGCGTGCAAGTCCTACGCAGGCCGAGATTCTGCCCATTTATACATTTCCTGATTCATTTACTTTAGATATATAAAATCAATGAGTTTATTCACTATGGTTTACACATTCTCATGATTCATATAGCGAGTATTTTACATAATTAATTTACCGGGCCGTCAGAAACCGACTAGAACGCGGCAGCGTCTACCTAGATGCGCTGGTACTCTACCGCTATAGTGTACATACTAGTAGATTAATACATGGCGGCGAGACTTCCGAGGAACCTCAAACAAGGTACATATCTCTAAAACAAAAAATACAAACAAAATCACGTACTTGATACCCGCCACTTTCTCGGTATGTGGTACCGTACCTCTGGATTAAATTCCAATATAGTTGTATTGGACACAATGTAAACCATTATGTAACTTGCTAATGTTTGAAATTAACATATTAGTAATGTGCGTATTTAAAAGTCATGGTATAACAGCCTAAACCATAACCGGATATCAAAGGAAATGACATATTTTTAAATGTTTACCCAGATTACAACAACAAATAATAATGAATATCGAATGATGATTTATCAGGGTCTACTAAATCATTTCCAAAGTTCAGACAAGCAACCAAGGCTAACATAGAATACCTATTCTATGGGTGATAATAATTCTTGTGTGGGGTCTATTGATGTATTTGGTAATGCCAGGTTTTGGTGTGAATAGAAACCCCCAGAGCTTACTACACCACCGACAATTGAAAATTAATGTAAGGTGTTTTGATAGGGGGTACCATGATACTTTCTAAATCTATATCCTCAATCCCATAGTCTATCAATTGGTGGTAACGCTTTGCGAGTGTCGCAAAAAATACATATTTTTATTTGTTTTGGTCATTGTCCCAGGACTTTTGAGATTGAGCTATAGTTATAATTCAATTGAAATCATACTATAGCTTGAATTAAATTAAACGAGGCAAATATATACAACAAAAATAGCGAGGTATTACTACACTTCCTTTTGAGTTAGAAATGGATCAGGAAAGGCAACCAAAACCATCAGGGAATAAATCAGCAGTCCCACCTACAGAATTACCCTGTAAAACACAGAAGATGCTGTTCGCACCGCAGCGCTGCTTGAGCTGAGCCTCGATATAAAGTTTGGTATCGGCGGAGGTGTCCTTTGCTTCGATCCATTAATTCTCGGACCTGAGAAAGAACTAGTAGGTGACGCCCATACCCAGCTTTCCCCGCCCTTCTGGGCATGCATTAGCCTCCTGGGACGGAATACTGAAATACAGCCACTCTACTCCCGTGCCAACACACGCAATCTAGACTCTATCAATGCTCCGCGAACAATATCCCCCCAAGCCCCCCCAACACTGATAGGTAGACGGGCAGCGACATCGGGTGAGAGTCATGGTTGTTGCGACTGTCACCAACACTATCTAAGCCGCCGCCCACCGCCGCCGTGCTACAGTCAGGTTAACACCATATACATAGCCTCTATCGACCCGTACCTCCTCTGTGTGGTTTTCGGCCATGTTCTGCGTGGGGTACGTGCCTGTTTACACCTCCCGAGCACAAGCACTGCCACAAGTCCGCCTGTTTACATACTACGCATCATTCACCGTCTCCATCCGAGGGTGCGGGGAGAAAGGAACGATCCTTTTGAGGTTTTCCGTATGTACCTACATTCCCAACCTTACACAAACTCAATGTATGTAACCAACCATCTCTCGTGCTTTTATCCCCTGGACATACGAGGCACTCTCTATTTCATATACATCATGTGACCTCGAAACTAGGGGGCCTCAGGACCGTAAGAGATTCGCTTCGCTTCCCGCCGGATACCGCCAAATCCCGAGAGCCTCTAAATAACTAGAGGTGTGGCGGCGCCTGTGGTACCGCATTAACTCGTGAGAACGAGAATTACACATATACCTTCATATAAACTCTGGCAAAAATATATTACTAAGAATAGCAGTCAACAGCAGTTTCCGCCATTCTCTATCATGATAAGCAGCTTTCTTTGCTCTTGTGAGGGTAAGATCCCATTGGACTCGCTGGGTTCTTTCCCACTCATAATTTCGTCCTCGAGATGCAGTTGCCGCTCTCGCCAGTTAATGGGGTACTACGGGGGTGCGGATAGGTCAAACGACATCTGGTGGTGAGATTGAGGCTTAGTCAACCACTGCGGATCGCCTTCTGGATTGGTTCAGGCTTTTTTTTTCTGTTATTCATTACGTACATGCAACCTCACGGTTATGACACTAGG
The DNA here is from genome assembly GCA_024713595.1 of Morchella rufobrunnea. NCBI lineage: Eukaryota > Fungi > Ascomycota > Pezizomycetes > Pezizales > Morchellaceae > Morchella > Morchella rufobrunnea. The sequence continues at coordinate 1,223,786 of JAMGYT010000025.1, forward strand.
AACAGCTATCCACTCTAACGGCGTTTCATGTCTTGGTTTAGATTGCGGAGGAAGGATATCGTTTTGGGTTCTCGGCGGGTTGTCTTTCGGGTATTCACTTCTCGTTTGTGTTTTCTTTCGGGTTCTCGAGTGACGATCATTTCTCTTCACTGTAATTTCCTATAATGTGCTTCCATGAGTTTCCATCGCGTGAATTATTAATCGTGTCTCGGTGTCTCGGCATCAATTGTATATATATGGCTCTATTTTCCTTTTGTTTTCCTTTCCTTTCTTCCTCACGCAATCTTCCTGTTGTATTGGGGTTCTTTTCGTTTGGGTTTTATTCCTTACAGGTTAATTCTTTTGGCGTTGGGTATTTGAATATATTCCATTAAATCTTCTAAACATCGTTCGCTTCGCGCAATATATCTGAATCTCTGAAATTCCCTCGATTGGTATCAAGCCCAGTCCTTCTAGAATCCCTCCGTCGGTTATAGTCCGACCTTCCCGAATACGTTCTGTGGTGTTGTATTTATCAGTGCTTTGTCGCTAGAGTTCCGAGACTTAACCCTGATCCCGCTCCTGTAACCCCGCTTTCTCCAGCATACCTCTATCCCCCACTCCAGCGTGTAACATACACTCCGCTGCTATCCCTCATCTCTCTCCCCTCTTCCTCAAAAGCCAAGAAACCATACAAAATAAAGAAAAAACACAATTTTACATCTCCTCCTCCTCCCCTCCTCTATCCAGCTCCCCCCATTCACTGTCCAACTCCTCGCTCGCACCTGTTTCTTCTTCCCCTCTCTCTTCTTTCCTCCTGCTACAGAACTCTTTCCATATCCTGACTGCTGTACTCAGTGCCTCCTTGCACCATAATAGCTTCAGTATGGAGTCGTGTTCTTTTCCTTTCTTCTTTTCGCTTATGGTGAATGGGCACTCTGTCATGACGTATTTCACGCTTTGTTCTTCTGCTCCGCACTCGCACTCCTTTGATACTTCCTTGCTAATCCTGCACATGGATGTGTTTGTGTCAATGTGGCCTGTTCTGAATCTGCTCAATATAATTCTCGACTCACGGTGATTTTCCTGTCCGCTTTTTGTCTTGTGTCTTTCTGATGGTATTAGAAGCACGTTTTCCGAGTTTCTCCTTTCGAGCCATTCCTCCTCCCAACCCTTGATCATGCGGTCTCTTTACTCTTTTTCCAGATATACTATGGGGATGAAGCCATCTTTATCTATTTTCTCTTTCGTTGTGCTTTCTTTTGCCGTCCTGTCCGCTTCATCGTTTCCTTTAATGCCTGAGTACCCTTTACTCTAACGGCGTTTCATGTTTTGGTTTGGATTGCGGAGGAAGGGTATCGCTTTGGGTTCTCGGCGCATTGTCTTTAGGTTATCACTTCTCTTTCGGGTTTTCTTTCGGGTTCTCGTGTAACGATCGCTTCTCTTCCTTGTAATTTTCCTTGACGTGCTTCCGTGAGTTTCCGTCGCGCGGATTATTAATCATGTCTCGGCGTCTCGGCGTCACTTGTATATATATGGCTCTACCTTCCTTTTGTCTTCCTTTCCTTTCTTCCTCACGCAATCTTCCTGTTGTATTGGGGCTTTCTTCGTTTAGGTTTCTATTTCTCCACGGGTTATTTCTTCGTGTCTTGAGTATTAAAATATATTACGTTGAAACCTTTCAAGCACAACGTGTCCGAGTTCCCGAAATCTTCCCGATCGGTATCAAGCCCGATCCTCCCAGAACCTTCCCGTCGGTCATAGTCCGACTCTCCTGAATACCTTCCGTCGTGTTGTGCCTCTTGGTTTAGTTTATGACAGCCGCACGAGTCCTCTATTGGTACCTACGTGTTCACTACTTCGTTCGCGAGATAATCTACCTCATCGCTCCCGAACTCTGAAGGGTTACCCTGCCCTCCTAGCACCCCTCTATCCCTCTCCGGTTCAGCGCGTAACATTTACCCATTCCAATCCAATCTTGATCCCTTGCTCCTTCCCTTCAGCATATAGTCTTCTTAATTTGTGCACGATTATTTCTCCTGACCCTGATTCCCTGGCTTTAACTCTATTAAGAGCGCTCTGGCTGTCGACCGCTATTGTTATGATTTTCTTTCTTTCCCTTCTGGCATCCTGGATATCAATTTCAATAGCTTTCTTTATGCCCACCATTTCAGCATCCATAATTTCCATCTTCCTTCCCATTCTTTTCCCAGTTTCACCACTCCAATTCCGATTCCTTCCATTATTTTGCTGCCGTCATTGTACAGCAGTATTTTGTTGTCTACCTCTTTCCTTTCTTTTTGCCTTTTCTTTTCCTCCTCTGTATACATTCTGAAGTCGACTTCTTTCCTGCTTTTTGCCTCTTTTCCCCATGCTTTCTCTTTCCCAAACACCTTCTTTCATTTCTTTACCCTCTTCCACCCATTTTCTATTATTTTCCCCAACTCGTTCACAGCTCCTCGCCTCCCTCTGCTCCTCATTTTCTTCCTCGCTCTTGCCTTCCACGGGATAGTGCTCAGCAGCTTCTCTTGTTTATGGTAGGCTATGTTTGTCGGATGATCTGATGTTTAGGAATATCAAAAATATGGCTAATGCTAAGAGATAGTTCTGTAGCTTTTAAACGAAGTAATATTGTTAAACCGGATTCCACTTGCTTGAAGGACTGATGATGTCTCCTCAACTTCGCGGGAATCTAGCCCTCTATTTATACAAGAATCATGACCCGACCGTGCAACCATTTCGGTAATAGTTTCCTTTCCTAATCCTATCAACTCTGCACTCCTCCCGAACCCTGTGGGTTGGTCCTCCTGTTCTGAGCACTCCTGATGACACCTTACACTCTTACCCCGCTTTCACATGCACACAAGCTAAAGTAGATGGGGCGCAGTCGCATCCTGGTAGTTACTTACTTGACAGTCCCGTCCCATCGATTACCTAAAGGTTGTGTTGTAGTCTGTTGCTAGTACTCAGGTATCCTATAACATCTGGGTTGCGCTTCATGCCTATAATGGCTTGCATTCGGACATTATGGTTCAGCCTATATGCTGTTGGAATCATATCGTTTTCCACTTCTATCGCGGCTGTAGGTGCAGATTGAAAGTGCCCTCCTATCTTTCTCATTGCCTGCGTGTTGGTTTTATCGATTTCTTGAGCTAGCCCTTTCTGTCCTTTCCACCATACTTTGCTGTAGTATTCTGCTCCTTGGCGCGGGCAGCCGATATACATTCTCCGGGCCGACTCAACCCCCAACCCCTGGCTGCCTCTCGACAGCTGGACGACTTTCTGTGCCGCTCTGGCGGCCCTTGCCGTCTTTGTTGGTTCAGGCTTATGAATTAGTAAGTACTGCCGGCTCACCAAAACTCTGAAGAACCTGCTGAGATAAATACCCCTGTTTTACAGCGAAATCGGCCGGCCGAGTCCTTCAGACTTTCGGTGAAACCTCGGTACATTGATAGGCGTCTCATACGTCCAGTTCAAGTAGAGACGCGCCTGGACGTTTACACCAATTGGAGATTATGCACGCCATGCTTGTATGCCACAGCCTCAAGGCAGGGTTCAGATCGGCTATTGAATCAAGAGATAGCCAATCTCTCCTCTGCTGGGCGCATGCATCTATTGCCCTTAGGTTTGATGCGCTGTCCCTCTTCAGCTTCCTGATCTTTGCTCTCTTCTACACCCCCCCCCCCTCCTCCAAATCGTATAGCACAAACCTCTGAACAACATACTCTACCACAGTCCTAAACAATAACAAACTCGCTCTTCTCGAGTCGTTCTCATAGCCAAACTCAACTCGGAAAATATTCCGACCGATGGGTTGTCTATGCTCTAAGCCTAGCCGAAGTGTTGAGGGGCAGGGGAACCGCGCCGACAATGCTCGGGTATCCACGCCGAACTCGAGCTTACGATGGAATACACAACAAACGTCCGCGAGGTGTGTCAGTGAACTGTCGTTCAGTGATATCTGGTAACTCTGACGCATTATACTTTCATAGCACTGGCTATTCTCTCCATAACATAGTTCCCGATCAACCTTCGAAGGATCATTCCATTCCCACCGAAACCTCCACAACAACTTTAGACACCTCAGGCCTCCTAGTACCTGATCGCATCTTAAACACTCCTCCTCATCCGAGAGACCCTACGCCAGGCTTCACAGTCTCTGAGACACAACCATTTGATACTCGGACCAAGTAGGTACACTGCCACCCATGATGTTTGGTTAGACTAACGCGTGAACTTCCATAGTGCTTCTGCTTCGTCGAGTGTCCCTCCAAACCAACCTCGGGTGGGTCGGTTCGCTCCCGTCGGATCCTCTTTGACGGCCTCGGGCGCCTTTACCACCCCTACCGCTAATCAAACCCCGGCCCCGGTGCTTACTACATATATCCCATATACAATGACCGGCCCCACAATCCCTGAAACACAACCATCCGAGGCTCAAAACAAGGAGTATATCTCCTATCCTCTGGGTACTCTCAATGGGCCTTGGCTAACAAAATGATAAGGAACTCGTCCGCCCTATGGGAAGAGGCTTTCAGAAAGATGCCAGCATCAGAAAACGGTCGCACAGGGGGTCAGCCATTTCCTAACGGCTCCCTAGTTGAGAATATCATACAGGATTTGAAAGGGAGAAAGGAGAAATGCGACGATAAGAGGTGGTTCTTTATAATGGATGACAGGAAGGTCTTTATGATCGACAATCTTCTGTTGCAGCTAAACAAATATGCATTGATCGGCGACATTGCCCTTCAACACAATCCGGATATCGTCGCACTAGTGTGGGCGGGCTTTCGGGGACTGCTCCTGGTAAGGGAATTGCAATCCAAGGTTCTTGTGCGTCGTTGTTTTATTTTTATTTTTTGACGATTTTAGGTTGGAACCGCGTACGTCAATCTGATGCGCTTGGTATCTGAAGGTTTGGATTATCTGGTGAAGCTTCTCTGTTGCTGCCATATATACGAAAAAATATATTGCAACACAGCATTTGATATCTCAAAAGATCTTAATGAATGCCTCGTAATCCTATATGTATCTATTTTGAAATACCTCCGCAAAGCTAGCAGCTACCTCAATCAGAATACATGGGGTAAGGTATAATTCCTTTACGTTATTGGTTAGAAATGCTAATTTCCCAATATTACTAGGTCGTATCCTGGGGAGCTTTTCTGGGGAGATGGAGGGACTTCTGTGCGAAATCAAATCCAACGAAACAGAACTCAACAGAAAGATAGATATTGCGGACAAAGAAGGTTAGAGGTCCTAGTCTATGATTGATGTGACCTCCAAGTGCTAAATATAGTTAGCATCCGCCTCGAATCGCTTTAGTAAGTTCTCGTCATCCCTCGCATTCCTTTTGCGAAGTGCTAAGCGTTCCAAACCCAAGACCAGGATACAAATTTAAACAAGTTGCGGGGGCTTTTGGTAGGAATACAGGAGCCAATCAAGGAGACATTACGCGTGGTAGAAATCATATACGCCAAAGTTGAGAGTACGTGAGGATTGAATACTCCTTACACCAAGACGAATGGGCTAAACGTTTTAGACGAAAGACGATTCAAGATCTTGACTTGGCTATCGGAGGTCGAGTATGAGAGTCATCACCTCCTCTCGGTGAAGCGCCGGCTACACGGTACAGGTTCCTGGCTACTGCAAAACGGGGAGTTTAAGGACTGGAGGGATTCAGAATCAAACCCAATTCTTTGGCTACGTGCGGATGGTAAGGCGTGAATCTCCCAGCTAGCACTGATAGTTGTTAATGCTCGATCGTAGCTGGCTTTGGCAAAACAATCCTCGCGTAAGACCTATCCGCCGGATAGTGGACTATGACACTAATTCCCTGTAGTTCCTCTGTTGTGGATTCCTTCGAACATCTATCCGCAAGCGATGATCACGTGTTGGCATATTTCTACTGCAATTATAAGGAGCCCACTAGAAGGAGCACTGATTCAATTCTCCGGACACTTGTGAAGCAATTCTGTGTCAAGGGAGTAAAGGAAAACAAAGTTCCTACCCTTGTTGATGACATCTATAAGAAAAGGGAGGAGAAGGGGAATGCAAGGGGTCAATTGAGTTCAGAAGAGAGCACGGAATTAATAATAGGACTCTCCGAAAAGTATCTATCAACAACAATCCTTGTGGATGCGCTTGACGAATGCGATATTCAGACACGTAGGGCTTTATTTTCCTCATTACACAGGATTTCCCAGGAGGCTACCCGAGTCAAGATCGTTGTGACCAGCAGGTACGATGCCGACATCTACCAGTTCTTTTCCTGCGTCCCAAATTATTATATCGAAGCAAAAGACAACTCCGCCGATATCAATCTCTATATCGCGGTGGAGCTCAAGCGACGCTGCGATCCGACCAATGTTTTCTGTGAAGATGCGCTGTTGCTTGGAGGAGAGATTGACCAGGGTCTTACAGATTTAGTAGAAGAAACACTCAAATCAAAGGCGAATGGAATGTAGGCACCCACCCCATACCTCTGCTACTTATCCAACGAAAAGCTAAAGAAACCCATGATAGGTTCATGTGGGTGAACCTACAAATCGACGCGTTGTGCGCCGCGCAAACGCCTGAGGATGTGAGATCTGCGCTGAGTACGATGCCAGAAACATTGAATGAAACCTACCTCCAGGTCCTGGAGAGGATCAGGGCGCAGGACCGGAACGCCTATCGGGTCGCAAAAGAGATCCTCAAGTGGTTGTTATACGCACAAGAGGCTTGTACAACTGGAAGTGTGATCCAGGCTCTTGCGATAGAGGTACAGCCCGGGAAGCAGACTTTGAATCAGAACGGACTCAGTTGGACGATATCAAAGATTTTGGGGGTTTGCAAGAACCTTGTAATACATGATGAAGATCTCGACATCTTTAGGTTCGCTCATTTCTCTGTCCAAGAGTTCCTGTTTTCTCAGGCGGACTTCGAACAAAGGAGGTGCAATACATACATAGCTGAGGTGTGCTTGACTACGCTGCTAAATCACTACAAGAGTGATACTCCGGTCCAAGCCCTATACCAATACGCTGCGAGGAACTGGGCGGCACATGTTAGTCTTTCTGAGGCTACATCCGGGCATGTAGAAGATCTTTGTATAGGGTTTTTGGCATCTTATACGCCCTACAGGGTATGGGGGGACACAATTACAAGAGTGAATCACCAGTTAAGAACCCAGGAGGGTGGCGTAGTTGCGCAGCTCTGGGTAGCCTGTTATTATGAGTTATATCATCTGGTTGAAGGGTTGTTGCGCGTCTCAAATACAGAGTTGAATTGCCGTAATAGTAATCAAGACACCTCATTATCCTGGGCGGCGCGGAAAGGCAATGAGAAGGTGGTAAAGCTGCTGCTAGAGAAGGACGGAGTGGATGTGAATTCCAAAGATACTTATGATCATACCCCATTGTGTCTCGCGGCGTGGAAAGGCAATGAAAAGGTGGTACAGCTGCTGCTGGACAAGGAGGGAGTGGAAGTGAATCTGACAGAGCAAGCTGGTCGGAGCCCATTATCCCTCGCGGCGGAGAGCGGCCATGAAGAGGTGGCACAGCGGCTGCTGGACAAGGAGGGAGTGGAAGTGAATCTGAGAGATCAAGATGGTCGGACCCCATTATCCCTGGCGGCGGGGAACGGCCTTGAGAAGGTGGTGCAGCTGCTGCTAGAGAAGGAGGGAGTGGATGTGGATTCCAAAGATATGTATGGTTGGACCCCATTATCCCTCGCGGCGCAGAGAGGCAGGGAAAAGGTGGTGCAGTTGCTGCTGGGGAAGGAGGGAGTAGATGTGGATTCCAAAGATATAAATGGTCAGACTCCATTATCCCTCGCGGCGGAGAACGGCCATGAGAAGGTGGTGCAACTGCTGCTGGGGAAGGAGGGAGTAGATGTGGATTCTAAAGATAATTATGATCATACCCCGTTATTTCTCGCGGCGTGGAAAGGCCGTGAAAAGGTGGTACAGCTGCTGCTGGACAAGGAGGGAGTGGAAGTGAATCCGAAAGATCAGAATGGTCGGACCCCATTATCCCTGGCGGCGGGGAACGGCCTTGAGAAGGTGATGCAGCTGCTGCTAGAGAAGGAGGGAGTAGATGTGGATTCCAAAGATATAAATGGTCAGACTCCATTATCCCTCGCGGCGGAGAACGGCCATGAGAAGGTGGTGCAACTGCTGCTGGGGAAGGAGGGAGTAGATGTGGATTCTAAAGATAATTATGATCATACCCCGTTATTTCTCGCGGCGTGGAAAGGCCGTGAAAAGGTGGTACAGCTGCTGCTGGACAAGGAGGGAGTGGAAGTGAATCCGAAAGATCAGAATGGTCGGACCCCATTATCCCTGGCGGCGGGGAACGGCCTTGAGAAGGTGGTGCAGCTGCTGCTAGAGAAGGAGGGAGTAGATGTGGGTTCCAAAGATATGTATGGTCGGACCCCAGTATCCCTCGCGGCGCAGCGAGGCAGGGAGAAGGTGCTACAGCTGCTCCTGGGGAAGGAGGGAGTTGAAGTGGAGTTCAAAGATTATTATGGTCAGACTCCATTATCCCTCGCGGCGGAGAACGGCCATGAGAAGGTGGTGCAGCTGCTGCTGGGGAAGGAGGGAGTAGATGTGCATTCCAAAGATATGTATAGTCGGACCCCATTATCCCTCGCGGCGCAGAGAGGCAGGGAGAAGGTGCTACAGCTGCTGCTGGACAAGGAGGGAGTGGAAGTGAATGCGAAAGATCAAGATGGTCGGACCCCATTATCCCGCGCGGCGGAGAACGGCTGTAATGTGATAAACATGCTGCTGGAGAGGGGGAGAGTGGCTGGGGATCCCACAGACAATCAAGTTCGTACCCCGTTAGAAATCGTGCGTGAGAACGATCAACAGCCGGTAGCGGCACCGCTAGAGAAAGAGCTGTCGGAGCTGGCCACTGTATCGGACTCCATCTCTTCGCTTCCGGTTGAACCTATAGCGGCTCATCAAGTATGTACGAAAGAAGTGTACCGGCCGAGTTATATTACCTCTTCATGGAGACGCTGACTTGTGACAATTCATAGTAATTTCCCTTTACCTATCAAGTTCCCGTAGTAGGGACTGTGGGTAGCCCTCACCAGCACGGCCGAATGAGATAGGCAATACAATCGGTGGCTTAGTTTTATAAGATAATGTGTTGATTCAATTCTCATTGTGCGCGTGATTGTACCGTCTCGCGACTAGTATTGTGAAATATATATTTGATAGTAATTGGTCTATATGTTATCATTTCTTTTTACCTCGATTTAACTTTCTTTCTTTCATTCGCCCTTTTATGTGTATGATTATTTTCGCTCTTTCCTGCTGAGTATTGTCTCGCCATCCAATCTCCCGCTCCATGCTACCGCAGAACCTTATCTCTTTTGGAGCTGTGTCGTTGCCAGTCCGCAGCGTACCTGGAGAGATATGAGGAGTCGTAGAAGTAACCTTATTAATTGATCGATCAGTCACACCATAATCGTCTACCTCCACCGCGAAAACCCTCGCGCGTGTTGGGCTATTCCATTCCCCCATATTCCTTAATCTCAGCTACTCCTCGTCCGTTCAAACCTCTACGTCTCTCCTGTCTAACTTATTGATTGCATGCATACTTCGGCATATGGAAACTCGCCGTCTCGCGTTCAATGGGCAGGTTTGCCCTAGACAATCAGTGAAGAACAAAGAGTTGAAGTATGCACCCCGTCAGCGCCCCTCCCACCGGTTAGTATTATCTGGCCCATGAGTCTCTGGTATGTCCCGGTGTAATAAAGTTTAAGGACTAGCTTTTGGGGTTCAGGTTAGAAGGGCGGAAATTTGAGTGACGATTCATGACTGGGGTACAGAGATGGCTAGGCCGCGTGGAAATAAGTGACTCAATATGCCGGGATGACAGGGCTAACCAGAGGGCATAAATGTGAGACCCGCCATGACCCGTACACAGAGGTTGGCGGAATTCGTAGAGATGAGTGATACTGTGGACTAGTGCATAGATAGGGCTGTGGGGCGTCGAGGTGGCCATATTGCATGACGATAGTCCAGGCATGAATAATACTGGATGGCCAGATCTCACAGCTGGTCGAGGGGTGTGGATGTGAATGATCCACTATGCCTGAGGCTAGGATGTCAGTGGAAGGCGTGAATATTATATTACAGCGCGACCAGGACTATGAATAAGAGAGACAAGGAGCGCAACCAAAGGGTGAGAAAATGGGAAATCAGGACCGCGTCAACAATGAGTACATGGTAAGGAAATGGCCCATTGTTAGAAGCAGCACAGAGGCAGAGACAGCGAGGACCGCAGATAAGCGAGTTGTTGAGGAGATAAGGACTATGGTCAACACACCTAAGTCTTGACAGCTGTCGGTGAGGGCGGGGATTACTGACTATGAAGATTCCACCCCTCATGCCATACTATCACGGACCGACCTCGACAGGTCTGCTCTGGACCAGTGGTTACCAAGCAGGTAGTTGAGGAGTACGATGCTGGGCTGGGGGTGTGGTGTTTTTAAGTGTTTGGATTTCTGGCCCTGGTTCCGGTTGCATAGTTCGTTTGTACGGTACGGTTCTTGCTTGTATATTTTTCCTGTTGCCTGCACCTCTCCTTTGATGTGGTACATGGACATTGATATTGTTTAGGGATATCAAAGATATGGCTTATGCTAAGAGATAGTTCTGTAGCTTTTAAACGAAGTAATATTGTTAAACCGGATTCCGCTTGCTTGAAGGACTGATGATATCTCCTCAACTTTGCAGGAATCTAGCCCTCTATTTATACAAGAATTATGACCTTACCATGCAACCATCTCGATAATAGTCTCCCTTACTAATCCTATCAACTCTCCAATCCTCCCGAGCCCTGTGGGTTGGTCCTGCCGTTCTAAGCACTCCTTATGATGCCTTACACTCTTACCCCACTTTTCCATGCACCTAAGCTAAAGTAAACAGGGTGCAGTCGCATCCTGGTAGTTACTTTACTTGGCAGTCCTGTGCCATCAGTTACCCGAAGGTTGCGTTGTAGTCCGTTGCTAGTACCCGGGTATCCTATAACAGATATTCTTTGGGTTTCTGTTGCATGGCTTGGTAATCGGGTTTGCCGTCGACTATTTTTATCGGCTCCTGTTTCCCTTAACTCTGTTTCCTTTCTTCTCCATGCAACGCCTTTCTACTTGTTCAATTCTGTAATTATCAAATGTATTTCCGTGCGGTGTCAAGCCCAATCTTCCTATACCGAGTTCCGTTTCCGCTGAACTCGTTGTCCACAACCCGCCCCCCACGTGCTAAGTTAACTCTAAGTATATTTCCCATCGATTTACCCTATTTTGTCAAGAGCGTGAGCCAGAAAGACTTCACTCAACCTCGCAATAGATGAAGTGCCGGACTATAGATGTCTATGGGTCATGGGCGATCACTCGGTTTGGCGCCTATAAGTGTTGTTGGAGATATCGAGGTCTTGCAGCGGAATATATTTCTAGTATGCCTGCTACATGGTGCAGGAGGGAACTTAGTAGCCATTTAATAATATCACTTCCCTTGGCAGAGGCTGTAATGACATAATACAACAGTGGTCTAGACCTTTGCCACAGGTACTAATAATAGCCAGGATATATCTTCCTATTGTACAGGTATGACGGACAGGATGTATTTCTCCGAGGGTCGGACATAATTCCAACAAGTGTGGGAGTGAATCTGTTGGACTCAGAGGTGTCTGTTGAAAGACTATTGAGCCTTGTGGGCTGCAGCCCAGCGCCAGGATTGCAGATATCTGTAAATGTCAATGCGGGACTAGAGATATCTTGCATGACGGTAGATGTCTATGGAGGGTTGTGGATATCTGCATGACATCATCGCAGTCTATAGTGAGAGACATCCCAATATCCAGACTATAGTAGGTATTCCAGCCAGATAGAGGGCAGTTAGTCCCGGATATTTGCTCAAGACCGATTACATATAGTGGTCGGTCGGATGGGGCCGGAGCTTGAGCCAGTACCATGATAAGCTTCAGAATGCTATTCCCCGTGATATCAACAGCAGTCAGTGATGGGCACGAGATGAGACGAGACAAGACTTGACAGGTTTTATCTGGTCTTCTATTTTTTCATTTATGTCTCGAGAGTCTCGAGATTTAGTTGTCGCGTGACAGTGGTCCCAGAAGAGGCGAGCAAAGGCCAGCAACCGCAAGTTGGGAGTCGGTTATCAAAACGCCTACACAAACCCTAACTGTGACGTGGAAGCTTATAATACGAGACAAGTCTTGAAATATCTATGACCAGGCTTGTCTTTTCTCGTCTTGTTACCCCCAGATGCCCACTTTTTCTACCAAAACTCACAAGACAAAGTCTCGAGATCAGATGTCTCAAGTCCATCAATAGCAGTAGTTTACAGTCGCACCTCAGATGAAAGAAGACCAGATCAAGGAATATTTGCTATAAGGAAATAGATTAGAGGATTCTTTTCCACCTCACAAAAAAAGCCTCTGTATAAGGAAAAAACTGCCTTTAATGTAGTGGATGAAATCACCAAATCAAACACCCCTGTCACACCCATGTTCACATACAAACTGAATTTGCTGTAAGGAATTATCACTCAGTTTTAAACACAAAGTTTTACCTAATCTGGCAAAATCTTCTTGGGATTCCTCAACTATTTCATGATTCCTGGTGATTAACAAAGTGTTTGCTTAATTATTCCACATTCTTTTATGCTTTCCTCCAAACTGGGGGGGATTTTCTTTTAAATCAGTGGTTACAGGAGTCCCACGTTCAGCAATCCGAGAGTTCACTGGTAACTACTGCCAAAAGTCTGGTGAGAACCACCCACAAAATGGTGGAACTACATGAAGCGCTAACCCTTTTTTTGTAAAGATTTACTGTAAGGAATTCTTTTGCCATCAGGAACGAGCCGCACCCGATTATGCACATTCAGTACAGCGAGGTGCGACTGTATATCAGCGGCGTGTTAGGTTATACGGGTGTTCCGGGGTAGGATGAACTCAGACAAGCGAACAAGTGAACAGAGTCGGAGTGAGCTCTAAAATGCTAGCCTAGTGAGTATTAGCGCTAGTGAACATCGCCTCGCAGATGAGCTTGTACAACGAGCTATGGCTGGTGAGAGCAATAATATTCAAGCTAGTGAATAAGAATGCTGGATTGAGCTTTGAAAATTGACAATTGAAGAAGAGCGCCAATAAGAGGCTCATGGGGCGAAGCGATTACGCGGCGTAGGCATAAGCCCAGAGTTATGGAAGGGTGGCAAAGATGGCTCCAAAGGCAACGAGTGAATTTCACCATCATAAGAGCTGTACGGGAGGGTTCCGGCGCCTGGGGGAGGTCTGAGAGGATAACTAGGGAGAAATCATGATTGTGCCTGGGGGGGTTCTAAGTGGTGTTGCCAATGAAATGGATCGCTGTTCGTGCCATATCACCCTATTGCAATTTGGGGGGATGAGTATCAAAGTGCATGATATCTTGTAGACTTCATTTTTGTTAACTCTCGCGCGTTTAATGGATTGAAGAAAGGAGAAGAAACGAAAACTACCTTTGACGTCTCATAGGGGAGATGAGTCATGTGTCATGTCGCGGAGAGCTTGCTAGAAAGAGAAGAGGCAGATAGGAACACACAACGTATACTGTTGATCTGCGGGTCGGAAATCCATTATGATATTTTCGTGTAGAATACCACATAATACGAACTGATACTTAAGGATGGCCGTGGTCATATCATACTTTAGGCCCTGTACCCCCAGTAGAGGGCGGCTTGGGCCAGCCCGGGCCTCTACTTCCGGGATTAATCCATCAAACGATGCATTTACTGTTGAGGCTTTCGATAAATGCATCAGCTGATACATTGCCTGCTGGGCAGCTTTTGAACGATTTTTGGGACACCAATCCTGATGTCTTTCCTGTTCCTTTCTTCAGACAACTCTCCAGCTGCTTTCATGATACTTTTATGAGGCATTTCATGTTGCATTTCATGATGCATTTTCATGCTGGATTTCTATCAATATTTGCTAGATATATAGTGCTCTTTGAGGGCAAACATATAACAAATATTATATGGCTGATATCAGAAATTATTAGCTAAGGATCAGGAGTTCACAGGTTCAGTTCTCTTTCAAGCCAAAGCATGTTTTATTGGAGGGTGAGATTTATTTGACATATTTCTGAAGCCTTGCTGAAATATTTCCTACCTATTCCCTATGCATTGCCCTTTACATTGCCGATGCATTGTGCTCCAATTACTCACCAATTTCCTTATACATTACCCAATACTTTGCCTTCGCATTGTCGATGCAAACAGAACAGTGATCCATGGCAACACATTACAAATGCATTGCGCTAACACAATCCACATCTATTTCTCTCTGGTAGTAGAGGGGCCAAATATAGGTAGCCCCGGGCCATGGGGCGAATATATTTGGGCCTTGGAAAGAATGTGATAACTCTGTCATGATGAAATATACAAGACGTCCTAACTGTATCACATGCGAATGGAATTCTAGCGCTAAGAAGGATCTGGGAAACAAATGTTATATAAATACCTGACCCCATTCAGTCAGCAGATCTTCTGACCATAAATAGCGAGGGCCCGGCCCAGTCTGTGTAATAAACAGGCTAACCTGGCCCGCCCCACAAAATAATGGACAGAGCTGGTCGTTTCGTGGACTTGCCCAAGTCGTTCTCTGACCACCAGAGCTTTATCGGTATATACTACCATACATAATTCACATTGGAACCTACTGGATGGGGAGCAGCCAAAACATTGATGAGTTTTGCAAGCCCAGCATAAGCCCCCAGAAAGCGGCTATGATAGATTATCGTGCCAGGTTGAGGTTGGAAGAGATAAGGCATTGTCAAGGCGGGCCCCAGAGCCCTATTCAATACAGAGGAACGCCGACTTAAGATCCTGGAAGGGAGGGAGCGCCTGAATAGGTTTCGAATCCCCACACCCAGCAGAAAGCGGTGCCAACTTAAGCTCAACGGGGTGTGAGCCTGCGCCCATATGGGCTTAGCAAGGCCTGAATGAGCTGAATGGGGTGTGGGCGAGTGGACGGAGGCACCAGCATAAGCTCCAAGACGCTAACCACGGTGCAGGGGAGGATCATGGGTTGTAGTCAGTCCTAGATACCAATTCAAGACCGACTACAGCCTGTACTCAGTCAGGTCCTGACCTTCTGGACCGATGCACTGGGCCGTAGCGAACCCCACAAGCTGAAGTTGGAACACTTGTAACCTGATAGGTTTAGGCAGCCTACTTCATCCGTTAATATCTTTCCCCAATCACGCCCTAAATTATTTTTCACTCTATTCAGTGATAAATCTACTTCTCCTAATGTAACTAGAACAACATTCTTTTCTAGTGGAGCTATCAATTTCAAAGAGCTGGGTTTTGGGGGCCAAGCGATGTCGCACCCATAGTTGCCTATTTAGGACAGAAGCACTACCCGGTTTAGATGCCTCCACCTGGATCAGGTGTACTGATCTACTGATCAAGAGGTGGATTTGGCCAACTGGACAGAAAGCCCATCAAGCATGATGGATAGGACGATTATTTCAGAAGGCCCATATTTAGGTGGACGGGGCGTACTATAAATCAGGCCCGCATAATGGCTCCACTCCAATCATTAGATATTTACGATGAAATCGATCATAATTGCACCGCTCTGATATATCTAAGGGTAGCAGATGGTAGGAGAAGTATCGACTGCATAGTAGTAATGTGAGAGGTAACTCTCATGGTTATCATTCTAACTTTGTTGCATAGCTCCTTATTCGCCAATCTGTAATAGATGCGCATCCTTCCATCAGTAACATCCTTCTGATACCAGTTACTTCCTTTCTGTAACATGCACGTCGCTACGGGACATGGCAAACCTTTAGAGTTGGAAGGGGCAGAGCCTATGGTTTACTAATAGATAATCATAGAAACTAGAATTATAATAAGTTTCTGCTATACTCTCCATATTTGAACTGCGACACTGTATCGATAGATTGCAAGTGAGAATTTCAACAGAGTGGGGGAGACATCCGGCCTGATATGCATTAGAAAGGGAGGAGGGTCAAATATGGGGTTCAGGATGGGCGTGAAGGCTCAGCTCTGATAGTGAACTTGAAAGTCAAAGTTTTTTTATTCAACATTGTCGTCGAAGTATTGGATTGTCCATGATCATGGACATATTACTTGGTGGAGAGGAATTGTGCCGTGATTGACTTCTTGACCATGGGATCAAAAATGGATCAAGACGCCCATATAGCCAAAGGCTTGCCCCACCCACCTTACTCGATAGGGAGCTCACTTAACCAAATGAACGTCATGTTTAATGGAGTATAAAAGAACATGTCCGCACCTATACGATGGAATGCTAGAACAGATATTATAATGAAAGAAGTATTACTCAATCCGAGATGACAAATTGACGCGGCTAGAGTCTTAGCCACGGTCTCATGCCCCCTCCGTAAAGCGAGTTCAAGCGCAGTTTCCTGCGATATGTCCTTGGCCTCGATATCTGCTCCGTGCCTAAGCAAGATTTCAACCATGACTTCATCCCCGCACGCCGAAGCAATATGTAGTGCAGTCATGCTGTAATCTCCTCTGGCGTTGACATCTGCTCCCTGGCTAAGCAGAATCTCAAGTACTTCTGTATGGCCGCCCCGTGAAGCATTGTGTAGTGCTGTGGCCTTCAATTTGTCCCTGGCGTTGACATCAGCCCCTTGGGCAAGTAGGATCTCAACTACGTCCTTATGCCCCTCCAGTGAAGCACCATGAAGTGCAGTCATGCCATCACTTCTCCTGGCGTTGACATTCGCTCCGTGGTCAAGCAGGACCTTAACTACGGCGGTATGCCCACCTGCCGAACCCCTGTAGAGCGCAGTCATCCAATCAAATGCCATGGCGTTGACACGCGCTCCATGGGCAAGCAGAACCACAACTACACCCTCGTATCCACCCGCAGAAGCACTATGCAGCGCAGTCTTCCCATCCACTCTAGTGGCGTCAACATACGCTCCATGAGCAAGCAGGACCTCAACTACGCCCTTATGCCCACCCGCCGAACCATGATGGAGTGCAGTCATGCGATCAATTCTCGTGGCGTTGACGTCTGCTCCATGGGCAAGCAGGACCTCAACTACACCCTCGTACCCACCAGCGGAAGCACTATGTAGCGCAGTCTTCCCATCCACTCCATTGGCGTCAACATATGCTCCATGGGCAAGCAGGACCTCAACTACACCCTCATACCCACCCGCAGAAGCACTATGCAGCGCAGTCTTCCCATCCACTCCCTTGGCGTCAACATATGCTCCGTGACTAAGTAATACCTCAACCACCTCCAGATGTCCGGCTGTCGATGCGTGATAGAGTGGGGTCTTGAATAGGCGATCCTCCGCGTTTATATTTGCTCCGAGTTTAAAGAGTAGGCCAATTGCCAGCGCACGCTTCCGTTCCATACCGCAATCGATCGAGGCTAGCTCAACCCCATCTTCCGCTTCCTTATCTTCGCAAACCCTGAGCACAAAGTTATCGGCCCGTCCAGCCGAGACAAGGTGGAGTGCGGTCCCTGAGTCCGTCAATGTGTCGATATCTGACCCATTTTGGATCAAGAGTTTAAATAGCTCCCAGTCCTCGATCCATAACGCTTCTCTGATGGCGTTTTCAGACCAACTGTCGTCTTCTATGGCACCCCCACACTGTAGCCACAATTTGAAAAGCGATAAGCTATCAAGCACCTTCTTAGAGCTGTTCGGAGGTTGACTTGCGATTACAGGGAACACCTCGCTCATTTTACGGATAAGATTGTATGGTATGTAGTTGGCAATGGTCTTTGCGAGGTTCGTATCACCTTGCTTTAGCGCAATCTTGAGGGTCTCTGCAAAGGTAAGTGTGAGCAAGTTTGGTACCTCGGAGGGCATTCCGGGGCCAAGGGTGAGGGCTTGGTTAGATGTCGTATACCAGGTTGGATTATATAGCTCTTGTGGACAAATAGGTAAAGAATAAGCAGAATAGTTTGATACTTCAGACAGACTCAGGCCTGATAGTACGGACCACGATTGCTGAATTGATAGGGTAGAGCCTTGATGGATTCTGTCTCTGGGTTTATCTATGCGCTCGAGTAGTGCTCGCCTATATATCCGACTGTTCTTAAGGGTTGTTTCAAAGTTCGTCCTGGTTGAAGTGAATAAGAACACACTTTGTGTAGTTGTGACGCTCCCAGCAATACTGGCTCCCGATGGCAACGCAGGTCCAGCAATACTAGCTCCCGATGGTAAAGCAGACCCAGCTGTGATGGACTCAAGCTTATGTGCCATTTCCGCATTAATGCGTACGAGCTCTGCAACGTCCCTCTGGAGCTTATAAATGCCGCTCACTGCCTCATCTTGTGACTCGCTGCATCCTCATTGCATGTCTTAGCGCAACTCTCCATGGTAGGGTTGTGAACCTAAGGTAGGGGAGACAGCGAGCTCGAGGGGTAATGTCATATATACCTATTGAGGATTAGAATCATGGAACATATAGTGGCTTTGTGGTTTTGTATTCGTTGAACTAGGTCCGCCAGGCTGGGCTTTGCCATTGTCCACCACAGCCTACGGAGCCTCTCCGGCCTTGATTGTAGGCGGTCGATTTCCCTCTCGAGCTCCGAAAATGTGTATATGCATCCCATTATCACTGATACGACCTGATCTAGATCAATCATTGACGCCCGGGCAACATTTAAAGAGTCCGAGTGAATGTATTCATACAATCGGAAGAGAATGAATCGGAAGTGATGTATTTCATCATGGACTGTCTGGGCGTAGTCGTTCGCACTGACGACGGCCGCGAATAACTTGGCTACTTCAACGGAGGCAGTTAACAATCCAGTAATTGAGGCGGCGACTGAAAGTGGATCCATGCTTTGTTGTATCGAACTTTATGTAATAATGCTTATCTAGGTGCGGGGGTGTTGATATTGCGTCGATGATACATTACATAAGCTATCTGCATGCAAGGGAGTCCAATCAGGATGGCTTAATACTAAGGAAACACATTCGCCCTGATAGGAAGTATCCTAGAATGTATATTGACATGCATTCTATGAATGATTTCCCCCCGTACCCCGCATAGAAGACACAATAGATTTCTCCCTGAGGCTGGCGGTGATTACTGCCCCCTTTAAAGTCGGCGGTGCTTTTTCACCCACCAAATCTCACACACCCCCTCCGATAGCCTGGTCAGCAAGACCAGGCCAACAGGTACAGTGAGAGAGAGACGATTAGGTTACGCCGGCATTTATGCGGAATACCTTCTTCAAGAACAATCAATATATGAAGAAGCGTTGTTCACAGGCATTTTTTAGTCGCCAGGATCTGGCATAGCGTGTGGCTGAGATGCCCATTGTGATCACGCGGCTGGACGTCGGTGGCCTACCTACCCCCGGACCCCCAAAATCACGTGGCCTCTTATCAGGATAATGAAGCTCCTCCTGTTCTATAGACCTCTTCTACTTCTCCTTCGACTGCAGTATTCTCTGCAGCGACCTGCCCTCCCTGCTTCCGTCAGTGACTTGGCCTATACAGCGAGATCAGCGGTGCAGCTGAATGGAACAGGGGCTGACATATCGCGAGAGATTGTCTCCTGCCCGCCCATCAGAGTCTCGAGGATAAAACAATATCATGTCTATCGATGCGGACGAAAAAACAGAATCTATAATATTTCTAGCAACTATCTTTGCCCAGTACCCTGTTTTGTTCAGTGGCATTTAACATGCTTAAGCATCTTTACTTACCACTATGATACTCATAAATCTTTAACAAGAGGTTAGTAAGATGAGGAACCTGTAGATACAGATTACACTTCCCTTAATCCTGAGCCCATATTTCTTGCTTGTCATAGAATCGTCCAGCAAAGTGCAATACAGGATTAACAGGATTTTAGGTGTAGCTGCAAAGCCCAGCTAAATCTGGTTTATGCCTCAATAATCGTATTTTAGCGAGCGAAACGCTCACGTTGATGGTTTTGAAATCTTGAAACACTGCATACCCACCACAAACAGCAAGAGTATAATAGAGTAAACACCTATTCTACAGCAAGAATCTCTTGCCAGATTCTTCATGCTCTTCCTGAAATCCAATACATTACAGGCTCTAAGCTGCAGTCGTATTTGGAACAATTTCACTGAGATCAGGTCAATACTCCCAACGAACAAAGGTTGAATCTGCCCGACTACAGCAGACAGCAGATTATGTATTAGGGAAGGCCACAGTTTCGGCCATACGCTAGGATCATAGACTTCAATATTATCTCCTTTCTTTTTTTTGCTTTTATTCATGATTGGCATGCAACCACACAGTTATGGCACCATGATTACCTGATTGATTTAAGAGTAGGTGGTGAACTTGCGGGATCTGTTGTTTTCATAGTGTTATGAGCTTTACTGTGTCCTATTCTGAGAGTAACTAAACTTCTTTTCCTTCTTGTAAAGTCCACAGTCTACACAGTGTATCTCTTGGCTGGACGATCAAAATCGACCGCAGGCGCGTGGTCTGGGCAACTAGTCCCATTTCTCCTAACCTCGTATTCATGGCGCAGCCGAGTCTTAAGGTTGACTGCAGTCAGGCGGATACAATGGCGGCGGTACTCACCACGGAACTGGGATTACCTCAGACTTTCACCAGCCTATTTACGTCATGGTATGTGGCTAATATCCGGCGGTAAACCTAATCTACTACCAACGCTTTACCACACTTTGGAGTCTAGCGAATTTTTAGTTCACTGCCTTCAAGGACTCCCCGGGCCATGCCGCTAGTTCACCACATAGCCATACAACCACAGCACCAAACCAGGCGCTTCTAATGAATTACCAGCTCACCCTACTCCAGAGATTAGGGCTAGGGTTAATAATTGAGTTTATTTTAATGTGCCCTGCGAAGGACACGATGGCTCAAGGCAAGGACAGGTCCTAAATTTAAGTCCGCCTACCTAGGTATATGCGTAGATATCGCGGAGCGATCTAATATAGAGCTAAACACGCGATAATTGATAGGAGAGTATGGATCAAAGGGCCAAGGTGCACGACGGGAAGTAACCATACGGAGACCGAATAATGCTAAGTGGGAGATGGAGGCAAGCCTTGGTAACGGTCCACATGAATCAATGAATTGGAGTGGAAAAATTTGCGTAAAGAAAAGACACAGAGAAACAGCATATTACCTAAAAGGATAAATGGTTTAATGAAGAGAAAAGGAATGAAACAGACACTAATATATAACAGATTCAAGGACCTATATATATCGCAACTAACGCTTCAATGACTCGATCAAGCTTTTAATTGAAAACCGAGCAAACCGATAGAATATTTATTACAAATGTAACTCATGCCTACTCTTTTTGATTCACTCTCACGCTCTATATTGTACTACGTCGTAGAATATATCCTAGGCTACTGTCTGAGGCCCCACTTTCGAGAGGATTTAGTTTGCGTTGATTGGGTTTGTAGCAATCTTGTAGAAGGTTAGAAAGGTGCTGAAGATCTTTGGGAAGTTGTGACTATGATACATCATGCACTATGTAAAATACCAAATACTTGATCTTTCTGTAGCCGTGACGTGAATGAGGGTTAGAGTTGGTCTAAATGCTTGAGTTTATTTAACATGTAAAGCGAAGGTTACCATGACTCAAGATAAGGGTAACTGTATAGAGAAAGTCTCCTTCCCAAGAACAGTGCCTGGACATAAATCATCGTCACGAACAAAACCAGACCAAAAAACAGTGAAATCTTGTGTGTTGAAACTACTGTATATCCAACATGTTTGAGATATAATTGTCAAAATCTGGAAATATACAAATTAGTTGTTAGGGATTTCATCTGACAGTTTTAGAATCCGAAAACAATCATTTGATCAGTGATGGTAAAGCATTTTGCTTGTGAGCCTTTCAAAGGTAGGCCAAGACTTCAAATTTAGATGCAGTATCAACAAATTAGCTCAAATCTCATAATCTCAGATTTTGAAGTAGTACAGCTCCTGAAATACCCAAAGAAAAAACATATAATTTTTAATAAGCATATAGTATAGCTTTGACTCTTGGCAATTTCATAGCTTAGTTAAAGAAATTGTGAGATGGGAAAGCTCTCCTCTTTTCGCCCATATTGGTGCCTTATAGGGTAGCGACACTAATGTCAGACAAAAGACTCTATACAACCTCCCTTCAGAAGTGTTCGTAATTCACTGCTAACTTAGCCAAGATGGTATATAGTTTTGAGGCTGATTTCAAGAACTGAAAGATATCTAAATAATTTTATAAAATCAGTGGGCAAAGTTATTAATATCATAGAAGCCTAATATCAATTTTCGGTACAATTGACTAATTCTTAGTTGATATTTCAAATATTTCAGTACGCACCTTCATTCTTAGTTTGAGTCTGATATGCCATACTAAATCCAAATCACAAATAATTTTGCAACGTGGCTGTATATATAGAGGTGTTCTAAAAGGAGGGGGGAAACAATCTCAAACAACTAAAGCAGGCTAAAGAGAAGCTCAGTAAGGCAGCATCAGAAGATATTTCGCACAACCTTGTTACAAGTAATACGTGGGACACAATCCTGGACTACAACACAGGGAAACAAATCCGGTTAGAACTATCAGATAGGACAGATATATCACGACTTAGTACAATGTGAAACTAGAGTGGGAAGGGTGAGGATTATTAATTGGTTTCATTTATTATCAAAAGTTCTTTGAGCTTTTAGGGTTCTGGTTTCCAGTATCGAAGTTCTCAATATCTTCTATCTGAGCCTCTTATCACAGAACGAGCTAAAAAGAAGCTCAACATACGACGTACGAAGCTATGAAGACAAAGAGCAAAGGTATAAGGCCTAAGCACCGCTAGGCGAAAGCCGAACAATGATTAATCTGAGATCATGGACGAAGTTCAAAGATAACTTTGATGGCTTGTGTACAGCAGATAGGACTAAGTAATTCTAGCAAGCTCTCTTGGCAGGCTCTACCAGGGGACGGAGATCCGAGGTCTAAAATATTCGTATTCTAAAAAGAACAAAACAGGCTTACAGGCCGCCGGTACCCTAGACGGGGCCCTGCGGTCCCTCAAGACCGTTGGGAACACTGCTCGGACTCAGCTTAGACCGGTTCAATTACCAAGATGATGGTTGAGGAATGGAAATCCTAGATGAGCTAGTAGCAAACAAAAAGCAGTAATATAATCCTCAGTTATTTTATTACCGCAATGAATTTGTCAGGAATATGAGCATAACACGCCAGTCAATAGACTTCATTATAGGTTAATCTGTTATAACAGTGAGCCTTATATGCTGTATGGTACTGTTTGAATATTTCCCTACCGCAAATACGTCATACAAGAATCTCCTTCAAGACTGTCGAGGTCTATCGGTCCCCCAGTTCTTCCCTGTCCTCTCCGATGGGACTTGATATTTCTAGACGCACTTGCAGGAACTTCCAGTTCCGCACACTACCCATATAGTCCGTATACATGTCCTCAAGATCCGTCATAGCGATCTGAGTTCAAAAACTATTGCACTCGGGCTGGTGCGCAACAGATAGGGTCTGCCCGGCGGGCGGTCTAATACGTATATCAGGGTCACATGTGGGCGCTAAATCTACAGCAGGATGTGCTCAATCATCAACTACATATGCCAAGTGGCGCTAAAATGGAGCTGGGTCTGTCAACGCAAAGTGTCTAATATGGTAAATTAACGACGAGTCTTGCGGTAACGAAGCTGCTGGTTAAGGCGTAGGAGGGGATCTTGTAAGCAAAAGAAGATACCTGACTGGTATATTCCCAGCTTGAAGTGTTATCATGCATTGATATGATGATAAATAAACATATTGCCGAATGATATTGCTTAGCGTTTCTGCGGCGCGCGGATTAGTGCCATCCGTATCCATGATCTTAATGCGGCTTTTGTGTTTAGAGACTAACTAGAGTGTGGTTTGATATCTTTCGGATAACTCACTCCATGCAATCCTCCTATGCTATGAAGCATATGAGTCCTGGACTCTTGCTGTCTTTTTCTCGCGGCGCATTATTAGCGCTTGGTACCTGTATATCCTATCACCCGTAGCAGAGGGCTTTGAAGCCCTCGGCAGCAGCCACCGGAGCCTGCTCCTTAACGGTATACCCTAAAATTAACCTCAGAACTCTTCAACGTTTTTTTTAACGCGCGGAGCTCAGGCTTGCATAGTTTCACAAGCGGTAGGTTGCAGGACGGGGTTGTAGTCTAAGAGCAAAAACCAAGCTACGCCCAAGTGGTAAAGAAGCTACTTGGATTTCCCAAGGTTAAAGAAAGACCTCAATAAACCTGGACTTGCTTATATAACGACGGGACAACGCTCCTAACGACGTGCACAAGCTCATGGCAAGCAACAAAAATGACAACCCTCAACGAAGAAATGGAATAAAATGAAAATTGAGAATACGAATAGACTCTGCCATATTCAATGACCTCATTTAGAATCATGTATCAACTCCGTCATCCATCATGCCTTATGATAGTAGATGACCTTCTTCGCATCCTACCTACATAGCGATACAACCTCAGAATTTATGCAAGAGTTAAAATCATGAGGGTTCACTCGGAACACCAATCATGCGTTAAAATTGTAAATTGCTATTGATCGGTGTATTTATATGCCGATATCACTCTTAATACACTAGATAATTTAGTTATCGACATCATCTACGATTTACACGATTATAATATAATACTTCGTACTAACAACCCCATATTTAAGGCTGAGCTTGAAAGCAGCATTTCAACAAGATGTGCAGCTCACTAGTTTCAGTTACAATCGACTCGTAGTGTAAAGATGTATTTGGAGTGGGAGCTTTCAAATCTATATAGAACTGGAACATTTGTAGATTCAACACGAGAAGACACGAGAATTACGACAGCCTCACCTTGCGCGGCTTGTATACTTGAAACTGAGGCTTCAACGTTTCGAAATCTCAGCACCCTACGGTTTCCGAGAGCTGTAGATCTCGTGCAAGGACTCCTCGAAGCTTTGGAACTCAACTCTACGGGAGTAGTACCTCCCGCGGTTTGGGATTATTTATTTCTTTCTTTATACATCATATTGCATGTAGCCCGCAGGCTATGGCCACCACCGTTTGGGCTAAACGGTTTAGTTTTCCTAAAGAATTTCGAGAGGGATCCGCAGATGTTGAACATGGACTTTGGGATAAGTTGACCTGTGCGTGGTTTGAGGGAATAAATGAGGATATGAAGTGGAGGTGGTGGAACATGTACGCGCGTTTCTGCTCAAACTTTCGCCAGCCAATCTCTTACTCAGTGCTAGTACGTGATCAATATCCTTCCGTAGCTCAACCTTCGGGCAGGGATTAGGGACTCAGCTATCGAGTTACAGATACCACAGGCAAGCAAGGAAGAATCGCCTGTATCACTTGGAGATTTCTAATAGAGGAAGAAGCGCCCTACTAGATTGGCTGCCGGATTACATGGACTGCTAGAGTTTCTGGCACTCGGGTCATAGTATTTTGCGTTATTGGCTTTTGGTGTGTGATAAACCTATGTCTACCACTGTTATGACACTTACGCTTATGTGTAGGTTCTCTCGAAGGCTCGGTAGGCCGGGTGCGAGTGAGTTCGAATACACTTGAAGCACAAATCGCGTTGGTTCCTCTTGTTCATTATGCGGATATTTGTTATGGCTCCTTTGCGCTTCAGACTTAGTTACTGATTGATGAAAACTTTCCACATAACGCCAGTACTAGTGGGTAGGGCCTGATAATAATATTATTGACAGCAACGACTGGTGCCAATTAACTGTGTGGCCACAGAACGGACAGCTAGTTAAATACGTATCGGAGATGTGGAGTATTTTTCAGGGATTTCCCTGAGTGTAGGAGCTTGCCTTCTGCTGAGCCACCAGAAGTTATTTAGCGTAGTATTCAACGTGAATTTGGTGTGCTCTGTACTTGAATGGCCCATTAGAGACTACGAGGCTGTAGGGATGTTATAAAGAGGAGATAACTTCAGGGGTATTGGAGGATGCGCCGGCTCATGATAATTCGATATACCATCATGTAATCTATCACCACGCCTTGTCGTCGCGGGCGGTGGTGGCTGGTGGGTCTGGCATATACGCCGATATTGCTTCTGGGGAGACGGTCATAAGACGTAACACTTGTAATCACGAGGAATGCAAAACCAACTCACTGGTGGGTACTAGAAATAGTAAAGCAAAGCTTATAAATCCCATCAATTGATATATCAGATACCGCCTTGTCAATGATGCCATTACATTGTGATCAAGAAACAAACTCATCAAAGAGAAAAGAAGAGATAGAGAAGTATCAAAACAAGACGGATCGAGCTGACGAAAAGAGAGCTGGAGAGCAGCCAACAACAACACTAACACAAAGACGGGAAACACCCGCTAAAAGTGGGGGAAGTAGTCCTCCCACGGTGTGCTATCAAAAGCACCGAATGGAGCGCCTCTAAGGCTTAGGAAAGACTCAACAAATAGATATAACCGCCCAAGGAGTATGGGCATAAGGTTCAAGAACAGGGTAAGCAAAAAGAATGCGGTCTCGAAACGGTCCCCAAGAATGTAAGCATCGTCATTTAATTTGTGTATGCCCAGTGAAAATACCATATAAGGAGTGCCGCGTTCCTCCTTGTTCCGTAGCGCTAATAGAAATACATAGTACGCGCGGGCGACCGCGATCAGTATGGAGGAAATACGCCAAAGCAGGCATTCCACGGGCGACGGAAAATGAGTGTTCCAAGCAGCTGCATGGCAGGCACCGTACAGGAGCAGGATGAAGATAGCAGGATACATATTTGAGAGATTTATGTCGTCCTGGGCTTCGCTTGCTTCTCTTACGTAGACGCGTCGTAATAAATGAACCCGAGGCAGCTTAGATTTCACGCCGGCATTATAGTTGTTGACAACTTGTATGAGAAAGTTGAAGTCCTTGGAGGCCATCTTAACCGAACCACTGTATCTATATAAGTTGTTGTAGGTACGGAGAGGTCCGAGTTCGAGTATGTGGCGGGGTGGGACTATGAAGAGTTCGTCACCTGGACTAGGGGTGGCAGCGACCGGTACGGGACGTCCTTTCCTATAAGGAAGGAATAAGACTTCCTGTGCCGTGGGTGAAGGTCGGACAAATCCGTGCCAGTAAGGATGATCGGGTGGGGCTGCTCCAGTGTCATATTGTCCGTCAGCCAGTCCGTCAGTCAAGTAATACTGCAAGTGCAGTTCTACGAGATTAATTATACGCATCGATGAACCTACCTGGCAAACCCGTTGTGTCCCCCGCCAGCCTCAGCATCACCCAAGACTGTTTGTAATCCTGCCCTTGATTCAGAAGCTCGAGGTATAGCTCTTTCTGATCGCTGATAGCGCCGATCGGAATCGGCATACCGACGTCCTGCGGCTTGAACCAGAAGACGTACATCCCGAGGGCGCACACGACATGCATCGCGACGTGGATCTCGAGCAGGGTGACTGGTAGACCGCTGGCCTTGCGAACAGCGCACTGCACGAGCATCCACAGCGCCTGAACACACACAAGTGTCTTTCCAACTATCTCAGATTTGGCTTTGTCCTCGACTGTACGATAGTGCACAAGGTTCCGCTTGATAATCATCTCCTCCGGCTCCGCCGCCTCCTCCAGCTCGGTCTTAGCTTGTCCGTGCTCCTCCGGCTCATTCTAGTCTAGGTTTATCAGCCGCCTCGCCTCTCCCTCCGGGTCAAATTGATCTGGCTCATCCAATCCATCTACTTCTATAGTCGCTCCCGTCCTAGCCCCTTCTGCCGCCGCCCCCTCTGCAGCCCCTGCTGTTTGCGGCAGTTCTCTAACCCTTTCCACTTTGACTTTTTCCCCCCGAGTATTGGTCTGCGCCAGTTCTCTAACCCTTTCCACTTTACTTTTTCCCCCCGAGTATTGGTCTGCGCCAGCTGAAGGTAAGCACTCGTGCTGAGAATATTTGCGAAGTTCGCTGGAATATCTGAGTCGGGCAGCGGTGCAAATGAGACTCCACCCATGGTCACAAAAAACGCACCCTTCATGCGAAGAGTGTCATGTTTACTACCGGGCTCAATCCCATAAAGTTCACACCAATCCTGGTGAAACTTTCGCGCCTGCCGCCACTCGTAGAATGCGACTGCGAGCACGAGCTCCGGCGCCAACATTCCCACAACGACGAACCGAAGCTTATGTTTCAGCTTCTGCCATGTCGTGGTGTTCGGCTCAACGTTCGGATGAATGGCTGTCCAGACACATAGGCCAAGAGTCAAGACCGAGGTAAGGATGATGATAAAGGTTCCCCGCCCTTTTGGCTCCTTCCATCCCGGGTCTGCGACGGGGGTGACGATGGCGGTGGTGTTTGGAGTAGGGGCCGCCAGGGAATAGGCAGCCTGCCAGACGAAAGAAGCGAGGATGGCAGCGTTGCTCATTAAACAGCTTGTCCCGTGACAGTCTAAATTCCGAGCGATGGGTGTAACAGTAGGATGTAGATGTCTAATTAACGCTAGGGTGATTGCAAATGCTGGTATTTTGAATACGGTTCGATTGGATTTCTAAGGGTCTTTGTGCAAGAACTTGCCGCGGCAGGATGTCATTATCCCATTATCCGTTAATCTTCAGCCATTCGGGGTTCTTACACTTACCCACAGTCTGAAAATACTGTACCGAGCAATTGCAAAGCGACAATGGGTGTCACGGTCACTCTGAAACTGGCAGTTAATATTCCAAAATGTGCTATATATAGTAATTCTTGGCATTTTGTCACTAGGTAGCCTCTTGTTGGTCACGGTTAATGATGTTATGTCAGGTAAATTCAGGGGATCTTCCCCCTTCTGAGCCTGGTTTGGGTAATTGTCGCTTTCTTGGTGCGGTTGTCGTTAAGGACGGGTGTCACACGGAGTCAGATGTCGCTTTGCAATTGCTCCGTACAGTAATTCTCAAGGAAATGACACACAGCTTGACAGAATACACTCTTCGACACGAACCTGGAGAAGGGGCACCCAATGAGTATATATAGGTAAGCCTCGATATTTGATGTGCGCACTGAGTGAGCGTGACCCCCCCCCCCCCCTCCCCCCGCTATTTCCATATGGGCTATCCTTATCCTATCATGGTCCATGCACCTTTATGTAATCGCAGCTGGAACTAAAATCTCTGTCAGGCAACCACGCGCGCTTCCACACCCTAGATCGTCTCACTGTCTAGGCGGTTACTTGGTATACATACATTCAGGTAGGCTCTGAGTCCAACATACCTACTCTATCCGGTAAAACATATCAGGAAACTGCAGTTGGTTCCTTCTCTCAGGGCTGAGCGTGCGGTCACAGGCTATAAATTGGAAAAGGGCATACTGAAGCGCAGCTTGTCCGGTCTTTTCATGTTTCAAATAGGCCTTGGGTTTGGTAATCGGTTCACCACGAGATACCTCAATCGCTAGCAGGAGTTCATGAAGTATCACTCGATCGCCAAGACTTATAGAGGGTTGAGACTATCGAGCTCGAGCACAGTTAGAACTAGCTGGGAACAATACAAACCAACTTCTCCGAAGCGATTTCTCCGAAGGCAAGTGCACTATGTATCGCCTGGTGGGTCAAAACGATGCTCAGAATCATATTCTCTATATGTTTTACGAATCAAGTACTTGCATTGCAATAGCGTATCGGTGGGAGTGCGAGAGAGGGACTTGGCACGCATGAGGGGCAATTAAGGGCCTTGGCATGCGTATATATGAAACAGTATCGGGGCGCTGTCGAACCAGTTGTGTTCCATCATGAGATACCTCCAGTTTAGAGGGAAACTTGCTCGGGTAAAAGCCTTCATGACAGAATTCAATGATTCAGTGCATGCCCAAAGCGGGGTACTGGAGAAAACTATTGGCGAAATAGGCAAGCGAAACAGAGACGGCAGGTTTCACCAGGTGTACCAGGTCATAGAGTTCGATTCTGCCCCTCCGAGATCGACTCCAAGATCGAGTGGGGTATTTCCCACATGCGCTGAGATGTGGAGGTAGGGATGGCGCCGATAAAGAAGCACATACCCATAGTTCAGTTCACCTCAGAGGGTGGGTGTGTCAAGTTGAGTGGCAATAAATATATTGGAGGGAGAGCCTCAAGTTCAGGCCCTAAACCAAGCTAAAACTCAGTTTCTGCCAACTAGAGTTCAAGTGGAACACTCACCCCTAAGGTGAATTGAGCTATACTCGCAGTTTCATGGCGCTTTTGAACGGGGCCGCCTACCAGCAATTTCAACGAATCATTTGATGCATTACCCACCGAAGCGATCCCGAGAAACGAATCAAATGATTCATTAGTAGGGGATGCCGTGTCTAAGGGGGACCTACGATTTATTGACATTGCCTGGTGATTCGTTTACAGTACCTGGTGGTTCATTCCTTGAAGAGTGCATTAGGGTAGTGCTTTTTATACACATTACGACTCTTTTTTGGCTCAAAGATGTACGCCTTTGATGAATGAATGTTGTCTAACTGGCAACCTGGACCGCGCGCTGATTAGTAAAGGAATTATATTGCTTGTTACGGTAGATAGCAACAAGCGGAATGAGACAAGAATTCCTAACATTTACCACGCGGGTATCTAAATACCGTAAAAACTCGAAAAAATTAGCTATTGCTGGCCAGGGATTACCGTCTCCACGATTAGTTGAAGGGTGTAGATCCTGTCTGCCAACACAGTGCAACCCCAATAGTGGCATATGGTCCGGAACGAAAGTCCCTATGCCACTATCGCGAATATGCTTATATTGAGAACAAATCTGCTTGTGCCAATTTCTTCGGGATTGGCCAACAACATGCTGCTATCGAGAATATGCTATTATCGAGTATGCTAATATCGGGGTTCCGCTGTAGTAATTTTGATCTCATATGCACAGCCAATCTTGCGAGCTTTTACGGTATTAGCTGAAGGAGGTCGCGAATGTGGCAACTTTAATATGTCCAAGGGGTAATATTATTTGTAATCGAGAATATTGGTCTTTAACCCTAACCCTGAGTTTGTCGTCGCATAGAATACAATTCTTCGGATATTTCGCAAGTCTGCAGCTGTAGGGGAGAAAAAGAGGCACAAGGTACATTACATGAAGCCAGGTACGCGCACGGATTTGAGGGTTGGGTGTCTTTCCCAAATCCTGGAGTTATATAATGAATATAAAACAGAATTTGATCAAGTCAAGAAATGAAACCCCGTCAACGTGCTCCCCGAAACAATATACTCACTTCGTGTAGATAGAGGTAAATAACGTCAAGACTAGTTGGGAGACATCCAGATGATATTTCTCGCTACTTGGTTCTGTGATTGTATATAAATTCATCTTTCATAAGCAACTTTGGATTATCCTGTTGCCAGCCCTGGTCGCCTTCTTGACGATCGCTTTCCGCTTAAACACGTTAAGCAGATATTTCTCACATCCGGCGGATAGCCCGAGGTTTGGAAATCCTTCAAATTGGTCTGAGGGCTTTCTTCTAGTGGGCGAGCAGAGACAGTGACTGGACTTGCATGGAGTTGAGATTCTGATGCCGGTGGTGGTGTGGTTCGTGACATCTCGGCGGCGGGAGTGAGTGACTGGTATTCGCCTGGAAGCAATATCACCAGGCCATATAAAGGGTAGATTATCTGAACTGAGCAAGGAAGACGGCTGCCACCACAACAGCGCTCGTAGCGTATACTATCTGCCGATGTGCGTCTTCTCAACAAACTAAAAGCCGGAGCAGGAAATGTATACCGAGAGTAGTGGAAATTGAGGTTCAAAGCTGCGAAAAGAACATTTGCGGTTGTCTTGGATATAATCTCATGTACATATCCCAACTATCTCCACGGAGATACGAAGGTGGTGTGTCGGGGAGGTTTGATATACATGAACAGTAAGGACATGAACCCTAACCCTGGATAAATCTTTTCTTTTTCTTTTATTCATTATGTGCATGCAACTTCACGGTTATGGCACTAGTGCAACTACCTACATCACATCACGTCCTCCCCTCTCTCCCCTCTTCCGCATCAACAAAAGAAAAATAGTAAAGAATGACAATTCTATTCCTCCTCGTCCTCCTCACCAGCGCCCAGACTGCCCCATCCTCTGCCTAGCTCCCTCTTACCCTGGATAAATCAACCGAGTAAGAGTTTAGGGATAGTCAATGTTGAGGATTGAGGGATTTGCAATGAGCGCGCGTGCTATCGATATGTCCGCCCGGTACATTGAAGAGAGTTTATATATCTTATGAGGATCCTTTTAGGGTCTGCTTCCGCAGCAGGTATAGTCACCCTCTAGAAGTGTTGGTGATTTACATCTAACTTGGTTAATGTGCAAGGTGGCTTTGAGGTCGGTTTGAGGAACGGAAATGTATCCATATAATTTAGAAGTCTAATATTAGTTTTGGCCGCCATTGACTGATACATGATTGGTATTTTCAACATTTCAGTGCACATCTTGGTTCTTAATTTGAGCCGGACATGCCGCACTAAACCCGAATCACGAACTGTGTGGCAGAGTGGCTGTAAGGCTAGGTACACGCATCTTTTTCGATCGAACCTGATGGTACTTGGTATTTTTAGATGAGAGTCTTTTCTTGTCAATACGCAAAGGTATTACATTCTACGTTGAAGCTTACGTTGGTCGACTTTTGATCCAGGTTAATTATGATAAACGACTTGTGTGCAAGCAGGTATGAAGAAGATAGCGATCATTGATCTACTTTTCGGGGTAGGGAATGAAAGAGATACATTACTTAGACATACAGACAGGAACATCTCACCAACATGATCACGGCCGTTTCCCCGAGGTATCACATCATGTGGGCATTTCCTTTAATTGGTATACAAATTAACCCGTGCACGTCAATAACTGATCCATACACTACTACACACCAGTGGTCTCTGTTGCATCCGACTCTGGAGGGTCAGGGTTAGGGGTTATCAACAGCGTGATAGATAATGTAAGCCGAGCGATAGTCCATCACAGCAAATAACCAGATGAGGTCGGAGATGGGTAGGAATAAAGGAAGAGGGTGAGGGGTTTCAGATGAGATAAATATCACGCTCAATACCTAGTGACAGTGGTCCTTGCGTAATTTTACGGATCTATTGGAATTGATGAACGCCGGCAGTGTTTTCTGGCTCTACTACGGGGTTTAATGCATCAGATGATGCATTTCCTGCTGGGCAGTTTTTGCATGAATTTCTGGACACCAGGCCCGATGCCTTTCCTGTTCATTTTTTCTTTTGATACTTCACTAGATGCTTCCATAATGCCTTCATGATGTATTTCTATGATGCATTTCTATCAATACATTCTAGAGATATAGTACTCTTTGAGGTCAAATATATCACAAATTTTATCTGGCTGGTATGGCGAATTATTAGCTAAGGATCAGGACTTCACAGGTTCAGATCTCTTTTAAGTCAATTCATGTTTCTTGGGGGGGTGAGATTTATTTGACACATTTCTGAAGCAGTCCCTATCCATCCCCTGTGCATTTCACTATAGATTGCCGATACATTTCTCTATACATTTCTGATGCATTTCCCTAGTCTCTTTTCTAGCCCATAATGTGTGATGTTAGTGGTGGTGGATAAATTTAACTTAGTGATGAGATATCGCATCAAACACAGTAGGGTCTGGAGCAATAACTTTCCGGAGAAACTCAGGGTTTCTATTTAACCCCGCCAGACCTTTTTGGCAATGAATCCGGAGTTTTTGGCATAGAAACCGGAGTTTTGGGGCATAGAAACCGGAGCATTGGGACAGCAACCGGACTTTTGGGGGGCTCTTTGGCATAGAAACCGGACTTTTGACATAGCAACCGGGCCAAAACAAGGACTGGTACGAAATCTTTGGGCAAGCACACCAGACCTTCCGGTATTGAACCACACCGCCAAGCGAATACCAATAGGGTTTGGAACGAGACTAGCATTTCCCTATACATTGCCCACCCATTGCCCACCCATTGTCGCCTTCACCTTCACCCTCACCTTCACCTACACCTACACCTACACCTACACCTACACATTCTCCATCCCCATCTCGAGCATCCTCCTACCCCTATATTCCGACACATGTACTAACGAATATTTAGGCTCCTACTACACCTCATGCACGCCCAACGATGCCTACAATGACGACTAATATCATTCACTAGGTCATGACGGACACTAATTGTTGACGGACAGGATCTTTTCGGCTAATAAGTGGAAGGAAGCTGCGATTGGCTGTTCTTCTTGGCTGTGATCCGCCAACACCCAGTATCCATCATCACCCCGTGAATGACAGTAATTAGGTTCCGAGGAAGAGGCTATCACACATTTGCTAATATTAGCGATATGAAATAGCTATCCTCCACAGAGACGAAATCTCTCCCTGTGCTCCCTGTGCTCCCTCGCCTCTATGAAGGCCAGGGATGACGGAGACTTCTGCTGATGTGGTCCCGGCCGGGGGTAAGTAGGAAAATATTCCTATTAATTAAATCGACCACTCATCGTTCGGCGTCCGCAGTCTCGGATACGGCGCTATATATGTTTAGACTAGTAATAAATCGCATCTACTTCGTTTGCAAATCATTCCTTGACGTTACTAAGGTTGATAATGTTTAGGGCAATCCCGGTGCATAAACGGTTATTAGTCGCGCCGATACTCCTAGGATTATGACTATCGGAAACCGACAAGATTTCATTATACTAGACTACTAGCATCTATTTACTTTCTCTACCGCACAAACCTACTACAGAGTGATTTAACAAAAGTTTCAGGTCACGGGAAGGCATCATCTAAAAAATACATCATTTGGGAAACGTATCATATTGTTTCCTTTGCCACCTTTGATAAATAAAGCGTTGTGCCTTCTACATAAGCCTACTTAGGCAATGAATCCCCCAACCGGGTTATTAGAGGCAATCGCGAAGCATTCAACAGGCTGATGCATCGGAATTGTGGAAGGTTTCCCGTACACCCAGGCCTCACCATATTTAGGGTCTCAATTAAACATTTCTTATAATGCAAGATCGTACTCGGTTACCGACTAATCAGAAGAAGACTGGGCTCGAGACAGAGGAAAATTTAATGAAGGAGATAATTAGTTTGGTCGGCTTAGTCTGGCTTGGCACGAGTGATATCCTATGATTAAAAGTCCTGAGTTGACAGGCGTGGATGAAAAACTGCTGATATAACAACGGACCCACTCAATATGGGCATCATGACGAAGGGGCGAAGGTTATATGGTGCCGTGCTGGGTCTTGGGCGAGGATTGGCCATACTACTGGCCGTAGGAATGGTGCTGCAACAGCCGGATACCGTGAGTTGTGCACAACGCCATATTACCGGAGTGCTCTCCACATTTCTACCGCCTCTCTGCAACACCGGGCTAGGATTAGGGATTTTTTCCAGAGTCCTCACTTTCTATTATGCTCTTGGCGTGCTTGGTGTTGCGTATTTATTAACTACGGGCGGGAAACACGGCCGAGCAAGGGATTACTGATCGAAGTATCTTTGTAAAGGAGCGCTAAACGCTTTGGTCAGGGGACTACGGGCGGAGTCTGGGGGAACGCTCGTGTGCAGGCAAGTGTGGTCTCTCTACGACCCCATAGAAACGAATCCGTAAATATGTCGCTGTCTCCATCCCCGGGTTTGTCAATGAAAATGGATTGGGCATATATTGCTTCTAACCATATTTTACTGTGGAGTTTATCTATGTTTAATATCTGTGAACTGTGTCGGTAATGTATCCGTCCATTAATGTATCAGTATTGTGTAAGGCATCCTCAAATGGATCAATACAATTCAATTTGTACAAAAAAACACAGCCCCACCTACACAATAATCGAACCTGCTCACTATTACTACTTACATATATGATTCTTCACCATAACAGCGATGAAATATTTGTGATATATCTCATCATGTAGTGTGCAGTGTTGCTAGTTTACAGCAGTGGAGATGTATGATGAAATGCATCCGGAAATGTGTCAGTAAACGCAAGAGAAAGAAAGCATCATCAGGCAATGCATAGTGTCAGAAAAAGCATTAGGAAAAGCATCTAATGAAAGATATATCATGTAATTCATTTCCGGGGAAGACTCAACAGGAAATACATTGTTGATACATTCACAACAGGAACTACATCAATTGCTCTTTTATCAAAAGCCCTGACAGTAAACGTATCTATTGATGCATAAACCACAATCGTTGGTATGAGAATGATGGATTTACCCCGTGGTCAAGTCTTGGCATGAGTGACTTCTTGTGATTTAGGTGGTGAATGTCCAGGGAAGAATAGTACGGACTAGTTGCTACATATCGCTGTACATCAAAAGATGCCACAGATAAGAAACCTTATCATACCTGCTGTACCATAGTTGTTGGAAAACACTTATTCGTGTTCTATTGAAAATATCGAGGTCTTGCAGCGGAATAAATTTCTATCATGCTTACTACATAGTACAGGAGGGCACGTAGTAGTCCTTTTATAATAACAATTCCCCTGGCAAGAGGCAGTAATGACATAATACAACAGTGGTCTAGACCTTTGCCACAAGTACTAATAATAGCCAGTATATATCTTCCTATACCACAAGCATGACGGACAGAATATATTTTTCCCAGGCTCGGACATAACTCCAACACCCGAATGGGACATGCGGAGAGGAATGCGGAGGAGTGTGGCTAGAGTATGAGTGCTGGCTGCGAGTCGGTTGGGGTATTCCAGATCCTGCTGGAAGAAGCGGCGAGTAGGCATAAGGGTGAAAAACTGTACTTGTACCTTAGATTGTAGTACGCCGCCATAACATCCGAGTATGAATCAATGAAAAAAAAAAGAAAAGAGACATAATTCCAACATGTTCATGTCGAAAAAGTAGGACGAGGATGAGATAGTTCAGTGATTTTCATTCTAATCTCCACAAGAAACTAACTAGCTATCCAGTCACCGATTGGACAGCCATCATTAAACATGACAGATACAGGCCTCGACATGACAATGGCAGGTTTTAACATGACAGACTACCCGTATCCGTACCTGCATCCATACCTACACCCGTTCCACATCATTTGAAACGCCAAATATCCAACAGTTCCAAAATGTCTAAACCGAGTGATAGGTTGTGATCCATTAGATTATACATAATTTAGCAACCTAAATGATTAAAAGACACAGTACACTTTCTTTTTATGAAGCCTGAGTTAAAGGACAAGGGCCCCAAACATCCCCATTTCACACCGTCAGCTACAGGCCAAAACCCATTCAGCCCCCCCCTTCCCCGCAGGATACCCTGATCTTTGGGGACTGGACGAGATAGGAACCCAAGATTCACGTTGATAGTATAGGGCAGGACGCGGTTGGATATGCAAGAGTACTTTGGTGATGCTGTGGGATGTGCGGAAGAGGGTGGGGAGGCCACAGGACAGTTATACGGCGATGTATGAAGAAGACTTGTGGGACAATGTATTAAACTAAACAAATTCATAGAGTATGACGTGATATGCATCTTCACAAGGCAAAAGCACCCCCTTCATGATTCGATATGTGCTCGAGGGATATCTCCCTATGCAGCAATAATCAACTCAATAAGTGTCATTAAGTTTGCATGCACATAATGAATAAAAGAAAGAAAAAAAAAGTGTCATTAAGTGATGTCACAGTTGCTAGGCACAAGTGTGGTACAATCAGGTACAGAACTAACTACAATATTGTATCAAGAATCTCTTTCGAAGTATAGTCCAGCCTTGGAGTTTATCGTTAGATAAACGATATGTCACCACTGAACACTCGGGAGTCAGAGCTCCTCCCTGGCTGTGTTCCTCACCGTGAGGGATGCAATATACAATATGTGAAACACTTGACTAGTAGAAACTTGCTTTGTTGCCGGTGTTACCCTCTTGACCGGAATAGTATATATGAATAGCCGCTCTGATCCGTACGGGGAACGAGAAAACGTATCTATCCGGCCGGAGGATAGTTGGTATGAACTAAGGGGCTTTTGGTAGTATTTTCAGTACTTTGGAGATTCATATCTCTATTCCGGTGACTTCTTTCTAGCTTGGGACGCTTAAGTATCCCGTGGATTGCCCGCTTAGCTTGGCGTATATGGCCTGATTAAGAACTTCCGCC
Source organism: Morchella rufobrunnea (assembly GCA_024713595.1). Classification (NCBI taxonomy): domain Eukaryota; kingdom Fungi; phylum Ascomycota; class Pezizomycetes; order Pezizales; family Morchellaceae; genus Morchella; species Morchella rufobrunnea. The sequence continues at coordinate 1,261,862 of JAMGYT010000025.1, forward strand.
ACTTTCTTCCCACCTCCCACTCCCCTTCTTCCGATGCGCGCCCGTACTCCATATCTTCCTCCGCCTCACCTCAGTTTACTCGACCCCTTCTTTGCCATTAGAGAGACCTATTGTGATCCACAACTACCCTCCCCCGGCCTATCATCATTCAGCTCCATATCCTCCGAAGGAGTCCGAGATAACTACAGGCTAAACATGCTCAGAATCTAGTGCCTAGATATTCTATAAATCTGGCCATCAAGAATGATGATAGAATTGAGATTTCAGCAAGAAATCTCCATAAACAAAGCACTTTGGAGCTAGAGTCTTCAATATGCGCGGTATGAGATTCTGCGGTGGTAGGATATGAGGGGACAATTAGACAGCGCAGTAGGCTCTACCTCGTATCTTCGTCCAAGTAGATCCAGCACAGGCAACCATCTAACTATGCAAGGAATTGATCTGAATTGTGGTAGGTTGATGGGGGGTTGAGTTCGTCTGCCAAGTGCTGCATGGATCTTGGACATTTGTGGATATCCATCAATAGGTCAGGCACCGAGTAGGTAGCTGATATCAGAAAAAGGGTGCCAAGACAATTTCGCTTTGTTAGCGGCCTATGCAGATAACTGCTTTAGGTATAAAAGTATTTTCTTGTATTTTTCCGGTGTCTATTGCTACTCTTATGAGAAATTCAATATTTGAAAACTATAATTGGCTTGATTACTATCAAAAAATCGATATTTAGATATTAGTACTAGTACTAGACTACTACTTTATGAGGCAAATATGGCAATAAATATGAAGTTTTTATAAGAGGAGTAATAGATAAAGGAAAAAGACTAAAAAATACCTTTATATCTAAAGAGTTGATTTATATAAGTCGCTATGGAAGTGAAATTATTCTTTCTAGAAATCGCTTGAATTGTATCCTTACTTTGTTAGTGAGCCTCAATGATATGGGGTAAACTTAGTATTCAGAATGTATGATATAATTATTAAAGTAGCATGATACAGAATGAGTTCCATTTCAACTCAGGAATGAATAATATAAAGATATTATTTCATATATGAGATTAGCAAGCTAGCATATGCATCCGGAGTCTCCTCTGAAGAGAGGCACTGGCTAAATGTTGAGCTGCCATGGGCGCGGTTGGGGCGGAAGCTGCCGGAGGGAGTAGCTGCTCTCCGGACTGAGAAGCTAGATAATATCAAGCACCGGAGGGGGAGACGGGAACTTTCTGCATTGCCTAGGCCACGCCCGGCAAAGCTATGGGTAGAGCTAGCTGCATCTACTCGCAAGGTATCCCCCCAGACATATCCTTTATTTCCCGTACCGTTCTCCATAAGAGTGAAGATAACACCTATGTAGGGAAAACGCTATAATGGCACATCACATATATATATAGGCTAGATCATCGAAGCCGGTCTGTCATACTTTTACGGAGGACTATATAGGCGGCGTCCTGCTGCCCGGTCAGTGCCTGCCTCATTTGCGTCATATGTGATAAAAGGGGGGAGGGGGTTCGTGAGGTGTGGGATATCGTTAAGTATCGTCGTAGCCGAAGGCGTGCACGCAGATAAATAATTAGACAAAAGACCAAAAAATAGTAATGACCGAAATGAAAGGAAAGATTATAAGAAGCCTGCGAACCCCGTAAAATCTAGTGGTTATACCACGGCTACGTGATCGTTTGTAGTACGTTTCGGCGTCAACAACTTCGGTCGTCGGGGGTCCTGCCATCCCTATATCTGTAGAAACTGATCATAAAAGCTGTAGCGAGGAGTAGGGGCCGGAAGGTTGATGATGAATGCGGATGCTTTGAGAAAATTACGATTGTGTTATAAATATTTTCTACTATTATCCTCCTTCTGTTATGAAACTTACACTTGGTCCAATGTTTGTTTTATCCAGCAGTATATACCAGATATCTTTAAATCACTACTCATGGGGCCGGTTTGAATCCGCTCAATAAACTATGGCGAGTGGTTGTTGTCGATCTGAGCGGCTTCAATCCGGCAGCGCGAGTACTACGGTCGAGAGTAACATTCACATGCTGTCTCGAATGTCTAAGAACCTCATTCCATGTTCCGTATGTATCAAACCCAAGCGATATATATGCCTTTTCAAAAACGAAAGCCTTGTAATCCAAAAATGAATCCGAAAAAAAAGAAGAAGGTGTTACAGCCGTGTCCTTCGGAAGTTAGTCTCGAGCGGCGAGAGCAGACCTACCTACTAATAGTGATTTAAATACCTTCCAAGAATGCAGTAATGCAATGGGATTCACCCCCTGCCCTCGTATGCATTAATGAATTAAACAAAAAAAAAACCTGTGTCCTCCTCCCACCGCCAAATTCAAGGGTTAGGGTTATATCCCTTCCTGCCAACGCCAACCCAAACCTCTCCCTCGCTTACCCTCTCCCAACAACTAAACAGCAGAGCCTCAACCACCGTCCCCCACGAGTAGCCCCTGAACAACTACGAACCCACTGCATTCGCGCGCACAATCAACGGTCCCACACCTCCTTCAACGCCCTGACTTTCCACGTGATCGACTTCAGCTAGATCAAGGACCTATCTCTGACCTCGGGATCGCCCGGAACGGCGTGTAGTCTGTTGGATAACGGAGGGAAGACTCAGGAGGAATACCATTGTCTGATGGCGGGTGAGAGTTGTGGGGTTTGGAGAATGAGGTTGAGAGGGCGGAAAAACGGTAAATTCTAGATAAGGTGAAGATGGAGAGGTTGCAGGAGCTCGAGGATGGGAGTGTGGAGGCAGGGCAGAGACTGAGGGAGGAGGGAGGGACTGCCGTGAGTTTGCATCAATTATCCGCTGCCATGTATCCTAACTATTTCCAGGACACTGCCAAATACTCGAGGAATCGCGCACCCCTTATCCACCATGAGGAGCAGTCCCCCCCACACCTCACCTACTTGGACAACTACTACGCTCCCCCCGTCCACCCTACAACTCCCTCTTCATCAAAACATACCACTCTCCCATGCCATCACAGGGACAGACCTTCACCATCGATCACACCGTTGAAGACGTCATCTATAACCAACTGCGCACCACCCCTACTTCCCCAAAATCCGAGGAGTACAGCCGAGCTCTAAAACATAATCGAGTCGCCGCCACGGCTGGCCACCTATGTTGCGATTCAGGAGTGTGTAACGGATGGGATAGAGGCCATTTGTGCTTGGAGGATCGCTTACTACAAACTGATATAGGAAATATATGTAAATATATATGAAGAGACCAAGCCTTGGAGAACTGTATTCAAGAACTTGGGGGGGTCACGCATGGAAATGAATCGAGTGATAACTGGTAGTTCAACCAATTCGTTTTGTGTCGGATAACGGCCCGCATCAGCTTTTGTAATGTTGTTTACCCCCTCCTCCTGGTCGGCCGCGTTCCAGGGGAAGTATTGCTGTTGCAGCTCAACCCTATGAACCCATACATTTATGCATGGTAAGCTAGACAGAACGAGTGAGAATTCATGATTTAATCATCTCATTTATCTACATATTACTGCAATGATATGTACGGTATTGCTCTGTGTATGGCAGAGGAAACGTAGCCAAAGAGCTCAACTTTAAACTGTTATAGATGGAAGCATTTAGTTGAGTATTGCTGGGAGCGTTAAATAGTAGTTAGCCGGTTCGGCGGTTGGGACCATATACAAGGATTTTAGATTTAGTGAGTGAACGGGTCCTCACCTATCAATACCCTATTTAGTTCACTCACTTAATGCCAGAGCCTTGTACTGAAGCGGAGTCTGCTACAAATAATTGATGATGCTTCCATCTGGGTTCCGGGGGGCGAGGTGGGGATGAGTGTTTAGTTAGGGCCCCCGAATCCTGAGCTCCTGTCGTCATCGTTAGAGTTAAGAACTCGCTTACCTGTGACACCCTGGGCTGCATAGACTCTTATCTGATTATCATGTATGTATGTGCTAGTTGATATGACAGGATACGTCTTTACTAAGAGATCTTATCTTTCTTATCAGATGAGCGATCTCCCCATACAAACCCAACCCCTCTAGAGTATCACCTGGGTCAGGATTCGTTCGTCAAGTGGCAATTACACATATACCGGCCCGACCCGTACATTAATGTCCAACTAACCGAATAAACTCCTATATCTCGTAAGGATAGCAAATATTCCCAGGAAAATTAAAATCCCCAAGAACTTTTCGTAAGGGGTAGCAGGGGACCCACTCGATTATCAGCTAGATTTGCTTGACGATTATAGTCTCCCTTTTGCCATAATGGGTCTATCGAGGCCCCGATGAATAGATTTGCCTCAAAAAATGTTGCGGCAACAGCAACAGTCATGACCTAAATTACCAATACGTAGAAAAATAGCAGAAGGAAAGATGATAGCAGTAGTTCATCTCTTAATGATCAGGCCATGAGAAACGGGAAAATATGATCGAGCGAGGAGGTGCGCATGTGTGTTCCGAGGATTATCGTGGTAGGTAAGGAAGGTCCGGAACTTGACATTTCTTACAGAACGCTTGTATGTATTACTTTCGTTGATGTCAACCTTTCAATACGGAAACCTTGGTGCTCGTAGAGGCTGACTTTCAGTCTTTATGCTGCATTAACATTAACAGTTTCCTGCCGGTGGTAAAATAGCTGCCATCGGTGGTGAAATAACCTACCACTGGTGAAATTCCCCTCCGGTGGACAATGTTCATATATACTAGAATTGAATAGCCCCTTTAATATGCCAAAAGGCCCGAGCCTTTATCCGTTTTAAGGGGGTAAATGTTGGTATAATTTCACCACCCGTGTTGAAATCTCTTTTGATAGTTTACCGCATCATACTGGACTCAGCTGACTGAAGTCAAGGTTTGATGTTCAAACCTAAGGTCATTTTTTAAAAGAATCATTCTCCATAGAGAGGAGGATATGCATCAGGCAGGCGCATTTTGAACTATTCATTCGATTCCGGATTCGTTTCCCTATAGTAATTTGATACATTTCCTCACTGGCACATAAGAATTAGGCATCAATGATGATTTATTTCCCGATTCCTTTCCATTGCTTGTAGGGACATGACATGGTACTAGTAGAGATATTCACAAGAAAGATCCACCTATCCTCGACCGGGAAAGAGTAACTATAAGTGCTTGTATACTCACTATAAACTCAAAGACTCAAAAAATAAAAATGGGAGAGTGTGGGCGAGTGATATTGGATGACGCTTCCCCGAGCACAATACGTTATCGATCTACCGCAGAAGGTTACCAAGGCCACCTACCAAACTTAGTACGTTGAACTTCACCCGAGTTAGGTACCCCTCCCCTCAATGGGCCGGTACACATGTTTAATTATTTACATGAATATTAAGGGTCTTTCATACACTTACTCAACCACGGCACCCTAAACATGAAAGTATCATAGTAATCATTTATATAATGAGAGGCAGTATATGAACAATAATAGTTACATTCAGATATGTAGGGTTAGAAATAAATAACAAGCCCAACTTGTTCGGCGCTCACTTTATCATCAAGCAATGAAACTAAACTAACAGCATGAATACTCGATTGAGTATCGTTCAATAGGAATACCATAAAACCAAAAACCCTATCTAGGTAGCTATGGCCATTCGTGTGTTCCACCCCTCCAGCTACCACCCATATCCAGGGGATTTTGAAAGGCTTTCAACTTTGATTACCAGGGGAGACAAACCATTAGTAAACTCAAGACCAAATAATCAATCACCATAATTTTCCTATTATGTACTTACCTAATTCAAGACCAAATAAAAGGAGTTATCGATAGCATTGAACCTAACGCCGGTAAGAGCTTTGCGCGCCAGCGGATAGGCCAAACCCAGGAATGGAAGGATGGGCTTGAGTTTGAAGCACTCGTTCTCGCAGTGATCGCCGTCCGATGGGCTGTTGCCTGGCAAAGGAAAGCATCTCCAAAATCCTCGTGTGACCTCCAGCAATTGCATAAGATATCGCCGAGTTATTAAAGTGGTCGGCGGTGTCGATCGTTGCACCTCCTCCTAATAATTCCTCCACCACGCCAACATGACCACCTTTGGAGGCAAGAGATAATGGTGTCGTTCCTCTGCGATCCACCGTGTTTATCTCCGCTCCATAGTCGAGAAGAAGTGCCACCATTGCTCTGTGTCCAGAACCGGCTGCGAGGGCCAACGGAGCATTTCCGTCGTCTGGGCGCCTGATTCCAATAGTCGCACCATTCTGCAAAAGGGCCTCCGCTACCGCTTGATATCCCGACGAGGCAGCCTGGTGAAGTGCGCTGTATCCGCACCCATCCGCGATGTCTAAGGATATGCGCATTCTGTGATGCGCTGGTATGAGTAATCTAACGACATCAAGCTTGTTATTTATTGCAGCGAGGTGTAGGGCGTTGCGGCCCTGGGCCTCTACCGCGTGGATGAGCGCCCCGTATTGAACGAGTAATCTCACCACCAGCACATGTCCCCCTATCGCAGCAGCATGCAACGCCCTGATCCCGTTCCCCTTTGGTGATAGCCATTCGAGGCTTACTCCAGACTCCAGGAGCACTTGTGTTGTTCTCGGGTGTCCTTCCGTCGCGGCACTGATAAGGGCCCACCCAGTTTCCTCGCAGTTATGCCTTTGCCCTCGGCGGGCAATGATTCCCCTGACTATCTCGGAGATACCTTTGCGGGCCGCCAAACCCAGGGCGGTCAGTCCGTTCCCATCTCTCGCGTCGAGGTTGACGACATAATCCAGTAGGACAAATGCAACGGAGTCGTATCCCTGATCGATGGCAATGTGGAGCAGTGTGGTTCTGTTATTCCACTGCCGTTGGTCTGCCGCCCCTGGTGTCTGTTGGAGGATTCCCCTCAGGGTCGATGGATCGTTCGCAAGAACCGCGTTGAGTGCCCCCTGGGGAGCATTGTTCGGGGTGGGCGGTGGCGCTTGATTCGGCGTTGAGGGAGATGGTCTCGGTAGTGAGATTGGAGGTGCTGGAGGTGCTGGAGGTGCTGGAGGTGCTGGAGGTGCTGGGGGTACTGGGAATTGTGCTGAAGCTTGTCCTTGCGCTGGTGCTGGTTGTGCTGGTGTTGGTGTTGGGGTCGCGGAGGTGGGGGTGGCTAGTGGTTGTGGCTGTGGCTGTGGCTGTGGCTGTGGCTGTGGCTGTGGCTGCGAGTGGCTTGGTATTAATCCGGATCCAGTGACCTTCTTGGTGAGATCAATCTCCCTTAAAAAGTCCAAAAGGCTGAGGTATGACCTCTCTTGGTCGTGCTGAAACTTGACCATTTCGGAGTGGTCTCCATCCGTAATGTGGACTTGCTCGGCCCCGCCTGGGAGCCGGAGAATGGCCGAATCTCGGTCAACTCTCATTCTGGGATCACCAGAAGCTTTCGAAACGCCGTCTGGACCCTTTTAGAAGCGTATTAGACATGTTAAAACCTATAAACGTAGAATATATATACGATCGAGACACTATATATATATAGCTAGTCCACCGGGACAAATCAAACTCACTGTTACCACTGTCTTAGTTGCCTTGACCTCGAAAAATGTAATAATCTTGATGTTATCGCAGCAGCTGACGAATTTAGGTAACTCCTCCCTCAGCCGTGAGCTTCCAGAGTTGAGAGCGTCGAGAAGGTGCTGCCTTGGGGAGCCCTCCTTGAGCATACCCTGCAGGTCATCTAGGTAAAGACCTTGATGTGGTGTTCCAAAAAATGCGATCGCCCGTGTACTCTCAAAAATATCCTTCCAGCCAGAAATGTCGTTTTTATCCTTGTTCGCTTCAACAATCGCCTAGTAGGGGTCTAGTTAGATCCTCTCCATAATCACAATCGACATTGATGATGTTAGATAAACTACATGAAGTGTGAGAATGTAGAACCACCTGAGCGATAATGACTCCACCGAAGCTATGTCCGATAAAAATGATAGGCCTTGCCCTTGCCTAGAGCGTAGAAAGAAAGGGGATAACAGAATTAGCCCTCCCTCCCCCAAGATTTCTGATGATCACACGGTAACAATCAGAGCCTGCTTACCTCCGGTGTTCTTCTAGCTTTTTTCAACTCTCCCAACAACGTCGAAGCATAGTCGGAGATTTCATAGTTGGAATCATCGGTTAATTTTGTATTGCATCCAAATATCATTGTTCTACATGAAGAAAGGTCTTTGGAAAGAAAATCCCGGAGCCACATACTCTGGCCACCTTTGCTCCGCCATGAGCCATATGCGTGCCCATTCAACCCGGAAACTGCCACAATACTAGATGCGTTGATGAGCGGCATATCTAAATTGCAATCAGGGAATTAGAAAAGGTCGAGAACTTACTCTGCCGTGATCGGTAGTGGCTTCGGCTCGTATAGCTGTGTCAACTCATAGAACTCCTTATCAATGATCAACCGAACCATGTTCGGACGATTATAATCGATTACCACAGAGTCCTTTCGTCCTTCAGAGCCTAGTTTCTCCAGAGCTGGAGGAGTATCAAAGAACTTGATTAATGCTACCATTTCTGTATCTCTGTAGGGCGACGGGACAATGGCACATGCATTGCGATCAATCCTGCCCCTTGGATATGCTTCCGCAAGTGTGATTATGATCTTTGCGAGATTGGCACCCAGAGAAAGTCCTCTCACTCGAAACACCTGACTTGTATTTGACATGGTGGAAATTAGCTTAATATGGGTCTGATGTTAGAGATAGCCTTCGAGAGATCTGCTTGGGGCTTTTAAGTAAAACTGAGTTAGGTTCAGGCAGCTGCCAGCAACCACAAGGAATAAGAGGACTTCTCAGTTTTGGGGTGGAGGGTTAAGGATCAACAGTAATTCGAGGGTGGGCGCCAACATATATTGTACATATATCCACACAGATCGGATGACCTTATAATCAGTTGCCCTATGGTTAGAACGAGCTGTAATAATGGAGTAGGTTGGACTGAACGTCTAGTCCTTGTGCGAAGAGAGCTGCGCTTGTTCTAGATTAATATGATGGACCGAACTTAAGTCAAAAGGATGTAACATTGGTACGACTGCAAATTTGATATGGAGGTGGGGTCGGGTTGTCGGATTCAACCACATGCACAAGGTTATTGGTGGACCCTACCATAAAGGTAATATGTCGCTGAGCTACTTAGGATGTTCTTGAACCGACGGAACAATTCGAAATCAAGTTGGTAAATTTCAGCTGGAAACTGCTTTTTCGCTCAGGTAGGTGAGAGTAGAGTATATTCTCCTCCCTCACCAGACGAGTTTACCACCTATCGAGCCTTAGGTAAGTATTTCACACGCAAAAAATGGCCACTAAAGCTGTAGCCAAGAGATATTCGGGTGGGCAAAAGTGGGGTTGCGACCGTGCAGCCACCAGCCCTCCCAAACTTGCCCCGCTTCAACCACCACGAAAAAATGCAAAAAGACCTTGATGGCAAAAATGATCCCCGAGACTACAGGTTAGGAAAGAGTTCAGATCATCAAGCTGCATGCCAATGATTCACGTATCGTGAGATCAAAGTCCCCCATTGATACAACAGTAACGTGCCCATAGTCTGGACCAAACTTGTGATTCTAACTTGTAACAAGAGAAATCCAGATCAACAGAGTGTACCGCGGGAGTCCTTAAAGTGAAAAATAATCACAATTTCAAAATTACTGGCCACCACGCCCAAAAAGTTGGAAATATATGTAATTGATATAGATAGACTTGTCTAATAGTACTCTGGTGTTGGAGTAAGAACCAGAACATAAAGTAGGGTTATTTTATATGGCAGAGCGGCGCCAGCCACTCCATACAAATAATCCCTGTATCGTCACTTGCATGTTCGGCCGAGTACGTCAAAACTAAAAAAATTGACTGGGCCTAGGTTTGATGGTGCGGCACCGGAGTATTGAGCTCGTTGCGTCACTTTAAGGATCCCCGGGTTACATGCCTATCCTCCTAAAATATAACTTCCCTCGCAATATCTCGGCTGTCTGGTAGAGTAGTAGCTTTAGGCACTAATATATATTTAATAGAAATTATTCCAATTACTACTGGCGACGATATTGGTACATATCGCGCCATTTATCGACTGGTTGGATACCGAGGCTTGATTGTATGTGGTAGAGTATAGTGGTAGTCTTGACTCCCGCTCACAGCATGCACCCCTGCCTAGCTAATCTGAACCCTTTGAGGACACCCCACCAGAAAGCCTCCAAGTTTAGGTGATCGACAGGACCCCCCCTCCCCCCCCGGACAAAAAGATAAGGATACAGTGGGGCGACGCATAGATCTACTCTACACCCCAACTAGACTAGAGGCCAAAATATAAACGTATCTGATAAGTTGCCAGGCCGAATTATTGCAACAAACAGCGCAATGAATTAAAATATTGTAACATATTGTCATGCATGCGAAACGCTACCACATGGACTGTCTGGGAGTTACATTCATCGCGTTGCTATAAAGGGTTTTTTGAGTGCCTCTGATTGAAATTTGGCCTGACGGTTTAGCAGTAGTTACGTCTCATCCTTTCTATTTTCATTAAAAACTACTAGTCACCTTGTAGGCATAACCGGAAGGTTTAGTATTGTATTTTTGTTCTACTGGAAATACATCCGTTCTTACCAAGGCCAATCACAACTAAGACCCTAACAATCACAGTCGATCCAAACCCGGTCCTACATATAAGTGCCGACGCGCAGATACACCTCCGAAAGACCCCAATCCCTAGCTACGAAATACATATGAGGAACTACCATATCGCATATCTTTACCCGGAGATAACTAAGCTAATGTTGTGAGAGGTCTCAATCAAAATCACCGAACTGATTTAAAATTAGTTTAAAATCAAACGATCAAGAGAAGACTGGCTTACGTCTGAGGTGAACTCCATCCTGCCTGCCTCAACAGCAAGACTTCCATTATCTTCGATGGCTTGGGCAGTGGACAGTGCTGCGTTTTTCCCCCCTTCCTCAATTGCTGCTTGAGATTGAATGACTAGCCCCGCTGGGATGTATGTAATCTCAGCTGCGATTGTCTCAGCCCGCTCCTGTAACTGTCCTGATACCTTATCTTGTTTCTAGTAGAAAGTTAATTGAGTCCAAGAATAAACATGGGGAGATATTTGATCCTACCTCCTTTACCATTTGGCGCAGCTTTTCATTCACGTCTGCCGCATACTCCTCTAGGACTCTATTTTTCTCAATGATGACGCTCTGCGGCTGTTCACCGATGCTAGCTTTACTCAATTCATCGCACATTCGTAATCCCGGCATGACATAGTCCCTAGAGACTTGGGTGTACATGTTGGCGATATTTTGGATTATTGAAAAGTAAGCCCGAACCATAAGACAGGCACTGTAGATGTTCTTTTAAACCGAAATTATATTAGCCAATCTGCATCACACAGGAACTTTAAATCCAGATATTTTACTTTTCTTTGAAAGTCTGCGAAAGATGTTGTACCGGCGGTCATCATGTGATCTTTTGCAATTATTGGCTTCGTCCACAAAGTTCGTGACATGCATTTCGATCACATACTCGACCATAGTGGAGATAGCTTTGAAGAATCGGACGAGATCCGTTATATTACCCTTCAAGTCACTAAGTACCCCCATACATTGCACCAGGATCTTCTTGACGTCGGCCTTGCTATACCTATCAGTAATGGTACCTGTACTTGATAGTTCCATAGAGACCTACAAGTGTTGCCCTTTCGATGTGGAGCTTTTTCAGCTCTTTTTGGATTTGTCCAAGCTCAGCTTGAATCCCATAGAGCCGCTGATTTGCTTGATCGTAGGACTTTTGCGTGTTCAAGTAGGCTGACTCCATAATTTTCAATCTTTCAGTTACATTGGCGAGTATCGTGTTCGCTGTTGTAGTAAGTATCTTTCACAAAGGGTAGGGGCTCAGCGAGTGAACGTACCAGCGGCAGGGTTCAGGTTTTGTGGGGGTCTGGTGCTCTTGGCAGACTATTATGTCGTGTGGTAAATATAAAACGTTTTTTGATTAAGTCCACTGTATGAAGAAAGAGTATGCACATACCATATTAGTTGAATTACCCGGGAATGATGCTGCTGTGGATTCAAGAGAGAGCACCATGCCCTTGATTTTCTTGACTTTAGCGCGCCACTTTTGGACCTCGGGTGAATCAGCCGCCGGTTTGTCGGAGCTAATCTGGGTCGGCTTCTCGGCGATCTCCTTGATCCCGTTCAGAATCTATGATAACCGTTAGCAGGCTCATCTAGGCCTAGGAGAGGCGGTCAGACTTTTACAGCGCGTTCAATAACATATTTGAGCGTAGTACTGGCCTCCCCCTTGGTAAATGTGCCATGTCGCTGGAGGTGGGTTAGGTTTCCAAGGAGGAATGTCAGGCCACTTTCACCAGTCGTCGCTGTCAAGTCCCAATCAACCCCGCCACCAATGCCGTTTGTAAGTAAAGCAGTAAGACCGGTCATGAGATTAGAGACTTGACCAGCTATTGCGAAAGCGGGATCATTGAAATCGACATTTCCTTCACTGCCTTTCAACGTACTCTCAAAGCCTGAGCCATGTCTCCCTCCGCACTCGCGTCTGGATTGGCGTGGTTGCGTCATGGCATTTACTACCTGACTCATTCCTGTGGTAATGGTCCTGTGATAAGAGTCTACCGTGCCGATTACGAGGCTTGCCCAAGCTATAGATAAAATATGCTTAGTTTCTGATATTCGAAGTCAAGAACTGGGTGACATTGGGAGAAGCATAGGTGATTTATTAGTACTATAGGTTGCTTACGTCCAGGGCAGTTGGTAGCCGCATTCTTAAATGCACTGTTTGCCGCTTCCAACTGTCGTTTCATCAATACCGCTGCCTCTTCAGCCCGCCTCTCTGTTTCTTTTGTCAAGTCGTAGCTGAGCTCTTCCTGTGCAATTTTCACAATATTTCTAACCTGCTTTTTGTCTGTCAATTCGTCTTTGTAAACGCTGACCTGGTGTAGCTCCATGACAAGCTCTAACCAATTAGTGAATGCTGATTCGGTATCTTTCGTGTATTGACTGCAGTTATCACAGCCGCTTTTCAGAAGGGAGAGTTTCGATTGCAGGCTTCTAGCAGCTGCTGGATGTGGAAGATTGCCGATGCATTCAACAATTTGGTTCATCTATGTAGGTTAGCAATTGAACAGGCCATACGTCTTACAATATTCAGACTCACCAGTTGTGAAAGACTGGCGGATGTAGCGGACACCATCGACATCTTTGATTCCGAATTGATAAATGCCATGCGACCAGTGTCGGAAACCTGGATGAGGCTTGCCTTGAGCGTGGGGTAACTAGAGGGGGCCCTAAAATTTAGAGACTATAGTATACAACCCCCCTTTCAAACAAGAAAGGTCCATACCGAAGATATTTGAAGCCATCTTTTGGAGCCGCATCATCAAGTGATATAGTAGATTTTGCAGAGCTAGCAGCTAAATAGCAATACCCCATCAAAGACAACGAGAGTGGGGCGGCCGACAGAATTTCTGCCCAGTCGTATTTGAAGAGGAGAGAGTTCTTAACATCCTTCATGAAGGTAATGGCTGGGTTCTTTTCCCCGCTCATAAGTTTTCTTTTGCTCTCCCTGTCTTCAATTTCGGCGAGGCATTGCGTTGAATCGTAGGTGGTGACTTCCATACTTTGAGGAGCGATAGAACTGTGTCGTGGATCAAAAATGAAAGTAGATAGATGTTAAAGCACTTCTCGGGTTTTCTCTAAGAGATTCATTAAGATGGTTTTGTACTTGAAATACTAAGCTAGAAGGCGGGGGTGGGGGGGGGGGCAATCCGAAGTGCGCAGAGAAGAGCGCTCGAGCGCCGAGTATGAGATTGGATCGTTGGTTCGATTCGTTGCATGATATCCACTGTATGGGCTGCAACATACAGATACATATTCACCCACAGAGCTAACAAGGCGGGCGTGACATAAAAGCACAACAAATATACACTTTATTACTTTACATATGGCGCGGCGCATCTTAAAGGTGACAGCAAACTCCATCGCTAATAACTTCTTAACAAGGCAGGATATCAAAAATCTGTCTGATAGAAGTGCAGACCTAGTAATTGTGAACACTTCTATCAGACAGATTTTTGATATTTTACTTTGGTAAAAAGTTATTAAAGGTTGAATTTGCCTGTTTTTGTGTGTAAAAATCGCCAAGACCTGGTGAAATGGAACAGTATTATACCCATTTTATACCTCTACACTACAGACCTGCAGCCAAGATTTAGTTTTCAGCCATAACATGGCTGGAATATAACTCTCTGATTGGTTTATGAGCAGTTGGAGTGGCCAAGATTGTCCCAGCTGAGATACTGGCATGTCACCTTTAAGATGCGCCGCGCCATATATGGGATACACCATGATCTAACTGATGGTAAATCTATCTAAGGAATGCCTACCTGTTTGCTCCCTGGTTGACCCATTGGGTAGAAACCCCGACAGGCAGGCCCACCAACGTGTACTCTACATATTCTCGTAGGAAAAACTCTGTTTTATAGGCTGATACTACATATCATAGACCTGAGTAGAAACGTACATATACCCAGATTCTGATTTTACCCTTTCAGAGAAGGTATGTACATCAGCCTTTGACGAGCTCCGCAGTGGAACGGGGGTTACCGAAACTCGTCGGTCGAATTTAAACCGTACGTGTATTGTACAATTGACTTCCGGCAAGAACGTATCGACATTTATTGCAACTTCTTGTATGTACCTACTAGTATGCTCTCTCAATAGAAAAGTGGATAGCGATAGACCTCCATGTGAGGCGGGAGGGAGTCTATCCCTTAAGCTGTCAATGCTGACCCCCCTATAATAAAGGAATTAAATTTGTATGGGAGATCTCTTATTCGATAAGGGAGATAACAGGATCTGTTAGTAAAGCCACACAAAATTTGCTTCTTCTTGGGGGATCAGCGTTTTACTGACAGACTAAGGGATAGATAGCATATTTTTATCTGACATGCGACGGTGAGCCCTGTTCCAGTTCCAGTTCCAGGTATACTTTGTAGATAGGTTTTGAGCCGCAGGGTGCCGGAAACAGCACCGTAGAGAGTTTGCGATGCAGACCTAGGTCGCCGCCAAGTGTAAATTTTTGGGAAACAGGGCGGGTTTGAGGCCGCGCTAGAGTAGTGTTCAGGTGCAGCAGGAGACTGTAACCGGCTGGAAAACTCGCTTTCATTCACCCCTGCTTCACACTCCAATTTGCGTTTTTTTTTTTGAGCCTAGGAAGAGATGAATTGTTCACCATCACCTAAGGTTTATCACGCTATTTTTTCAATTTTATCCTCCACAGTCTTGGTGTGTCTTTACGGGTGGAGATATCTAGTCTCCAAATCGACCTTTTAGAACCTCCAGGAGATGAGGTTTGCATGTACATCAAGGAAGGCGTTTTCTCGGCATGACCGTGATTAAGTGTGACAGTGCAGCGACCTAGGTCTGCATCGCAAACTCTCATTTGCACAAATAGAACTGACCCTATTCTGGTTATCTGCTTTTCGAAAGATGAGATCGGCACCAATCAGGTTACCGTAAGATGGAGCTGGCCTCATTTGCGCAAAGTCCCTATTCAACTAAGCGGGCTTGGGCTTTGGTTATGTTCTGCATTTGTTGCGCCGCAACAGGGATATATTGACCAACCAGAGGTACATAGTATTTGAACGTCAATATGCAGGCCCTCATTTTGGTGAAGAATATCCCTGCTGCAGCGCAACGAATAGGTAACTCGAGATTTTGCGGTGCTCGAGTATATCTGAGCTGTAGCTAAAATATATACCCTATAGGTTTTGGTATAGCCTCTGGTGGAATCATTGTAGAACAGGGTCTTTAAACAGGGCTTACGTGTAAGTTGGCCCACCCAATAGAATTCTTGCCAGCCTCTAAGTAAAACTCTACTCTAGTAGAGTACGGCGATAGGAATGATCAATGGACAAACTGGGGTGTTAAAATTGTATGGAGAAATATCTATGCACCATATAGCTGCTTTTTCCATAGATCATTCCTATTGCTGTAGAAGAAAATGCGGAAATGACGGTACCGGACAAGGGTTCTTGGGCTGGCAATATCGCTAGAGGCAAGAGCCAGATCGGGGGTCTTACGTTTCCCAATCTCTTCCACCAGAGACCGCCGCGTAAAGGTGATCACAACTCGAGTGTAATAGGCTGAAAAGTCTCCTGCGCCATCTCGGTAAAAGAGTCACATGCGGGATCATCAGTACCTCCATGTTGTCCTAATATTATCTAGCATCACAGACCTGGAGTTTAGCAAAAAAATAATAGAAACAAGGTGTGGAATATGCTCGGGGCTGAGAGTCGACGCCCGCAGATCTGGAAATGTGGCATCTATGGCTAGGCCAATCGTAGAAAACCAGATATAGTTCCAATTTCCCTCAGCCCTAGTGCTTCTGTTGGGATGCTATATCGCGATAAAATATAGGGGTTCAGGTTGTTGATCCCTTCGTCTGTCATTGGGATGCTGCCCCCCCCCCCCCAGAAAAACAAATCTTGTATGGCTTTACCAACAGATCTCGTTATCCATACAAATATAATTCCCCTGTTGGAGGGTGGCAGCAATTGACAGACGAAGGTATAATCTCAAGGAAAGTAGCTTACGGAAGGCTTAACCTCCTGATTCCTATACACCCCTAATTTACCACCCATCAAAGTTTCATCACCTTATATTCCCTTCCCTAGGGCTCGTGATATCATCCTGGAATCTTGGAGCCCTTTCCTAAGTAGCTTCTGGACCCTGAACATCGATAAACATGACTTTAGACGACCCCCGTAAAAGAAAGGGTAGGGAAGTACTTTGCGATATAAAAATCATGGTTATCCGGACTAATTAATAATAGATGAGGTTAATCGCACTGAGAACGAGCATAGCAGAGAGGTTGACACGCAGCTTGAAAGAGTTGGGCGCATTAGGCTTAGGAACAAAGGGATCCACGAACGATACGAGGTAAATATCAAGGCTAATCTCGTCGCCGCATTTCAAAAACTAGAAACCGTTACAGCGAAGGTACAAGAAGAAGGAAACGCCGACTGGACAGAACTCAATTTACCAATCCATCAGGATATCTGCTCCGTTCGAAAGGAATTCGAAAAAGCCCGAACCGCCGCACTGGACGCACTTCGCGAAATCTCCGACAAATCACAGGAGGCGTGCTACGAGGAGGAGAAGATTAAGCTGCTATCCGTAAAATACAATAAATATGTGAAGGTTCTGGCAACCGAGTTGGAAACGGTCCACAAACTGGAAGATAGGCGATGGGAGGATACGACGGCGGCACGTCAGACGCTCACATGGTGGAACAAGGAGGTAATCCGCCTGGAACGGCAACTCAATAGTATTGTGAGTTCAATTTAGTCGTCTTGGTTTTATGGCAGTAATTAACGTTTCTTTTCAAGGGTTGGTTTTGGAGACTTATAATGAGTACCAGAGAGTTAAGACGGCAGATAAAGATAGGGCGAGGCTCTGAGGCGCGGTCAAGCAGAGAACATGAACGAAATTCCTGGCAATACCTCTACATGCGAGGACTCCGCGTGCGGGAAGAAGAGGTTCTAGCTTCTATAAGAGAAAGAATAAATCTTATCGGGAAGGCATGGGAAGAAGCCTGTGCGGATGAGAATGCACTCATAAATCTCAAAATGGGACTTACAGAAATCTGTTCCGATATATCGAGATTGGAGGTCTATGTCATAAAACCATCTATAGCCTTTGGCCGTCTTGACTTCTTAAAGTGCGTTTTGCAATTGCTTGAGTCAGAGAGTATGTCTCGTGTGGGGGCTTATACCGATATACAAAATGCGAAGCGTGCTATCACATCCTTGTGTGGGGAGGGACTAGAATCTGAGTGGGATGGGTCAATTTATGACCTCGACGATATAGATGATGAAGACCTCAACGGGAGTGTTAGCAAGGTTGGAGCCGTAGGGAATATTGAGGATGCTTTGAGTATTCAGGTTACGGGAAATTCCTGGATTCGAGATGTTCAGACGTCCTGCACTTGCCCTTTGTGTAGGTAGAAAAAAGAACTGAGCTTGTCGGTGTTGGAGATGATAAATATTAGAAGTTTATACATTAATCAGATACGTCTAAGAATAATCAAATTCTAAAAATCATACTTGAGCTTTGTTCTAAAAACTTGGGTTCTGTGAATTATAAGTCAATACCAGTTTATGGATGGTCTGTTCTTCCATCGATTTATTTCCTTTCCATATATATATATGAGGATTGTTTGGAGCTCGAGAGTTTGTAAAGGCCATAATTAAGCCATGTCTCGAAACCAGGGTCTAGTTAGAGCTGAACTGGCCTTGGCCAAGGGAGGGGGGGGGGGAATCTGTAAGGTTTCCAGGGTTAGGGTTAGAAGAACTTCAACAAACAACAGACAGGTACGCCTCCCTTCCCCCCACAACACCGCCATCCTTAGGCAATGCGTTCAATACTAAGCCACAGGCTTTGCGCTCTTTTGTGGGTATGTACACGGTAGCAGTCGTGTGCATCAGGACTTTACACTGTAGACTAAGGAACACCCCCCCCTCTCCGTCCCGCGCTGTCCCGCTGCATTTATGCACCGTATTATCGTCTAGGCATGTGCTAATTAGTTAATTAGATACTGAATCTAGCGAGTCTACTAGGTCGACACCTGATCCAGCACCTAAATATGGGGCGATTCGGCACCTAGTATCACGGATAGGTCGCGCCCATCCTGTCTTACGCCAAGACGATTCCGGAGCAGGACTAACAGAACGGGTTCAGGATGACTTGGGATACGCCAGGGTCGGAGAGAGCACAGGACGGACTCTGCTACCCGCGGAACGAATCAGGATTTGCACCGGGAATGTATCATGAAGCTACCTATTTGCCTATAAGTTCATATTTCATCGTAAGTGCACCAAAATCCCATGCGTTGTATCAATATTTACCAGCCTCACTGCACCTTGTCTTGTTCACGAGCGTCCCAGAGGTATAACATTCTATGCACCAGCAAATATGTTTTCATTTGTATATAGAAAATTGTGTGTAAGTACTTGGCTCAAAATATTAAAAAAATACTTCTACGAGAGTCGAACTCAAATTATTGCAATTGCGGTCGACTATTCAATAATGGATCAATTATGTCATCACTTGATAAAATATTATCTATATCTTGATTGTATCAAGCTATTATCCATTATTCCGCAGCAACAAAAATCCACCAAGTTCAAAATTTACAGGGATATCAAATACCTTTCACAACAGGATGTTTGGGTCTAGATCTTTCAACTTTCTCGACCACACCCCCGATGACTTTTTAGATGTCTTTCATCCACTTTTCATACTCCGTTTTCTTTGGTGCCTGTTACGAAAATTTCTCTTGCATATTTTTGCCTGTAAGGATACATTGACAGGTGTACATTTACTTACTGAATAAGTAAGTATATATCCATTACCGACATCGACTTTGTGATAGTATTAGTTTAAAGAAGCAATAATAATGTATTATCAGATATAAAAGAATAGAGACAGAGAGAGAGACGTTAACCTCTACTGCCACTACCTAAAGCGCAAACAAGGGATTCGCATCCTCCAAGCCTCCCCCCTCACCAACCCAATAACTGGAAGAACAAGCCCCTCTTTCCCGACAATCACCGCAGAAAGAGTCTACTCCCACGCCGCCCTCCTAAAAGGCAGACCCAACCCCCCCAAAAAGTGGAACTCCAACGCATCCAAAGGAGTCCCCCACCTCCCCATCGAGCTCCTCTGCTCACTCATCCGCTCCCTCATAGACGAAGGAGTCCCCCCACAGCAGATGGCAAGAGCAGCCAAACAACATCTACTCGCAAGCTGGCAAGCGTCATACCCTCCCCCAGACTACTACAACCACCCCCTCACACTCAAACGCCTCCCCTTCACAAACCTCCACAAATTTGCTGCTACCCGAATCCACCAGATGAGGGCCAACAAAAGCTACCTCCGCGCCCAAAAATCATGGATCAACGAACACCTCACCTCCCTATGCCAGAAATGTGGAAAGGGAGACGAAACACCCCAACACGCAATACTTACCTGCACCGCCACAGCCAAACACCGTCACCCCCTACTAAACCAAGTCTCCTCCCTGGAAGAAGTATGGCACGACCAAACCCTCACTTGGGCCCTCAGCATCACCATCACCTCCGCCAAAATCAATTTCCCCAGAAAGGAAATCACATCCCCTCTCCAAACAGGTTCAGCGGAATCATCCTCCCTCAGCTCCGTCTCCACCATATCGACTGGGAACCCATAAATGGCCCCACCCACCTCCCCCCACATACGATGAAAAGCCCCACAGTTGGCATTCGGGCCTCCGGCCCTCACGTTAGCCGTCTCCTTTGTTTGTTGTTTTATGTTTTGTGTTTTCAGGGGACGCGTTTTAGCTTTAGTTGGGGATAGGTCTCTTTACGCCATAGTTTATACTGCATGCGAACTTTCTGTACCTAGAAACATGAATAGATATGATTTAAAAAAAAAAAAGAGAGAGAGACGTTATACTGCTTAGAGGTACAAAGACTTATTGCAAAAAACATAAGAGGAAATAAACAAAGGACAAAAGGACGGACTCAACTACAAATCTATGAAAGTAGTTAGATTTAAAACGGGATACGAGCACGCAAGCCCGCGATTCAACATGGGTGGGAGGTAAGACTAAGCGACACTAGGAAATCCTCCCCCGATAGATCTACTCTAGATAGAGCCAGATACTCCTCCGAGCCGGATAATTATCCAAACAGGGCATCGCGAAGCGGCGTGGTCTTCCGATAGTATGTACTACGGGGGTAGGGGTAAGTCTGGCAGCATCGCTTGCTAAAGGTGTCGCCAGACTTAGCCCTACCCTCGTAGTACTCGTTTACCACGAAAAAGAAATCAGAAGATGCAGGTGATGAGAGATCATCATATGTAGGCGTTACTTTCACGTGATAGATATTAGATTGGCGCTGATCTAGTTATGCTTAATTCCGCGTCCTACCCCCCCTCCCCACCCTTATGATGCAACGCAACGTAGCATGCCAAACTGCAGGGGTGAGATAATAAGCATGATTGGCGCGTGTGGGGCGGTATGAAAAGCTTGTTTTAACCCTGCTCGGTACCTGATTCACCACTCCCTACTTTTTGGCCTGGCGAGTTTTGCGCAATTTTCGCTCTCTCCGACTAAATAGACGTACAAGCTGAGTTAAAAATTTGATTACCGACTGTACCGGGGGGTTGAGGGAAAGTACGAAGAGAATCTTTCTGTAAAATAGGGGTGTTTATCTAATTAGATTCTCGGTATTTATGGTGAACACCCGGTACAAAAAACTATGCACTAGCGCCTAAACCCCGGCCCCAAAGACAATCCGGGTAAGCAGAGCAGTCTCTAGAAGACATACCGTAGATACTCGAAAAATTCCCTAGCACCGTTTGCACCAAAAAGTACTTCGGGGGTAGGGGTAAGTCTGTCAACAGTTGGTGGTGGTGGCAACATACAAACTGTTGACAGACTTACCCCTACCCCCGAAGTACAGCTATGGGTAAAAGTTTTGTAGAAACAGGCGTGTAAAAACAAGGTTTGTATGGCCGGTTAGGCCAATAGGACTCCTCCCATAGTTCTACTCTACTCCAGGGTCCGGGGTAAGTGAGTAGAAAGTGGCGGTGTGGCTAAAGCTATAGTTTTCCTATTTTGCTCGTGAATATGAACCGCCACGTTCCACTCACTTACCCTGGACCCCGTAGTACTCGCCTATAGAATATAGAACTACTTGCTGCGAGAATAAGTTTCTGCCACCACCTTTCTGTTGCAACCGCACAAATTTGGCGGAAAGTTATTCTCGCCGCAAGTAGAAAATGCGAGTAATAGAGTAGGGATTATTTGTACGGGGTGGCGATCTGCCATACAAAATAAAATCTCCCTTTGCATTTTCTGGTTCTAATTCCTGTAGGGGACGCCTTCAACGTGACATTGGTTTTTGACGATCAATTTCCCAATCGGTAAATTATTTAATCATTTGACGGTTGTAACTTGCCAAGAGCAGCGTCTTGGCGCTCTTAAAGGAGAACTTCCACCCAATCCAGATAAAACCCTTACTAATCAGGTAATTTATCAAGCAATTATGGGAGTGACATTGGTTGGGTTCCCCCACCAATAACCCAACTTTTACAAAATCAATAGCTCCAGCACAACAAGAGATAAAAATAACCCGGCCCTGTCACGTTGTAGGGAAGAAGCAGGATAAGAAACTTTAGGCCAACCATCAATTTTGATGCTTCCATGTTAATCCCCATGCAAAAATGGGTTCGAAACTGCTAATTCCGGGAACCGTTTTGCTTGGTGGCAAATAGCATTTTTCGAGATTGATCGTTGGCCGAAAGCTTCTATTATCGAATAGCAGAGAAAAAAAATATTAGGGTGTGGTTGGGGAAAGTCGTTAGCGGTTGAAGTTGACCCCCCGAAACCACTCGGATTCAAGGTGTCCCCCCACCATACCACTCCCGTTATCACAACCTACCTTGTCGTCCCACGCATGCGGTCTTCTACACGTAAACAATTCCTCGTGGATGATACTAGTCCGAATACTTTTTATGCGGTCTTTGGCAATGATGAGAGGAGACCATGCAGCTTGCTTTGGTATTCATTATTCAGGTCGGGTAATTAGAATTAGAACCTGAAAATGACTTTTGATGGTACCAGGGTCTGATTCGCAACTAGTAAAAAGCCACGCAAAATTGGGCCTGTGCCTTGCAGCTTGCATTTTCAGCTTCTTTACCTAAGTAATTAGGTGATACATGCACCAACTCCAATAGGTGATGGCCTATCAATAAGAAAGATAACAATACCTAAACGCTCTATTTTCTATTATTCCTCGCCCCTCGTGTGGGTCTAAGTTCACCCATAAGATATAGATGCGGGGGTCTAAGCGAGCGCTAGTCTAAACGTAGAACATAAGGTAGTAATGTAGCTCTAAAGAAATAGGTATATTGGATGTGCTGTATGTACCTACTCTATATCATTCGTTGCAAGGTGTATCGGCTCCTCCTCCCAAACATCTTGCCTTGTAATAATATAATTTGCAAATCTGTCTCACTTGGTGCATGGGTACTAAGTTCTTTAGAAGATGGGCCTGTCGAGCCTTCCTCCCCAATCCATATGCCCGCACAGCTGCAATTAGTAGGGCATTCTACAGGGATTATAGGCGCTGCAACCTAGATAATCGCTCTACTCTAACTGCGCGTACTCGACGATCCAGGCCCGAATGGCATATAAATGACAGGTCATGCAATGATGTAGGACCAGCTGCTGGGCGTGATTGATCCGATTCTCGGCCTTCTTACCGAATTGGGGGGATGATGGGTATCCTTCGTCTGTCAGTAAAATGCTACCCCCCCAAGAAAAAACAAATCTAGTGTGGCTTTACTAACAGATCTCGT
This sequence comes from Morchella rufobrunnea, assembly GCA_024713595.1. Taxonomy (NCBI): domain Eukaryota; kingdom Fungi; phylum Ascomycota; class Pezizomycetes; order Pezizales; family Morchellaceae; genus Morchella; species Morchella rufobrunnea. The sequence goes on from JAMGYT010000025.1 coordinate 1,285,233, forward strand.
TATCCATCCATACAAATATAATTCTCCTGTTATAGGGGGGCAGCAATTGACTAGCGAAGGGATAATAAGCGGTTAGCTATCGTATGTCTTGGATGCATAACGGGTTTGGGTCTGCGAACTACGTGGCATATTTTGGTACCGTACGTGTAGATAAAAATTTCCCACCAAAAAAACAACACTTTGAGTACCTACAGCTATGGGTATGATTATTGTACTACAGGGTGGCGGTTCATATTCACGAGCAAAACAGGAAAACTGTAGTTTCAGCCACACCGCCACGTTCTACTCACTTACCCCGGACCCTGGTGTACAACCCTTTTACCTTTCCACTCTGTTGGTCTTTATGCTTCTTGGCCGACCCCCCCCCGGAATTGTTGAGTGAAATTTGGTGGTTCGGGTACAACAGGGATCACCGTGCTGGGTGCTCCTAGAGACCTGTGCGAGGCTTATTTCTCTTTCGCGTGCATGCCCCCGAACATAGTTTTGACCACACTCCCTAGCCCATGATATCTTCTCAGACAAATCAAACCCTGTCTACTGATATCTCATTCCTAACAGCCCAGGAATGGAATATTATAGACCAGCGACTTTGACTTGAGGCCGATTTTTCTTAGTAGCCAAGAGTGATTGATCAAATACACAAACAACTGGCTACCCCCACAAGAAATCATTTTTATTTATTTATATAGTTTTTATTTTGTCTAGCTACCTCACTGAAACAATTGTAGCCCCAAATTCCCAGACGAGGGTACGGCCAAGATAAAGGCTCCAAGCTTTACAGCCGCAGACATTCCACTAGAGAAAAACTCCCTTGTCAATATCATCACTGCTATACTGGCATAGGGTACTCGTAGTGGATGTACCTTTGGTCTATTTCTAGCTACGAGTCTAGGAACTTTGAGTAGATGGGTTGGATATCGCGCTTCATACGCTGAAGGATCTTTATGGCGTTGTCGTCCTCTTCATCTATAAACCTACACATTTCCCGATGGGTCTGTGGTAAGGCTATAAGGTTTTGATGGCCAGGGCCCGACCTTGCTGAGCCTTCGTTTACAACCTGTCACAGGTCATGCATGGGATTAGTGTGAGCATCTAACATGCGTTGCAGCGCGCATTCCTACCATTGTGCCTCCTGGCTCTGCCTTCTCTTCGTAGAAGGTTGTTATGGATATATTTTCCGCTCTTTCAACAAATGCCTGCGAGAGATCCAGCAGATCTGGAGACCATGTCTCTAACGCCTTCGCCGCATGAGATGTATTGGGCATCCCGAGATTATCGGACATTCTCCCAAGAACCTCGGCCCAATCTTTGACGTTTGCTCCTGCATGGGGGGTACTATAAAAATGAATGGCCTTAGTGCTGGTGAGGATATCTTGAAATTTGGAGCTATTGGAGTGAGCCATATTGAGAGCCTACCACATGAGAATATTCGTTAGCCGTTTGAAAGCTATGTCAGTTGGGTGATTTCAGTCGTTACCTGTTTAATAACCAGCCCGCCCAAGGAATGGCCTAGAAAAATGATGGGGCGAGTTTTCTATCACAGATCAGGGGGAGTCACAACCTATCGTAGAATGGAGGAATATGCCTACGCCATCTTTATCTTGCCTCAAATCGTTATCTTTGAGGTCGTTGAGAAGAGACAACGCGAAGTTTGTCAGGCGTTTTGTGTTGGCCTCCGCGGGTTGCACGAAGATCGATGCGTCATATCCAAACGTGAGAACCCGGATATCCGAAGAGTCGCGGGTGAGAATCTCATCTTTCATGACCTTTGGAAGTATATCCCGAAGCCACAAGACTTTGCTGTCGTCCTCGGTTGCTGTCCAGGTTTCAAGAGCGTCAGCACCGAGTCCGTGAACGGCCACAATGCTGTGCATCAAGATGTATCAGTACTACGGTATAGGCACTTGAGGATAGTCCCCCTAGGCGGTGAGGATATGAGTATGAGGACTGCTTACTCGACTAGTATAGACTGGTTGTTTCGCTCTCCTTTGGGAGGGTACAGGGTGCGAAGCCCCAGAGTCCTTTTCTACATCACGAACTCAGAATTGATCATGGACGCTAGAGAGCAGGATAGGGCTAGGTATACATACCCCGACCTTGAAATAGTCAGCATCAACATAGTAATCGCTCATAACTGTTGAGAGCCGTTCAAATCGAGATAAGTATGGAATATAGAAGTGAGTGTTCGGGTGGGTGGGAACAATGCACTGGTCGGGAGTTGAGTTATATTTTTCAATATATACCGGACATAACTCTCTTTTAAAGGGAAGGGTTATATCTCTCCAATCTCTACTCTTGATAGAGGGGGAGGGTAGGAGGCGGACGATAGGGAGCGGGTTGAAGGTTGGGTTTACATCATGATCTGAACAGTGCGGTAAACAAGGCCTGGTTTGCGGGGGAACCTTAATGTGAGTATTGAAGTGTGGAGGTCCAATGTCAATCGATATCGGTTTGAGGAATTACGACCAATTAACAGCCAACAGTCGATTGTGCCAAGCCGGGTGGTCAAAAATTAGCTTGCAGGACCACATGGACTGCAGCCGACTGCGCTTCTTCCGTCCAAACAGTGGACGCGGTGAAGAGACGATGGACTGCATCTCACAGGAGCTGCTTCTGTAAGTCGCATAATACTTAATAATGGAGCATGTATTAGGGCCATGCCTAAGAACCCCAATGTACCGTACAAACTCGAATAATTGACTATATCCGCCCAGGGGGATTATCTCCTCAGCGATTAGTTGAAGGGTGTATATCATATCTACTATGTTACAGTAACATTGATCTCATATACATAGCCCTTTTTTCAAGTTTTTACGGTGGTCTGATAATGTAGTCTATGGGCCTACTACAGTCGGACCACAGTGGTAGAGTACTAGGATGGTGTACCCCTAGTCTAATATTTAGGATTAGTTGCGTCAGGCTTAGGACTAGACTGGGGATTATAGTGAAATTTATGACTTGTCCCAGAACTCTGTCCTCCCCCCCCCCCCCACCCGGTGCATACCTCATATTACCAGCAAAAGGGTACCGTACTCGTTAAATTCGTTGGTTTGCAAGTCAATATGCGAGTTTTGTTCTAGAATATCCCTGCAGAATGTGAGACCGAGAGTTAGGTAGTAGGTTTTCGCCTGAGGGTATATTTATGGATGTGCGCATTCGCGGTGCCACATGTTCATAGGGTTGACGGGGGTGCGGCTCTCTCTTGCACTAACTAAACTAGGGGGTAGTTTAGCATGTGCCCTTGGCTAATTCACAGGTATATGCCTATATAGAGTAGTGTGCAATCGTGGTGAATATCTGGTAATTGGGTAATAATGTTTCATATAGGTATATACAGCTATCACAGATCTTTTGTGGGGCCCTGCGCATACCCCCCACATACTTTAATTTTAGAGTACCACAGAGACACCTTCTACCCCTACCGAGGTTTCCCAATTACTATACTCTAGAGAACCTACAATGCTAAGCCGGAGTCCTGGTAGCATACGTCTGTATCCATTGCACCAAAACCTGCATGCAGGCCAGTTTACCAATTATGGATATCTAGTATAGGAATAATAATTAATGTGTTCGATCGGTCTTATTTCCTAATTATGTATTAGAGACTTTACGCAAATGGAGCCAGCTCCATTTTCCGAAAACCTGATTGATGCCGATCACATCACCAGTCAATCAGATAATCAGGATATAGAGCTGAATCCATTTGTGCAGAGTCTCTATTATGGCGAGTGCTCCTGTGCGACCGACCTGGGGGGGGGGGTCGGAGCGACCCAACTCCCTATCAAAATGGCCATCACAGACAAGAATGTGAAAGATTCAAGGCTACCGTTATTTCTCGAGGAATCCACTATCCCCGCCCCGCTAAATATTAATTCCGGGCGAGAAGGTGTGTCTCTGCACGAATGCGTGACGTTTGATTCGCCAATTCGCCCTGGTTCGGACTTACCACATACAAATACGGAGATATGTAGTGGATTATTCTAGAATTAACGGTATGTTAAAGTTGTTCCTCTATTCATTGTATTTCATGGTATTTGATAGGAACCCCAAAAATTCTTTTTTCCCTATATTTCGCTAAAGAATCGAGCTTGCGGTCTATGAGTTAATCGAACACCAGAGTGTCCAAGGCCGATCAATCACTGCATGTAATGTATAAGACGTAATAGCTTACAGTTTCGCTAGGCTTACGATAATTTGGTAGATTAAAGGAAGTTTAGATGCCTAATGCAAACCTTGAAGATTTAGGGAAAGATGTAGGGGGCATGCGAGTTGTATGAGTGATGCTTAAGTGGCTAAGCGATTGCTATAACTGGTAGACTAAATATATATCCCACAAATGAAACAATTGGTCATATATGATATATCCTTCCCTAACAAAGCTCCCAGTCATCCTGCTCGCCCTCCTCGCTCCAGATCAGAAATTCGCGGGCATCGCCGACCGGATGTGGAGCCCATTTGGTTCCAAAGTTACCAAGCAGATCTCCAAATCGAAAGGTAAATTCTACTCCATCCACCGGTACCACACAGATCAGCCCACCATCTGACGCGGCTTGCACATGGGCAATGCTGTCGGGAAGTGATAGACGGATAATATCGCTTCGTATTAGAACCTTCTTCTTCTCTTCACGCCCATACTGAACCCCGACAACTCGGAATTTCGTCTTCTCCTTGTCCGAGACTAGAATATTGCCTGTAGAAGGGTCAAAAGCCCAGTAGAGTTCGGGTTGTCGTATGTTGCGAATAAAGTAAGAGCCATTGTGAACCCAATCTCGCCCCGGAATGATTGGGGCAGCCTCCCAGACCCGGCTAGGGCCATCGTGAAGAAGGGTTGGCATTATCCTTCCCTTGACGGAGTCGGGCATACCGACGTTCGCTCCTAATATATCGAAAAAGGACATCCATGGATCGCCGTCGATAGTATCGTATAGCCAGAACTGTGGATTGTTGCGTTTGAGCCTTGTGAAGCGTAATTTTCCCCGCTTGTCCTTGAGCTCCTGACATGCTCGAAAGAACTCGTCCGCGACATAACGGGATTCGCAGGTAAGTATATGACGCCCCCATTGCCCGCACCTGGCATCTGTCTCCCTGTACCATCTCAAGTACACGTAATAAAGACTCATAATGCAAGTTAAGCACAGTAAGAGGTAGGCTTTTGATGAAAAAGATAAGATGCCGATGGTATATCAACAGATATTGCCAATAGAAGGTCCAACATGGTGTTTTATAGTTAAGATTTTGACGTGGTAGTACAGTCGGCCAGTATAGAGTCATCAGATATATAGCTAATGTCTTGACCGACGAGGGGTTGCATGGCAGCATGGCATGCGTATCCCTTCGTCTGTCAATTGCTCCCCCCTATAGCAGAGGAATTATATTTGTGTGGATAAATAACAAGATCTGTTGGTAAAGCCCCCCTAGATTTGTTTTTCCTTTGGGGGCGGGGCGGCATTTTATTGACACACGAAGGGTACCATATTCGGCGCAGGGAAGTACAAAGTGGTGGCTACCAGGAGTAATATTGTGGGGTGCTACAAGTAAGCGAACAATTGCATTGCAACCAAAATTTATATGGGAACGCGACTTCGAATGTCTATTACTCCACAACTAAAGAAGATAATATCAGAAACAGTTTCCTCTTTGTACATGTTCATAGTACCGATACTTTCATCATTGTTTCACTAGAGAGCTTTTGAAAATTTCGTTATGGGAGGGGATTTTAGTGACTGCCGTCATGTTTGCTTACTTGTGACACCCAGCAATACCTATCTCGATCGACCTTGAACCGTCCGCAGTTACAGCTATGTGTAAAATTATTGTAGAAATAGGGGTAAAAAACAAGGTTTGTATGGTCGGTTAAACCAATAGGACTCCTCCCATATGTCTACAGCAGTCTTGCCTATAGCTGTACATACCTTTAATCCTGTACTCGTATGAAACCTACATTGTATAAACTGCGCACATCTGGACACATTGTGAAAATGGAGGCTCGGGTTAATCTCCGGCGCCCTCATGGGGCTGTGGAATCAGCTTCATGCATGAGTAGGGATACTCTACGTCATATATTTTTGAAATTATGCTATTTCTAGTGCTCAGTGAATAAGTGGTCAAGTGGAGCAGGTGTATTATGCAGTGCATATATGACGATAGATTGCATGGATGGAAGAGTTCCAAGACTGCAATTAATGAATCTAACTCGGCTAGGGTTCATTCTCAATTCCGGCTGGCCCCACTAAACAATCAAGAGTTAGGACCTCCTAGGCTGCAAGTTCAACATGCGAATGACAGATTGGGAGGGAATAAAGCTTGCTCTGCCCGGTTGCTTTTGTTCTTCCTAGAATTTTTAATTTAAAAGGCTCTGCTTGGGTCAGGTAATGAGAAACTAAAATGTAAGCTGCAAAACAGTGGACTAATTGGCGTTTTCCATTACTAGTCGGGGATCAGAGGCTGGCACTTTTAAGAGGCACTCTTAGGCTCTCATTAACTGACCTGGGTAACTATATACGTCGAAGGTTATCCCTTAAGCTGTCTAGATGCTGACCCCCAGCAAAAAGCAAAGATTGTGGCTTTTGCTAACAGATCTTGTTATATCATCAAATAGTTGATCCCCTATATGAATCCTGATACTTTATTATAGGGACCCTTTGACAACCCAAGGGATAAAGAAGTATGTATATATATGGCTCATGAGGATCGTCAACAATCTAACATTGAATCATATCATCCGGTGATCCACAAAGCTAGAAAGCAAACAACCATTATTATTCACGGACTAGAAATCCGCAATGTTTCATCCTAGGGATAGGACCGGTGGGCAAAAACGATATAATAGGAGAGGCGCGACACCATTAGGGGTTGGACCTTTCACCCCGAGCTTAATTGGACAAGGTGGACATCGTATAGAGAATTCTATCTCATCGCCAACGTATCCAGGTACCAGCCTGTTGTTACCCTCGCCCTCGCTTTCGCAGTCGCAGTCGCAGTCGCCCTCGCCCTCGCCCTCGCCATTGCCCTCGCCCTCGTTCCTCGGTAACGTAAATTTCAACGCCTCGCAACAACAACAAGTACCGGCTACGAGAACAACAACGTCACAGATAAAGTTCGACACAAACGTACCGGTATGGTTGCTTTTATCAGAGCAGAATCGAGTAGTGTGCATATTACGGAATATGAGCTAACGCTCGGTATCAAGAATCATACAATAGGCTTTCACCAACTATACCCGCCAAACGAGCGAGCTGGGAGTGATGCCCAAGTAGAGTAAGCTGCAGGACCTAGAAGCGCTGTTTGAAGTAGACGGCGTTTGAACTAATCATTTGTTTCCTTAGTATTATTGCAATACATGGGCTGGCCGAAGATGCGTACTCCACCTGGACAGAGCCAACGTCTGGCAAACTCTGGCTTCGCGACTTCCTTCCACAGTTTCTTTTTGATCGCCATGGCATAAGGTGTCGTGTTATGACCTTTGGGTATCAATCAGGCGTATTCACCCAGGATGCGTACGAAAATAATGGTAGACTGCATACCTTTTCAGAACAACTCTTGAACCATCTTGCAGACTCGGATCGAAAATCGCCTGACGGGGTATTATACTTATAGCCATAAACAAGAATCCTTGGATGGTAGCGCGCTAACTGTGAGTCTAGTCTTATCGTCCAATCTTGTTTGTTTGCCATTCGCTTGGTGGTCTCGTGATCAAAGCGGTAAGCTGTTCTAAACTACTCCAGAAACAGTTCCAAATTGAAGCAGACCGGCATGGACATGCATGAGCTTATACTTCAAGTAAAAAAAAAAAAAAAGGCCTTGAATCTGGCCTGCAGCAAATCATATCAGTACCCAGGGATCGTCGACAGTACGAAATCCATAATCTTTCTAGGAACTCCCCACGCAGGAGCCAACCTGATGGTGTGGGCCCGTCTTCTCGGAAGACTATCGTTCGGTCTTCGATTAAATTCAAGGTCTTCGGAAGACTTCAGGACATGGTCCGGCACGCTTATGGACCTTGCTACAAACTTTGTTGACCGGGCTCCGAAATTGAAGATCACAACATTCTTCGAGACCCACGGTTTGCGTGGTCAAATAGTGCGTTATGTACTCCCTTGCAGTTCCCGAACCAAATCTCCCCAATTCATATCATGTACTAAGATTGACATTAGATTGTCGACGAAGGATCTGCTCGGATGAATCTCCAAAATGAAAGAACTGTCCCCCTTGATGGCGATCATCTAAGCATCTGCAAGTTTGCGACGATGCATGAGAATACCGCAGTTACCGTACTGAAGAGAATCACCAGAACAGTAGAGGAGATTGTCAAGGAAGCCGCCGAAGAAAAAGCCCTCAGGGAGGCTGCGGAACAAGAGGCGCTCAGGCGGCAAAAGTAGCTGCAAATGCCTGCTAGAGGCCGCCCGCCCCGCATAAGGATATTCTGACTAATGTGATCGCTACGGGTCTATAGAGGATTGATATTCGGTCTTCTTTATTTAACACTTTCTCATGTTCTGGATACTGGTACCTGAAGAGTAGGTCATAGTTGGAGCACAATTGAAATATCATATTTTCTACACTTTCTGGAAATGTAATGTTTGCTACATTCTCTTGCCTAGCTTCTTCATGGAATTAAACAACGTACACTTGTCACAAGAAATTCGTACTCTTGGACAGATAATTTATGTGTCTTAATCCGGTGCCAGTAAGCTCAGGGTAGGTACATGTGTTGATAAAATGAAGGGTGTACTCAGGGTATCCGGAAGTGACGCATCCAGTGATTTATCAACCACCAGATGGTTCAATGACACATCATCAGGCCGCCCCAAGGTAATATCAGCATTCAGATTCTTTTTGTGATAAGGAACTAAATTAAACAAAGAGTTTGTTATCAATTCTTTTCTGTGATTTTTATTATTCAAACACGCAAATAGAGCAGGTATTGCGGGTTGTCAAAATTAATGGGAAGATGCAACGCAACGAACATCGTAATTCCCACCACTAACAAAGCTCAACTTCAAGCACTAATACATTTGTAGTGATGGGCACGAGACAAATTATCTCAAGACTTTGTCTCGAGACCTTTGGCCAGACAAGACGAGACCTTTGGCCAGACAAGGCGAGACCTAGGGGCCAGACAAGGCGAGACAAGACAAGATTACCCATAGATATCTCGAGACTTGTCTCGAGTTCTCCCATCATACAATTTGATATTAATTAAAATTTGTAAATCAGGGTTAGGGTTTGGTAAGAACATCGGACCCACTGTTTCCGACCTTTTCTCACCTCTTCTGGCATGACTATAAAGTCTTGAGACTTTGTCAAGACTGGGCACTTGTCTCGAGATATTCGACAAACTACAATACAATACAAGATCTGTCCAAGTTTCGTCTCGTCTCGTCTCGTGCCCATCACTATCAATTTGAGTCTCTAGTATTTTATTAATATCATTTGCTTCACCTGTGACCTCTCCGCTGCGTCCCATTACTTTGACAACTCGCAATACTTGTGTGTAAGGTACTCATGTAGGCACCTGTACCCCAACCGTCGAAGCTTATTATGAGCTGCTGATTGTGATCTGCGCAATATAGTAATCTTCACAGTGAGATGTGATACTGAAACATCTAATATGCCAAAAAGGAACGCCAACATGGAAACTGACTGCCTTCAAGGCTCGCTGTGCTCACGTGTATCGATCGACTCACAATACTAGCAAGGTGGAAGATTTAGAGCGTAGTCGATCGAATTTACAAAATCTTTAAAATACACTTTGCGTACTCACTCTGCCAAAATAAAGGTGCTGCTTACTGAATATTTTACCACTAAATCATGCTTGATTGGGGTTGATCGGCGGCGTTTCAATTCTGGCACCACGAGTACATGGTGTCCCTTCGGCTATCGGTAAATACCCACATCCACAAAAATACTCAGTATAAACATCGACGACGGCCTCGGGAGTCTCACGTACTTGAAGGTTAGTGTGCTCCACGAGCGCCTCGGGAAAAGCAAGAGGAAAAGCTTGAATCTGCTCATAGTAATCCCTGCTCGACTCGATTTAACTTGTAAATACTCATGTACAGCTCCAGCCTCCCGGGTTTCCTTGAGTTCTCAGACATTAGTCCCTGAAGTCATTCTAACCTCGTTGATGGAACATATATACATAGGGTTAGGGTTCATTATTACAACATGGTGTAAAATAAATTACCAAAGGTACATGTAGTGTCAGCATCTCTATCACGACTAAACTAACTCCGAAAAAGCTCGAGCTTTTCAAGTTGAGTAGCGGCAGAATGAGTAAAAGAAAAAATACAAAAGTCGAGGAGCGGAGAAATCAGGATTATGAGGGTGGCTGCTTGTGGCTGCTCGAGCTTTGGAATCGTCTCGTTGACCACACTAATTTGACCTCCGGATATCCGCTGTAGAGCTTCCCGAACCACGCTAGATACTCTAGATACCCGCTAGTGAGAGACATTATCTCTACCAAGTTGTCGAAAAAGCCTGCATACCTTTTCCCAATCCATCGACCAGCGGTGGTATACCGACCAGACTGTATATATGTGATTTGCATCTTCTATCTTCGATCTGCCTAAACAGTAAGCCCTGTCCGAACTTCATTTAACTCCTTCCCGGGGAACATGTTTATATGGGATTCTTCACCGATCCAAATGTCTCACAAATTCTATCCGAGTATTTTAAGTACTGTACAAGACTTTAAAAGGGACAAAGTTAGACCTATACTCCAATGATCTCCCTATGAACTCCTGTTTTGGGAAAGGTTATGAGAAATTCTACTCCACCTACGAAGCCAGCCGGCAATGTAGCTGGAGGTAAACATATGTCAACACGCACTTTCAAACACAAACTACCATCTGATAGCTAGGGTTAGTTATCTAGTACCTTCAAATACCCGCCTGCCGCCTCTAGGAAGCGTTGTGTCTTGATTACCGGCTCACTGATATGGCTTTGGGTATTGTGCTGGGCGCTGGGGCTCTAGACGATAGTAACAATTAAACTTGATAGTTTCTGAGGCTCCTGAAAGGGTGCAGAGTTAATAGCATCAATGAGGCCTGTATAGTGATTAATTTAAGACCTGCGCCTTAAGCGGAAGAGATGGAGGTGCTGGGCTTGGCGCGTGGTTTTGAGCAGTAGGCGGCGCAAGCGGGGGTGGTGGTGCGATACTAGAAGTACTACGGTGTCAATGGTAAGTGGGGGGGCGGCGGTCCGCGCTGTGCATGTGTTGCAGTGCACAGTTGACGATAGTCGGTCTTTTAAGTGAGCAGAGAAATCTCGCGCGCGGTTGGCGGTTGATGCGATTTTGAGAGAAAAGTATGTGCATGTAGAACTTAAAATAAACATCATGTTTATGAAATAAATATTGGGAAGCGTTATTAGACACTACTTTTCCAATCACCACACTCTTCTACAACTCTGTTACACCCCTTTCGAGAATGGAGTATAATGTGAACTACCCACGTATCTCGCTATGTCCTGGCCGACCTTGTGGGTTCATTAGAGACTTTGCGCAAATGGAACCAGCTCCATTTTCCGAAAACCTAATTGTTAAAATTAGGGCTTGGCATTGCGACATCGGTTATGTGGAATAATAATCATGTAATGTGGAATGAGTCATAGATGGAACAAGGATATGGTTATGTAATCAGGGATCACGTGCTAGTAAAAACTCTGTATATATAGGGAGCTAAAATCCCCTCTCACCCTGAACTATTCAGCGGCACAATTGGAAAACTCTTCACTTTCTAGTAACATCTCTACCACACCTCAAAATCACTTCGTTCTTCTTCTCTTCCACACAATATAACTTCAGGTTATGAGCCCGGGTTCTGCACAATAAATCCGCATTACCTATACACTCTATCGCTTAACTCTATACACTTCATACAACATCATGTCCACCTCTCCAATTGCAGAATCTTCTAAGACCTCTGGTAAACTGCCAGCTGAGATTGAAACCTCAGAAAAGAAGGTCACCAATACATCTGTAAACCCAGTCAAATTTGATGGTTTGCCCAAACTACGGGGTCAAACAAACTATCAAACTTGGGCCAGATCCTGGAGAAGAGCATTGAGAGTAAGTGGCTGGTGGGAAGCTATAGACGCCAAAATCCCCAACCAAGACGAAGACGAAGACTACAGCGAATGGCAGAGGATCGATGATACCGTCGTAACCCTCCTCACCACCGCCGTAACCGAAGACCTCCAAGACCTGGTAGCTCATGCCGAAAATGCTCATGAAGCATGGACGGTACTGAAGACCAAATTCGACCGAGTTAGCCCCTCCACATTAGTGAACTTGGTCAAGCGCTTCACGAAGATTCAGCTGGAGGAAGAAGACAACCTGTCCTCTTTCCTGGACACCTTCGATGAATACCGCAAACAACTGGCCCAAAGGTGCCAGGCTGCCGATAATGAGGTAGCAAAAACCTTCCAATACCTTACCAACTCCGATGCAACCATGGCAGTAATGCTCCTATCCTCGCTACCAAAATCGATGGACAACGTCGTAGACAACCTTCAGACAAAGAAGGACCTCACCTACGAAGACGTGCGCCGGAGACTCCTCGCCTTACACGAGGATGAACCCGAACCCACAAATGGGAAAGCGTTCTACACCAAGACGCCCCCACCACCACCACCATCGAACGAGAAGGAATGCACAAGGTGCAAAAAACGGAACCTCTCCTACAAAGGCCACGACTACACCAACTGTCGGAGGCTCCAAGAGCAAAACAAAAAGAGAAAGGACATAAAAAAGGGAAAAAATAAGGAATCAGCATCGGCAGTCATAAACGACTCAACCACTACAATCTGCATGGTACGCCATGACCCCACTCCTTCCCCTTCCTGGATCTTTGACTCTGGAGCAACCTCTCATGTTACGCCCTTTGAAGACCAATTACACAACGTCAGACCCTACTCTGGAACTGTCCACACAGCTGATGGAACCAGACATAGGATCACTAGACTGGGAAGCGCTAGTTTCGACTGCTACCTTCCCGATGGAACTAGATCCTCCATCATCTTCACCGACGTACAATTGGTCCCCACACTGGAAAACGTGGAATTGGTCTCAGAACCTACCCTCAATAAAAAGGGGTTTAGAACTGAGTCAGGAGGAGGAAACAAATTCATCACAACAGCGGGTAAAAAGATAATCTGGGCAAAATTGGAAAAGGGTCTCTGGAATGTACAGTTAGCTAGTAATACAATTCGATTGGTTTCCTATTATGATTGGCATCAAGCATTGGGACATCCAGCCACACTCGAAAACTTATACGACGACATCCAGAAACTGCCTCCCAAGCCAGACAACTTCCACTGCAAGGACTGTGCCCTCTCCAAGAGTACGCATCAGAAACCAGCACCAACAAGTACTAGATCCCAACGACCATTCGAGTTAATCCACTCAGATCTGTCTGGACAATTCGGCACTGAATCACTAGGTAAATCTAGATACTATATGTCCTTCATTGACGACTATACTCGGTTCTCCTGGATATACTTCCTCAAACGAAAGGATGATGCGAAGATAGCCATACGAGAATTCGTCACCAGAATGGAAAAACAGTATGACACCACCGTACTAAGATTCCGGACTGACAACGGCGGCGAGTATGTCAACAAAGACATAACCAAGTACTTCCAACAACAAGGAATAGTACACGAGCTAACACCCCCCTACAACCATGAATCAAATGGAATTGCAGAGCGCTTTAATCGTACAATAACAACCATGGTCAGGTGCATGATCATGAACTATCCGAAGGCGTTATGGGGAGAAGCTTACGCAACAGCTGTCTACCTTAAAAATCGACTCCAACACAGTACGCTAAAAGGGATAACACCTTACGAAGCCCTGAAAGGAGTACGACCAAGTATTCAACACCTACAACCATTCGGTAAGAAGTGCTATGTCCACATCCCGGAAGAAACTAGGCCTCCAGGAAGCAAACTAGCACCCCGAGCGGTAGAAGGAATGATAGTTGGGTACACAGACAGTAACAAAATATATCGTATATGGGTCGCATCAAAACACAGGGTAATTGAATCACGAAACGTCACGTTCCCCCCTCCTGAATCAGGGGAAGTAACAGTGGAAACCGGATCCATCCCTATCCTAACACCTAATACGATTGCACCAACAGATGACGGTTACGAATCAGAAGACAGGTCTGAAGACGAACCAGAATCTACCACCGAAAAATCACACAATGAGGAACTATCCAGATCCCCCCCAAAAACACCCGAGAGACCTAAACAATCTCCACCGGTAACACCTAACAAGGGGAAGCAACCTGAGATAGCACCACCTCCAGCTCCTCAACGAAGATCAACTCGCATCCGCCAAAGAACGGAAAAACAATCAGAGCTAGAAAATGAGAGTAGGAAAGTAGAAATAAAGAAAAGATGAAGGAACTCGGCAAAGAATATGACCAAGAATGTCAAAGGCTAATTACCGACGACACATTGGAAGAGGATGAGAAACGACTCGAAATGGAAGCACTAATGGATGACCATAAAAGGGCCAGAAGTGCATTACAAACAGAATACGACTCCCTCAACACACCAAGTGAACGGGTATACCTAGTCACCGAACCTTCAACCTACAATCAAGCTATGAAAAGCGAAGATCGTACCCTATGGAAAAAGGCTATACAGACTGAAAAAGACGCCCTAGACAAGGCCCATACCTGGGACATTGTCGACAGACCAACAAATCGTGCAGTAGTGAAAGGAAAGTGGGTATTCAAAATCAAACACAATTCGGACGGAACCATCGAACGGTATAAAGCTCGGTACGTTGCCAAAGGCTTCACCCAAGTACAATACCAAGACTACGATGAAACCTTCGCCCCAGTCACCCGATATGATTCACTCAGACTACTCCTAGCACTAGCTGCTCACAATGGTTGGATACCACAACAAATGGACGTCAAGTCAGCCTTCCTATACTGGATACTCAAAGAGGAGATTTACATGGAACTACCTGATGGCTACAGGCAGGACAACAAGGTGTGTAAACTTCGGAAATGCATATACGGACTAAAACAATCACCCCGTGAATGGTATGCTTGCCTAGCAGACTCCCTTCAACGGAAAGGATTTGTCCCAGCCAAATTCGACCCATGCGTGTTCATACATACAACGACTATACATATCGGTGTATGTAGACGACATCATGATATTCGGACCCGACTCCCCATTCAGAAAAGAAGTACAACAACTGCTTAAGGCAGACTTCGAATGTACGGATCTCGGTAACTCGAAATTCATACTGGGAATTGGAATAAAGGTAACAAAGGTTGGTATTGAGCTATCACAACATGCATACATCAACAAAATCCTAGAGAAGTTTGGGATGGCAGACTCTAAACCAGTCGGCACTCCACTCAACCTAACCTCACCCTTCGTAAAGGAGAACCTGAGGACATCATCGAGAACCAAACCCAATACCAATCGATAATAGGATCACTCATGTATGCCAGCATAGCTACAAGACCAGATATCACCCATACCGCCCTCTCCCAGTTCTCCTCATGTCCAACTGAGGAACATATGCGAGCAACAAAGCAGGTCCTCCGATACCTCAACAGAACCAAGGACTGGACACTGTTCTACCCGAAAGGGAACTCTAGAACACTCGACGGATTCTCAGACAGTTCCTACGCTTCAAACCTTGATGATCGGAAATCCTTCTCTGGATACGTCTTCAGACTAGGGAAATCAGCAATAAGTTGGAGAAGCCGGAAGCAGAAATCAGTCGCAGTCTCAACAACAGAAGCCGAATACATGGCTCTATCACTCGCAGCTCTCAACTAGTATGGTTAAAGAATGCCCTAACGGAACTTCAACAAACCTACCAATACTTCCTACACGCCGACAATACAGGATCAATAGACCTGAGTCGAAACCCTAGGATACACGATCGATCGAAACACATGGACGTACACTATCACTACACGCGAGAGCAACTTGAAGCCGGAACCTTCGAACTCCTCTACGTTCCTAAGGACAATGTAGCAGACGTCATGACTAAAGGCCTTCCGAAACCCGCACACCATAGACATTCAGAAAGGACGATGTGGCAAGTGAGGGGAAGTGTTAAAATTAGGGCTTGGCATTGCGACATCGGTTATGTGGAATAATAATCATGTAATGTGGAATGAGTCATAGATGGAACAAGGATATGGTTATGTAATCAGGGATCAAGTGCTAGTAAAAACTCTGTATATATAGGGAGCTAAAATCCCCTCTCACCCTGAACTATTCAGCGGCACAATTGGAAAACTCTTCACTTTCTAGTAACATCTCTACCACACCTCAAAATCACTTCGTTCTTCTTCTCTTCCACACAATATAACTTCACTAATTGGTGCCAATCACATCACCAGCCAATAAGATAATAAGAGTATAGAGCTGACTCCATTTGCGCAAAGTCTCTATTATCCCTTCAACTTTCAATGCTGATCCCCTTTAATAGAGGAATTAAATTCGTATGGGAGATCTACTATTTGATAAGGATTTGTTAGTAAAGCCATACAAAATTTGCTTCTTCTTGGGGGGGTTAGCATTTTATTGAGAGACTAAGGGATAGGCCTTTAGCCACGGGCGTGGCTGGAGGATAACGAGCAAAATGTATTAATCCCGGAGATTATGCCCCATGCATTACCATCTTGCGCTGCGCAGGGACTCACAAGTACACTGAGAGGAAAACAATAGGCATAAGAACTAAATACATCTCCACCCGTATCTTTAACTTCTAATCGAAGTTGATACACCGCCTGCAATCCACTCGCATCCAACTTGCATGTACTGGAAGTGCTGGTAATGAAGAGCTTTTCGACTGTTAAGGGCTAAAGGACTCTGTTGGTGCCGGCGGGAATCAATGTGTGCTACATGGGGATCATATCTTACGGCTAGCGCTGCAGGTAACGGATCGGTACTAGACTGGCATTATATATTCTCATAACTATAGGAATCATCCTTAACATGTCGTGGTGCTCGCACATAATTAATCAATAAAGGCAGAGAGCATGGGTTACGGTTACCACATCCGAGTGATACACAAGGTGACTCAGACCACGTAAAGTCCAACGGCGGAAATGGGAAGGCAAGATTGTGCTCACGAAATTCCGAATATATGATCACGGTTGGTATTCAGATTGCATCTGGGTTGCGATACTCTCCGGTAACTATTTAGGCATGCTTGTTTCTTCCATTGCCCCACCATAGAACCTGCTAGGCTTAGATTTGTAAATCACTGCTATTGCCATTGTCATTGTCATCGAAACCACTGAAGGCACTTTAGACATCACAGCGAGTTGAGATTTAGTTAGGAAATATTCAATTAATATGTATACACTATGAATCAGATTTCTGTCAGTGTGATATGTTGGCAGGTGACAGCTATGGCGGCACTTTACAAATATTCTAGCCCTGGGAGATTTCGTGACTCGGCAATGGTAGGAACAGGCAATCCGGAGCCATAGCCCTAGAGCTTCACCAGTAAATAAGCGACTGCTGCTCCCTGTCTTGATGCAGGGAGAACCCCTTGCTAACCTCGACCGAGCGGGACCATCTAGCTTATAACCCTACTATTTGACCGCTGATGGGTTCGGGCGGGGGTGCTGTTTGTCCGCCAAATAGTACTAGGGCTTGCTACCTGCAGCACAGACCCAACGTGGGGTTTGGGGATCACCAGGATTTCCGCCTGTCTTGCCAGGAACTCTAAAGTCTATCAATATTATGAAATATATCTGGAACAAAGTCTTCAAGGCAATTTATATATTATCAGGCAACTGAGGAAAATATGAAGAATATGGTTTCGAGCTCTGAATGTGTTCATTGACAAATATGGAGATCAATCCTAATCCATTTTAAAATCCACCCAAAGCAAATGATCCACCGCTGGAAACATATAAAGATATCTACTCAAACTGGTGCTCAATTGGCGTAATCTTAGTCTGGACCTTGTTTGTTGTTCCTAGCGTTTCCGGAACTATGATCTTTACAGAATTTAGTTCATAATTCGTGGTGCACTAAATCGCTAGGCCCGTCTGTGGCTCATTAAGAGTGGCCGTAAACCGACGGCCTTCGAAACACTGCGCATCATACCAAAGTATGAGTCTATACGACGAGCCAATCTCCTTCTCAGGATCGTAATCGTTGCCCTTTCTTTTAACAAGGGTGATAGTACGAGCATAGCTAGCCGTATCCTGTACACAATGAGCATCACGCATTTTATCGCATGGGTAATTAAGGGTTGTACAAATTCATGAGTAATGCCTACGGCGCGATATTCAGCGCGGACTTCCCCCAATTCCCCATCTGAGGGTTCATTAGCTTCTTCTTCACTAATTGCACCAGGACTGCAATTGACGCCATCATCTAGGTATGTTGTATATCGCTGTATCATGTTAGCGCTACTGACCCTCAAGTATTATGATTCGCAGGTTACATACAGATTGTGTATGATTTCCACTTTGGACATAGGGGTACACATGGAATGTGATCGGATTTACCCGCCCATCACCAATATAATCACGAACCTCAACCTGTGGAATAATGGCTCCTATATGATTTCAACGTTGGTACATGCCTCGTGACGCAAATTAGGACTTAAGATACTTACCTTCCCTAATAAACATTGGGAGAACAGACGGATATCCCTGTTCTTTCCTTGGTGCTTCATTGTCGCGATCGCAGCCCTGATAGTACGGAATCTCGGCTTTTCTCCTCTCAACCCTACCACCTGGAATTGGGGGTACCAACCGAACCCTCAGATTATCGAGAGGCCTCAAATTGGATGGGAACCAATAGTAATCAAGTGGAAAGTACACCTCTCGAGCTTGGTCTTCATGACCGTTATCTTGCATGCTGTACATTATAGGGGCAACGAGGACGTTTTGAGCAACCATATATTGGTCATTGAGAAATGTTCGGTTCTGGCTGAGAAACGTGGTATCGAGTGGGTCGGTCAAGAACTAAGAAAATGATGATTAGCAATCTCCCCACACTGCCCAATGTGGTATCATGAGATATCGGAGACTACCATCGATCGTACAATGGGCAAACCTCCTATTTGGTTCTCAAACATAAAAGCTGAATCAAGGAATATCTGAGCTGTATATGGTATTGGGTTATATATTGCACTCCATAATAAAGCCATGCCTGATCATCCAGTTCATGTGTGTTATATTTGTCATCCCAGTGTCTCTTGTATGCATATGGTTCCTGCACGCACTTCAGATTTCCATAAAGGCACCATGGAAATCATGAGGCATACCTGAAAGCACTTTACCCCCTCGTTTTCACCTTTTTCGTTTCTCCTAACGTAATGATTCCTCAACCATGGTAGTAAGGTCGATCCAGCATACCAACGAATCATAAGCTCCGGGTTACAGATCTTCTCTCCATTAATGGGTTCAAATCCGCCTGTATCAGAGCCGCAGATACTCACTCCACTGAGCCCCATAGAAAGAACCTGTGTTACTGTAATACGCCAGAAATCCCAGCTACTCGCATTATTACCTGTTCATAAATTGGCGTAGCGGTACATACCCGCAAAGCCTCCCCGTCCAATAATGAAGTTGCGCTTGGTTGCACAGCCTGGCAGCTTGCTGAGACCAAGATAGGTGGCTTTAAGGAGATTGTAAGAGTATACCGCTCAGATCTCAATTGCAAGTCTTGATTCTTCACGATATGGAAGCCATAGGCGAAATGGGAATCTGTTGACTCTTGTGTTAGTACGCTGTCCAGTAGCACTCGTTGGATGGTTTGCGTCTCACCCGTTCATGTCCCCGTATGACTTATGAATGGCTGGGGTAGTCATATCCTGCCAGACAAACTCCAATCCTAGGTTAAAAAGGTATTCAAATTGCTCACCCCACCAAGTACGCACTTCCGGATTGTTGAGATCGGCGTAATACCCAGGCTGTATTTCATTCTGGCAATTAATCACGGCACACTAAATGACAAGTACAAAGCGCCTCACTAACCGTGCCATCGTTAAATCCGTAGCTCACACTTCCCCTGTAGAGTTCATTACTTGTCACATGCTCAGCTCCCTTCGCGTAGTTCTTGGTAAAGTCACTGAAATGGTCAGTCCATACACTTTCCTAGGCGGATGAGCCGCGCATACTATTTATATTCATCCTTATAAGTGGCATCCTTATAAGTGGCATCCTTATAAGTGGCATCCTTATAAGTGGCATCCTTATAAGTGGCATCCTTATAAGTGGCATCCTTATAAGTGGCATCCTTATAAGTAGCATCCTTATAGGTGGTATCTTTGCGATTATCGCACGTGAAGGTTGGTCGGTCGTTGAGATCGCTTGGGTCAACCGAGGTTCTCTTACCGTCACTATAAGACATATATGTGGCTTTCGACACTCCATCAAGAGCTCCAGTAGTGTATCTGTCGTCCTTGATAAGGTACCTGTAAAAGTATTAATGTCAGTTGACTTATACACCTTGCATGTACGTAGAACAAGACAGAAATATAGAGTCCTTACCCTTTCTTTTCCGCACTATTAAAGGTCTCATATTCTACATCATTATCACCTGGTAGGCCTTTGGCCCTGATTATCGGGGTAATATTTGTACAGCACTTAATCCCATTTTTCCTGAGCTCTTTGAACATATCCGCGGGGCGAGGGAACGCCTCCTCATCTACTGTAAACGTCCGGAAGTTATTCTAAGATTTGTCAATATACCGGAACGTCAATCTTTGACATCATCAGGGTCAACGCTACCTGGAAAGGAACATCAATATGCAAGGCGTCGAGCGGGATCCCTGCTCTGCGGTACTGGTAAAGAACTGGTAGGAGTTCAACACTTTTCATATAACCATAACCTTGGGTTTACCACACTCTATTATTAGCCTGCGTCACACCAACACCTCTTAGAGCCAGGCGCAGGTATGCCTGTTTGGACTGTGAAGCTATTGAACTTACAGGATTGGTGATTTCCCAATATATATCTTGGTTTAAGCGCTGCTCGACCGATAATACAGGTGTAGAGCCTAGGGAGCGCATCAGTTTCGATTCACAGAGAGAAGATAACAATGACAGGTTTGTTCAGGCTTCCAAGGACGTGCCTAACAATATCACGAGGTAGATTAGCAGAAATGATGTAGAAATCCATAGCCCCAAATTTAGTGCCAACCTTGACGTATCCGGCGTTGGTCTTGGCAAAATCAACCGATATCTGGGAATAGTTATCGATAAAGGTTGCTGTGTAATTCTTGTGCTCAGGTGTGCCATTGGCCTCTATCCAGAATGGGTCTGAGTGATACCTTTGATATTTCCGCCGGGGAATTATTTAGTAAGGGACACACCAGAGACATTATATGATCGGGAGAATGAGTGAGATATTTCACTTACAATGGCTCTCTTGGATTTGTGTGGCCATTGTTGTACACTTGTTGATACATCATATTATCGGTGTCTGTAAAGGGTTTAGTCTAAAGCGGCGAACAATGGTGGCGCGATCAGCTGCTAGCGGGGGAATCCACATACTAAAGTAGTTCATGAAGGTGGGCTTCTCAAGGACGAACCCCCTTGTTACCCCCACCCAATGTACTCTCCGAGACCAGGTTTGACCACATCAAGAATTACATTCTTGATCATTCGATGCCTCTCGTCCTTTTTTACTCGGAACGTCTGGCCCGAGGTCTGCCATACTGCCTTCACCGCTGCCTCTTCCGCTTCGCGTTTGCGATCGGGGTAATAATTAGGGATGGGGTGTAGGACCCGAGTAGGTTTTAACTTCCGGGCAGCCTTCAACATTCGAACTGTAAGCAGGTGGAACTTACACGGGTGGATAAATACATGCCTGGATGCGAAACGGGCTTTTATGAATGAAGAGAAGCATCTCCTCTCCTTTATGGTAGTTACCCTTTCCCGCATGCAGGATAGAAGTGACCTTTGACTATTACGGCGTCGAGCATTAGCAGATGCGCAGATTGTAGACTATAGTATACTTGCCTTAAAGGTCCAGTACCCGCCGGCCTCGTCCTTGTTCAATGAATATTCTAGTTCTGTCTCCCATTCAACAGTGTCCTTGTCCAAACACTGAATAAGCTGACAGGTGTTCTCTCCAACGATCGTACGTCTAATACCAATTAAATGTATAAGCTTTGTTAGAAGAATGGAAAGTTGGAACGCATAGGTATTGAGTGTGATGCCGCGCCAGGAGTCTTCACAGTGTATATCTGCGGGCGGTTCAGTTGTGATTTCATTAATCCACAAGGGTCCATCATTCCAGGAATCCATGTGGTCGAAATACTTCTCCGCGGTTGTAAAGGTGATCGGATCATGATAATCATCCATTGCGCGTGTTATGAATTCCGAGATGTGCAGAGAGGGCAGAGCCAGGTGCTGTTACCTCTTTCTTGACGGTTTCTGTGCGTTTAAATAGACGGCCAGACAGAGTTGGATTATAACAAATACGTCATAATTCACTAATGTGTCTGTCGGATATTATTTGAGGTGCAAGACATTGCCAATAGACACATCTGTGGAAGTTATTATTCTCCAGCTACTCGATAGACGACCTCCCTAGCCAATCGGACACCCCTCACTCGGACAGTCAATCATGATTGGTTGAAAAGGGGTACTGAAGCCACTTTAAATGATCTTTTTTTTTCTGCGTTAATTGTCCGAGCGAGGGGGGTGTCCGAATGGCCCGGGAAGGCGTCTATCACTTGGATGTATGAGACATTGGAGAAATTTTTTTTTTTTTTTTTAATCATATCTATTCATGTTTCTAGGTACAGAAAGTTCGCATGCAGTATAAACTATGGCGTAAAGAGACCTATCCCCAGCAAAATATCTAACGCACGCCCCCTAAAATCAAATAAATAAAGCAAACACAAAAGAGAAAAGATTTTTATACAAGAAAGTTTAAACGCAAACAAAAGGAAATAAGTTAACGCGAGGGCCGAAGGCCCGAGTGCCGGCTGTGGGGCTTTTCATTGGTTGTGGGGGGGTCGCGAGGGCTGTTTATGGGCCCCCGGTTGAGATGGTAGAGACGGAGCTCAGGGAGGATGATTCTGCTGAGCCTGATTGGAGGGGGGATGTGATTTCCCTTCTTGGGAAATTGACTTTGGCGGAGGTGATGGTGATGCTGAGGGCCCAGGTGAGGGTGTAGTCGTGCCATATTTCCTCCAGGGACGAGACCTGGTTTAGTAGTGGGTGACGGTGTTTGGCGGTGGCGGTGCAGGTGAGTATTGCGTGGTGAGGTGTTTCCTCTTCCTTCTTGCATCTTTGGCATAGGGAGGAGTGGTGTTCGTTGATCCATGACTTTTGGGCGCGAAGGTAGTTCTTGTTGGCCCTCATCTGGTGGATTCGGGTTGCAGCAAATTTGTGGAGGAGTCGTTTGAGTGTGAGGGGGTGTTTGTAGTAGTCTGGGGGGGGTATGATGCCTGCCAGCTTGCGAGGAGTTGTTGTTTGGCTGCCATTGCCATTTTCTGTGGTGGGATCCCTTCATCAATGAGGGGGCGTATGAGTGAGCAGAGGAGCTCGATGGGGAGGTGGGGGACTCCTTTGGACGCGTTGGAGTTCCACTTTTTGGGTGGGTTGGGTTTGCCTTTTAGTAGGGCAGCGTGGGAGTATACTCTTTCGGGGGAGGTGGTCGGGAAGGAGGGGTTGGTTCTTCCGGTTATTGGGTTGTTGAGGGGGGAGGCTTTGAGGATGCGTATTCCTTGTTTTCGCTTCAGGAAAAGGCAGTAGAGGTCAAGGGGGGGAGCGTTAGCTTCCGCCCAGAGGACTCTCTTATTTGTGGCTCTGAAGCACCCGGTGGCCCAGCGGAGGACCGAGTTCCAGAAGGTGTTCATGCTTTTGAGTGATGTTTTGGGGGTGAGGGTGGATGCCCCGTATGTGAGCATTGGGCGTATGGCTAGGAGGGCTATTCTCATACAGTTGGCTGAGGACAGGCCTTTGCCGGCTGATGAGAAACGGGAGATGATGCCAAAGGCAGACCTCGCTGCTGCGAGTCTTCTTTGGAAGTGTTTGTCGGGGTTGAGGTTGGGGGAGAGCCAGAAGCCTATCCACCGGACTATGTTGCTGGGGTAGAAGGTTTGGCCGTTAAGGCTGATGGGCGTGGTGCAGGGGGGATTGGTGTTCCTAGGGGGGCACCAGTGCATGAGTTCAGTCTTGTCGACTGAGAAGTGTATGTTGTGGGGAGCGGCCAGGGCAGTTATTTTTTCGTAGTGTTCTTTTAGGGTTGTGATGTTGTGGGAGTAGGAGGGTGACGCGACGGTGATTGCAAAGTCGTCGACGTACGATATCGTGATGCCCGGGAGGGGGTCGTGTTTGTGTAGAAAGTTTACGTATATGATGAAGAGGAGTGGGGAGATGGGGGATCCTTGGGGGATGCCTACTTGTACTGCTGTTGGGGATTTTGGGGATCCTTTGAACAGGAGGGTAATGTACCTGTCAGATAGGAAAGAGCAGACCCAGTTTGTCAGGTATCTTGGGACGTGTTTCTGTGCGAGGATCGGCGCCAGGGACTGTTTGAGGACGTGGTCAAAACCGCCTTTAACGTCTAGGAACATGGTGGAGCATTTGAGCTTAGCGAGTTGCATTGCTCGTATTTCATGGTGGAGGGTGGTGGCAGCGTCGGAGTGGATAGGCCTGCGACGGAGCCGCATTGGAGGGGGTCGATAAGACCGTTGGCTTTGGCGACTTTCGCTAGTCGGAGGGTGATGATTTTTTCCAGAATCTTGGAGAAGGTCTGGAGGAGGACGATGATTCTGTACGCTGATGGGGAGGAGTAGTCTGGCTTGTTGGGTTTGGCGAGTATCACTCCGTTGGCTTTCTTGAGGGGAAGGGGGTAATAGCCGAGGGAGATCAGCGGGTTGAGGAGAGAGGGGATGATGGCTGGGTTGCACCTGTGGACTCCTTTCCAGGTGGAGTAGGGGATGGTGTCGGGCCCGGGGCTGGAGAGGTTGGATGTGGGGGAGAGGGCTTGTTGGACTTCCTCTGGAGTGATGGGGGGGACGTCTTTGAAATGGATAGGGGGAGGGTTCTTCTGGCCTGCTAGGAAAGAAGGCTTTGATGAGGTTGTCGTTGAGGAGGGACGGAGTGGGGGAGTTGGGAAGGGTGGGGATTCTGTCTTCAGTTTTTGAGGCCATTTTCTTGATCCTCCATACGTCGCTGGGTTTTGCGTCCGCTATGAAGGAGTTCCAGTGGTCCTGTTTTGCTTGTTTGATTGCGTTGAAGTAAGTGTTTTTCGCGGCTCTGGCTTCGAAAGGGGGGGCTCTGCCTTTTCTGAAGTCCCTATGGACAGAGTGGAAGATGGTGCGGAGTTGGGACAGGTTGGGGTTCCACCAGCGTTTGGACCACTTTGTGATTGTTTTGGATGGGGTGTGAATTTTGAGAAGGGTGACGAGGGAGTCTAATGACCTCTCGAACCAGTCGTCTATCATTGCTGGGAGGGGGCAGGCTGGGGTGGACCAGTTGCGGAGTTCTGTTACGCGCTGAACCGGAGAGAGACAGAGGGGACTAGGAGGACAGGGTAACCCTTCAGAGTTCGGGAGCGATAAGGTAGATGATCTCGCGTATGAAGTAATGAACACGGAGATACCAATAGAGGACTCGTGCGGCTGTCATGAACTAAACCAAGAGGCACAACACGACGGAACGTATTCAGAGGGTCGGGCTATAACCGATGGGAAATTCTTGGAAGGATCGGGCTTGATACCGATCGAGGAGATTTCAGGAACTCGGACACGTTACGCGAAGCGAACGATGTTTAGTAGGTTTAACGTAATGTATTTACTACCCGAAGACACAAAGGAATAACCCGTAGAGAAATGAAACCCAAACTAAAAGAACCTCAATACAACAGGAAGATTGCTTAAGGAAGAAAGGAAAGCAAGACAACAGGAAGGTAGAGCCATATATATACAAGTGACGCCGAGACGCCGAGACATGATTAATAATCCGCGCGACGGAAACTCACGGAAGCACGCCAAGGAAAATTACAAGGAAGAGAGACGTTCGTTACACGAGAATCCGAAAGAAAACCCAAAGGAGAAGTGATGACCCGAAAGACAATGCACCGAGAACCCAAAGCGGTATCCTTCCTCCGCAATCCAAACCAAGACACGAGACACCGTTAGAGATTAGGTCCCTCTCTAAGGCCTAGCTCCTGCTAGGCTTAGGTTTTCTGGGATATCTCTCGTGGAACTGTCGAACCAGTTCGGGGGAGTGTTTGAGGTTGGCTTGAGGTTGCCAGTAGGAGTCGGCGTACCCAACGTATCGAACCAAGTACTGCAGTTGGCCATGGCGGCGGCGGGAATCTAGGACGGCCTCAACTTCCCATTCTTGTTCGCCCTCGATCTCGACAGGTGGTGGGGGAGGCTGATGTTGACCCGGGACTGGGTTTTGGGAGGCCAAAGTCAGGAGCGAGACATGGAAAACGGGGTGGACCTTCATGGTGGCCGGCAGGGAGAGCTCGTAGTCATATGGGCTGACGACGCGCTTGATGGTGTAGGGGCCGATCTGTTTCCAGTCCAGTTTCTTGGAAGGCCGCTTGGTTTCGAGGTTCCTGGTGGAGAGCCAAACCTTATCGCCGACCGCGTACGGAGGGGCAGGAGTCCGATGAGCGTTGGCCGACTCTTCTTGGATCATCTGGGAGCGGCGCATCTCGTCTCGGAGGAATTCAACAGTCTGGGACTTGTGGCGGGCCAACCCGTTGGCCTGGTCTTCGCTCGTGGTCTTGCCATGTGTCAGGGGCCCAAAGGTCATGCGGGGATGCCTACCATAGTTTGCCTGGAAGGG
This sequence comes from Morchella rufobrunnea, assembly GCA_024713595.1. Taxonomy (NCBI): domain Eukaryota; kingdom Fungi; phylum Ascomycota; class Pezizomycetes; order Pezizales; family Morchellaceae; genus Morchella; species Morchella rufobrunnea. Next base: position 1,312,019 of record JAMGYT010000025.1, read on the forward strand.
GGACATGTGAGTGGTCTCGGATGCATGATTATTGGCGGCGAACTCGGCGAGGGGAAGGAAGCGGCTCCAGTCATCCTGTTGGTATGACACGTAGGCCCGAAGGTATTGTTCCATGACGGCATTGAATCTTTCCGTCTGGCCGTCAGTCTGGGGGTGGAAGGCCGTTGAGAATCTGGGGGCAATCTCCAAGCGGGAACAGAGGGATTTCCAGAAGTCCGGGTGAACTGGGTGCCACGGTCTGAAACTGTGGTTTCCGGGAGGCCATGGAGTTTCCAGACATATTCCAGGAACAGGTCGGCCAGGGTACGGGAGTCAACGTCCTCGGTGGTGGAGATCAGGTGTCTCATCTTGGTTAGGCGGTCCACTACGACCAAGATGGTGTTGTATCCATGTGACTCGGGGAGGCCGGTGATGAAGTCCATCGAGATTATCACGGATGGATCTAAGGCTTTACGTAGTATCCTATGGAGTGTTCTAAGAGGCGAGAAGCCAAGGTACACGACCAAGGCTAGAGTAGTTCACGAGTACGAACCGAGGGGCGGGTTCGATACCTTTGGTATTCGGGGACGATGGGGGGCCCGGCGGTTCACCGGGGTGCAAGTAGTTCGGAGTTCGTGGAAGTACCAAAGTACCGAAACAGTAGTATTGCTAAATGACAAAGAAGGTTGCGTGAAGAGAAAAGGAAAGGAAGAGAAACTAGTACAGGTGGGAGGCGAGGCCTCTATATATATCCCAGCGCTTCCTTCGCTTACTCATCCATAGAATCTGATCAAAGAACATAAGAGATGCATTACAAAGCGAGTGACTTATTAATCCCTGCCTCCCAGAACCGAACGGAAACCCATAGAACTTTACTGACAACTGGAAAACGAACTAAACCCTTTTCCTTCACGCTTGCATGTGTCTTCGTGCTACGCCGTGATATATACTTAGGTCCCCCTCTGAGGCCTAGCTCCTGATAGGCTTGGGCTTTCGTGGGTACCGATCGTGGAAGTCTTTTACGAGTTCGGGGGAGTGTTCTAGGTCTTCTGGTGGCTGACAGGATGGTTCGTCGTACCCGGTGTATCGTACCAAGTATTCCAGTTTCCCACGGCGTCGACGGGAGTCCAAGACTGCGTCTACTTCCCATTCCTGCTCTCCTTCGATCTCAACTGGGGGTGGAGGTGGTTGACTTTGGCCGGGTACCGGGTCTTCAGCTGCTGGTGATAGTAGTGAGACGTGGAAGACTGGGTGGACTTTCATTGAGGTAGGGAGGTGGAGCTCATAGGCATAGGGGCTGACTACTCGCGATATGGTGTAGGGGCCAATTTGCTTCCAATCCAACTTCTTCGACGGTCTCTTAGTTAATAGATTCTTTGTTGATAGCCATACCTTGTCTCCCGTCATGTAGCGTGGTGCCGGGACCCTGTGGGCATTGGCCGATTCCTCCTGAATCCTCTGAGCTCGGAACATTTCCGCTTTCAAAAAGTCGAAGACTTGCGACATATTCCTTGCTAGGGTGTTGGCTTGGTCTTCGTTGGTGGTGGCTCCATGCCGTAGGAGGCCAAAATTCATTCGGGGGTTCAGTCCATAGTTTGCTTGGAAGGGTGACATGTTGGTTGATTCGGAGACGTGATTATTTGTCGCGAATTCGGCCAAGGGTAGGTAATCTGTCCAGTTATCCTGCTGGTAGTCCACATAGCTACGGAGATATTGTTCCATTATGGCGTTGATCCTCTCCGTTTGATCATCTGTCTGAGGGTGAAAGGCTGTGGAGTAACGTGGGGATATCTCCAGTCGTTCGCATAATGCCTTCCAAAAGTCTGACGTGAACTGTGTGCCGCGGTCTGAGACTATTGTTGTGGGTAGCCCATGTAGCTTCCAGATGTTTTCCATGTACATCCGAGCGACATCCCTAGCATTGGCTTCTTCTGTGGTGGGGATGAAGTGTCTCATTTTTGTTAGGCGGTCAACAACGACGAGGATTGCATTATACCCATTGCTTATTGGTAGCCCTGTGACAAAGTCCATTGAGATGTCTGTCCATGGTGCCTTGGGGACTTGTAGTGGTCGAAGTACTCCCTGGGGTGAGCTTCGATTTGCCTTGCTTCTTCGGCAGACGTCGCAGTTCATGACGTAACGGTCTGTGTATCTGCGCATGTTGGGCCAGTAATACTCGCGACTGAGCAGTTCGAGGGTTTTCGCTCTACCAGGGTGTCCTGCTGATGGTTTGTCGTGGTGTTCTTGAAGCAGTTGTAGTTGGAGATCTTCATATTCGGGGACGTATATTTTCCGACGGTATAGGAGTAACCCTTCCTCGTTTTCAGTGCATTCAGCGAGGGAGATTAGCTTTGTCTGCTTTGTCCCGTTTTTGAGCATCTCAAGGATTTTGGATGGCGTGCTATCAATTTGGTAAGCTTTGGCCAGTAATTCCTTCATAGTGGGCATTCCTTCAGCGTGTTCGTTTGATAAAGAACCCGCTAACAAACTTAGCTTAAAATCCAAATTTTTTTTCTTCAAAATCGTTTGACTTTGGTGTGCTAGGCGTTCATCCCCCTCCGTTGGTAGGTCACCTGACCTTCTGGTAAGTGTGTCTGGCTTGCCCCCTTGTTTCCCTGGTCGATACTGAATTACAAAGTCGAATCGGGATAAGAATTCCGACCAACGTGCTTGTCGTCGGTTGAGCATCTTGGTCGTCATGAAGTATTCTAGGTTGCGGTGGTCCGTTAGTACTTTGATTGGGTATTGTGCCGACTCTAAGAAGTATCTCCATTCTTCAAAGGCCCGAATGATCGCCAGTAGTTCCTTATCGTATATTTCATAGTTACACTCGGCTGGTGAGTGTTTCTTGGAAAGGTAGGCGACGGGGTGTGGTATTCCTTCGTCGTCTCGCTGTGATAAGATGGCCCCCGATACGGAGTCTGAAGCGTCTGTTTCTACTATCGCTGGTCTGTCCGGGTCTCAATGCCGTAGTATCGGTGCTGTTGTGAATGCCCTCTTGAGTTTCTGGAACGCTGCTTCGGCCTTGTCTGACCATATCCATCTAACGTTCTTTTTTGTCAATGCTGTTAGGGGGGAAACCACTCTTGAGTACCCTAGAATGAAGCGTCTGTAAAAATTTGCGAAGCCTAAGAACTCTTGTACGTCTTTTAAGCAACCCGGGGTTCCCCAATTCCGTATTGTGGAAACCTTCGCCTCGTCCATCTTGGTACCTTCAGGGGTTAGGACAAATACTAGGTATTTTGTTTCATGGACATGTCATTCGCACTTCTCCGGCTTGAGGTGTACCTGGTTGTCGCTCAGGATTTGTAATACCTTGTTGACATGCTCCTTATGTTCTTCCAGGGTGTTGGAGTAGATTAGTATGTCGTCCAGGTATGCTGTTGCGAAATGGTCTGGGTAGGGTCTTAGCATATCGTTGACCCAGTGTTGGAAGGCTCCAGGGGCGTTGGTCAATCCAAACGGCATAACTAGGTACTCAAAATGGCCATATCGTGTCCGAAACGCTGTTTTCCATTCGTCCCCTTCTTTGATTCTGAGTTGATGATAACCATCACGAAGGTCCAGTTTGGTGAAGTACTTGGCCGATGACATGCCCGCGAAGGTTTCTGGAGTCAGTGGTAGGGGGTGTCTGTTCTTGATTGTTACCTTGTTTAGTCTTCGGTAATCCACACACAGACGTAGTGACCCATCGGCCTTCTTAACAAAGAGTACTGGGGCACCGGCTGGGGAGACACTGTGGCGGATCCTTCCTTTGGCAAGGTATTCGGCTAGGTAATCTCGTAGGGCTTGAAGTTCCTCCCTAGTCATCCCATACATGGGGCCGAATGGTGCTGTTTCGCCTTCTTGTAGGTTGATAGGGAGGTCGTACATTGTTCGGTGAGGGGGCAGTGCTGATGCATTACTTTTGTTGAGTAGAGGTAGGAAATGTTGGTGGTCGAGTGGTACTAGGTCAAGAGGGTTGTCCTTTGTTGTCGTCAAGATATCGTCCAATGCTTTCAGGGTGGTAGAGTAGAGTTGAATTCCCCTGCGTCGTTTTTCTTTGATTAGGGTTTTGAAACTAACAGTTGAGATGTGGGTAGTTGGTTTGGTGGGGGGTTGGATAGAGATTCCTTTAGCCCTGATCGGTTCTTTCTCGAGATTGCAGTGCTTGAGGCAAATAGGGGAGTCGAAACATAACTCGTTGGTGCCTGGTCTGATGGTGACTTGGTGTTTTCGCATGCAGGGTATTCCCATTACGATGGGGTAATGTCCGAGCTGTGTTACAAAGAGGGGAAGTTGTTCTTGGTGTCCATGAATATCGAGGCTGAGGTTGACGATATCCGTGACCTTTCCTGATTCTATTGGTCGACCATCGATTACGTCGATTTGTCGGGGCATTTTAAGGGGGTTGGTGATTAACTTGTGGTGGTTTACGACGGATTTGTCTATGAATCCATAACCTGACGCTCCAGTATCAATGAGGGCATATGATGGGATAAAAGAATCTTTATTTTGAGAAATCGAACACGTTACAACTAATTGATTCCCATCCATATCCTTCTCCAAAACTGAAAACGCAGAAAGAGAAAGTTTAGAAAAATCCTTAAAACATCCCTGGGCTGAGCCACTCAAGCCAGAGATAAATCTTTTAACGCCTCATCGCCGGAGGTCTCTTCTTCCACCTCGGAGTCTTCCTGCTCCGTATTTCTAGTTCTAATCAATGCTCCTCTCATCCTGGGAGCGGCATTCCGGGGGGGTGGTGCTTGGGGGCAGTCTTTTACTAAGTGTCCCACTCCACCGCAATAGTAACACCGGCCCTCGGCTCGGCGGGCATCTCGTTCACGGGGGTCCGGATGTCTGCGGCCGGCAGAGAGGTCCATGGGTGCGACACCTCCTGGTCTTTGTGAGGGGTGTCCCGCTGGAGGGGGGGGAGCTCGTGGCGTCGCAGGAGCCGGGGTACGGGGTGCTGGGGCAGCAGGAGCAAAGGTTCGGTTGGTGGGTCCCGCGGGGGCAGAGTAACGGGGGGTAAAGCGGGAGGTTGAGGCAGGGGCGCGGTAGCGGGCATTGACCTTTTGTGTTTTACTGTCCAGGCGTTGGAGCACCCGGGCAAATTCTTCGACAGTCTCTGGGGTTACTTCGTGGACCATGGCCCTGTTGAGTTCCTCGTTGAGTCCAGTTTCCAAGGCCTCGATGTTTCCAGCTTCGTTGTAGCCTGCTTCCGCTGCGTATCTCTGAAACTCAGCAAAGTATTCTGAGAAGGGACGCTTGCCTTGTTGAATTCTCCCCAAGTTGCAACGGGCTGTGCCCACACGGTCTGGGTCTCCAAATGCTGTTTCCAAGATTTCAAAGAACCTTTCCATGGATGGGAGGTTGACGCCGGTATGGGTGAGGTAGGGGAGGAATAGGTCCGCTGCTGGCCCTTCTAGTCGTGAAATGGCGTAGATGAGTTGGTCTTGTAGGTCTGGGAAGCGGTCGGCATTGCCGACCAGCTTGAGGCGGAGTTGGTGTTGAAAGAGGGGAAGGGCTCGCCTGCCGCCTTTGAACTTTTCTGGGTCCGGGAGTTTTTCAGATTTGGTCGTAGTCGCATGCGGTGTGTTTATGCGGTTGCGACCGGTGAGGAACCGGTTTTGGCGGCGGGGGTTTTTTGGAGGGGGAATTGCAGGTTCTTGAGGAGCGGGGATCCGGGCTGCTGCCAGGTCTTCTAGTGCCCTGGTGAGAGCTGTCTTGGTGGTAGTCAGCTCCTCTCTGGCCTCCTCTAGGTCAGAGTCCAGTCGGGCCATGTCTTCCTCGAAGATCCTTCGTGCATCCTCCCCGTCTGCGATGGTTTCTTTTAGTTCGCCTTCATACCATTCTAGACTTCTTTGCGCCCGAATTATTAGGGTGTGGAGGGCCTGTGTAGGGCCTGACGATACTTCACCGAAGTTAGGGAAGGTTGTCAGGAAATTATTGATGTCTGCTAGGGTTGCTTCATGGGTATCTTCATCCATGGGGGGGAGTCTGGTTTGCGACATGGTGGTCTATAGTCCTATGATGTCGTGGAGTCGTGTAGGTTGGCGTTGGAGACGCAACCTTAGTATCACGGATGGATCTAAGGCTTTACGTAGTATCCTATGGAGTGTTCTAAGAGGCGAGAAGCCAAGGTACACGACCAAGGCTAGGGTAGTTCACGAGTACGAACCGAGGGGCGGGTTCGATACCTTTGGTATTCGGGGACTATGGGGGCCCGGCGGGTTCACCGGGGTGCAAGTAGTTCGGAGTTCGTGGAAGTACCAAAGTACCGAAACAGTAGTATTGCTAAATGACAAAGAAGATTGCGTGAAGAGAAAAGGAAAGGCAGAGAAACTAGTACAGGTGGGAGGCGAGGCCTCTATATATATCCCAGCGCTTCCTTCGCTTACTCATCCATAGAATCTGATCGAAGAACATAAGAGATGCATTACAAAGCGAGTGACATATTAATCCCTGTCTCCCAGAACCGAACGGAAACCCATAGAACTTTACTGACAATGGAAAACCAACTAAACCCTTTTCCTTCACGCTTGCATGTGTCTTCGTGCTACGCCGTGATAGAGATGTCGGTCCAGGAGCCAGCGGGGATCGGGAGGGGTCGGAGTACTCCTTGAGGTCCGTTCCGGGGGGCCTTGCTTTGGCGGCACACGTTGCAGTTCAGGACGTATTGGTCAACATACCTTCTCATGGTTGGCCAGTAGTACATGCGGGATAGGAGTTCCAAGGTCTTGGCTCTTCCAGGGTGACCGGCTGAGGGCTTGTCGTGGTGCTCCTGTAGCAGGAACAGTTTGAGTTCAGGGGATTCGGGGACGTAAACCAGGCGGCGGTACAGGAGGAGGCCCTCAGGTGACTCGGAACATTCGGCCAGGGAGATTTTCCGGGAGTGCTTGGTGCCGTTACTGAGCATGGTTAGGACTTCGGCGGGGAAACTGTCTGTCTGGTAAGCTTGAGCGAACAATTTGATCACGGGTGACGATCCTTCAGCGGGTTCATTTGACAAAGTACCCGCTAACAAACCTAGCTTATTTCCAGGGGCCAAATTTTTTGTCTTGATCATGACTTGAGACTGGTGCAGGAGTCTTTCATCCCCGTCCTTAGGGAGATCTCCTGATCTCCTGGTCAGGGCGTCCTGTTTTCCACCTTGTTTTCCTGGGCGATAGTGGAGGACATAGTCGAAGCGGGACAGGAATTCGGACCAGCGGGCCTGACGACGGTTGAGGGTCTTTTTTGTCATGAAGTACTCAAGGTTACGGTGGTCAGTGATGATGGTGACGGGGAATCGGGATCCCTCCAAGTAGTGCCGCCATTCCTCCAGGGCTCGGATGATGGCCAGTAGTTCTTTATCATAGATCTCGTAGTTGCATTCTGCGGGGGAGTGTTTCTTAGAAAAGAAGGCCACGGGGTGCAGGATGCCCTGGGGATCGCATTGGGACAGGATGGCGCCGGAGACGTAATCCGATGCATCGGTTTCCACGATGATCTTTTGGTCGGGGTCAAAGTGGCGGAGGATAGGGGCCGAGGTGAAGGCGTCCTTGAGGTGTTGGAACGCTTGATCTGCTTGGGGGCTCCAAACGAACTTCACATTCTTCTTGGTCAGGTGGGTGAGGGGGGAGACAACCTTTGAGTATCCTAATATGAACCGTCGGTAGAAGTTTGCGAAGCGCAAGAAGCACTGGACATCCTTGATGTTCCTGGGGGTTTCCCATTCTCGAACCGCGGAAACCTTGGTCGGGTCCATCTTCAGGCCATCGGGGGACAGGATCATGCCCAAGTATTTGACTTCTTGGACATGGAACTCACACTTCTCGGGTTTCAGGTGGACGTCGTTGGCCTTCAGGATATCTAGGATTTTCCGGACATGGACGCGGTGTTCTTCCAGGGACTCGGAGTATATCAAGATGTCGTCCAGGTAGGCTGTCACGAATTCATCTAGGTGGGGGCGGAGGAGGTCATTTACCCAGTGTTGGAAGGCGGCCGGAGCATTGGTGAGTCCAAAGGGCATCACGAGGTATTCGTAGAGGCCTTGCCAGGTCCGGAAGGCGGTCTTCCACTCGTCCCCTTCCTTGATGCGGATCTGGTGGTACCCTTCGCGGAGGTCCAGCTTTGTGTAGTACTTGGCTTTCGCGACCTGGACGAGGGTTTCTGGGAATAGGGGCAGTGGGTGTCGGTTCTTGATTGTCATCTCGTTGAGCTTCCTGTAGTCAACGCAGAGACGGAGAGAGCCATCGGCCTTTTTCACGAAGAGGATGGGGGCACCAGCAGGGGACTCGGACGCCCGGATAAAGCCTTTGGACAGGTTCTCTTAGATGTATTCTCGGAGAGCCTGTAGTTCTTGGTGGCTCAAATTGTACATGGGGCCAAAGGGGGGTTCCTTACCATCGTGTAGGTTGATGGGCAGGTCATAACGGGGACGGGATGGGGGCAGGACAGAGGCAGCAGATTTCGTGAACAGGGCCGCGTACTCACCGCGGTACTCCTGGAGGACAGAGGCCATGGGGTCGTCTTTCCTCCTCCTGAGCTCATCGTCTATCGCGGCGAGGGATGCTGCGAAGAGCATTCCTTGACGTTTTCGGACAAGCCGGGAGAAGGGGGCAGGACCAATGCAGGCGACGTGGATGGGGGCCAGGGGGGAACGGGACCGGGAGGTAATGCCTTGGACAGTCAATGGCTGTCGTGAGGCAAGGCATTGTTGGAGGCAGGAGGGGGAACCGAAGTGCACCTGGTTCTGTCTGGGCCGGAGGGTGAGGTCATGGTGGCGCATCCATGGGATCCCCATTACCAGTGGGTAGTGGCCCAGCTTGGTGACGAGGAAGGGGACATATTCGCGATGGCCATCGACGTCAAGTGCCAGCTTCATCAGGTGGGTCATTTGACCAGACGCAATGGAGCGGCCGTCAATCACCTGTAGTTCACGGGGGACACGAAGGGGGACCAGAGGGAAGCCATGAGACTGGGCAAAGGTTGCGTCGATGAAGGCGTAACCTGAAGCACCAGTATCAATGAGTGCAACTGAGGGGACAGGGACCGAGGCATTGAATTCCACGGAGATCTTGCAGTTGATAACCAATTGGTCATCCGACAAGTCAATCTCCGACAGGGGTAGGGCAGACAAAGCAAGGGCAGGACCAGAAGCAGAGACCGGGGAGGGGGCAGGAGCAGTAGTTGGTGACGGGGCAGGCCCCTGTGGTATGTCAGGGTTTACCACAGGGGCTGACCTTTTAACTGCTGTTGTGCGGACACGGGGGCAACTGGCGGGACTCTCCAGTTGTTGATGGTGCGGGGATCTGGGCGGGGGGTTGAGGCTGGGGCTGGGGCTGGGGCAGGAGTGAGGGCGCGAGGTGGGGTTGGGGCACGGGGACAGAAGCGGGCATGGAGGCTGGAGCCAAACTGGTACCACTGGCCAGCCAAGTTCATGTGGGCCTGGAAAGACCGATGAAGTTGTTGGGAGTGGGTGTTGGCGGAGCGGAGGGCAGTGGAGAGGCGAGCGACTTCAGATTGGGCCGAGGTGGCCGCAGCAAGGACAAGGTTGAATTCCCCTTCGACTTCCTCAAGGAGGGAGTCGGAGGCGGCGAGGGACTGTCGGCAGGTGGCGAGGTCGGAGGTGGTGGTTTGGAGGGAAGCCCTGGAGGCTTCGAGTTCTGTATTGAGATCACTGATGATCTCGATGTAGGTTTCCTCTGGGATGGAGGAGAACGGAGCAGGGGCAGGTGTGGGTTCGGCCATCTCCGCTACTGCGGGGGCCGGCTCGGGCTCGGTTGATGGGGTGGAGGAGGAGAGGAGAGTGAGGGCTGTGAAAGAGTCCTCAATGAGGTCGTAAACCTCATTCCAATCCTCACCATCTTCTGGGACTGGGAGGGGAGTTGTCTGGATGAAGGCCGACAACCGACCCAGGAGGGCGGCGACGGCAGGGGAGGACATGCTGAATGTGCCGGTTGGTTGAGACGCAATCTTAATGTTACGCGCTGAACCGGAGAGAGACAGAGGGGACTAGGAGGACAGGGTAACCCTTCAGAGTTCGGGAGCGATAAGGTAGATGATCTCGCGGACGAAGTAGTGAACACTTGAGATACCAATAGAGGACTCGCGCTGTCATGAACTAAACCAAGAGGCACAACACGACAGAACGATTCAGAGGGTCGGGCTATAACCGACGGGGGGATTCTGGAGGGATCGGGCTTTGATACGACGGCGAGATTTCAGGAACTGACACGTTACGAAGCGAACGATGTTTAGAAGGTTTAACGTAATGTATTTACTACCCGAAGACACAAAGGAATAACCCGTAGAGAAATGAAACCCAAACTCAAAGAACCTCAATACAACAGGAAGATTGGCGAAGAAAGCGAAAGCGAAGATAAAAGCGAAGGTAGAGCCATATATATACAAGTGACGCCGAGACGCCGAGACATGATTAATAATCCGCGACGGAAACTCACAAGGAAAAAATTACAAGGAAGAGAGACGTTACACGAGAACCCGAAGAAAACGCGAAGTGATGACGACCGAAAGACAACGCATCGGTAACCCAGGATCCTTCCTCCGCAATCCAAACCAAGACACGAGACGCCGTTAGAAGTTCTTTCTCCAGGGATAGCCAGTTTGTGAGTTTCCAATTGGGGAGGGTGGTTGGGGATAGGTCTGAAGATCGGAGGTGTAGGGTCATGGCCAGTGCTCGGTGGTCGGAGCCAGTGGCGTTTGAGAGCCGTCTGCGGATTAGGGGTGTGGCTCTGTGATTGGAGAAGCGTCGATGACGCTGACGCTTTTTCTGATAGCCTGGTGTAGATTCCCGGGGTGTTGATTAGGGAGAAGCCGGTGTTCGTCGCGGCATCAAAGTATTGTTGTGAGAGGCGTAGTTCGCTGTTGGAGAAGGTTCTGGTGGGGTCGGCTGAGGGGGAGTGAATGTTGAAGTCTCCTAGCACGATCGCCGGGTTTTCGGTTCGTTTGAAGACTAGGGAGGTTGAGGATCGTGTTGTGTTGCTGACTTGTCTGTTGTAGATATGACGACACAGAATGCTTGGGCCTGAGTTGCAGAACACGTTGATTATGATGTCGCGTGTGAGGGGACGGTGGTGAAGGAGTTTTTGTCAGGAGGTTTGTGGAGATGTACAGGCATGCGAGATTTTATCGTTCGCAGATGTGGGGTTATGAGGGTGAAGGAGGGACATGCGGGGTTTGCCTTTGTGGAGAGGTGTTCTTGTATGGCGATGATGTGTTTTTCTGTACCATTGGTATTGAAAAGAGTGAGAGGAGGACAATGTTGCTGTTGTTCGCGCAATTGTGTTGGATGATGCGGAGAAATGTTTTTCAGAAGGTTGTGGTGCGTGATTAGACGAGGATGGAGATGGGTTGTGGGCGTTGTCTACAAGGTGTCCATTTCGCCCGAAGGGGTGGTTCATCGGTTCTCGTCTTTGCATGCGGCAATTTTGACGGGCATTTAGCGTCAGAGTGTGGGTGCTTATTGCAGTTTGCACATCGAGGATGGAGGCCCCGTAGCAGGCAGGGATGCGCTGAGTGGCCTTTACAGGTTGGGGCTGCGCATCGGTGCTCGGCGGTGGCTTTTTAGCGCGGATGGGGCAGGTGGGAGTGGTAGTTTGCAACCTTGGGTGGCATGGCCGAATTTGCAGCATTTACATTGGGTGGAGGGGAGGCTGACCACATGACGACGCATCGGCGGGTCTGGAGAGAGGCGGACTGTGTCCCCGAGCCTGAGCTTCGTCTGCGGAGACAGTGACTACGATAGAGGAGGTGGGTTTGGCATTTCTGGTGGTGTCGTCTTTATTGAGGAACCTGGTGGCGATGGGGGTGATTCCTGTGGCGAGATTGAAGATTTCGGGGAAGCTAGTATCGAGCATTTCCTTATTTTCGAAGTCGTATAGTGGTACCGCGTGGATGGCGATGTCTACGTTGTTTGGTGCTGGGCGGAAGAGATGGATGGGGTTTTCGGGTGTGTTGATTTTGTTGTTGACCAAGGCGGTCATTGCTTCAAACCACGGTGAGTAGATGTCAACGTGAACGGTTGGGGCAGGGAGGACTGTGACGGTGCCTTTGGGGCTGATGGAGACTGAGAGGGAGGTGGCGGGTGCGACGAGGGATTCTTTGGCGAGGAAACGACCTAGTTCCACGGAGAGGTCTGCGGCCACGCGTTCCGATGCTTCGATGCGGGCGGGGTTGGTTCTGTTCGCAAAGAATCTTCTTTGAACCGCTGGGATTGCTTTGGGGGTGTTCGATGGGGGGGGAGGGGGGGTTTTGGGGGAGGGTCTTTTCTTATTTTTGACCTCCTTCCATTGGTTGGAGTTTTCACTCGCGGTTTGGGCGTAGGACTTGGGCTTTTGGAAGGCCAGCCCTTCTCTGATGCGGTGTCGGGCGTCATCCCCCACTGAGCCGCTCAGTTTTGCCATTGCCGCTATGTGGGGGTCAATGAGGGGGTATTGGGTGTTGTTTCTGTTTCTGTTGGAGGGGGGGGAGGGGGCAGAGGCCTGTGGAGGCTCTCTGCCCGTTCTATCCTGTTGTTGGTAGTGGCCACCGCGGACTTCAGGTCTTTGATGCCGTCTTCAATGATGTGGAGGCGTGCTGTGTGTTCCTCTGCTGTGCCAGCGAGGATGGCCAGGTTGCGGTTGATGTTGAGGAGGAGGAGGAGGGAGAGCCTTGCGTCGTCTTGACTACCTTCGTGATTGAAGATGCTCTCGGCGAGGTTGGCGATGGGTAGAGAGTCATCCTGTCTTCCATTTGTGAAGTCACTGTCAAGGTGGCCGACACCAAGGCTATCCCAGGCTCTGGTGAGGAAGTTGGGGGGGGGAGGCATTCTGACAGGGGTGGTTGTGATGAATGAAGCTTTTGGGGTAAAGACTTTTTGGTGTGTGTAACCTGGTTGCAACGCAGTTTCTGGAGGTTTATTTCAAAAATCGAATATTTAGCGGACGAGGGAGACATTGGAGAATATCTCTCATGCATCTATATCATGTGATCTCGATTTTGGGTGAGGGCGACCAGTACGCTGTGTTTATTAGCCCTTGGATACTTAGAGGTGCTATGAAATTCGCAAGCTGCTGCTCTATTTCTGCCAATCAATTCCTGGGTATGGCACGCTAATGCATGAGAGAGATTCTCCAATGTCTCATACATCTAGGTGATAGCCAATTGAGTGATGACACCGAATATGCAATGCGCGGCAAAAGGGTATAGTGGAAGAAGCCTTGTAGGGGCAGCATGTCAACCCTGCTCACAACTCTCACTTTTGGCCTACCAAACAGAATAAAAGTCCGTTGCTACTATGCAAAGGGTGGTTTATGCACGGTTGACAAGCTATCCATACAGAGCTTCTTCCACCATATTGAGTATAATACCGCTAAAACTCGAATGATTCGTTATCCCCGCCCTGAGATTATTTCTCGAGCGATTGGTTGGGTTGGATCGATCTGCATCAGATGTTTCCCGTGGAAGTAATTTTGATCTCACGGGGATAACGAATTATTCGAGTTTTTGCGGTACTTAGCCTTGGCTGATAGTCTGTTGATCTCAATTCAAATGAGACACCTGAACTCGTGCTGGGGGCCGTGGGGAGGGGGGCGCACAAGCTTGAAATACTAGCGCGTTTGCGCTAGGGTCTTTTCTAACTTTATTTCGTTGTTCTTGTATATTCTTTAACTTTTTTGATGGGCAAAGGTGGAGCCCGAGAGTAGGTGTTACTGACTAGCGATTTGGGAGAGAGATAAGAATCAAATTGCCTAAATTAACAATTTATTCTGGCATCACCTGTATTGTGAGATTTTAGAGGCTTCATCGGGAGGCGTATTTACTCCTGAATCCCCATACATAGCAATGCGGATCAAAAACGACTCCAGATCCATCAGCACAAAAGACCTAATATCACAACCTCGACCTTTAGGTATTAGATTGCTATAAAAAGTTCAAGGAGGTCGGGTTGTACCGTAAGGACTCAATTGGTGAGCCCGGGTGTACACCAAAGATACAAGGTGAATAACAGTGGGGAAACGCAAAACAACAGATCAAAGAGCTCGGATTCTATAGATGGGCCGGGGCTCACAGATCGAGCTTTTATGATAGTCCGAATTAACCGTCTATCAGATAGCTGGCACTCGGGTGTGTTGAGATTGATCTTTCTTTCCCTGTTTGTTTAATTCACTCATTGCATGCGGCCTCGATTCTATTTGGGTTTCCTTCTATTAGGGTTAGTTAGGGCTAGTTAGGGCTAGTTAGGGCTAGTTAG